>OX451216.1:22202936-22830436 GCA_949628195.1 Phasia obesa | reverse complement strand
TCTTTCAAAAAAATACTGATTGAAGTACAATATTAATAAATTTTCCATCTCTGAAACGAACATGAATAAATTACGTTGCCTGAGAAATGGAGTGAGTAAATGAATGTATGAATGAACCAATGAATAAATGTTAACGAACAGTTCCAGTGCAGAAGAAATTAATTTAAAATTTTGTGTTTACCTTAAAGGAATATAAATTTATTTTGCCGTTTTTTATGTTTTCATTAAATTTATCAAAATAAACGATAGGAATAATAAAAATATTATTGCTTTTGTATGGGTGGTGTTTGCTTTTAATGTCTGTCTGTCTGTTTGTGTGCGTGTGTTGAAAGCGATTATTTACACAATTCATTTAAAAAAAAAATTTAAATAAGAAAATATAGCAACATGTGAAATGAAAAAAAAGAAATAAATAGCAACCCCTCAAAGTACTTCAGTTTGTTATTTTTTTTGTTCAAGTAATACTTGAGTTAAGCTTTTTCATCTCGTAGGATGATGAAAGTTTATTTGTTTTTTTTTTAAATTAACTAATGTTGTTATGCTCTAAAAAGTTTAAATTATACGTTTAGTAATTAATAACTTAGGTGTCTCCCAATAGGTGCGGGTAGATGTGATAAAGTTTCATCAAAGTGCCCTTGGCTGCGGAGACGTCACAGTATTAGAAATTACATAGCAAAAATCATTGGCGTAAGAGGATATATTTTCTAGGCGGGTAGGGCTAAATCAATTTTTAAAAATTCTGGGGATGCAACAGCATGTCTGATGTGGTCATTGCACCCCCCAGAGTAGCCTTTCTACGCCAATGGCAAAATGATGTACGAAACTTTAATGGTTAAGCATAGCTGACAGATTTGACAATTTATCGTCATTTTGACGATTTTGGGTCCTAAAAACGACATGATGACAATGGGACGATTTATACCCTAATTTTGACGATTTTAAATCATTCAAGTTTGCATCATTTATTTGTACTTTTAAAGCAACTTTGAAAGAAACATTTTATTATTATTTATTTATTAACAGGAACTTGTTAATAATTCTTTGGCGTTGTGTTGTTATGCTTGTCTTAAACTTCCATAATCGATAGAAACTTTGACACAATTATTTCTTAAATAGTCTGAAGAGGCGCAACCAATTTGACATTATTTTATGACTATTACAAATAAAACGCGTTGGTTATCTCTAGAAGCTGTTGGTATTAGAATTTTAGAGATATAGGAAACATTTAAGATATTTTTTCATTTGCTGCAAACGTTGATAAAATTGACACCGATAAGCTGATTTCAAGCAGACATGGCGGGATTCAATTACATTTTAATTACAATTACAGGTAATGTGTAATTGAAAATTTCCAATTACTAATTACAAGTAATTTTAATTTAAATCAGGGACAAAATCAATTACAATTACTTGTAATTTGTAATTGAATAATTTCAATTACAATTGCTTGTAATTAGTAATTGGGAATTTTCAATTACTAATTAAAAAAGTTCAATTACAAATTACGAGTAATTGTAATTGTAATTAGGCAGTAATCATTACTTCCAATTGAACGAAAATCAATTATATTCCTAAAAGCTTCAAGCTTATCTTGCGTTGCATGATCAACAGTATTATTCAAACGAGCAATACGAAAACTGCATCCATGTTCGATTACGGTGAACACCTTTATGAAGGTAATTATCGCTTACAAAATTTTGAAAACTTTGCGGTCAAATATACATTTTTTCATTTAATATTCCGTAGACATTGACATTGTGAAAAAGAAAATAGTTTGAAATTTGGTCTAAATTCGTTTCTAAATTACCTCAAAAACTATCCTACAATACTAAAGGCTTTTTTACGGTCGAATACTCCCTTAACATCTTCAGCACCAGTTGTTTTGTTCGCAAGTATTATTTTAACACTAAGGCGACAAAGAGTAACGGTGGAAAATTTTGAAAAAATGGTTTTGTTCAACGCAAATAAGAATATTTTATTAATAAATAATACTATTGCTATAACTTTGCAAATAATACATGGAAATGTTTAATATTCAATTGCATGTTATTCAAAGTTATGTGATTTTTTTAGTTTTTCCTTCCTTTCGTGATATTATTAGTTTTACTATGTTTTTGTTTTTATATATAACTATATTTTTTATAATTTTTTGACAATAATTACAAAAAAAAGTATTCATTACTTAAAATTTTCAATTACATGTAATTGTAATTGAATTTTTTCAATTGCAATTACATGTAATTGTAATTGAATTTTTTCAATTGCAATTACATGTAATTAGTAATTTAAAATTTCCAATTACTAATTACATGTAATTCCAATTCCAATTACAATTACATGTAATTAGTAATTGCATGTGTAATTAATTACAAAATGTAATTGATATTCCCCAAGTCTGATTTCAAGTAATTTAAATTTAATAAATAAATTGTATCTAAAATTTTAAAAATATATTCTAAGAATTATTAACAACATAAATAAAATGTTTCAAAGCGAGGGTACAGAAAAATTTATAAGTATAATGAAATGCTAAAAATTGTAATGTACAAATTTTTAAAAACTAGTTTGCTTAAAACTGTAGACTTTTATTTAATTGATTATAAAATCAAAAAAATATATTTTAGATTATGAAGACATTTATTTAGGAATATACCAGAGAAGTTTTGTCAGAATTACAAATAGATGCAAAAGAAAAATGCGATATTATTTAAATTTGTATTAATTTTTATTTAAAACTTTGTGATCAGATATTATTTATCAAGATTTGATTTTTAAAATAAATTTAAAGATGTAGGCGAAATTAATTCTAATTAATTCTTATAATATTATTAATGATAAAAAAGTTAGTTTTATTTTGTTGAAGAGAATGAAAGATAAGAGCTAGAAACTGAGTTCAGGCGATTAAAATTATGATACCTAAAATATACTTATCCTGCTAAAAACATATACTCGTACGTAATGTGTTGGAGATGCAAACGATGGATTTTAGTCTTTTGTTTCCCGTTTTGACCTAATTTATTACAAAAATCCTTGTTTTAACACATTCCTCCCCAAAATTAGGAAATAATGTTTAATCATTAAGAAATTATTTAAATAAGTTGTCTTTGGAGGCAATATTATATACAAGAGATTATTTAATTTTATATTTATTTATATTTATATTTATTTATATTTTTATTTTAAAAGTATTGAAAAACGTGCATTCTATTTACATGTGATTTTGTTGTGAATTCTAATTAAAGTGTTTGATCTCTGTATTTATAATAATGCTGTAAGATTTGTTTATGTAAGAGTTTATTTTGCTATGTTTAGCCTTTAATAGAATATGTTTTATTAATAAAAAAGGATTTTTTTAGTTTGACGTTTTGATAACGATTTCAATAACCTATTTTGACGATATTGACGATTTTTTTCCAAAAATATGACGATATTACTTTTAAAAACCTGGGGGCTATGTGGTTAAGATTACGGCTTAACCACTCACTTTTTCTTCTATTGTATTTTCTTAATCTAAGATTGAAAGAGTGAAATAGCTAATGTAAGAAGAAGAAAAATATATCAAATGAAAACAAAAATATTTTTATGTGTTTACTCTTTTGTTTTCTTTCAATTGTGTATCATTTCATTCCGATATATCTATGCATATAATAAAACAGTAACTCATTTCCTGTCTGTCTGTTTTTTTCTTTGTGTTCGCAAAAACCATAGGATGAATTTTAATAAAATTTTGTGAAGAGGTACTTTAGTATCCTGATTCCAATATGGCATACTTTTTTCCGCAAAAATATTTTATTTCCAAGAGAAAGTGGAGAAAGTACGCAGTTTACTTAGTAGGCATAACACCCTTTATATAAAGTAAATTCATAAACCATAACTGAACACTAACCGAAATAAATACTTTAAGACGGCATATTTTAGTAGGGATGAGAACCTTTATATAAAGTAAATGCATACTCCATAACTGAAGCACTAAAAAGGTAAGGGTCTTTGGTGTGGATTGCTTTCAAAGTAAAATCGAACAAAATATTGCAAGGATGCTGACGAAGTGGCGGGCACAGCTAGTTCGACAATAAAACTAATAAATTAGCATCAATGTAATATTTTAAGCTAAAATTTTTAAAGTTTTTTTATTTTTACAGTTTTTATCGAAATTTTATAGAAATTTAGATTTTTGGACATTTTTTATTGAAATATAGCTGAACTCTTCGCTTTTGGAACAAATTTCTTTTCCAATATACACATTGTACTGTTCTCGTAATTCTTAAAAAGACGAAAAAAGTAAGTGTCATTACGGCTTTAGTGTAGTTTTCTGAAATTATAATATTTGTCTAAATAAATGTAAACGAGATGAGTGGGTGATTTTTTAAGAGCTTTCGGATTTGATTTAAACAAAAAATACATAAAATTTTGAAAAATGTACTAAATCTTTATTTGAAACGATAGAACGATATATAGAATTCAATGTTTAAATATGATTTCATGTAAATACTGACTGCGGCTACACCTCAAATGGTTTATACGCTGAGTCCTATTTTGGCATAATCTCTCCAACATATCGGCCGGTGTTTCATGAATGAATTCTGCAATATTGGCTTCAAATGGGTCAACCGTTGCGGGCTTGTCCCTATAGACATGAGCGTTAACATAGCCCCACAAAAAATTGCCTAAATGCGTTAAATCGCACGATCTAGGCGGCCAATTGACCGGCCCTAAACGTGACATAAACTGTTCACCGAACTCGCCTCCCAATTGTGCCATTGTTTTGCGTGCTGTGTGGTGGATGGTCCCATACAATGCTAATTTATTTTACTAGGTGGCAGCTTGGCGAAGTTAATGATTTTTTGCTTTACTTTGTTATGTGGCAAGTAGCTCTCAAAAATTTCTTTTACTTTTTTTTTTAACTTGAAAAAAAGGAAAGAAAATTGCAATTATTTAAAAAAATATTTCAACATTAGAAAAAAAAATTACAAAATACTACCAAAAAAGGTAAGGAAGAAGTGTTTGTCGGCCTCTGCTGTACATTTAACATGTGGGTGTTTTTTGCTGTAGTATTTGTTGTCGCTGCAATGCCACCTTATATAGATTCGCCTTGGCGCCATCTTGTTGAAACTACATGTCAGCCTTTTCTTTTTAACAAAAAAAAAAAAAAAAAATTTAATCTTCGCACGTTAGCGCTCGCTATTCACTGTAACGTTTCTGCCTTTGTCGTCTTTGAAAAAGTATGGTTAAATGATGCCACCGGCATCCCCTTCGAACAGTACACTTTTCAGAATGCATTGGCAGTTCTTGCTATGCAATCCAAACACGTCAATTTTGCTTGTTCACGTATCCACTAAACCACAAATGGGCTTTGCCGCTGACCACAATTTTCCGATTATCCAAATTGACCATAAATAGAAAGAAGTGAACGATTCATTTGCTTAACCGAGCATAAATTTTGCTAATAAAATTTAATAATCTGCAAGCGTTGTTCGTTTATAAGTCGATTCATGGTTAAATTATTGACCAAACTGAACATGTTTAACAGTAGCATCTCACACGAAAACAGCTGAGCTGCCAAAAAAACAATACATGCCATGCCACAGACGACATTATTTACTATTACACGGCCCAATTGGAAATCCTTAATTTCATTAAATAAAACCATAAAAGAAAAAAAAAATTGTGCAAAAAAAAAACATGAAATTCTACCCAAAAAAGTTTTCTAGTAAAATTTAAAAAAAAAATTAAACTTCTCAGTTACATTCGAAAACTCCTAGTCTGCTGGTTTATGGCTCCTTGTTAAAATGTGAGTTTTTGTTTACAGAACGTTTTTTACCTAAGTATGTTTGTATGTATGTAGATCACTTACTATGCTTGTGCCAATGTTGGGGTTTGTCACTGTTTTTTGTTTGTTTTATTGTAGTTGTTGCTATTCCTTCTTGTTTGCTGTTAAAAAAAATCCTGTGGTGTTTTGTTGAATCTTAATATTTGTTAAAATACTGACAGTCATTTGTTGCTTGTACTAGAAACCTACAAACACTCGAATATTTAGTAGCACTCCTCAAACACTCATTTTCAAACACTCGTGCTTACAAATATGTAAAGGGTGTTTTTTATAGAGGTATAGAACTTTAAGTTGCAATAAAACAAGGATGGATTATTCGATTGACATTAATTTTATTAATCCGAAAGATAATCTTGTGGCATTACATTTTAAATATGATTTCTGGCATATGACCACCACGGCTGGCGCGGATGTAGTCCAATCTGGACGTCCAATTTTCGATGACTTTTTTAAACATTTGTGGCCGTATATCGGAAATAACACGGCGAATGTTGTCTTCCACATGGTCAAGCGTTTGTATCTTATCCGCTTAGACCAATGACTTTACATAGCCCCACAGAAAGTAGTCTTGGAAGCCAATTCACAGGTCCAAAACGTGAAATTAGGCGGTCACGAAACATGTCTTTCAATATATCTATTGTGGCACGAGCTGCGTGACATGTTGCGTCGTCTTGTTGAAACCACATATCCTGGACATCATGGTTATTCAATTCAGGAATGAAAAAGTTAGTAATCATGGCTCTATACTGATCACCATTGACTGTAACGTTCTGGCCACCATCGTTTTTGAAAAAGTACGGACCAATGATTCCACCAGCCCATAAAGCGCACCAAACAGTCAGTTTTTCTGGATGTAACGGTGTTTCGACATACACTTAAGGATTACCTTCACTCCAAATGCGGCAGTTTTGTTTGTTGACGTAGCCATTCAACCAGAAGTGCACTTCATCGCTAAACAAAATTCGCTTATGAAAATCGGGAACAATGGTAATCTCGTTTTGGGCCCAAATTCCACTATTTGCAAGCGTTGTTCAGGCGTAAGTCTATTCATGATGAATTGCCAAACCAAACTGAGAATAAATCACTTGACAGCTGTTAAATCGGTCGCCATCTTGAAAAGTAATGCCAACTTAAAGTTCTATACCTCTATAAAAAACACCCTTTATATGCAAGTAAGTACCCTTTAGTTCGGGAGCAAAATTAATTTTACTATTTTAATTTTTGTTAAAGTTAAGTAATAATTGCTTATTGTATTAATTTGTTAGTGTCTAGTGTTGTCAAACCAGTTTTAGAATTATTTGAAAACCCCGGTTTTCTCCACATTAATATTTTTTTAAACGGAATTTTAAAAAAGAACAAATTTTGCATTATTCGTCAAACTAGATTTCATGAAGTCGAATTGTTCGCCAAAATCGAATATATATTTTTTTTATTTAACACTTAAATTTATTATTCTCTCTAAATTCTTAACTTAAAAAAGAAATTTTTAAGTCAAGCTTACATTTCTTTGTTCTCTTTACATACTAATCGGGGATGATAGAATATTTTTACATATTAACGGGCTGTTTCACAATGTCGAAAAAAATCGTTCTTTCTTACAATTACATTTAGAACCAAAAAAAAATCCAACTTTTGTTTTTGTTTTTTTTTTTATTTAATTATACGAAATACCGAATTCTTTAAGCAGCATGGCCACACATCAAACTGATGCTTCAAATTTGTGTATGCATTGGTAATATTTCATTTTGCTTAGCACAGCAACACATCAAATTTTTAGCTTCAAACTTCGTATAAATTTTTTTTTTGAAGAGTAAAGTACGTGCGGACCTTTGTTTTCCCAAAACACAAGTTTGGCAATTTTTTTTTATAAAAATTATTTCTATTTTAAAAATGACCGAAATTGACGACTGTTGCGTAGCCATTGCATTTGATTCTAAATTGTCACTGCTCCAGCGCCACTTTACTCCAATCTTCCAATTCGTTTTAACTCCTTCCTGTAAGCAGTTCGAAGAGAGTTTATTTTTTTTGTGTGACACCTTTTTTTTCTGCATTAGGATATTTTTCTTTATATTTTTCCAGCAATATATCGAACTGAGGATTTTTTTTCATTCCTATTTCTATATTGTTTGGACTTAACTTGCCATAAAGCAGGCAAGCCATGGTAGATTAAATTCCAAAATAAAATTTTTTTCGTCCATTTCTCCGACAAAAAATATGGTTTGTGTTGTCACTACGAAATGTAAACAAAAGTGAAGTTTGAAGTAATTACGCGAACACACATCAAACTGGCTTCAAATTTCTATGGAGACAGCAGTGAAAATCAAAAGTATTTATATTTTCTTCAAACTCACACCGACCTATACGTGTGAGTATTTTTTTACTAACACAATCACAAAAGAGCGAGTTTGAAGCAGCAGTTTGATGCGTGGCTATCCATGCTGCTTTAGACATTGTGAAACTGCCAGTAAGTGATTAAAAATTTAAAGAATGCTGAAGAATAATGTAGTCTAAAAAAATAATTATTATTCAAAATTATTCAAAAATTAAAATTATTCCCATTTTTCTTTAAATTTTATTCACCTTAATTGAATAGAGAAATTAAAGGAAGTTTAGCCTGACTTAACAATTCATTTGTATGTTAATTTTTTATATTTTCCTATTTTGCTTTTGTGATTTTCTGTTAGCAGCTAATAAGCAACATTGCACAGTGGGTCAGAACCAAAATATATTGACAATACCTCAACCATTTGTAAAAGGCTAGGCCAAGTGATCAAAAATTTGACGTGAGCATAGCAGAGGAGTATTTGAGCTTAAGTTCTGACGCTGGGAATCATACACTTTCCAGGGTTGGCGCTATTTGGTCTCAAAGTTGGGTACCTCGAACCTGCAAATTCTTTTAGAGTTTGTCATTTCTTAAATTTTTGTTTGTTTTTAAAAGTTATACATGATCTTAAAGGTCTAGTTAACACCTACAAAATGAAGCTCTAATCTATAAATTACGTTTTAAAATGAGCGGGTTGTAAAAATTTTAAATTTTAATTTTTATTTTTTGGTACCCTGGTACAGTTTTTTTTAAATATTGAGTACAATTTTTAGCAATTTCTTTAAATTTCTACTCGTAGTTAATATTGTGGAAACATTTGAAGATTATATCTTTTGTAAGTTTAAAACAAAACTATTTTCAATTTATAAATTCCAAAATAATTGCGTTTCTGTGTTATTAAGCCTCAAAAAGTGCCTTCAATCTTGTTTTTTTAATAGAAATTTTTTTGAGGAATATATAAAATTTTTATATTTTTATGTACGCTATTAAACGCGTGCGTTTAATACAAAATTTCGTGTAAAATTAATCATCCTAGTAGAATATGGAAGTCCTTCAATTTGACCTATTTTACATCGATATTTTAACTTTAACCTATAAGAGTATGTTCCAAAATTACAAAGATGGAATCGGAAAAAAGACTGCTGTAATAAAGCTATATACACTCGCAACTATTGCGGAAAGTATATTATGAGCCCTAGCCCATATGTGGATTCCATGGGCAAAATACTAAAAATTCCAACTTTGGGATTTTTGGTCTTTATTTTGGGAATTGTGATATTTCCTTTACTTTAATGTTGTAAATTTTTGACAACTCATGCTCAGATACTTCTCTGTTAGGCTAATGTCAAACGCCTTGGCGTTTACAAATTGCCGAGTTATTTCCAAAATATTTTAATTCTGCCCCACTGTGCACCGTATTGTTAGGACTAATTTTCGAAAATATCAACGTAATTAAAAATTTTCTTTAATGCAATTTTAGCAATTAATTTTATGGGTTTTAAAGTTTCTCTTTTCGTTCCAAATGATTTGATAATTTAAAAATATTTTACTTTAAAAAGACCAGTTATTAAAACCGGCTTTAAGACAAAAAATCAAAAACCGGGTTTTTATAAAACCAAATTTATTGGAATTTTTTTTTTTAAATAAGACTAATTTTTAATAATTATCTTGACTATTGCCTTTTGTCTTGTCTTTTAGTCATTATTTATGTAATTATTTCTTTGTCTAACCCACAAAATAACTCTAAGATACAAATGTGTAGAGAAATTTCACAAAGAACGGATCGTAACGGCTTAAACCACGTTAGGTACAATAAAAATCCGCTGAATTAAATCAAGTCTCGGGATCTAAAGATAAATTTAGATTTAATTGAAAGCTGTGTAGTCCAGCTGAAGTTTTTAATTGGGGCCCTATAGTCTTCAGAGGGTAGGCACCATATGGGGCTTAAAGTCCGCAAATCGAGTATATAAAAAAAACTCAAATCGAAGAGAACTTATTATTTTTGAAACAATTTACCAATTTTTAGACGATTTCTCTAGTTAAGAACGGCAAAAACCGGTGCTATAATCGCACACCTAGCGCAACGCTTTATCATCAAAATTAATAACACAGTGCAACACGGAAAAAAATAACCACATACGGATACCACTACGTGGTAAAAGACCAAAAAAAAAGACTCCTGTCTTCCAGTTTTGCCCAAAGTCCTCCAGGTTTCTTTTTATGGGCCCTCAAAGATGTGGGGCCTCGATGTCATTTTTGCAAAAAAATTATCATTTACTCAAGCTCATATTTTGTAAACCGTTTGGAATTTTGATATACTCTCTGAGGCAAAGTTGTAGCTCTTGTCGTAAAGAACAAAAATTGTTAAAAATCAAAAAAAACTCCATCTTCAAGGTCAAAATCGCAAAAAACTTTAAAAAATTCAATTTTTTTTTACCTTTTTTCCCCTGTTCAGGTCCATAGGTAGCAAACCGTTCAAAATTCAAGGAAACAATCAACTAAAAAAAGAACCTAAGATCTCAATTAACAACTTTCTAGAACATATGAACTTAATAGGAATGATTCTTAACACCGTTTAGGTAGCGCTTAGGTAGCCGCAAAAGTGAAAAATTTCCCGAAAATTTTTTAATTTCATTTGTTTTTTCTTTACTTCAACATTGAGATACTATATGTTCTAGAAAGTTGTTTATTGAGATCTTAGGTTCTTTTTTTAGTTGATTGTTTCCTTGAATTTTGAACGGTTTGCTACCTATGGACCTGAACAGGGAAAAAAAGGTAAAAAAATTTAATTTTTTAAAGTGTTTTGCGAATTTGACCTTGATTTTTTTTTGATTTTATATGTTAATAATTTTTGTTCTTTATGACAAGAGCTACAACTTTGCCTCAGAGAGTATATCAAAATTTCAAACGGTTTGCAAAATATGAGCTTGAGGAAATGATTATTTTTTTTGCAAAAATGACATCGAGGCCCCACATTTTGAGGGCCCATAAAAAAACCTGGAGGACTTTGGGCAAAACTGGAAGACAGGGGTCTTTTTTTTTGGTCTTTTATGACATAGTGGTGTCCGTATATGGTTATTTTGCCATTACTTAAAAAATTACACAGTGTGTAACTCATTTTGTTTACTAAAAATCAACAATGACAGTTTATCTGCAGCCAACTTCATAACAGTATTATTATTTTATGTTAATAATAAAACGATTTGACTCAAACTATATAATGCAATCAAATTATGCTGCTCTTAGATTATGATCAATTTGATTAGTTCAGCCATATTTTTTCTTTGCGTGTACGTTTAAATTGACTTTTTAACTTATAATATAGAAAGTGTATGGTGCTCAAATAATAACATTAGCATTATTTAAAACTGCTGGGTTGCTTAAAGGTCATGCTCAAACTTTTGCTGCATTCTTTAGTCGTAATACTCTGTATAAACACTTATTTTACTTCAAATAGAAATTCAAGTGATGTAAATAATGACAAAGTTACCCGCATGTATATTAAGTAGTTCAAAATATACTTTATAGGATTTCTATGAGAGTTTGTGTGTGTTGGGTGTGTGTGTGTGTGTGGGTGTGTGTGTAAAATATAAAATTTATCATTTATACAAATTTATAGAAATACTGTTATGTCTATGGATATAAAAATCGTTCTATCTATATTCTTAACGAGATGACTTTATATGTTTAGATGGATTTGTAGAAAGGGAATACTTTACAGAATTTGAAATAAATAAATCCTTAACATGCAGCGGTATTAATGTTTTGAAGTTTTTAATGTTAAATATTGGTTAAACTTTTATTTTTATTTAAATATTAAAGATTTTTAACTACTAAATAAATGAAATCAAATCAGACTGCAATAATTAGGAACTAGATGTTAATTAATTAACTGAAGCATTATTTCAATAGGTTTAGTTTATATATATTTTATGTATAAAATAATTATGAAAACCAAGTGCACTGCTCAATCTTCACGTAAGGGGTTTGTTAATTTGTAACCGACTTAAAAAAAGGCTTAATGTTAGTCTATATTTTTTTTGTTTTCTATAATTCATTAATCTATTTACTTACGTCTTGGTTGCAAGATTATGCTTAAACATTTCACCAGATTTATTGTCAACAAATGATAGGGCTATCTATAACCGGACGTGCCGAATTTTGTATACAATACACCACAGTGAAACATTAGCTAATATCAGGGTTCAGAATTTTTCATTTATGAGCATTGAAATTTCAACTTTTATGATATTTCTCATAAATGAGATTTCTAAAATTTTATATTTTTTTACGGTCATAAATGAACAAAAGAAAATGCTTTGCCTACGATCACTTATGAACGAGTGTAACTGTTTATTTTTTTAGCATACATACATGAACGATGAATAACAAAAATATCCGTTTTTTCTTATGTGATGAGTAATAAATAAGCTCATTCTCATTAATGCTCTTTTACATAAATGTTTGTAATTTTTTTTTCACTTATAAACATTTTCATTTAAGAGTGTCTATTTAAAAAATTTTTCATAAATGAGGTTTCTAAAACACTTTATTACTGCATACTTTTACATAAATGTTTGTATTTTTTTTTCACTTATAAACGTTTTCATTTAAGAGTGTATATTTATAAAATTTCTCATAAATGAGATTTCTAAAACACTTTATTACTGCATACGCCGGCATTTGCACATTACATTTATGCATTTACATACATTTATGCGAATGCTTAATGCGAACATTTTTTACGATATTTTCATTTGTAAAAAATTCTCACATATGAGCACTTGCGTGCAAAACGCAGTTGGAAAAATAAATTTCTCAACTTAAGACAAACTTTAGCTCATCTAAAATTTGGGTTCAGGTTTCCTAATGATGGTAAATTAAGCACTTAGCAGAACGGCCACCACAACTAGCTTACCCCACAGTAATCAACTTCAGTGAATTTATAATTTGGGTTAATAGCTATTAATAAAATGTAAAAATTATAAAAGTTTTAATACCCAAAATATAAATTATAACGAAATATTTTCTCATTTATTCACTTACGAATAGAACGGAAAAGAGTAAATCATCTCACTCATAAATGACCATGCACAGAATATTTTCTAGTCTCTTACACATGCATGAAAAAAAGCAGAAAAAACTAAAATGTACATACTCACATATGATTGAACAGTGAGTGAGCATTTCGGTACTCTGCATCCATATGGCTATTGGTTACGTAATTAAATTAGCTTTTCAAAAGTTTTCTTTACTGATCTGCAAAAAATTCAGTTAAAAACTAAACTGAAATTAAAAACTAAACTGAAATTAGAGTGATAAAAAATTTTTTTTTTAAATTTTTTAAATATATTTTTTAAGATTTTTTTTTTTAATTTTTTGTAATATTTTTTATTAATTGTATGTAAACATTTTTGGAAAATTTTTTAAAATTTTTTTTCAACATTTTTTTGTTAATTTTTTTTTGACAATTTTTTATAAAACTGTTTTGTAGAACTTTTTTGAAAATTTTTGGTAAAAACTTTTTTTTTAAATTTTTTGTAAATTAAAAAAAAAATTTGAATTTTTTAGAACTTTCCTGCAATCTATATTGTGTTAGAATGATCAGACTAAAGCAAAAAATCTTTTTATATTGACCCCCAAATGGGCCTGTTGACTGCTTCTGATTACCAGTGGGCACCCTGTGGGTCTATTGGCTGCCACTTTGCTTTCTATAAAAGCCTTTAATACAAATTAAAAATGAACCTTAAAATAAACACAAAATCGGCCCTCGCAGGGGGTTACATATTCCCCGAGATCTGTATGCACTCCTAGCGATCCACCTGTCGCGTTATAATATTTATTTAACAAAAAAAGGCAAAAAAGAATCATTTAAACCGAAAAAAAAAAATAAATAAAACAACGTGAAAAAACATAGGTGGGCGTGGTTTTTTGCCCGCAGCCTCCAATAGGATGGTCTGGTGTTGCTGAATTGTAATCCTAAAATTTTCGAAACTATGCTTGGCGGATTGGTGGGCTTAAATTTTCTGTACCTTGTCTAATGCCTTGGCAAATAACATTTCAACGTCAACAGGGACAACGTCAACTTCTCTATGTATAAGGATCGAGAATATATATACTTTATGGGGTCGTAATGAGTTTTGTAGAAATTACACACGGAACGACAAACTTATATATACCCTTTCCACCTGTGGTGAAAAAATCGACGTAAACAAACTTGACCGTCCAAATTACCACAATTTATACAATTAATGGGTGATTTTTTTGAGGTTAGGATTTTCATGCATTAGTATTTGACAGATCACGTGAGATTTCAGACATGGTGCCAAAGAGAAAGATGCTCAGTATGCTTTGACATTTCATCATGAATAGACTTACTAACGAGCAACGCTTGCAAATCATTGAATTTTATTACCAAAATCAGTGTTCTGTTCGAAATGTTCAAATGTGACAAATTTTGTTCAGCGATGAGGCTCATTTCTGGTTGAATGGCTACGTAAATAAGCAAAATTGCCGCATTTGGAGTGAAGAGCAACCAGAAGCCGTTCAAGAACTGCCCATGCATCCCGAAAAATGCACTGTTTGGTGTGGTTTGTACGCTGGTGGAATCATTGGACCGTATTTTTTCAAAGATGCTGTTGGACGCAACGTTACGGTGAATGGCGATGGCTATCGTTCGATGCTAACAAACTTTTTGTTGCCAAAAATGGAACAACTGAACTTGGTTGACATGTGGTTTCAACAAGATGGCGCTACATGCCACACAGCTCGCGATTCTATGGCCATTTTGAGGGAAAACTTCGGAGAACAATTCATCTCAAGAAATGGACCGGTAAGTTGGCCACCAAGATCATGCGATTTGACGCCTTTAGACTATTTTTTGTGGGGCTACGTCAAGTCTAAAGTCTACAGAAATAAGCCAGCAACTATTCCAGCTTTGGAAGACAACATTTCCGAAGAAATTCGGGCTATTCCGGCCGAAATGCTCGAAAAAGTTGCCCAAAATTGGACTTTCCGAATGGACCACCTAAGACGCAGCCGCGGTCAACATTTAAATGAAATTATCTTCAAAAAGTAAATGTCATGGACCAATCTAACGTTTCAAATAAAGAACCGATGAGATTTTGCAAATTTTATGCGTTTTTTTTAAAAAAAAAGTTCTCAAGCTCTTAAAAAATCACTCGTTATAATAAAGAACTTAAGTCTGAATAATTATTAATTCATTTAATAATATTTCTTATTTAATAAAAATACTTTAATTTTCCCCATATTTTTTCTTATTCTTTTTTTACAGATACACAAAAAATCTATCATCAGATAAAATCAATTTAAGTACCTTTCGTGGTGAAGGTGAATTGTCTAATTTGCAGTTAGACGAAGCTGTCCTTACAGAACTATTAGAATTACCTTCGTGGTTACGTTTAACCTCAGCCTGGTGTAATCATGTATCATTTCGTATAAGTTGGACGAAATTAAAAAGTGTTCCTATCACGCTGGTAAGTGTAAAAATTCTACAATAAAATTACTAAGAACAGAAATAAATAATTATCATGAATTTCAGACTCTGGATGAGGTCAATATAACCGTAGAAACATGTGATCCCACTTCCCGCAATACTGAAAACAAATCACCAAATGGTGGTAGTGCGGCTGCAGGTTCATTACCGCAAGTACCTCAGGGCAAATATAGTTTTATTCATAAAGTTGTTGATGGCATAACCATTGTTGTTAATACGGTTAATGTAAAATTTTTAAGTACCGCCTTTACAGCTTCTGTACAGGTAAGCCGACAATTCGCTTGAACAAAATATTTTAAAATTACAAAATGTTTCTTGTTAGATGTCTCGCATTAGAGTTGAGTCCAAGACTCCAAAATGGGCTAATGGCGATTTACGTTTTACCCGTCTCAAAGACTCTCATCGTGGTATCATATTAATTTTTAAAGAATTATCATGGCAAACTGTACGTATAGAGGCCAGCTCTACTCAGGATAAATCTTTGACTCCTCTACGTTTACTAACCAATCACGCCCGATGTCGCATAACCATACGAAAACGTTTGTCCGATTGTACTTTATTAGCTTCCCGTTTAGTTTTAATTTTAGACGACTTACTATGGGTTTTAACGGATTCTCAGCTTAAGGCTGCCTTGCATTTCGTAGACTCATTGTCGGGTCTTATTAAATTAGCCACTGCGACTACACAAAAAACAAAAGCTGCCCGAAAACTGGAGGTATGTTTAAGTTTAATTTATTAAAACTTTATAACTTCTTTAAATGTTGTTTTGGTTTCAGACCCTACCCGAGTATCAGGCCCAACTGGCTCAGCAAAAAAATCGCCAGAGTGAATCATCTCATGCCAATACTCAGCTGAAAATGTTTAATGCTTTCGATGTGAGAGAAACTTCGTATCATTTCTGTAGTCAACGAATAGACTTACATTTGTGTGATGATGAAGGAGGTAAGTTTTGTTATCTAATACCAGACTACCGTCGAATTAGTTTGTTTTTATCGCCCATTAAAAGCAGATAACCTCGTTAATTTTATTGAATTATTTTTTACGTTTAAAATAAATACTATGGGGACTCTGCACCATTAATTTTACTGAGTTTCAATTGTTAAAAAGTAGTCAAGTGAGTTGCGTTGTGATCGTAGCAAAATAAATAAAGCCCAAAAGAGGTCGTCATGCCAGAAAACTATACATAAAATAAAACTGTTATACGACTGTGTCTATACATGAAATATATTTTAATGAATAAATTATTTATTTAGGCTTAAATTCTTAATTATAGAGCAGAGCAGAATGCATTTTCTAGACAGCTACGTCCGTCATCAGTAATCTTCGTACCTATCTACCTGGTATTTTCAATTGTTATTAATTTTCTGCTGGTGTCTAATTTTTCTTTATCTCTTTATAATTAAGAATTTAAGCCTAAATAAATAATTTATTCATTTAAAAATAGTTCAAATAAAATTCATATAATAAAATATATTTTTTTTAAATTTTTTTTTAACACTAATTTTTGGAATTTGTGTCTGAGATGGGTATCTCTATAAAAAGTATGGATTACTTTCATAACAGTACATCAAATTTTGCATAAATATTTGGATATGAAAAAGCTATCCAGGTAATGAATGCCGCAATATAGGCTAAGAACGGCACTATGGCAAAATTCCATGAATTGGGCTACGAACTGCCATACTATCCAGTTTGCTCCCTAGATTTTTTGAGGGCCTTGAGAAGTCTTATAATTTTAAGGTAATAAAAAAGAAACTAGAAAGACGTTGGATTAAATGGACTTTTTTGCCAAAATAAACATCTTTTATTCCAAAAGTCACAGAAATATCAAATTGTCTGGTATTAAGCTTGTTAATTTTGCGTAAAACTAATTATATAAATATGGTGAGACTACCTTTAGTAAAATAATACGTCGTCAAGGGTTTCAGTAGTTCTAAAACGAAAATGTTCAGCTATAAGATCATTAGACACATGTCGAAGTCAAGACGAATGATAACGATGCATCAAGCAATTTCAAAGTAATAAGAATGATTTACACAGGGAAAAAGCTTGAGTCGTTGAACCAAATGATGTATATTTGCTTCCTGTGGGCAGTTATAGGGTGATCTAAATTCAGCAACATTTTCAGCAAAATTTTTTAGGGCCATACTACCATAAGAGAAACAAGTAAGAAAGCAATATTCGGCCATGCTGAATCTTATATACCCTTCACCATACTAATGCTAGATATTGTGTTACCCACCCTCTTATGTTTCTTTGAAAATTTTTATGAGATTTATTTTAAATTTTTTTGAAAATGTTTCGAAAACATTTTTGTAAAAATTTGTTTAAATTTTTTTTTCATTTTTTGTAAATTTTTTTTTGTTGAAATTTTGGCTAGCTCTATATGTATTGCTTTCTATAAAGACCTTATTTATAAATTAGGCCCTTATTTATAATCTAGGCGGTCTAATATTTATTTAACAAAAAAAAAGCAAAATAGCATCATTAAAACCACAAAAAGTAAAATAATATAGGTGGGCGTGGTTTTATGCCCGCAGCTTCCAAAGGTATGATCTGATGTTGCTGAATTACAAATTTTAGAAAGTATGCCTGGCAGATTGATGGGCTTAAATCTTCTGTAACTCGTATGGTGCCTTGGCAAATGACATTACTACCCGAACACGGACAGACGGAAATCGCTTAATCAACTTTTCTATGTATAAGTATCCAGAATATATACTTTATGGGATCGGAAATGAATATTGTAGAAATTACACACTAAGTGACAAACTTATACATATAGGGTATATATCCACCTGTGGTAAAGGGTATAAAAAATGCAGTGAAGACATTGAAAATGTTGATAAGCGATGTCCTAACACGAAAAAGTGAAAAAATCTTTATGATATCATATCAAAATTTAAAATAAAGTAGTTTTCTTAATTAATTACACCTAATTCTGTTTTTACACGGTAGATTGGTTCCAAAAAAATCCGTGTAAAAAAGACATTGATCATATACAAATATAGGTGAATGGTTCCTTATGTCTAAAACCTATTAAAATTAGTAAAAAACTAGAATTTTTTAAGAACAAGAAATCATGTTAGTTTTACACATATATGCATGTACATATGTATAATGTGTATTTGCACCATGTATGATGAAGACTTAACAGATAGTTTCGTTCCAGAAATCAACGATTGCCTGATTGAATTTTAATTTTTTATAGTTCTTACTGTGACTTCGTTTAAACCGAACATTTTGCCTTCTTAATTTTGAAGGCGATTTAAAATTGCAATTTTGTTTTCTAAAGAAATGTCTTTACGTTGTAGTTTTTTAATTGTAATTTTTGTCGTCTTCTTTTAGAGATGCATTGTTAGTTCACAAAATATTAACACATTTCAATTGCTCTAACAAGTAAAAATACTTGTATGCAAAAAAGGGAATTTCTCAAAATTTTTGATATGAAAATATTTCGCAAAACTTAAATTTTACAAATAAAATCTCAGCTCAAAAGATTTTAAATCGTGCTAAATAAAATAATATCGTGTAAAAATTTTTTTTTATTTTAAAACCGTGTTAAATCAAAACCGTGTAAAAAAGACCGGTAAAAACAGAATTGGGTGTACTTTTAATATCCATTGATATTTAAATGATTTTTTTGATTTTTTTTTTTTTTTGTAGAATAGAAAGTAAGAATATCCGATCGATTATCCGATAGATTAAAATATATAAGATTTAGGCCCATTGTTATAACTTGCCAATAGCTTAAGTTAGGATTTTATCGGAGATATAATTAGATATTCGTAGTAATAACGAGGGTAACGCTAGTTACTATAATTTAACCCAATAGTTAAAGATGATTTTTAGCTGACTTATAATAACGAAAAACTAGTTATTGCTCCAACAAAATCCCAACTTTAGCTATTGGCAAGTTGTAATATTGAGTTCCCTTAAGAAAATTTTTTTTACAAGTCTTGTTCGTAAGGAAAAAAATAAAATCATCAATTGTAAATGAGCTTTGAATTTATAAAAATTCATGGAAACATTTTAATATTTTAAAACCTCAATCGAATCGAAAAAATAATTATTTTCGGTTTGGGTGCCTAAAAACTAAACAGCTGAATAACCGGTTGTGGGGCATACACTGTCCCACCTACCCACAGATATCGCCGCGAAAATAGTAAAAAATTGATTTAGAGGACCACAAATTGTAAAGATTTATTGAAAACCAGTCATCTAATTTTTTCACGATTACTATACTTTACCTATACTACGTATGGTAAAGAAAAAAAAAGCGAAAACAAACATCGTCCTGATCAGCTGGCTTAAGCTTATGTATATTCCAAATTTTCTGTTGAGAAAGACTTGCTCTTCTTTTTTTTTATTTCAGATGGTCGTTCTAGTTATTCTGAACTGGTTAAAGGTGGCGCCTTGCAAATTTCTGTACAAGCTTTTCAAGTGGACTACTATCCCTATCATTTAGCCAAATCCGATAGATCACACTGGGCCAAGTAAATTTAAATAAATAACCTATAAACATACAAGTATTAAAGATTAAAAATCACTTTTTTGTAGATATAAAGAAGCTTCAGTATCACCAGCTCTATGGCTAAAAGAATCACTGAATGCATTTCGTGAAGCTGTACTCAATCTAAGTCAACCGAATCGTCCCTCCTCTCATGCACCACTCGAACGCAGTACACCAAACTCACCGGTAACATTAAATCCTTCGGCTCTAGCCACACAATTTACTTGTAAGTCAACAAATTCACCTTCCACTGGCAGTAGTAGTACGCCAACACCAATGACTAGTAACGCTGGTTCGGGGACCTCATCGGGCGGCGGCAGTCTGTACAGTCATCATCATACACAACAACACAAAACAGTATTGGATAATTTGTCAAAATTAATGTCTTCATGTGTCATACTGCGTATAGAGGACTTTCAATTGTATCGTGTAACGACGTCGGGTAAAAAACAAATGCCTAAAGAGTTCATATCGGGTAAGTATTTACAGTTTTGTACTCATTGAAATGGTGATATTTTGAAAATGAAATTAACAAATTTTATGCTAACGTGCTTAGTCACTAACTTCATATATATTATCACATGTGTAGTTATAACTGTATAATAATTAATTACTTAATTGTGTAAAAATGTTTCATTTTCTATTCTCTACGTTTATAATTTTTTTTCTTCTATTCCATTAAATGTTTTTCCAATGCTTTTCACTTGCTGACATTTTTTTTTTGTTGCAAATATTTGTTGTCATTTTATGTCATAAATTCAACTACAATACATGTCATCTTCGCCTTCTATGCTTCAATTCAAAACAAAAAATTGCGGATAATAAAAAAATAAAATTGCATTTACATATAGCACAACATAAAAGGAAAATAAAACCAGGTGATTTGCATATTTAAGTTCTTTGGTGTCTCTAAATAATAAATAGTTTTACAGACACAACATTTACAATAAAAACTCGTAACAACTTTATTGCATGCAGTTGTTGCCTTGTTAGTTTGTTTAAATCCTTTTTTTTTATTTTTTGTGACCTGGATTTGAATATAATTAAAATTTTCTTTAAATATCCTGTATATGTTCACTATTTTATTTTGTATTAAAGCTTTGTTGTTAATTATTGTTAACAACAGTGTAAAGTGGGGTCGATAGCAAATAAAATGGTAATAAGTATACAACTTCCAAACTACTGGTTGGATTTGTTTGCCAAAAAATTTGGAATCCTTTCATAAGTACGGAAGGGCAGAATAAGAGATTAACATCTGTCTCAATATTCATATGAGCGGTATGTTGTTTTTTATATAAACTAAACAGTTGCATGGCAAGGTCATGAGCAAGTGATCACAAGCTTGCTCTACATTTACTTATACATTTGCTCATACTTTTTTAAACTTGCTTAAGGAAACTCTGCAAGCTCATCGCATTTAGCTCGTTGGTCTTCGCTGTTCTAATGTGTGCTAATGTCCACTCATCGTTACTCGTCTGTAATGAACAGACATAAGTTCAATCAAAGATTATAACTTTTTACTTTTTATTGTAAGTGCCACGCCTACTGTTCCAATCCAGAGAATACTCGTACAGAATTGCAAAATTTTAGGAGAATCGTTCTGCTGGTGTAGGCAGCTAAGCTTTTCGGTAAAAAAACACAATTTGTATTTTTTATACAGTGGGTGATATTTCAATGAAAACTTTTTTTGAGAACTCCATTCTGTAATTGTAGATTTTAATAACAAGTTTACATCACCATATAGAGCTTGAATCAATCAACGAAATCTTGGTGAGAAGGCTTTTATGAATCAGCTTTTTCATAGTATGTGTTTTCGTGCTGCTATTGTGTATGTGTGTGATTAAATATTTTTCCATACATTTAATCATTAACTTTCTTTGACACATAATTAGTTTTGTCGTTAAAAGTTGTTATATTTTATGTTCAAGGGCAAAAAAATCCAATAGTAAAATGAACAAATTTATTTTAATTGTTGATGTTCATCCACAATCCATATTCTTTGCAGTATCGGCTATAAGTAGATACAACAAAGCCAGAACAATGTATATACATATATATGTATGTATTTAAGTACATGTCGTACATTCATTTTAAATATGACAATACTCATAATAAATATTTTTTTAGAAAAAGCAAAAAGCCTTTTTAATCTAAATTGAAAACAAAGATTTATTTTTTTTGAAAACGTAGATTTATTTATTTTAATTGGAATAAGAACTATTTTCAATATGGCAGCTTACGCTTTTTGACATTACTAGAAATAAGTTTGTTATTGTAAATTGCAACTTGTTGTCAATCGCAACGTCAAACTTGACAAGTGTTTTTATTTTGCAAATAAAATTAAAAATAAAATATTTTAATTGTTTCAAAGTGGCTGAGCGATATACATGACTTAAATTGTTGTTGCTTAGTTTTATGTTATTCTGAATACTTATATTTTTATGGTTATTTTTTTTTTCGAAGTTCGAAAATATATTAACAACAATCTTTAAATACTTAATTTTTCAGGTGATAAAGATCGTTATTCATTTCCCGCAGAAATGTCGATAATACACGCAGAATTTACATATTTTTATTATCCTGGAGATTTTATTTTTCCTTGTAAGTATTAGGATTTACAAAAATATTTAACTCGTATTGTTTCCATTTAATTATTTCAATTGTATTCTTTTTGAAAACCATTTAGTACCACCGTCCAAAGTATTTGTACACATTAATCCTCTACAAATGCATTTTGATCTCTGTTCTATATTATGGCTCAATTCGTTTGCATTGAACCTTCACGAAAGTCTGTTACGTACCAGTATCGCAGCGGTATCGCCTACAAATTCCACCGTCATTGGATCACCGTCCACAATTGGCTCGCACGGTTCCCAGTCGACGACGTTAAAGGGATCATCCAAATTATCCTTGTACAATGAACCTGAAAACGAACCCAGTCTAATGTATATGGATGTTAAAGTTGAAGCCATAATGCCTCGTATTGTTATCGAGTCGAATGTGGATACATCGAATCAAAAGGATCGTCCCAAAGTGATGCAAATACAAATATCACGCTTTGCTTTAACCAATATACGTGAAATGGGTTCATCTCGTGCAGATTTGGCACAAGCTTTACATTCCTTACAGGAAGGTTCTTTAGTATTTGGTACTGGATTTCCTTCAGCCTCCGGCGACATGTGCATAGTTACAGATCGTATTTTATCGCATGTGGCCGCAACCGATGTGGGCATGACGGCAGAAGCAACAGCAGTTAATAGCAATAATGGTGGTGATGGTGGTGGAGGACAACGTTCCTCGATACCAAAATCATCTTCATTACAATGCCTGTCACGTTATGCTATGTGGTCTGAGCCTCGAGATGTTTGGTGTATAAAACTAGATCCCGTTTGGATAGATTTTCTTGGTGCTCGTTCTTTAGGTTCCAGCAAATCCATTCCATTCGTGGATGCTGTTCCTGTGACTTTGTGGTTGCATTCCGGTTCTGGTGCTACGGCCTCGAAAGCTGGCCAAAGTAACGGGAGTAGTCGTAAGGGTAGTGGTGATTCAAATTCTACTAAAGCTGGTAATGCTTCCATTGAAACAACAAACATCAATCGTTTAGATTATGCCAATAGTAATACAAAACTGCCCAGAAATCCCTTTTTGGATAGTGAAGAAGACATACATATGGATCGTAAGTCCCAAACATCTTCGGAGGCTACAGAACGTACAGCTGATTTACATGCCATTGCTCATATATCTAACTTAGTTAGTATACAAATTGATCACTATCAACTATTGTTCCTATTGCGGTTGGGTGAAGAATTCAATGAAATGGCAACATTTTTATCCTTGGATGCTGAGAGAATATTACAAAAGGTTTGGCACACTTAAATATCATTTTTTTATATTTTCCTGTTTCATTCATATTCCACTTATTATTGAAAAACTAACAATTTTTATATTTTCTATTTTATTCAATGAAGCAAAATACAAACAAATCTTTAATATTCGGTTGTGTTATACCACAAATTGAAGTGACTTTTGTTATGCCTTCTCCTACACCTGGTAAGGAATCAAGTGGTGGTGATGCTGAAAGTGTCTTACCTGATTCAGCTAGTTTGGGTGATGATTTACTTATAAATAGTAAGAGTATTGTTTTTATTTTTGTTTTATTTCCTTCTTTATTTCCCTTTTTATTTCAATATTTCTTCTTAGTTAGTGTTTCTTGTCAATAATATTTTCCACTTCATTTTTTTTTTGCTATTATTTAGTAACATAATTATTTTAATTATTATTAAAATTAATCACCACTTCTTTTTTGTTTCTTCAAATCTTGATGTTGTTTTCTTGTGTTATTGCACCAGTTATTAAATTTCATTTTTATTTTTAATCATTTGGCATGTTTATTATAATTAGTTTTTAGTTTTATTCATTATTTTTTACGAAGGGCTACACACTGTGTAGTTTTTTAAGTCATGGCAAAATAACCATATACGGACACCACTACGTGATAAAAGACCAAAAAAAAGGCCCCTGTCTCCCAGTTTTGCCCAAAGTCCTCCAGGTTTTTTTTTATGGGTCTTCAAAGATGTGGGGCCTCGATGTCATTTTTGCAAAAAAATGATCATTTACTCAAGCTCATATTTTGCAAACCGTTTGAAATTTGTATATACTCTCTGAGGCAAAGATGTAGCTCTTGTCATAAAGAACGAAAATTGTGAACATATAAAATCAAAAACTTCATCTTTAAAGTCAAAATCGCAAAAAACTTTAAAAAATTCAATTTTTTTTAACTTTTTTCCCCTGTTCAGGTCCATAGATAGCAAACCGTTCAAAATTCAAAGAAACAATTAACTACAAAAATGAACCTAAGATCTCAATAAACAACTTTCTAGAACATATGAACTTCCTAGGAATGATTCTTAACACCGTTTAGGTAGCGCTTAGGTAGCCGAAATGAATTTAAAAATTTTCGGGAAATTTTTCACTTTTGCGGCTACCTAAACGGTGTTAAGAATCATTCCTAGGAAGTTTTTGTTCTTTATGGCAAGAGCTACAACTTTGCCTCAGAGAGTATATCAAAATTTCAAACGGTTTGCAAAATATGAGCTTGAGTAAATGATAATTTTTTTTTGCAAAAATGACATCGAGGCCCCACATCTTTGAGGGCCCATAAAAAAAACCTGGAGGACTTTGGGCAAAACTGGGAGACAGGAGTCTTTTTTTTGGTCTTTTATCACGTAGTGGTGTCCGTATATGGTTATTTTTTCCGTGTTGCACTGTGCTATCGAAGCTTTGCTTAACTGCAGCTTAAACTGGCAGATTAGATGCACTATCAAAAACCTTGACAACCATGTACGACTCACAGATTCATTAATTCAATTTAGTGTTATAGAGGACGCTGTTACATATACTAGCAAATATAGAAACTCACTATATTTTAATATAGTTTATTTGACCTTTTTAATAATTTGTATTTAATTATTTTTATTTTTAATCTTTAGGTCGTTAATTATTTTTATTCTCGATATTTCGCTACTCCTTTGTGTAGCATCATCAGGTAAAATTCAAAAATTAACGTTATGATAACTACAATTATTGTTTTTACTAATTTAAAAATTTTTTAATAAGTTTATGACAAAATTTTTTTTGAAATATGTTACTTTGAAGCAAATTTTTTTAATACTTTTTTAATTGTAATTTTCATAACGTTAATTTTTTAAATTTTCCTGATGATGCTACACAAAGGAGTAGCGAAATATCAATACTTTTTTAATTGTAATTTTCATAACGTTAATTTTTTAATTTTTCCTGATGATTCTACACAAAGGAGTAGCGAAATATCGAGAATAAAAATAAAAATAATTAACGACCTAAAGCTTGAAAATAAAAATAATTAAATAGAAACTCATTATATATTAGAAAAGTTAATTTTTGGCGTGGCTGGGATACGAACCAGGGTATCAACTATAAGATTTTAATTTTCGGCGTGTAAACCCTGTAGTTTCTTCGAATATGTTTTTCTGCTGCCTCAACTTTGTTCAGCTAAAAAAAGGTGGTCCCAATAATTGCTAAAAAAAGCTGTATTTGTATGACTTAATGCTCTTTTCGTACGGACTACTTGGGTTTTCTATAGTGATAGAAACCGATTTGTGATACTTCAAACTGCACAGAGAACATATAAAATCTTTCAATTTATATTGGGTGATTTTTTAAAACTTTCGGCTTTTAATCAATAGAACGATATAATTTAATGTTTAAAGATGATTTCATGTCTAATGGAGCATACGATGGGTCCAATTATGGCATACTCCTATCACATCTCCTACATATCTGCCGGTATCTCCAATCATTGCGGGCATGTCTCTACAGACATGAGCCTTAACATAGCGCCAAAAAAAAATAGTGTTAAGGCGGTCAATCGCACGATCTAGGCGGCCAATTGCCCGGCCCAACTCGTCTCTCAATTGGGTCATTGTTTCGAGTGCTGTGTGGCATGTGGTACCGTTTTGTTGAAACCACATGCCAGCTTTTCCATTTTGGGAAAAAACAAATTTATAATCATCCACAGTAACATTCTTGCCTTCGTCGTCTTTGAAAAAGTACAGTCCAATGATGCCACCAGCCCATAATCCACACCAAACAGTGCATTTTTGGGATGCATTGGCAGTTCTTGCAATGCTACTCTTTACATCTAATACGGAAATTTTGCGTTCACGTATCCATTCAACGAGAAATAAGTTTCGTCGCTAAACACAATTTTCGGATAAAAAACTGGATCTTCATTCAACTTTGCCAGCGACCGACCATTCATCAAAAGTTACTTGTGTTGTCGTGGGCCTTGGACTCTTGCATCAGCTGTATTTTGGAAGGGTTTACACCCTTTAAATCCTTCCGCAATTGCAGCGAACGACACCGAATCGCTAACTCACGGTCATCAACAACAATGGTGGATACATCTGCTATATTTTCCTCTGTCCGCACTGTACGTATGCGTGTTGCGAAATTTTGTGACAAGGTTCCAAATTTCGCCTTAGAAGGTCGCACAAACTGACCATAAAATGAAAGAAGTGCATGAATTTTGATAAAAAAATTCAATAATCTACAAGCGTTATTCGTTTGTAAGTCGATTTATGATTTAATTATAGACCAAACTGAACATGTTTAACAGAAACATGTTTTTTTTATGTGTTCTAAAAAAATTCGGTAATAACAAAGGTACAAAACCAAAGAGAGACCTATACCTTTGTACAGAAAGTGAAACTCCAAATTCAGCTAGGTAAAATTAAAATGAGTTTAAACATTCTCCTCCACTAATGAACAACTTATTAAATTTAATGCTACTACTCCAGTGAAAAAGTTGACTTTAATGGTGCTCCTCCAGTGAAAAATGAGTTAGAAATGGTGTTCCACCAAAATACGTCTTATTAAATAGAAATTACTAGGTTATACACGATAACCAAAACCTTTACACGTGGTCGATTCATGCAACCACCAATAACAGTACCGCAGTACAGCTATATGAGGAAGCCAATCAGCCAGTGTGAGAGTGAGACGCAAACCACTCGAAATCCGAGCAACAAGGTCGGCCTGATTTACTTTAAGCGATAACGACAATAAAGAGCGCATTTTGTTCCTTAACACAGAGCTACTCTACGACTGTACAGTAACATATTACACGAAAACAGCTGAGCTGCCAAAAACAGTGTTGCGTTAAACACTAATGTCTCAATGTCGAAAAAATTCGTTCTTTCGTAAAAGTACATTCAAAACAAAATTTTTGAATTTGTTTTTGTTTTAAATATATGTAATTGTAAGAAAGAACGAACTCTGTCTACATTGTGAAACGGGTCCCAATATTTGAAAAAAGTCACACTTTTGAAATGACAAGTTAATTAAAAAGTCTTTTTGACTTTAAATTAGAAAAGATAGCAATTCATTTCTTTCTAAAAGTTAAATCGAGGAATTCGATAGTTTAATATTTAGGACTGACTTTTATCATTCACATTTATATAGGCATTAACTTAACATTATTATTATTATTTTTATTCATTTTTATTTTTTAATCCTTTCATTATTATTATTATAATTTTTTCAATAGTTGATATTGTGGCACTAGGTAGTGTAGTCTAAAAAATAAAACATACAAAAATAGTGGTGATCAGGATGGGACAACTATTTCTAGATCACCACATGCTTAAAACTCACACTAACAAAAACAAATCTAATTGCTCTTTAATCACGTTCAACATTTCCGAATATGCAATAAACAACAACAATTTGTATTATAACAATTGTTTTAGGTACAAATATAACATGGCCAACACCACCATTAGAACAAATAAAAAGCAATACCTTTGGTAGTGTAGAAACGCCATCACCCGTAACAAATGATGCTCCCTACGATAATGGTGTTCATATGTCGAATCCAAATACACACGGGTAAGAAAGATTAAAGGCGAATTGAAATGTTATTGAATTTAAATTTTATATAAAAAAGAATTTATATATAAAAATGTTTGTCAATGTCTATATACATATATGTATATCGCACATTAAATCATAAACAGTCACAACTCAATATTTATCAGAAGCGTTTTGTTTTTCATAACCCAGTTCACCGATCTGTGGAATTTACTGTGGAACTCAATTTGATTATAAAATTACAAACATATTAAAAAAAACAGATTTTTGCCTTTTCTGAATATTGTGAATTTCGAGTTGTGATTGTCTATGATTTAGTGTGCGATATGTTATCTTTTTATAATTTATACTTTGATGTCTTTAATAAACTTTGAAATTGTAAATTCTCATTTTAATCTTAATTTAGTTACAATGTTCAAATACAAAGTACATCTACGACAGCGTCTTCAACAACTAGTCAAACAATGTCTACAAAACCAGATACCGGTGTTTTTACACAATCAGTGACCTCTTCAGTATCAAAAAGTCACAACAGATCGTCAAGAAATTCAACCAGTGATGCACCAAGTTTAACGAAAGAAATTAATTCGGGTGAGTTTAACATAATTTTTTATAAACTTTTTCTTAACTCGATTTTAAATTTGTTTGTCTGAAGATATAAGACTTTTTACCAATGATAAATCAGAAAACTATACCATGTACACTAGAAATTATTAAACAATCAATCCAATGAATGCAGAGTCATTGATTTTTAATTGAAATTTAATTAACACAAAAAACTAGTTTTACTTAGTTTTTGAAAGACGATTTGAGTTTGCATTAATTATAATATTGGGAAGAGCTTTCATAAATTTAATTAAAGTGTTTGCACTTGTGCTCAAGATTAAAAGAAAATTAACTTCGTAAATGCATAAGATCGTATTTGCATTAATTTTGGGAAAAAGTTAGGAATCAAAGATTAGCAAGGTTTCCAACCAACGGATGATGGCAGCATCATTATCCTAGGACCTGCTACAGCAAACCAATTATCTACTTAGCTGGAAAAACAACCGATTAACAAAACGGACACCAGTCAAAAGCTAATCTTACAATGCACAGTGGAGCAGAATCAAAATATTTTGGAAATAACTCAGCCATTTATAAAGGGCTAGGCTGATTGATACAAAATTTGGCATGAGCATAGAGCGGAGTATTTCAGATTAAGTTTTGACGGGGGGGCGTCATCCATCTGCCAGGGATGGCGCTATGTGGTCTCAAAGTTGGGTACCTCGCCCCTGCTAATTCTTTTAGAGCTTGGAATTTCTTAAATTTTTTGTAAAAATTTTACATGATCTGAAAGGTCTAGTTAAAACCTATAAAATTATGGTTTAATCTGTAAATTATGTTGTCAAATAAGCGAGTTATAATCATTTTAAAATTTTGATTTTTCGATACTCTTTTTTTTTCAAAATATTTTAAACAATTTTTAGGGTTCCGTACCCAAGGGGTAAAAACGTAACCCTATTGTTTTTGCTACAATGTCTGTCCGTCTGTCAGCGCCTTTTATCTCTGGAACCGTAATAGGTAGACTCTTGAAATTTTCACAGATGATGTATAGCTGTTGCTTTGCATGAACATTGACTAATTTTTTAACCATAATAGATAGACTCTTCTAATTTGTATAGAAGATGCCATGGCCGTTATGACAATTACTAAAAATTAAAGGGTGTTCCGACAGTGACATGTTTTTCACTTATAGTAACTTATTTTTTTAATAGTTATAGGTAGACTCTCGATATATTCATAGACAGAGAATTACTATGGCCGCTCGATAGACCGATTGGTAGCGCGCTGGTCTATCAGTCCAGAGGTTGCGGTTTCGATTCCCGCCAAAGACTCTGGGTGTTTTCTGCAGACAAGCAAAAAGCTTTGCAGAGGTATTGTTGTCTTAAAAAAAACAAATAACTAAATTAAAGGGTGTTCAGACAGAGACTCTTAAAATGTTTACAGTAGATATTGTACTTCGGCCGCTGTAACATTTACTAATATCTAAAGGGTGTTTCATTAGTGACATGTTTTTAACGTATATTATCTTATTTTTTGAAACGCAATAGGTAGGCGCATGTCTATTTTTATAGAAAGTGTATTACCATGGCCGCTATAACAACAATTGCTAAAATGTAAAGGGTGTTCCAACAGTGATGCAATTTTGCGATTATGACTTTAATTTTAAAATTAAAGGGTGACTAATAAGACATAAAAAATTAACAACTTGAATTTTTAAAGTTGTGCTAAAAAAGTACGGAACCCTACGTGTGTGAGTCTAACTCGCAATTTACTGATTTATTTAATTTGTTTTTTAATTTATATCTAATGCTAAGGATTTAGAAATTTCGTTCTGGTAATTTTATTTGAAAGATGCACCACGTCCAGGGCGGCCAATTGAAGCTGATGACGACAAGATAAAGGCACTGGAGAATGAAAATCGTTTTAAATGATCTTGAATGGTCGCATTCGATAAGTTCAACTTCTTAGCAATTTCTCGTGTTGTTATACGTCAATTTGCGAAATTTCGAAACTTTGGTTTGGTTTTGGTTTTCGACGAAATTTCGAAATTCTTTTTTACCCTTACGGTAATAAACAAAATATGACGAAAATGCTCACTTGAATTTTTCATTTTTGATACAATGTTCAAAACAAAAAACTACTTAAAGATCGAAATTAAATAAGGTACTAAATGATGTTTGAAATGTCATTTCTCTGGTAAAAACGAAATTACTTTCCGAACGACCTAATAGTTTATGATTTCGTGGGCGACTACTTACGTCAAATCCGGTATTAAAATAATAACGTTTAACATTTTTAGGCCCATTATTATAACTTACCATTAGCTGAAGTTAGGATTTTATCAGGGAAATAAGTAGCTTTTCATTATTATAAGTATACTTAAAGCTAGAAGTGACTAATAAACTAAAGGGAAGAACATCTTGCCTTTAACTTTTAACATCATATAAGAGTTTGAAGTTGCCATGTTTTGTCATCTATAAAGTTGCCGTATTTTCTAATCTATGAAGAAAAATAAATTCATGTTAATTTAATTTGGCATTGAAAATTAAAAATGGAAAACAGATCTCGTTTGTTGTATATAAAATATTTTCGTTTGTTTGTTACACCGATAACTAATTTGTGGTTTGTTGAAAGTAAACTAATAAATTAAAGGTATGATGTTGCCACTACGTTTATTTTATTTTGTCAAAAGTAGTCGGTGTTTCTTCTTGTACTACCATATTTTCAAAAATATTAATTTTATTTTACAATGAAGTTGTAATAACGAAAAATAGTTATTGTTCACTTTATCGCTCACTTGAGCAAAAGTGAATATAATAATGGGCCTTAGTGTTTTATATTCTCAGATGTAATTATAATTAGATGTAATTGCTAATTTTATTTTTTAAATTGATTTGGAAATTATAATGAATCGTGAAAATTTCCTGCCATGTGATAGTTAACTTATATAAATGTAAAGCATTGCCTCATTTCTCAGAGAAGCGGGTATTTAACCATTAGAGTTACCACTCTGTATGGTGCAAAACCGCGAACAGCGTTCGAAAAAATATAAAAAATAATTGCATTTATTTGCAGCGAAAAAAAAATCGAATTAATACTTGAAGAAGAGGTGTGCCCTCATCAAAGTCGAAAAATTGTTAATTTTAAGAAATATTTACTGTCAAGGAAAATATTTTTATATCCTATTTTGTAAAAGTATTTTTTCAACTGAACTATATTAGCAAGGTATATTTATCTTACCAGGTAATGGCGTCCCTATAACAAATACAACAATACAAGAACAACATGTCATATTGTTGTTTCTTTCTAGTTCGAAATGTCACAAAACATAGAAGATAATTGAGAAGGTATATATGTGTTTTATTGCTTTCTCACTTCTGCACTATAAAATTTCAAAACACATACAACTTTTGACAGGTCGAATTACTAAATCAGCTGAGCGGACGACACTACCTAGTATATAAATATACCTTGTATAGTAGTTAGGATATATGAAATATAATCAATTTGTATGTTAATAAATTTTTCGATAAATATCTTTAAAAGTTGTTAATTAAATTAATTTCTTTGCAATCTTTTTCCAGGTCTCATGTCCATGAAAAAAGGTTTCTCTAGTTTTATGACATCCATTGATTCAGCCATTACCTCAAGAGCTCCAAATGATGACATGAGTGATACTTTCTCCATACAAAGTGATATTAGTTCCGATTCTGAAAACTTCGCCATTGTCATGGGTGATGATAAAACAATGGACTGTATAGATGTTATGTTTCGTTTAAATCCCTTTGCGAATGATGGTACGATGAAAGTATCACCCGTAGAGGTTGCCAGTGAAGTTTATGAGGAGCCTATTAAAACTAATCTTAGTTCACCTTCGGAACCTTCAGAAGCTAGTACGTGGCGCAGAAGAGATTTAGTGTCCATGGTTACTTTTAGGTAGGAAGGTTTTCTGTTATTTTTTTTTTGTATAAGAACATATTTTATCGTTTAATTTGCTTTTCAATAAGGTTAACTACTGTTGAGGTCATTAGACAAAAAGAGGGCAATAATTCCACATTACGTGTTCAAGTGGCTGCTATACAGTGCGATGAATGTGGTGCCATACCTTGGGATGAATTACAGGTAAGTGAAAAGAACATGTGAATCAGTTCTTTTTTTTTGGGTTTTGTTTTTGTTTATGGTTTGAGTTTATGTTTTTTGTTTACTATACTTTATTGTTAACTTTATTTAATTTTGTTTTTTTTTTTTTTAATAAAACTTGCAAAAGAATTTATATTTAAATAATTTCTGTTTTTTACTGTAAATAAAAAACAATTCATTAAGTTTCATTTTCCTCAAATTTTAATAATAAAAATATAAATGTTTTGCTTATAAAAAAAAATTTGCATGTTTTAAAAATTTTCTTTCTTTACTGTTTTCACTTCTTCTTGACTAAAAAAAAAACAAGTAGGAAAATTGTTAAAAGTTCTTAATAAGACTTATTAACAAATACAGTACTGTTCATAAAAAAATCAACTATTGAAAGAAAAAATCTAAATTTAGTTATTAAAAATTATTATAAAGGTTGTTTTTTAGAGGTATAATACTTAAATGGTTTATAACCAAAGGCCCCCAACCAAAAAAAGTGGTTAAAATGGAAATGCATTGGTTTGCTAAATATTTAGGAAAGTGACGCAAACCTACCTTGTTAAAAGCTGGTATGTTATTGATTTAAAATTTTTACATGTTTTGTTCTCTTTGTGAGATTCTAATTGAGATTGTGTATGTGCTCACAGACCCTTAGGGGTTTGCGTGGGGGCTCTTGTTTATAACATACTGCGATTACTTTAAACCTTTGCCGAAATCCCTCTTCGAATAAAGAAAAATATAATCATGGCTTGGAAAATTTTTTTCGCACATTACTTTTTAAAATTTTGAAAACGTTTTATTGTTTAGTTTATGCTGAAAATTAAAAAAATTACCGACAAATGTTATTCCTTTATATTAAGCAGGCACTTTGTTTTGTTAAATGGTGTCAATTACAAGTAAAATATACTTTGTAAAATAATTTGTAACCTAATAGAATGTAACAGATGAAAATTGTTATTGTATGAGATTGTAACACACGAAAATTGATGTCGTTTGAGATTGTCTAGCTTTCTTTTTGCTCTTTCTTGTATTTTTTAAATGTTTTCGACAGTGATGTAAACCAATCAATTTAAAAAAGATAAGCTTACATTTTAACGAATCATTGATAAACAAAGCATAAACAAACAATAGGGTTACGTTCTTGCCCTTTGCGTACGGAACTCTAAAAATAGAGCCTCAAAAAACAGCAATTTCAGTGTGTTACGTTCCGTTAAAGTAACGGTTGGCTAACTAGGCTTTTAACTCTGAAAATAGAGCCTCAAAAAACAGCAATTTGATTGTGTTACGTTCCGTTAAAGTAACGGTCGGCTAACTAGGCTTTTAACCTGTGGTTAAATTTCATGTTAAGTTATAATCATACATTGTGAAACAGGTCGCTAAGCTTTAAATAATTTCCTTACTTGTTTTAAATAAAAAAAAACTCGTTTAATTTAAAGTTTCTCTTTTTGATAAATTTGTAAAATAATTCATTTTTTTAAATATATAAAAAATTTATAATTGTTGAATATAATATATACAAAATTTATTTAATTTTTATTTTTAATTTGTTTTTCTCTTTCTCTCTTTTTATATAAATTTTAAACATACAACCAAATATTTTCCAAATTTACTTGACAATATTACAAATTTTTAATCAATTTATCAATGTGTGCCTTTTTAACCAAAAACTACCAAAAAAATTTTTGTTATTTGTTATTTTTTGTTTATTGCGTTTTTTTAATAATTTTTTTAATCTCATCACTATACAAAATAATTAAAAAAATTAAACAATTTGTAAAATATTTTTTATGTACGTAAATTTGTTAACACACTACTACAACAACAACTATAACAATTTCACAACAAAAAATAAAAAAATAAAACAAAATATCCAATCATATTGTGGCTTCTTTAAAAATAAATTTAATGTAACAGAACGCTCATCAAGCCAAAAAGGTATTAAAAACAAGTTCTACTTTTTATTATTATTATTAACTAAAAATATTAAACTATTTAAAATAAGCAAATCCTTTTTTATTTTGTTAAGTTTTTTTTTTCTAATTTATATTTTCCAACTTTCTTTTATTTTTATTTGCACTTTTTCCGATTTAAGTTGCTGCCTTTTTATGTTTTTTTTTAGCATTTTTGTAACGCAAGGTTTAACCAAACGAATTTTATTTTGTAGTTTTAATTTTGAGTTTAAAATATCTAGAAAACAGTTTAAATTATTAGAAATATTATCTTTAATAATGTTTGTTAAAATCGCATATTATGTATTTAACTGTAAACATATTTATAACTTAGTTTTTTATTTTAAGTCCAAGGCACATTTATCAAGTAGCCTCACTACGGAAGGCAAATATTAAGGCGAACATTTTTAATTTGTTTTATATGGATTTTCACAGTTAAATTTACAATTTTTCTTCTTAAATAGTAGTTTAACTGTCAAACACTATTTAAAATCAATTTAAAAATTTTCGCCCTAATATTTCCTATCCGTAGTAAGGCAACCTGCCCCGCGTCTATATTAGTCATCAACATGTCTTAACAAAAAACATTAGTCTTAATAGTATTTTTTATATGAAGTTTAATTTTTGTTAAGACATGTTGATGGCTAATGTAAACGGGAGGTAATAAATGTGTCTTGTTTTAAATCAATTTTTTATTTTAATTTTTTCTGATATTTTAAAATACGGGAAAGATTTTTCTAAACTATGAATTATTGAAAAGAAACATTTTTTTGTAAATAAAAATATAATTTATTTCCCAATATAATAATATATTTTTTTTGTACTCGTACACTCTGTCCGATGTTTTTTCATTTGTTTTTGTCAATACGGCATTGTGAAAATACTGCAGTCCAAAGAAAAGACAAGTGACAGCGCCATACTCAATGAGCGGTAAGATTAGGGGACCAGACGTCATTAACAAGCGAATGCGACCGAAAAGAGTAAGCGGTCTGCTTCGATATCCCCTCATACAAAACTAATAATAATAATTAAAACTCTATGTCGTGAACAATTTTGTTGGATAAAGGGGTTGTCTTGCTCAGAAAACCCTTATATCCGAGTGTATGTTCAGATCTAATTATTTTCTAGGTTAGGTCAGGTTAGGTTAAGAAGGGTTATGCCATACAATGGCACCTCCACTCGGAGTCCCAACTGGGTCCATTGTGATCTCCTCCAGATAGCTGAAACTAAACATAGAGAAAAAGAGAGACCTTTATGAGCCCTGCTACCTATCACTCAGCCACCCGATTTCGCTAAGAAAGCTATCCTCCCTCGAGCGATGTCAATTATCCATCTAAGTCTGCGGCGTAGCAGTATCGGACAGTAACAGAAAATGTGCTTTACTATTTCCAATTCCTTTTCGTCCTCGCACATCCTACAAAAATTGGATTAGATTGGATTGGTAACCCCTCTACAGGTTCTTGTTTTAAAAGCGGAAGGGTCAGTTATCACACCTACCACTACTTCTAGAACTTTCCTGTCCAAATCCAGAGTTAGCTTAGTTTTTGCCGCGTCCAGTCTGGGCCAAATAGCTCGTGAGACCCTGCAATCCTCCCTATCTTCCTAGGACTAATTAGTTCTCCTTACTACCCAATCGGATAGAAGCCTATAGTAGTGATTAATCGGTGTTTTCACCATTTCTACTCTATCTAAATAAAAACAAAATGCTCTAACCCTTAATGTCGGATTCGAAATCTTTTCATGAGATATTCTATTAAATTCGTTTGTTATATACTTGGCGATTATGTCAGTTATAGTTTACAAAAATTAACGCTATTCTATCCATGACTATTGCTTTGCTTTTTCAAAATTATTGTTTTGCTTTTTTCGTAAAGTAAATTAGTATCATTATAATTTATTTAAATTTTGTTACTTAAGTCTTACTTCAACTAATCGTTAAAACAAAAATCGAAAATTTCATAAAACTAAAATTAATTGAAATCGTTAAATACTTAAGTAAGAGACACTTGGAACATAAACTAACTAAACATCACAATTGGCTAAGATTCGACAACATTTACCTACACACAAACACACGCACATGTCTCAACCAACACATACATAAATTCACTAAATTCGAAAAATTTTTTAAGTTTTCGATAATTGAATAAAAAAAAAAAACTAAAACTTGCACTTTTTAATGCTTTCTAGCTTAGAGTTATTTTCTTAATTTGTGAATGTGCCTTTTGTATGTGTGTGCGTATGTGTATGTGAATATAAATAAAATTATTTTCAAATTTTGTAGTAAATTAGTTAAGCATTTCACATCATTTATTTTCGGTTTTTTTATTGTTTTATTTTGTGTTATTTTTTTTTTTGTTTTAACTTGAGTTCGTTTTCTTTGTGTTTATATTTTTGTTTTTCTTTCTGGCTCTGCTTATGGCTTTAAATGTAGTAGTTTAAAGGATATTTATATTAAAATTAACATTTCCACAAGCCAAGAACAATTATCTAATAATACTTTTTCTTTTCGTACTTTTTGTTGTTTGTTTTGATCCCTCTAAATAACATTGACAGACTAAATTTGGTGCCCGTTGTAAAGCCTGGAATTTAGCGCCTTATAATCCTGAAGCACCACCTTGTATACGTTTGCGTTTAGAGGAAACTATTAAACCGCCAAAGGATGTTGTGAATCTTGGTGATAAGAAAACTATACAAAAGTTAGTTTTTTTGTTGTTGTTGTTAATTTAAAGTTGTTTTTTATTTAAATATTTTTTTGATTATTTTTAGTTGGATCTCACATCACGCTGACATACGAGCAAGTGATATAAGCTTGGACTTGTCTATGAGTACTGTTATTGGTTTAGCGGACTTGGCAGAAGATGAAGTGATATCAGCGAATATTTTGCCATTGAATGTAAGTAACGAGTGTTTTATAAATATGCGTTTGAATTTTTATTTGAAGTAAATCAACATACAATTAATGAATTAAATGCAATTTTTAGTCTGTGGAGGGAAGTTCCATGGCATTAATGCTTCAAAAATAATATCTGATAAATCACCACTATGACTAGCTGCTATATAGCTAATTCTGTCAGTCGCGGTTTTATAAAACTTTCTCTAGAACTTTTGGTGTTATTTCATTACGCCCCGTCTACATTAGATATAAAATAAAAAACATTAACACTGACATCATGTTAGTGTTACGTATGGACTGCCCATGTTAATGTTTTTCCTCATGGTTAAAACATTTGTTATAAACGCTCTTATATGACATGACAATGACGTTTTAATTTTATAGTTTTATTTTCAAACAGCGCCATCTGTTGCTCAACCGTACTAATAAATTCTGCTTTGATATAATCATTCAAACAATGGTCAAAATATAAATATGTATTCGCCACATAAAAGAACTTGAATAAATTAATACAATTAGATGGCTCGTGAAAATGGGGTGTTAATTGCAATTACTCAAGAGTTTTGGGTACTCCCACAGAAAATAATCGAGAGTCGTTAAATCGCACCATCCTGTTGAAACCAAAAGTTAAAAATGTTTCATAGATTTTCGGATACAAAAAAGGTACACTAATTACTGTAATAGCAGCTCCCACCGTTATTGTCATTTTGCTTATTGAGGTATATATTTAACCACAATTGAGCCTCAACACTAAAGATTTCCGGTAAAAAAGTGGACTAATTTTTAATTGTTAATGAGACCAATCGGTAAACGTACGGCGCAACTGAAGATGATTAGACTTTAATTCTTAAACAAGCTTAATCTTGTATCGATGTAAGCGAAGATCTTTACGCAAAATGTGTTATGTGGTGGTCAAACAAATCCTAAAAACGGCGGCGTATTGACAGATAAAGATCATTGTCAACATTTCGAAACGATGTTTTCTTCGGTATCAATATTGCTTTGTCATGTCGGTGGCTTAATGTTGTTTATTGATCCGCCCAGGGGCACTAATTGTCGTAGCAGTTCATCTCTTTACTTTGACCCAGTGCTGTCGGTGAAAATGGGGACACCAGGGTTCCTGGAGCCTCAATCGAGAAGAACAGGTCTGTTTAATTATGGCTTTATTTCGAGGTCCGACCAGTGTCCAAACCACTGGTACCACGGGAACCGGTAGCCCCACAGATGGGCCGGTTGTTGGTGAGGTCCCTTCGGGGTACACGTGGTGGTGGCTGTGGTTTAGACCAACACATTCAGAGATGGTGCAGTTGTGCTGTGCTATTGCAGTCTCAACGATAGGAGTTGGATGGTCACCAACCCCTAAACAAGTAGTTAGAGCATGGGTCCAGGCCATGTTTCTATTAATTGCTACTCATTGTGACGGTGCAATATTAGGTTCTCGTACACACGGCACCGTAACGTATAGTGTGCTATACTACACAATGAGGGTGCTGGTCTACACTTTATTTTAACACAGTGGTGACACCACCTTCAGGTGAGGCCATCATGGCAGATACTGACGTTAATCTTGATAACATCTGTTGTGTATTAAATAAGGCTTTTTCACTTATTCGTTGAATAGAGCGCTCTCAATGAGGGTTATTTCCGAAGCACATAATAAATTACTATAATTTGAGAGCTTTGCTGGATTGTAATATTGTAAATAGTGATGTGCCAAAACTTGAAAAAAAACCTGAAACTAGTTTCGGTTTAAAATGAAGTATTTAAAGATTGGACAAGCTAAAAAAAAGCACCATTGTTTTTTTGTATGCAGTGCGTCTCGCCTATTAGTTGTATCAAGGCGACACATGCTCTAAATGTCAAATCAAGTGGAAATTTCCATCTCCATATATTCCAATTTTTTCTTTTTCTTATTTTCACCTTATAAATACCACCTTGTAAATAATTCGCCTTTAGAAAATATTCGAATGAAACAAAAAGAATCAATCCGAGAAGATTTTGGCGGCGAATACATTGGAAAGTAGCAAGAGTTAGGACGAACTGCCAAAGCAAGGCTGTAAAGTTTGGACCAAAGATTGGGTGCCAGCAATAGAAATTTTGTGTTAAATTAATAGTAGCAACGAGGATTTGAATTTATATCTAAGTTTTGAATCTGGATTTAAAACAATTCGATAATTACTTCACTTTAGTGAGAGTATTACAATATTTAGCTATTTTCACAAATACATTTAAATAACATTTTATGCCCAAGAGAACAGATGCTTGGAGAGTTTCTGCCATTAAATTCAACTAGTTGTGGCAACCTGCTTAGTGCATGGGAGTAGTGAATGTAAATCATATGGTCTGGGACGCTATTCAGCTATGTTTGCTATCACATACAGTCCTAACTGGTAGAGAATTGTTCGTTCCTTACGCCCTTGTTGCTAACAATGTGTTCGCCGTAAAGCCGGAACCCTTGAAATGTATATTCAACGGGGGCTTATAGCTTTCTGGAATAATTTTAAAATATTTTCAAAGGTTGTCCAAACGGGTATATTAAATGATTCTGTAGTTTTAATTTTGTACTGAATTCGTCCCTAAAAAGGCGAAGGTCAAATGGCTGGTTAAGCTTCTGGACACGTTTTTTTTATGTGAACATATTGGCTGCTATCAGTTGAATATAATTGGGTCAGTTAAGCGAAACAAATCAAGAAAAAACCTCAAACCTCATTTGACCAAAACAGCGTTTATAAAAAACGAAGGGTTGAGTTGGATTTGATTCGATGCGGTGATTTTTTTATGTTTCGAAATCGAAAAAAACAAAATAAGCCTCGTCAAAAAAGTATTCAATTCAAATAGAAAGTTTTTTTTAAGACTTGTCTGCGGTAAACACCCAGACTCGTTTGAGGGAATCGAACCGTAAACATCCAGACTGATAGACTAGTGCACTACCAATCAGTCTATCGATCCCACTTTAGGGATCTTCCTATAAAGCCTAAGCAGGTTGGATTCAGTGTATCGATCCGAAAAAGACTATGATGTAAAATATAAAAGAACCAAAATAAATATGTTTTTGTATAGACTTGATGACTTTCCTTCCCTCATTATTTTGAAATGGTTAATTTTTGAAAACCATTCATTCCACTTCTTTAATTTTTAATTTCATTGTAGGTGACTGTAGAAAATGTACGAATAAATTTAATTGAAGATCGACCTCCCGTTAATATTACCTCACCCGGACCAGTGCCTATTAATTTGGCCATCGGTCGCATGCAACTGAAACGTGATAAAACTGGACTTATACACATACAACCCATTGGTAATTTGATTGTTTTTAATATGCATTTTCGCCTTAACAATATTAATCAAATCATTTAAATTACAGAAACTAATATAAATGGAGCCGGCATGGGAAATTATCCCCTGACAGCTGCCATATTGAAAACACCTGCAACGAGTCAACGTGAAAAAGAACGTGACCGTGAATTACTTTCATTACAATTGATAATGCAACAAATTAAAATGGACAATGATAATTTGCGCAAACAATTGCAAAATTCTAAAGAGAATTCTGAAAGTTATAGGTAATTTAAATCTACTAAGGCCCATTATTATAACTTCCCTTTAGTTAAAGTTAGGATTTTGTTGGAACGATAAGTAGTTTTTCGTTATAAGAATGAGGATAATGCTCATTGTTATTACTTGTCCTTATAGTACGTGATAGTTAAAAGTGGTTTTTAGCTTACTTTTAATAACAAAAACCTATTTATCGGTCCAACAAAATCCTATCTTTAGCTAAAGGCAAGTTATAATAATAGGCCTAAATGTATAAATATTTGTATTTCTAAATAAGTTTTCTTAAACATTTTGCAGACAAAAGTCCAAACAAGAAACTGATGTTTTGCGTTCCTATTTAAAAGCTGCCCAAGATGATATTTCAATACTTTTAGAAGAGAAGAAAGCTTTACTGGATACTATACGTTCTTTGCAGGTAAATAAATCGAATGCTGTTTGCCATTGTTTTGTTAATGTTTTTTAATGAACTGATGAATGTTGTTGTTTAACTCTAATGTTTTCTTTCTAACACTTGCTGTCTACACTTTTAATGATGTTTTATTTTATTTTCTTTTCTGACTTTTTTGTTTGTTTTTTAACACTTTTTTTAAATGCTTTTTATTTTTGTTGATCTAATATTTTACTATTGTTTTGTTAATTTGTTTGTAATTTAATTTTGTTTACTTTAACAAAAGTGTAAACTCAATACACACGACACAAATGCAAGGATTAAAGGTTCGATGTCAATATTATTTAATGCTTAACCAACATACTACACCTAGTGCAATATTAGCATGTTTTATTATTATTTTTTTGTAATTCACCCCTATCATGGATAATTTGTCCCTCTCAATATATTATCAATTTGAAACATTCAAAGAGGTGCAGTTACGCTTTCAGAAAGTAGTTTAAGAAGAGGATGCTAAACTAGGCCAAAGCTAGTCTTCTAGACCACTTCGAATATTGAAAAGCTTTCGCTTCTTTTTAAGCTTAACATTTTGCAACTCTGCTAGAGAAGGGGAGAAAAAAACTGCTCAGTGACTATATTATCTTTTATTTATAAGAAAAATTTAGTAGCAAATAATGCTTAAAGCCTTTTTCCTATGAAGTAGATAAGTCTTTAAATAGATAATTCTTGTTCATAATCGGGTTGATTACGTATCTGAAACTATGTCTTAGTGTTGACAGGATTTTTTTTTTTCAAATTAATGGTTGATTTTTAAAGAAAATGAGGAAAATGAAAGATTTTATGTAATGCAAGTCCATTATAATTTAAAAAAGATCTTTTAAGAACTCGAGCATACGAATTTATAATTTAAATATAATAAAATAATTCTACAAACTTCAAACTTCTGATCACTTACTGGCAGTTTTACAATGTCGAAAGAATTCTTTCTTTCGTACAAGTACATTGAAAACAATAACAAAATTTTTGAATTTGTTTTAAATATAATTATAAGAAATAACGAACTCTGTCGACATTGTGAAACAGACGCTTAAACATATTTCTTGTATAATCTTTACTATTTAACTCGTAAAACTAGATTATTCACTCGATTAATCTTAGAATTTTAAGTCGATTAATTGTTCGATTAAGAAAAATTTAAAATTTCGATTAAAAAATAATTCGAACACATTATATCGGTTAATCGTCAAATCGACTTAAATTAATTTCTATTAAGATCACCAATTTTTTAATGATTTTTTACTTCTTATTTGTTCGGCAAAGAACAATTTCGAACTAGACATGTTTAGTAAACATACAGTGAAGAAATAATACATATATCCCATCGATAATTACATTATCCTAACATTTTTCATTCAGTTTATGAACTTCGTAATAAAAAATATGAACATACTAACGTGTGTTTTTAAAATTTTTATTTTTATATGGTACATAATTCAAATATTCTTAGTAGTTTATAGCAGACTTGGGGGATATCAATTACATTTTGTAATTAATTACACATGCAATTACTAATTACATGTAATTGTAATTGAAAATTTTCAATTACTAATTACAAATAATTGTAATTGAAATAGGGACTAAAATCAATTACAATTACTTGTAATTTGTAATTGAAAAATTTCAATTACAATTACATGTAATTATTAATTGGAAAATTAAATTACTAACTACATGTAATTGTAATTGAAAATTTTCAATTAGAAATTACATGTAATTGAAAATTTTAAGTAATGAATACTTTTTATTGTCAAAAAATATTTAATTACAAAAATGTTCAATTACATATAAATTATAAAAAATAATAACAATCCTATTTGAATAATTAAATTTGGCGCCTTAGTGTTAAAATAATACTAGCGAACAAATATAACCTTTCAACTGGTGCTGAAGATGTTAAGGGAGTATTAGACCGTAAAAAAGCCTTTAGTATTGTAGGATAGTTTTTGAGGTAATTTAGAAATGAATTTAGACCACGCAAGTAAATTTGAAGTGCAAATTTCAAACAATTTTCTTTTTCACAATGTCAATGTATATTTGAACGCAGAGTTTTCAAAATTTTGTAAGCGATAAATACCTTTATGAAGGTGTTCACCGTAATTGCACATGGATGCAGTTTTCGTATTGCTCGTTGGAATAATAATTGATCATGCAACGCAAGATAAGCTTGAAATTTTTAGGAATATAATTGAATTTCGTTCAATTGGAAGTAATGATTACTGCCTAATTACAATTACTTGTAATTTGTAATTGAAAAATTTCAATTACAATTACTTGTAATTAGTAATTGGGAATTTTACAATTACTTGTAATTAGTAATTGGGAATTTTCAATTACAATTACTTGTAATTTGTAATTGAACTTTTTCAATTACAATTACATGTAATTAGTAATTTGTAATTGAACTTTTTCAATTACAATTACATGTAATTAGTAATTGAATATTCCCAATTACTAATTACAAGTAATTGTAATTGAAATATTTCAATTACAAATTACAAGTAATTGTAATTGATTTTGTTCCTGATTTCAATTACAATTACAGTATTTTTCGGTTAATTGCACATCAAAATTTGCACAACTTTTTGTTCAATTAACCGGGGAACCAATTAGCCGATACTCGTTTAATTGAACAGTTTGTTCAATTACAGAAATCACGCATAATTGGAACTACATACATACATACTAATGAATTAAAAGAAATCGCATATGTGCACTTTAGAGGACTTGAATCCAGTGTTACGGTATCCCTGTTTGCAAAGGCTTTTTGGAGGCAATGCTTTGAAAAATAAAGCGCTCTCATCCGCGTTGTATGTGCAAAAATGCCAGATTATTTCTCAATAATACATAATGCAATTAACCGGGTAAAAGTAAGAGGAAATTTATTTTTGATGACATGAATTTTGAACCAATTAAGCGGGATAATCAATTATCCGAGGAAATTTACATGTGTTTTCGTATGCAATATTTTTTTGCCCGATCATGTGGTTCAATTAAGCGTGGAAACCAATTAACCGTAGGGTCAATTAACCGAAAAATACTGTACTTGTAATTAGTAATTGGAAATTTTCAATTACAAATTACCTGTAATTGTAATTGAAATGTAATTGAATCCCCCCATGTCTGGTTTATAGTTTATATTAATAGATAAACTGTAAACTGCCCTGTGTCTAAGTATCAGTTAAAGCATGTTTCCGAATTCCTCTTACTACGACGATTCCTATTCCTAAAATTTCCCCATTTGCTATTTTCACCAAATTCTTAACATGAAAAACACAGTCCAACAATTTAAAGCTTATGACAATTCTATATCTATTTCAATGTTTAAATTCCTAAATTTACAAGTATAAAAATAATTAAAACAAATTAAAGAATATGAATGTAAAATAAAAGCGCGACAAGTATTAATATCTTTCTCTGAAACTTTAGATAAAAAAAATTATTTAAATTGCTTAAGACTGTGACTAACGCTTGTAACTACAACTATTAATCCAAAATGAATTATTAATCTGCGCTTTTTTAGCTTGGGATATTTCAATCTTTTGTCTCTTGTTTGCAAGAGATTATAACTAATCGATAACTTAATCTATTATATAAAAGTAATCGACAATACATATTTACATAAGTATTTTTGAAATGCAAAAGTAAACAATTAATATTTGCACATCATGAAAAATTTGTATGTTTAAAACGTGTTCCTTACCTTATCATTCTATTTATGAAATAAAAAAAATTCACCTTCACTCGCTGTAGTAAAATACTTTTTGGAAATCGAACCCACAACCCCCAGACTCATAGGCTAGCATACCACCTACTAGCCTAATGGGGCACCTAATTTATATTTTATATTACCGAAAAGCTTATACGATCAGTTCATATTATTTATGATCAATAGTTTTCCAGTGTATTAGAGGAAGAAACAAAAGTGAATCAAATGAAAATAATTTTCTAACTAAAATAAAAGTAAAACATTTTTAATTAGTTTTTAATATTATGCTTATTAGCCATAACGTTTTATAATAAAAATACAATTTAGTTTTTGGGGAAAAGTATTTCACTGGTAACTCAGACCAGATCACCAGGACACCTTTTTCCTTATTTTAGAAAAGCCAAAAATAAGTAATAACATTCTAAAAACACAATGAGAGGTGCATATGTTAATAGAATATTGTTAATGGATATTAAAGCTTCAACAAAACACCAACAAAAAACTACGTTTCTTTAGAAATCAGCTACAAGTTGTAGTTAATAAAATATATTATTAAACAATTTTGTATGGTTATCTTTTATTATTGGACAAAATTTTTTTTAATATACTCAATTAATTCGAGAATTTAAAAACGTTAATCGACTAAAATTTAAATTTCAAAATCGATTAATTTGTAAAAGACAATGTTATGATTTGAAAATGTCCTGAAAAGGTATTTTTTTAGTTAATTCAAAACGTTAACTGATTTTCAAATTTTTTTTGAAAAAATTACTTTTTTTAACTTATGACATGCACCCTACATTAAGAAATGGTCTCGCATCATTAATTTTGGAAAATGATTATTTTTTTTTTTTTTTGTTCAAGAATTAAAAAACGAAGTATAAGAAATGAACTTAAAAAATATATACATAATTCCCTATTAGTCATAAGTTTTACAAACATGGCACTTCGGCAAACCTTTAAAATAGTGTGATACACACCATCCTCACTATTTAAGAATACGATTTACTTTTGAAACATATAATATTGCATTGCCCTTTACAACTCCACGTTTAGTAACCGCTGTATACATAATGAAAAGTTGTTCACTGTCTATGTACTAAACGTGAGCATAAAACGTCTTGTTAGACTAACTTCATAATGTTCAATAATGAATTGGTCTCTTTTTTCTTGCACTTGATTTCATGTGTATACAAATATTGTTGTGCTCTTAAATATAAACATACAATAGCATTTGCTCTTCTTCCAACCAATGCAATATTTGTTGTTGTTTGAAATTAAATTTCAGTAGTGAGTATTTTGTTTCAATAGTGTCTCTTGATATGAAATACTGTTATAGCAGACAACATGTAAGTAAATGTATGATGTTAAAAGCAAGGGTTTGTACTTTGTATTTTAGTTATTTTATATTAATTTGCGCGTTGAGTGGTTGAAAATAGAAAACTGTAGTAGATTGAATTTTTTTAACTTTTATTGATGAATAAAAAAATCTAATTTAACTTTTTCTCTCAAAAATCAGAGATTTTACTCTCAAGAAAATTTAAGTAAAATGAACTAGTGAACAATATGAAATGCTCAGCATATTTATTGCACTTGATAAAACTGTCCGGTCACTGATTTTTGCACTGTTTGCTCTCTTGTTCTAAGTATTTACTGTTTAGTAATATTCGACTACACATACAATCAATATTTGCGTTTCTAAAACATGCAATACTGTCCACTTTTTAACATCTTGCGCTCACCTTTACTATGTACTCGACATATCCAGTGCATAACTAAAATACCGATTAAGCTTATGTACTCGATATGTTGTAATTTATTCATAATACGCTTTTATCCGCTACCTAAAACAAAGTTTGCCAACTCTGTTTTATAAAAATTATCTTTGTTTTTTGACATATGTACATATGAAAATAATTATAAATTTTGTAATGAGTACGCATAATTTGAAAAGTTTGAATAGAAAAAAGGGTTGCAAAAGAGTTCTGAACTCAGATCAAGATGATATTGTTTTATTTATATAAAAAAATTAATTATTTTCAGAATGTGTTATCACAGTTAGTATTGGAAAGGCTGGAAAAAATTGAAAACGTATCGAAAGAATCCATTTAATGCCTCTATTATGGATTACAACTCAACTCAGTTGAGTTGTCTAAAAGACAACTTGAAAGACAACTGCTACGGATGAGTTCTAATTTGAAACAACTGCTACTGATTATTTGTAATTTTTTTAAACTTTTGTTAACCAAACTAACACAGGGTTATAAACGGTAAAACTACAACAGAGTTGTAACACAATTTAAATTCAACTTAAAAATTTTTGACAAGTTGAGTTGTAATTGATAATACCAAATTGTAAAATTTCAACTGAAGTAGAGTTGAGTTGTACACCGTAATAGGGGCCTAAATTTTTTCAGCTTTTTTTAAATTAACCAAAAAATTATTTTGGCAGTTGTTGAACTAACAGAAGTAAACTAATAGTTACGCACCGCCTATGCAGTGTTTATTTATAGATTAGAATAAGTATAATGAATAATCAAATGTATAGACACTGCACAACTTTTCATTATGAATTCGGCTGTAATAATTTAAGTTCTCCTCTAATTAAAATACTAATAATTTCTTTCACTCACCAGAAATTCCTAAACCTTATTTTCTAATTAAATCAAATTCTTTTCCATTTTCACAGTCTCATTTGTTTGCATATACATTTCTTTATTTTAAGCTTACTTTTACACTTAAACTTCACTTTTACATATTGTCACTTAAATAAGCTTTTATTTTAGTATTTTTTATTTTAAACAACTAAAGGTATAAAATTTCCTTAATTTTTTTTTTCAAATTTAGCTACAAGTGACATCTATGAGTATGAACAATAAGAAAAATGAAGGCAACAACAGGTAGCACAACTGCATGGACTGTATACAATGTTGTGGGGAAAATAATAACACATAGAGTATATATTCTTATATAAAACAAAACTGAACAGAAAATCAAAAAACTTAATACAAAATCCAAAACTTTTTTAAAAATAAACTAAACATCTTCTTCGTTAACATTCGAAATAAATATCAAAACCACACATGTGCTCCTATATAGAGGACAAAACTTTAAAGAAATTTTTTTAACTTTTTATTATTAATTGCTACATCTTTTTTATATTAAAGTGTAAATATTGCTCATATAACAACGTTTTTTTTTTAATTAATAAAATGTATTTTAATAATTAATTATTCAATTATAATATTATAAAGCCTTTGTAAAAAATTTTTTGATTACTTACGTTAAAATTCTTGTTTTGTTAAAAAAAAAATAATAAAATCTATTTATGTTGTTCAATAAGACTGAAAATTTACCAAAAAAAAAAAAATTAATGAATCAAATTATTATTTTACTTAAAAGTTTTAAATTTTACCAGCATTTTTAAATATTTCTATCAATACAGTATCTTGCTTTAACTTTACCAAAACATAGTTGCGTTGCAATCGCAATTTTAGTCAGCTAATTTTGTCATTTGCAGTAACGATTTTGTGATTCACTTACTTCACCTAAACTGTAGTCGACAACTTTATTTGTCTAATTATTCAAAGCTATTTTGTTGTTAAATTTTTTATCGATTCGATAATCGTTTAAACAGGTTAGTGAATCGTACTACAGACAAAAAACTCAAATGTTGTTATTCGCCCATGCTTATGCATGCTTCGTTTGGGACTAGTACCCTAAAACATTGAAACGGTTGTAGTTTAGCAAAGCATAGAAAATAGGGAAGAAGAAATGGGCTTTTTACGTGACCTATATTTCTGAAATTAAAGGCCTTACACATTTTAAATATACAATATGGCTTGAGTCATTTAGACGTCATAAGGTGACTTGCTAAATATTCTATAAAAAGTCATATAAAGGGGGGTTTTTTAAGGGCGTGGAACCTTGAACTGACATTACATGCTGAGAACATATAATTTTAAATAAAAATTTGACTTTATTAGAAGGTTAAGTTTATGCCATCAGTGTTCTAATATGATTTCGGAGATATTGGTACCGTCGCTGGTTTGTCCCGTACCACACTTGCAATTTTTGTTCTGAAACATTTTTTAAATTCTCTTTTGAAGTTGCATTCGTGTCCACACCTCATGTCGAAAAGAGCAAACAACAACAATACAGAGTCGCAGCAGGGTTTTAAGTACAAAAATCATCGTTTTATTTCGGCAGTAGTTCACACAATGTTGTCTTTCAATATGTCCAGAGTTTCTAGTTGTTCACAGAGATCTTTTTGGTTGGCATCACGTAAGCCGAGAGACAACAATTCAAATTGTTTGGTGCACTGATGACGTGTGACGCCGTTCTGTTAAAAAACATGGTTTCATTAAATATCCTATCCAATTGGGGCCCCAAATAATTTGTAGTCACTTAACCCCCGCCGTTGACGGGTGCCATTTTTAATGCAGTTTAAATGTCATCCACATACTCGTTGATGCTGATCGCTTTAATATCTTATCATTCTGTGCAATAATTGGCTTATTTCGCCAATAACTAGACGAATATTCATCTGCATAATACGTAGCGCTATCTTTTTAGGATCACAACTCTTTAATGTTGTTGTTTTCTAGTTTTGGCTATAGAAATTCGAGTATTGAGTAGTGGGTACCGGGTATTTGATAATTTTCTTGAGTACTCAATACACAAAAGTAGTTAATCGATACTTTTGTTGTAGTAGTTTACGATATAAATTGAATAGAATATTTGACGATTATGACGATAAATTACCGTTGCTATTATGTTAGCGGAAGTATTGAGTATCCAATTGAAAAGTATTGAAAAATTGCCAGCCCTAAGAGCGATCAATATTCACGATTATGGCTGTTACATTCCGAAAGAAATAAAGTCCTATTGCGGCTCTAAACCATAAAGCTCACCAGACGGTAAGTTTTGCCGTTGCAACTTCATTGAACACTTCTGTTTTGTCCTGGCAACAATAACAACAATTTTGCTTATTAATTAATAAAACCAAAAATAAGCCTTGTCATGAAATTCTCGATATAATGTGTAATCATTTCGTTTAAATTGTTGAGTTAAAACGACTTTATAGGGATGAACATCCACATACTTACGCAATATTCTCCAAGTTGCAGTCTGAGTTAGACCCAGTTGTAGCGATAGTCGCGAAACCGACAAATTTCGTTCTTCGACAACACTGGCCGCTCAACTGCAATATTCTCATCACTTTCCCTCGTTCCCTTTTCTTGTTGGTGACTTATTGTTCAAAATTTTCCAGAGAGCGATGTATAACCTACGTTGAGTACCGATTACGACGACCCAATTCTCGAGTGAATAAAGTACTTTCATCTGATCGAGAAGAATCATCATAAAACTGCAAACTGTACAAATATAGTAACAACTAGATATGAAAAAAAATATGTACTAAAAACCGAGAAATCTCTATTTGTGAAACTGATATTGACAGACCCGTTGTTATTATTTCACTCGAGTGAATCGGCTAATTCCAAGGATATCATTTAAAAATTTGAAGTTATTTTCCTTTTATGCTTTGTAGAATTATGTGCTTTAAATAAAAATCTTTTTACATTAAATACAGAATAAAATTTTTCCTATAAAATCTTTTTTTTTTTTTTGCTAACATAAAACTATAAATAAAACGTATTGTTGTGATTCATAATTGTATATCAAAATTGATAAAAAATAAATAATTTGTATATTATTCTAAAAAATATAATTAAAAACACGAACTATTGTATTATAAGATTAACAGCCAAATTTATTTAGTTATAAAATACAATCCATAAACAATTGAGAATTGAGGAAATCCATAACAAAACGCAATGATTTTACCATAACAGTTTTTTGGATTTACGAATAAATTTAATTAAAGTCAGTTGTTTATAATTTTTTTAAAAACAGTTATTATAACATTATAGCTTTTAACAAACAACACAAATTACAAAAATATTAATTTATCTGATCGTTAGTTTTTAATTAATTTAGATAAAAAATTTTGAATTTTTGCATTTCGCTCCGTAATTGCTATGATTCACTATCATACTCAGTCGTATGATCTGTCAAAAATAGCATGTGGGAAAAAAAATATAATAATGGGCTTTTTGACAGGTCTGTACTATTTGATAATCTTTTGAAAAAATTCCTAAAATATTTCTTTTTTCCATACGATTACGTTTATTACGTTTGTTATGGACCTGCTCAATTAAAAAATAAAAAGTTTATTTATGAGATGATTTTTGAAACATTTTCGATTGTCGGTATACCAAAAAATTTATAGAGAGGGCAATACTTTAATACGTAAGTTTTAACTTGTTGACTAAAAACGCTATAAAGTTTAATTAAACTCATGTGACGTCATTCGATTTTTTTAAAAACAACCCTATAGTTTATAAAACACCCACCCCTGTTATGTAATCCGAAAAACAAAAATTCTTATTCGTAAGAAAACATGCTTATTTCGGAATATTTTTGAGGTTTGTTTCAAATAAAAAATGTTTGTGTAATGAAAAATAATCAGGTATGTGATGGAAAAGGATTGATAAATTAAGATTGATTTTGAGAATAATTTTTTAACCAATCTTATAATATTGGGAATTGAAATGCATACCAGGAGATGAAACTCTAAACATTAAACAAGAATTAAGACAAAAAGATTTAAAAAAATAAATAAAAAAGTTATTAAAATTATAATTTAAAATAAAATACAAAACGAAGATAAAAGTTTATCACAACCTTTTTATACCCTTCACCACCGTGTTTACTTTCAACAATATTCATTTCCTACCCCATAAAGTATATATATATTCTGGATCCTTATAAAGGGTGTTTTTTATAGAGGTATAGAACTTTAAGGTGCAATAAAACAACGATGGATTATTCGATTGACATGAATTTTATTTATCCGAAAGATATCTTGTGGCATTACATTTTAAATATGATTTCTGGCATATGACCGCCACGGCTGGCGCGGATGTAGTCCAATCTGGACGTCCAATTTTCGATGACTTTTTCCAACATTTGTAGCTGTATATCGGCAATAACACGGCGAATGTTGTCTTCCAAATGGTCAAGCGTTTGTGGCTTATCCGCATAGACCAATGACTTTACATAGCCCCACAGAAAGTAGTCTAGCGGTGTTAAATTACAAGATCTTGGAGGCCAATTCACAGGTCCAAAACGTGAAATTAGGCGGTGACCAAACCTTTCTTTCAATAAATCTATTGTGACACGTGCTGTGTAACATGTTGCGCCGTCTTGTTGAAACCACATCTCCTGGACATCATGGTTATTCAATTCAGGAATGAAAAAGTTAGTAATCATGGCTCTATACCGATCACCATTGACTGTAACGTTCTGGCCACCATAGTTTTTGAAAAAGTGCGGGCCAATGATTCCACCAGTCCATAAAGCGCACCAAACAGTCAGATTTTCTGGACATACACTTGAGGATTACCTTCACTCCAAATGCGGCAGTTTTGTTTGTTGACGTAGCGCTATATCGCTAAACAAAATTCGCTTATGAAAATCGGGAACAACGGTAATCTCGTTTTGGGCCCAAATTGCACTATTTGCATGCGCTGTTCAGGCGTGAGTCTATTCATGATGAATTGCCAAACCAAACTGAGAATAAATCACTTGACAGCTGTTAAATCGGTCGCCATCTTGAAAAGTAATGCCAAATTAAAGTTCTATACCTCTATAAAAAACACCCTTTACACAGAGAAGTTGATTAAGCGATGTCCGTCTGTCCGTTCCAGGAGAGATACAAAAAATTTAAGCACACCAATCTGTTAGGCATAGTTTCGAAAATTTTGGGATTATCAACATCGGATCATTCCTTTGGAGGCTGCGGGCACGCTGTCTTCTATTTCTTTAAAGCATGAATAATGAGTTTTTTCTCATACGACTTATTTTAATTTATGTAAAAAAACAATAAAATCACTGTGGTGAAGGGTATAGAAGATTCGGTATGGCCGAATATAGCATTCTAACTTGTTCGTTTTCAAAACGATTTGTATTCAAAATTGATTTCCATCACATACCTGATAATCCTAGTTGTGTTTTTCTAGCAACAAGCAATTTATTTTCAAATAAAAATTCAAATTATACTATTTATGAAATAATTAAAATTTTTTATTTCAAAAAAGTAATGAAATAAACTCATATTTGGTGCGATCCCGTACTCAACATTGGGAGCCCTCGGGTTACCGATTATACCGAAAACTGTTCCCGTACTGCAAGATTGGGTAAAATAGAGTAATTTTTAGAGAAAGTATTCTTCTTCTTCTTCTTCTTGCACGAAACAAACCAAACTTTTTATTTGTGCTGATTGTGAAAATACAAATTTTTGAAAATAAACAAACAAAATTAAAAAAAATAAATATTGATATGCTCACAAAAACTATTATTTAAAAGTTTTTTCATAATAGATTAGAAAAAAAAAATTGTTATGTATACAGAATATTTGTGTTTTTAATTTTTATTATGTGCGAGTGCATGCAAAACACTTTGACAACACGTTTTGGGATATAAAGTTGGTTTTTAGTGTTCCCGTACTTTTTGGGCATTTTTGTCTCTAAGAGAGTTTAATTTTGTTTTCTCTCATTTTACCGAACTTTTCCCAAAAAGTACGGAATCGCACCTATTATTAATTTTTTTTTCTTTAAACTGTACATTTAATAACATGTCTTCATTGTAACTTGCTTGTCTTCTAGCTATTGAAATAAATTTATAAAAATTTTTTTAAAAGCGAAAAAAAAAAATAATTAAATTTTATAACATGTATTATAACTAACAAAAAAAAAAAAAAACATTTTGTTTTAATAAAACTAAATATAATTAAGCAACTTATCGTTACTAAATCTAAAGTATGCCTCGGGTATATTGGTAAACTAGTGAGAAGCCCACTACTTCGTCGGTTTAGGAGTTGCGGGCTACACAGGGCATGTGATGTCTGTTTTGCTGCTCGGTTAATTAAATATTTATATATAAATATATGTATGTGTATAACTTAATTTTAACTATAAATAGTAACTGAAAAACCTTTAAAATTGTAAAAGATTAAAAATTAACCTAGCTAGGCATAAATAAAAAATTTGTAAATTGTCAAAAACACGTAAATAAAATTTTAACCATTTAAAGTTATTGACGAGAGTCTGATTGAAAGCGTTTTTCAATATTTTGATAATTTAGAATTAACCCATTACTAATTAAGCCATTTATTTTGAAAGTGGCATTAGTCACTTTTTGAAAAATATTAGGGTAATGATAACATTGGTATCTCTTCTCTGTTAAGCTCCACTAAAATTTTTTTCAAGAAAAGTTATAGTTATCAACGTTAAAACAAAGATGATTATTTTGAGAGTGACATACCCTTAAATATAGCAATTTAAAAACAATGTGACTAATGCCATTTTTTTTTTCAAAATAAACGGCTCAATTGTTACTAGTCTTAGCCACTTCATTAATTGCTCAAAAAAACCTTCATCCGAATCTTAGTTGAAAATCATAACTACTCGTACATATATCCTAAATTAAAAACTTCTTTGACCAATTGAGAATTTCGTAAAATACATCGTACTCTAAATCTGAAATAGTCACAACTTAAGGCCAGTACGCAGCTCGCCTGAATTTCAGTTTCCCATAAGAAGTATGTGTAAAAAAAACAGCCTGAAATTCAGGTTTGAAAATTTTTAGGCAACTTTCCGTTTGGCAGTACGCAGCTAAAAAGAAAACTAAACGGAATTTTTGACTATTACAGTGATGTTCTAACAAAAAGTGTAGACAAAAAATTATATTTGGAATCGTGTTATATAAAAAGTGTAGACTTTTTTTCTTCAGCTGACACAAAAATTAATGTTCAGGCCAAGGTATATTTATCTTACTAGGTAGTGTCGTCCGCCCAGCTGATTTAGTAGTTCGACATGTCAAAAGTTGTATGTGTTCAGAAATTTTATAGTGTAGAAGTGAGAAAGCAATAAATCACATACAGGCCAGGCCTTCTCAATTTTCTTATATGTTTTTTGACATTTCGAACTACAAAGCATCAACAAAATGCCATGTTGTTCTTGTATTGTTGTATTTGTTGTAGGGACGCCACTACCTAGTAAAATAAATATACCTTGGTTCAGGCAATTGTTTGGTAACGGAATTTATGACATTTCATGTTTTTTATATATTTAAAATATTTTTTGTTTATTTCTGTGTTCATATAATGTTATTGTGTACGATAAACAATAAAATTTAAAAAACAAGACTACATGATTTTTATTTCTACAAACGACCACATGATGAATTTTACTCTTGTAGAATTTTTTTTTCATCTTTTATTTATTGAATCTTCAAATATATTTTTGAACTAACAATAATTACTCATATCGCTCCTTTATTGCAACGTAGTCATATCTCGAAAAATAAAAAATTTGAAGTTACTTAAGCAAAATAACTCCTTGATAGATTTTTTATATGTAAAAAAAATTTTTGCCTTATATCTCAATCTGAACCGATATTAAAGCGAATATATATTACGCAATGAGATAGCAGTGTTTAAACTTTTAAAACTTAAATTGCGTTTTGCTAAGTTTGATTGAGATATGACTACGTTGCTATAAAGGAGCGATATCTTAAGTCTAAAATAAAAATAAATATACTTGTTATGTCCAGCCAGTGCTAGACAAAAAAAAAGATGTATGTTTCACGATTGCTTCTATCATTTGCGGGTCATCGCTCTGATGTTCGGGTGAGAGAAGAAATGTCCCTCCTTCTTAGACGAATCTAACCACGTTCATTAAGCATGTTGCGGGCCAGCGGATTTGGATGTGTTTCAAGCTTCATTAAATACGTAAATGCATATTTCGCTATTTCTGCTTTGTGGATGTTCGAGTTTCTTATGTACCAGGGAGCAACTGTGAACATCCGTAGAATCTTATTTTGGCGCCTTTGGATTTTTTCTATATTGCTAGCTGAGGCAGTGCCCCATAATTGAATGCCATAGCACCAAATTGGTTTTAAAATTGACTTGTACAATAAAAGTTTGCAATCTAAAGCGAGAGTAGAATTTCTGCCGATAAGCCAGTTTAGTTGGACTGCTTTTAACTTCATTTCTGTTAACTTTGATTCTATGTGGCGTTTCCAAGTAAGGCGTCGGTCAAGATGTAGGCCGAGATTTTTCACGTCTGAAAGCTAAGGTATCATTTGGTTATTTATGTGAATAGGGGGGCACGATTCCCTATGCAGTGTAAAAGTTATGTGAGCACATTTTTGTTCATTGACCTTAATTTTCCATTTCTTCAACAACTTTTCTAAAATTAATATGTGGTCTTGTAAATATCGTGATGCTACTTCGGGACTTTCGTAAATGCTTAAAAAAGCTGTGTCGTCAGCAAATGTCGATGTATGGACTCGGTCACTAGTTGGCATATCTGAAGTATACAACAAGTATACAATTTGCCCAAATATACTACCCTGCGGAACTCCGGCTTCAATTGGCTCAGATGAGCTTAAAAAATTGCCTTCTTTAACAATGAATTTCCGATCAGTTTAATAACTATCTAACAGCTTGTATAAGTTTGCGGGCAAACTCAATTTTAACTTATATTTTAGGCCATCGTGCCATACCTTATCGAATGTTTGGGAAACGTCAATAAAAAGCGCAGAGCAGTATTTCTTTTCTTCAAAGGTCTTCTTAATTACGTTAACTAACCTGTGAGTTTGTTCGATTGTAGAAGGTTTTTTTCTGAAGCCAAATTGATGGTTCGGAAGACATCCTTTATCGTTTAGAATGGGGTTTAGCTTATTTATTAACATCCTCTCAAACAGCTTTGACATATTTGATAAAAGACTTATAGGTCTATATGATTCAACTTTTGTGTTGACTTTTGTGTGGTCTTTTCCTGGTTGTAGAAATAAAGGCAAAAAAATTACTACAGAAATTCCGCAGAGCTCCGTACTGGGCTTTAAAGTTTATCGTATAAATTTGTGAAATGTTTAAAATTATCTTAACCCGTCTTGTTTCCGCGTTTTGCGCTGCAACTTAAATCGCCTACCTTTCGAAAATAGATTTTGAGTTTATTTTCAAACCAAATATTTAGTCGGACTCTGTTGATAACTTAAAATGTATAATATTATGTTATAAATAAAAAACTAAGCCATTTAAAAACTATTAATAAATATTTTTATTGTCATCTAACAAAAAAAGATTCCTTCAAGTTAAAAAAAATCAAAACAAATCCATATTTATTCCGAATCCTATAAAATATGTCGAAATTATTTAAAAATTATATAATGAATGTATATAAATAAATTTAATTTATAAATATAAAACAGAATTATATCCTAGGCGAATTTATACAAGGAGGCAGTTGGCGCCACAAGATTTACAACCATACAAAAAACAACAGGAACTTTGTTTTTGGTTAAATGTATGGAAAACGTCAAGAATAATGATGATATCTAATACAGTTTTTCTTTGCCCTTTTTAATAGTAGTTTTAGTTTAAATCTTTAAATATTTTTTAAATCTTTTAACAATTAGTTATTTTCCTTTTTATAAGTTTTCAAAAAATAAACGAATTTTTGACAGCTGGCTTACACATAATATAATAGCAAAAAACATTTAACTTCGCCGTGCTGCAACCTGGTAAAATAAATTCGCCTTGATTATATCTCGTTGTTGTTCTAATCAAAATATTGAAAATCAAGAGTTTTAGGTACTATTTATGAAATTTAAATGTGTATTGAATAAAAATAATAAAATAAAAATTTAAAAAATCTAATTAAAAAAATATTGAAAATAAAAACAAATTTAAAAATTTATTAAAGAAATATTAAAATAAAATTGTTTAATTCTTCTCCTAATTAATTTAACAAATTCCAAATGTACAAAAAGTTTCTAAAAATTTTACATTTAGTATTTAATCTCTACTTAAAGCCAATAGTACTAATGGCAAAACCTTTATGGATGACAAATCGGCCAATATTGATTCAATACTATCCAAAGAAGTTACCTGCATTATACTCTCTTTGCGAAATGATAAAATAATTATGGCAAATAAGGATAAAATTTCTAAGCTATCAAAGCCCAATATCTGTAAATAATATTTGATTATTTTTCTCAAAATTTAATAAGAAATTTTAAAACGAAAAAGTACTTACCAAATCCCACAACACTAGTAACTGATCTGGTGGCAAATGGCCACTAAAGGCCCTCATTAACCATTTGAACACTACACGTATGCTATAATTAGGGTACTCACATTAAAATGTCTATCAAGTAAATTTCTATAGGCTTCTGTTGTAAACTTACGGTTGTATTTGCAGCTCTCGAAAGTGGGACCATAATTGCGGCTCATGGGTTTGCAAGAGTTTTTCAAATAGTAAGCAAATGCTTACAATGCCCTGAAAAAAAGGTATTATAATAGTTTTACATACAATGTAATTTGTAGTCAAGCTTGAGTTCGTTTTATTCCTTCTAAGAAAGAATAAATTAAATTACAAATTAGGTGATATTTTCAAGAAAAATTGGGAAAATTTAATTTTTAGACACCAGCAGAGCGGAATGCATATTTTCTAGACAGCTACGTCTGTCATCAGTACTCTTCGTATCTATCTAAATACTTAGGGTAGTGTTTAGTTGTAAGTATCATCTGTTTAACCAACCAAACCCAGGTAAAGGAATACAAAAAAACTTGTATTCAATTATCAATCGTCAGTTGGTGAGAACGTGGTAGACTTCGTTCTCACCAACTGTGAGAACGTGGTAGACTTCGTTCTCACCAACTGTGAGAACGTGGTAGACTTCGTTCTCACCAACTGTACCTTGTTGAATATTTTTACTTTAATATTTACCACCTTATATTTGTTGTTGCTTCAGCCAACCTTTGGTTAGCAATGAAAGCTACTTTTGTTTATTTGTTTTCTTTCAACATTCGTTAATAATAATAGTATTACTAAAGGCTGTTTTTTAAGGTGTATAAGGGGTGCCCCAGTAGGCTAGTAAGTAGTGTGGGGTCTTATGGGTTTGATATCCACCAAAGACTCTAAAAGTTAGCAGGAAGGTCAGAAAAATGTTTGGATATAATCGGTGTTACTTAAACTGCTTATTTGCTTTAGTGATAGGTCATAGAAACTTCAAGTATTATACCGCTAAGATAAAAATCAAGTAAAGACGATACTGGCAGACTGTGTCTTGTAGCAGCTGAGACGGTGAGTGAGTATCTAGGTAGCTAACATTAGACTTGACTAAATGCGCACGCTAATGTGTTCTTCTTAGCTTTAGACAAGTGGTGGGAATTACGATAGATTATGTGATGAGGAAAAAGAACGACAGATATCAGCTGAAATCCCTACAGTCGAAAGTAAAAGGCTAGTCACAAATCAGGTACCCAAAATAATTGTGGAATCATCTTCCTACAGAGGTCTTTCCTGTCAACTACAATGTTGGAAAATTCAAATCGAATGTCCACAAACATTACTCCCTCTACCCTCCTTCCCATAACCTAATTTCCTAGTTCTTGCACAATGCTTTGCATGAGTAGGGGTCATCCCCTGAGTGCTGGTCCGAAATAAAAAAAAAAAAAAAAAAAAAAATAAAAAGTTAGTGGTCCACCGGTCCGCCCCACAAAAAGGTGTACAAATTTGGATTCATATCAAAATTTAATCAAGAAAATTTTTTTTATTAGAAAAACAACATTAGTATTTGAATATAATTTCTCGGATTTCTGGGCGCCGCAGCGGTCACAACAAAGTTTCTGTTTTGTTGCTATAAACTAATGACTTCAATAGAGCAAATAATGCACAGCCTTTAATCCCATGGTCTTAGTGGCTAATTGACAAGGAAGTTCAAAAATTACTCGTCCGCAAAATGTTTCTCTAGTTGGTGGTGCCTTTCTGATGAAAAACCATTATTTTAATAAACATCCCATCCAAAGGGGCTCAAAATAACTGATAATCGCCGGAATCATGCAGATTAAGGACCAATGATTCGTCCAAATGTTTCACTTTGGTGAATGATTCATATTCATTTATAAAAGTTTACCAAAGTATTTCATTTACATATTTTTTCTTTCGGAATGAGTCAATGAATGATGAATGATTTAATAATTAATGAGTGAATGTTTAAAAAAACAAAAGTCATTCGGAAAAAAACATATCCTTCAGTGAAATATAATTTTGTGTTTTTATTTAATCTTTAATTTTTTAAGTATTCCAGTTGGCGATGTATGTAAGATATCTTTAACTCTACGTCTTGACGAGCCATTGATATGTTCAACGATTAAGCACATTAAAACATTTCGCGCAGACCATCGTTGTCGATGTCATGTTCTTATTCAATCCGAATTATTAGAACATTTGTTCGCACAACGATGTCTGCCATTAAATATTATGTTTAGTATGAAAGTTTAATTTTTAAACAACGCTATCTGTTGATCAAGCGAGCAAATCTTCTTTAAGCATTCAAACAAGATTGACGACAAACAAAAAAGTAGGTTTAGACGGAACATCCACTTTAGAAGAAAATCGTTTTCCCTATTCTGCCGGCGTTTCATGTGCAATCAAAACAATGGCACGTGAAGACGGTGTGTAAGGACATGTAAACCACAACTGTAAATCGTTAACGACCTATTGAGGATAATTCGAATAATATATTGATGAAATTTTCTAACAAATGGCAACAAAATTAGCCGCATAAGCGACTATTTCCTGCGCCTTGTAAAAGACGACTATATAAGCGACAATTTCCTCAGTTTATGTAGTAGTATTTTTTTTTCACCTTGGAGTCGATGAAACGGCCTATATCTAGTTAACTACCATTTCGACGATACTCTTATTCACATGTCGTCAATGACAATATAAAAATATTTAAATTTTTGTTCTAGAGTTCATTTATTTTTAAACCGGTTTTACACATGTACAATTTAAAGACTTTGTCGCTTTTCAGCCACAATTTCAATTTAATACATTTAATACCAAACTGAAGACGTTGTCGCCCATCTTGTCGTTAATAACATCTTATATAAAACAGTGTCGCTTATTTTGTTCTCAATATATTTAGATAGAAGACAGTATACAAGACATTATCCCCAACGTTGTCGTGATAGATGGTTTCTCTTAAATTGCCTTTACAAAGCGTCTACACCTGGTATGGGAACTGGGATATTTATCTCAACAAACGTCAAATTCAATCCCAGAGAGAATTTTGTTACATGTAGCCCTCAATTGTTGCAGTGCCATGGAATTTATGATGAGAGCATTTTCATGAGAGATCTCATCAAAAGAATTTCATGAACTGAACTGTCAAAATAAATTTATAAAATCAACTGTCAAATTTTGTGAGACAAAGAGTAATTTCAACAAATCAATTGCACTCTGTCAAATAAAGCAATGACTTTTTCAAACGTTTATGAACACAAAAAAAAAAATAATATTGTGAAATGGATCTTGAGAACATTAGGTCATTTATTACTTAAAGTTATAATTTTACGGAAACTATTTCATACATTTTAACTTAATAAAATACATTTCAATCGCTCATCACACAATACATTACAAATAAAAACAATGCGTAAATTTGACAACTGATGCGCATTGAAAAGGTTTTACACTGTAAAAATAAACTAGCGGCATTGTACACATAAGTATGACAGCATTTATGAACTCTATTGATTGCAGTATTGCTTTGCAAACTGAACTCAGCCTATGTCTTTTAGGACAGTTTGGTCAATTGCGATATTTATATTAATAGCACGCATAAATGAGAAGTGAAGGCAGTACACAAGATGATTTCGCCAGCACTATCATGATATAAGATTTGTCTTGAATTGTTTTTAGAAAATCTCAACAACATGGAACAGTACGTGCATAGATAGTCGAAGACTGTGTCGTCTACGACAGTTTGGCCAATTGGGATATTTAAATAAATAGCGTGTTACTTAAACGTTGTAGTATAGGTGTAGTAAGTACGAAAGAAAAAGTATCAACAAATAATAAAATAAATGAAAAATACATATATGAAGGTTTAAAGCTGATATATGAAAGATGAATGATGAAATATATGAACGAAATAGTGTGAAACATTACATATTTTTCAGTTTTATTCATGAACGAAACAACTCAAATTTGAATATTAACAACTTACTTAAAAATTACCTGAGGATGAGTATTTATTGTAGTTAATCGATGGCAGTACCTGATGTAAAAAGCTCGAAAAGCAAAATATAGGTTTATGGGCGAATCATATAAATAACAAAAAGGAGCAGCTGCAAAGAAAAAAGTTTAATTTAGGATTGAAAATATAAACTTATCCTCAGGAAAAAAACTTTAAAACTAGTTTAAATAAAAACAAAATTATTATGTTTCTCCTTAATCACAAACTGAAAAATTACTCTCTTACCAAACATACAAATGCCATGAAATGGTACCACACCCGACGGCGGCGCTTCATACTGTTTACCCTTTGTCGGATAGGGCTCGTACTGAATCATTTGAACAATATCGGTATCACGGAAGAAACACAACATCACTTGATATAAAACATCTTCGAATACAAAATACTGATCATCATTGGAAGCGGTAAGTTGTATATCTTTAAAAATTAATTTATCCACTATATGATCGGTTGACAATACCATATTCTTTAACATTTTCCAGTAACCAATGTCCTAAAATTATACAAATTATATGGTTTGATACAATTTTGAACCTTCCCATAAATAACCCACATAATCTTTGACTTCACAGTCCAAGACATAGGTCCACAAAACGCCTCTATAGGGGGCTGGGATATTGCCCTTTTTTAGCAAATGTTGGCAGAGGACGGCATGTTTTGACTGTAGAACACGTTGACATTGTAAATTTACATCAGAGGCGCCTGGATAAGTTTCATGGCGCAGCAGATCATTGTAATGAGTTCTCTGTAAAAAATTTATTATAATTGTTGGAGTTTTCAAGATTGAAAATAACTGCGTTTTTTTATAAAGGGTATGTCTAAAGTTCGTCCAAAAAATAACTGTCAAATTTAATAATACCCCATAAATTTTTTTCCATCTTTAGACAATACCTCCTTTTATAACATTTTTAATTGAAGCTATTTCATTTCGCTGTAAAATATGTACATGCATTTTAAAAGAATTAGTTCTTCATGTTTAAATAAAGTGCGCGTGCAGTATGTTCAAAGTAGTGCGGATTTTTTACTTTTACTTACTCGATACTACTCAATACATATCAATTGGGTACTCAATAGTACTCAATACTTTTGTTTACAAAATGGTAACGCACTGGTTATCAAAGTTTTAATGTAGCACTAATTATTTTAATTATTTTGTTGCTAAAAGTATAACCCGAGGTGAATTTATAATAGGTGGGAACAACTTCAACAAATCAACAACTTTGACATTCTACTACCATTTATAAAACAATGTAGTTTTGACAAGACATTAGCAAAAAAGGAGATAAATAAATAATCAGCTGGGCAACGCACCACCTAGTATAAATCGACCATGGTATATCCTTAAAAGTATCGAGTAACTACTTATAATTATTGAGTACTCAAAAAAGTATCCAATACTCGATATCGGAAATCACTATTCTTCGCTTACTAATGCTTTTTGTATTGCCGGACTTTGGCTGTGTATAAAACTGTTGTTCTCTTTAATGTGTCTAAGTCTGTCTACGCTTGGCTATATTACCCGATTCGGCCGGCTCATGGTTTTTATCCTTTAGTGTATGTCTTAAACCAGCTATGTTCTCTAAGGCTTTTCCTATTGCCGGTCAAGCGCAATTACTTTCTTTTGTAAGGATGTTTCCAAAACCGGGTTTCCTTATTTATGATCATATTTTTTATCGAAAAGCGATAATGCAGAGAGAAGCTCGCGAAACCGAAGTCGGTTCTGGATATACCCAAAACAGAAAACAATTCCGACGGGTTGAAGGCAGGACAGTTTTTGAATGTAATGAGTAACATCTTATGTGTAATTAGATATGATTTCATATTTTTTATTTATTTATTTATTTAGTAAAATATTTTTTTGTATGTAGTTTGGCACCATTCCGAACGAATAACTGAACAGAGTACCAGGCTTTTTTTCGGAATTTTTAGCTACCTAAAGTCAACATGTTGTGCTCAGCTTAAATAGCTAATATAAGAGAGTTATACCATTTCTTATACATAATTTTAATTAAAGTAATTAAATTAGCTAATTTAAATTATTTCTTTTGTTCCTCTTTTATTTTTTTTGCAATTGTTTACATTTATCATCTCTTTATTTTGCAGTATATTTCTCATGCCGTTTCTAAGACGTAACTGTTGAGCTCAACAGTTGGCAACAGTTTCGTAGCAGTTGAGCTCAACAGTTACGTCTTATTAACGTGCCTAATGTTCTGTATATAGCTAAAGCCATTCCAAACTTTTTGGAAAAACTTGATAATCCCACAAATATTGCTAGAAGTATTCTTTTGTTCTGACAAAGCCAGAGTACGAAAATAAACAAAATAAAACGTTTGCTTTTGTTTTGTTTGGTTCTTTGCAGTGAGTTAAACAAAAACTATACAGATTTTAACACTTAGTTTCGTATTATTTTTGATCGTAAACACATAGAAAACAATGAGAACAAAACAAAACTGTTTTGAGAAAAAACGTTTCTTAAACGTTTATTAAGTGATTTGCTCAATATTTAGATATATCGAAAGACTGCTTCTAAGAATCTTTGTTATTATAGAGAGTTTTGATAGTTGACCTGTTATAATTTATATGCTTGAGATGTTACACATTATTAATGTTCCTATTGCAAAACGTCTCAACTATAAAACAGATACAGATAATTGCGCCCAAATTTACAGACATATTATAAATAAACACAAACCAGATCAAAAAACATAAACAATAATCAGTTGACAAAAAGCTTAACAGGTAGACGGACATGTTGCTAATTTAATAAGCTGTGCTCAAATTTTTTAAAATGTATGTATTTATGTTTCATGTTAATTATATTTTTGTTATGTTATTGAAAAATATCTAATTTTTTGTAGAATCCTTGAAAATGGTTAACAAAGTTAACCGAAATATCGGAAAAGGAAAAATAATAAAATATTAAATATATGGTTTTTTATTGACTATTTTTATTATTGAAAGACCTAAAGCCGGACTAAATTCAAGCATATAATCTTTGTTATTGTTGTCGCTTATTAAGATTACATGGTATAAGAAGAAAAACAAAATAAAAATTTATGCAAGAAAATAAATCAATAACAAAATCGCCATTCCAATATCGAACTAATTAAATCAATTACTCAAAAAAATACGTTTCTGCTTATGTTTTGATCGCATTTTTACGATTGTAATGGTATATCAAAGCAAGCAGATGAGTAAAAACACAATTGTTTTGTTGCGATTTGGGTCATTCAAAAAGTATTTTTTTCAAAACGAATAAAAATAAGTTTGAAAAGTTTGTATCTTTGCATGAAACGTTTGCGAAAAGTTTTGTCTATTTGCATACACTCATATCGAGTGCCATATAATGCCACAGTAGGGTTATTATATATTTCGATTGAATAAAACTTTTTCAAAGCAAAACAATACACTAAATTAGAATTGAAATACCTAGACACCCTACATGTTTATTCCTTTTCTCATGGTATTTTCGCTCATTTTAAAACTATGATCACTTTTATAAGGAATCTGAAAAAAGCTTGATATAAATATTATAAGTTAAGGCCCATTATTTTAACTTGTCAATAGCTAAAGGTAGGTTTTTATCGGAGATATAATTATATATTCGTAAGAATAACGCGGCTAGTTACTACAACTTGTCTTTATAGTACGCGATAGTTAAATGTTATTATAAGCTGACCTATAATAATGAGAAACTACTTATCGCTCCGATAAAATCCTATCTTTAGCTATTGACAAGTTGTAATAGGGCCCTAAACTAATAATATTTATATGTGGACCTTAACATTTTAGTCGATATTATAAAAATGCGGTCGCTAAACAAATATTTACCAATTCAAACAAATTTTTAACCGGCAGTGATATATGTGAAAATTCCCATTTCGGCACCTGTCTAATAAAAAATAGAAATAAAGCAGAAAGTGAAATAGTGATAGTTAAAAGAGGAATCTTTGTTTTTCTATTACACCAACTCAGTATTTTCCGTGATTTTTGTGGGTCCCTTCAACGACAACAAGACATCTAAAATATCCTTGGGAGCATATACCGGCCTATAGTTGGCTAAATCTAATAGAAAAAATATTTCGAAATAGATGTATCAAATGATATGAATTTAAATTACAAAAAGATATCTTACCTACAGTGTAATTACTTAATTCATCCCATTTATTTTGTAATTCATCGCGATCTGTCGATATGCGTGCTTGACCCTGATTGGCTATTTTTAATTCGCAACACATGGCATTTAAACTTTTACGCACCCGTCGATCCCATTGTACGCCTGCACGTCGTAAGTAGTCCAAGGAGTCAATCTAAAAAAAGTTTTTCATATTAAAATAATTGTTGAGAAAAAGTAAATTCTCTGTGGCTTTAAATATTATTCTTTTTCGTACCACATTTCGTTCTACTTAAAATAAAAACATTCGAAAGTGGAATAAAAGAAAAGCTTAAAATGTGGAAATATTTATTACACTTGCGAATAAAACTTTTGCAATCGGATTACAAAACAGTGATGTCTATTATAAGGGTGTTTTTTTTATAGAGGTATAGAACTTTAAGTTAGGATTACTTTTCAAGATGGCGACCGATTTAACAGCTTGCAAGTGATTTATTCTCAGTTTGGTTCGGCAATTCATCATGAATAGACTCACGCCTGAACAACGCTTGCAAATAGTGCAATTTTATTTCGAAAATAATGGTTCTGTGCGGAAAACGTATCGCGCACTACGTCCATTTTATCGTCGACAAAATCGTCTATCAGAGCAGTTAATTCGATTAACCATGGAACGTTTTAGCACCACGTTTACTCTTATTGATAACTCGCATCCCCAGAGACGCCGTACGGTGCGTACAGAAGAAGCTATTGCTGCTGTAGAGCGTAGCATTGAGGAGGACCCGAATGAGTCCATACGCCATCGAGCACAGGAATTGGATCTGTGTCCATCCACTTTATAGACGATTTTGCGGAAGGATCTTGGTTTGCGTGCTTAAAAAATCCAACTCGTGCAAGAATTGAAGCCAAACGATCATCAAGTAAGGCGTAGATTCCTCGAATGGGCCCAAAACGAGATTACCGTTGTTCCCTATTTTTATAAGCGAATTTTGATTAAGCGCACTTCTGGTTGAATGGCTATGTCAATAAACAAAACTGCCGCATTTGGAGTGAAGGTAATCCACAAGTGTATGTCGAAACACCGTTACATCCAGAAAAACTGACTGTTTGGTGCGCTTTATGGGCTGGTGGAATCATTGGTCCGTACTTTTTCAAAAACGATGGTGGCCAGAACGTTACAGTCAATGGTGATCGGTATAGAGCCATGATTACTAACTTTTTCATTCCTGAATTGAATAACCATGATGTCCAGGAGATGTGGCTTCAACAAGACGGCGCAACATGTCACACAGCTCGTGTCACAATAGATTTATTGAAAGACACGTTTGGTGACCACCTAATTTCACGTTTTGGACCTGTGAATTGGCCTCCAAGATCTTGTGATTTAACACCGCTAGACTACTTTCTGTGGGGCTATGTAAAGTCATTGGTCTATGCGGATAAGCCACAAACACTTGACCATTTGGAAGACAACATTCGCCGTGTTATTGCCGATATACGGCCACAAATGTTGGAACAAGTCATCGAAAATTGGACGTCCAGATTGGACTACATCCGCACTAGCCGTGGCCGTCATATGGCAGAAATCATATTTAAAATGTAATGCCACAAGATTATCTTTCGGATAAATAAAATTCATGTCAAGCGAATAATCCATCGTTGTTTTATTGCACCTTAAAGTTCTATACCTCTATAAGAAACACTGCTATTGTAGTTCAGAGATAAGGATTTTGTCATCATTAGATCCAGCTATTTCGAATATAAGCCAGGTGATTAAGGGTCCGAAAAATTTTCTGAGTGAGGAACTGGTCGCATCGCTAATTCCACATTCAGTTATCAGCTGTGCCAAAGAAACTAGTCGTGATTGAAGGAATCTTAGCACAGATTCGGAATCAGCACGAAAAAAACGTCTAAGATCACCCAGCAAAGTCTCTAGAACAAAATCTATGTTAACCAGTGTTATTGCTTACTTTATGTGAGCGCCATTTGTCAGGCTTATATTTATTTATAAGTTGAGCGTAATGCAATGCCAAAAATTAAGCATGTAAGTATGTGCTATAAAGTTAAAAGCGCGTCATATTGCTTTAGATGATTTGCTTCGTTTTGAAACTTCGAAAAAGTTAGACAACTGATCTCAACGATCTTTGCTTAAGCATGAGAAAGATAGCAATCAATTTCGGTGTCTTGTTCGGATCGCTGTAGGAGTCTCATAAACAACTTTTTGGCGTGATTTTAGTTAAAGCCCAGCTTTTTCCGAGATTGCTGAAGGATTTCGCATAGTTGTTCCACATTCGGGTTCACCAAATCTGGTCTCTACTGATATCCAGAACTAAACTAACAATTCGGAATGTGTATTTAAATTATTAAAGTTCGAAAAAAAGGAGCTGAAGGTGATTACAAAATCGACCTATAAAAATTGCAAGAAACGTTGTGATGTGTTTTGCTTGTAATGGAAATCGTTTTCGTTCTATTATAAGATATTCACAAGTTCATAAGATATGCTTATATGAGAAAGATAATAATAAAAAAGATAATACCGAATATATATGTGACCCCTTCTCTTCCAGTTTCAATTGACTGCGTACCAAATGAAATAAAATATTACGTATTTCGGTTTCGATGCCGTCGTTTTTAATTGCATCGTCCAAAGTATTACACATATCGTTTCGATCCACTGTGGGACTGCAGACCAATTCCTAAAAAAATCCCATAAATTATTTAATTTTATTATTATAGCAGAATTCTCATTCTTACCTGAACCTTCTCATAAATTGGCTCATAATTTTTTAAAGTCTTAATTGAACTTATTAACTTGGCAGCCGTGTGATGAATGCTGGCATCTTGTAATTCTTCCATATTTAGAAGTTTCTGCTTAAATTTTTATTTTTATTTTTATTTTTTTTTTTTTTTTATTATATAAATTTTATGACGATACTTAATTTGAAAAAAAAAAAATAGTTTATAGAAAAAATCCAGTTCAAAAATAAAATAATTTACTAAAAGTCTTTTTCAAAAAACATTTATGAAATATTGAAATTTAATTATCGATTAAACAATTTGGTATTGAAAACACAGGAAAACACAAGTGCAACTATTGTAAATACACTTTTAACAATAATTTTATTATGTTCTCATGTATTTAGTTACCAAGTCAACAGCTGTTCAGTTTTTCATACGGAATGCTATCAAACTACATACATAACAATTTCGTTTGAAAAAGTCATGAAAAATGTTGCCGAAGTAGTACTTTGTTTTTATTGTGGATAAACATTGAAATGTTTCTGGCAACATTTTGTCAAAGCTGTGAAATAAAGAAAATGGTACTTAAAAACAATAAAATCGTCATGAAGGAATGTTGCCGAAGTAATACTCTGTTTTTACTGTGGATAAACATTGAAATGTTTCTGGCAACATTTTGTCAAAGCTGTGAAATGAAGCAAATGGGCATTATTTCATGTGGAATTTTTTAAACAACAGCTTTTACTAACATTTGTAATACAATGTGGTATAATTAAAAACAATAAAATCGTAAAATTCTTTTAAATCGCGAGATAGACACCACATTTTATATGTCAAATTTTCCTTGTGAAATAATATATGTTGCTCTACATTTTTCACATATTCGGACAGAGTACTAGGCTAAAGTCTGTAAATAAATTAAATCAGTGATAAAAATATTAATAAATTTCTATTTAATAATTATTTAATATATGAAGAAGTCTTCTTAGAGACCCCACCTAAAGAAATCCTCTGGAATCTTCTAGATCAAAAAGTAAAATAGAAAAATTCACAAGTGGTTTCTTTATAATTTGGACTCTATTTCCTAAAAGGTTGCAAGCAGCTAATAGAAATTAAAGGTTTTATTTTTTCATTTTGTTGCAACGAGCTTTCGTCAAAACTAAGGCGAGTTCATGAACAGATGTCATTGCCAACGTAGTTGGGTGTATGAGTAAATATCAAAGTTTATTTATAAAAGTAATTATGATAAACGCAATTTTAAAATTTTACGAAATATTTTCCTAGGTTGCACTTTTCTCCAATTTTTTATGATTTTAATATTTTAATTTACATTGACCAAAAAATACTTAAAAGTAATAAAATCGTAAAATTCTTCCAAATCGCGCGATAGACACCACATTTTAAATGTCAAATTTTCCTTGTGAAATAATAAATGTTGCTAAACATTTTTCACAAATTCGAACAGAGTACTAGGCTTTCGATTCTAAAGAAAAATCATTCGAATTTGTATGTATTTTACATTGTGTTTCGAACATTTTTCTTTCGAATCGAACTACGCAGTAACCTCCCTGGTACTCTGTTAAATTTTTTATGTGGAATGCTGTTAAACTATATATGTATGTATATAAAAAATGTGTATGAAAAAGTCATGAAAGAATGTTGCAGAAGTAGTACTCTGTTTTTATTGTGGAAAAACATTGAAATGTTTCTGGCAACATTTTGCCAAAGCTGTAAAATAAAGCAAATGGGCATTATTTCATATTGAATTTTTTGTAGAAAATTTTGTAAAATTGTTGTGGTTTATTTAAAAGCAATAAAATTGTAAAATTCTTCCTAATCGCGAGGTAGACACCACATTTTAAATGTCAAATTTTCTTTGTTTAATAAAAAATGTTTCTCAACATTTTTAACAAATGCGAACAGAGTGCTAGGCCGAAATATAAAAAAAATAACCTGAAAGTAAATATTTGTATATTATATCGGGTTTTTTTGCAGCATGAAGCATTAAACACATAGACGACAGCAGGATACCGACTACAACCTGTCATAATTAAAATACAAACGTTTATAAGAAGCTACATGGCTTCACACATGACCACCGTTGTGGCTGTAGCTAACTTAGGCTAATTTCTATTTTAGTTTGCGACAATTTTCTTTGTTCAACAGAAGAAAATGTCACAAAATTAAAAATACAAATTCATTTACAATCAAAAGTTTTTGAGCAAATATATTTATTTCTTTTAATATGATAAAAGTACTTTTTTGAAAAAGTATTTTTTTTTTATAAGTTAAATATGTATTTTTACAATACATTTTCCCAGTTTTGAAGTATGCAGCTGTCGTCTTCAACATAATTTAGTAGCTGACTAACAATGCAACGATTGTAGCCAACGGCATTTGTAGTCGTGTAGCGGTGTAGCCGCTGTTGTCTATGTGCTTAAAGCTTGAGAATTACAAATTATAATACAAGACAGAAATATTGTTGGAATGATATTTTTTTTTATAATCTGATAGATAATTCATGGATTTATTTTTCAAATATGATTTACGGCATTTGTCCGCTGCGAGTTACATGGATTATTTTTGTTTTTCAATAAATCTGGCCGTAAGTCGTGAATGGCTTGAATATTCGCTTCCAATGTTTCAATGTTTCAAGAGTTGCAGGTTTATCGGCACCAGCAAGTTATCCAGAGGCTTTAAATCGGTCGAACGAGGGGCCTTTGAACAGAACCACTTTTGAATATAAAGTTGCCATCAAAATGATTGTACAGTTTGTTAAACCTGCTGTATGAACCTTTTTGTTGTAATCAAATGTCGTTGATGTCAGCTTGGCTTGATAGACGAATCTCTTGCTTACTAGGCCGATTATGTTGAACGTAAAATCGACGAAATGTTTTATTAACTTCGCGAACAGATTTTTTTTTAAATAATTTGAAAGCGTTGTTTTGTCGCTAAACGTATTATGGTAACTTGACAAACTTTACCCCCGTCTCCATTAGACATTGACAAAAGTCAAACTACATAAAAAAAAACATTATACATATTTAAAACTGTTTTTTGTTTATATGAAGTTTGACTTTTGTTAAGACATGTTCAAAGCAAATTAAGACGGGAGTTTACAATTTCACATTCTCAGCTGTCAGGCCAAAGTCATCGATATTGACAGTTTTCATGCAACTAAAATACATATCTTCCGATATTTAACCCCCGGTTTAAATAAAGCACTAACACCGAAAAAAAGTTGCTAACATTAAAGTTATTGAAGGCAGTTTATACAACATCAAACCAAGTCGAAGAATATCAATGTCATCGGATGATTTTAAGAAGTATAAACAATTAAGTCTTTTTAGAATTAAGAATTAGAACAGTCGCATATCAAAAACATCCACAAAATAAAAATGGAAAATTTTTTTTAAATTTTGCCAAATCTATCATTGGTGTATTTTTCATAGCAGTTTTTTGCTTTTACAAATTTGTTTTCAATGTCAATCAGGGATGGAAAATAATTTTTTTTCGGTATTAAAAATATTTTTAAAAATAGTATTTTTTTATACTCTGGATATAATAAATCTCAATTTATATAAATACATACATATATGTGACCCGGCCTTTGAAAAGGTGGCTTATGCCTCAAAAAAAAATTTCCACTTTTTGTTGTTGTTGTTGCATTGTTTATCTTTAACAGCTAATTTTTCGAAATTTTGTTTTTGAGTCATAAGCCACCTTTTCCCTTTTCATAGACCGGGTCACATATAAAAAAATTCACCTTTAGCATATATTTTCTAGTTTTTTAAACTGACCGATTTTCGAGTGATCTTTTTTCGTGTTATGCTAATATATGTAGTGTGATCTGCTGCATGTTTTCCGTAACAAGAACCAGATCCATTAAAAAATGTAACTTACAGTTGAAGTTGAAATGGACTTTCAGGGAATGTAACACATGATAATTGTTGTTGTTTGAGTCTGTATTGCTCCATGATATAATAATACAAGGTAGTTCCATTTCAAAAATGTTTGAAGTTTGCCGGAATTATTGAAGTATGTTTTTATGTAAACAGCAAAAAAAGCGTTTCCACTAATAGAAATGAGAAATATTTATTTTGGAAATTATTTTAAAAAAAATGTGTAATTTATATAAATAACACAAAATAAAAACGTACTTTGGTTTAATAATGAGACTTATGAGGAATAAATCTTGTGGTATATTATGATTTCCTTAATCTTTTTTAGGTACACTTTTATAATGAGAAAAAAAAATTATATTACAATATTATTTATGCTGCATGCTAATTGACCTTATGAAAAATCGCCACAAAACAAAAATTAAAAATCGCCAAATGAATAATTACCGTAAAAAAATTAGAAAAATGGAAATTTGGCAAAAAAAATATAAAAAGTTCAATACTGGCAGTAAGTGCATTTATATTTTTTTTAATTCTAATAAATCTTTAATGTTAACAATTCTGTAGTTTTAGGTAGACAACGTAACTACTTAGTTAGTTTTTAGGACATAAACCGTTATATTTACACTCTTCTTGATGAATTTCTTGATAATCACTCCTATTACATTTTGCGTTGTCGACATAATACGACGACCCTTCACTAAATTGGTATTCCCTTTGTCGACATCAACAGTTATCGACGACTTCTTAATTTTATTTCGTATTTTGTAAGAATATGTGACGTTGAATTTTTCTTGTACAGATGGCGATTTCGTCGGCTTGGTTTTTATAAACGACTGAAGTGCCAACAAAATTTAAAATAGAAAAGATTTAAATAACAAGTTTGACCCAATACGAAAAATTAGTTGAAGAAATGGCAAATCTCGACGTGAAAGAAAAATCTTAATTCTTATTAAGTATTTGAAATTATTCCAAAACATAAATTTTTTTTAAAAGAATATTTGTCTACAGAACAGTGTTATCGATAAGCAGTCGACGTCGTCATAAGAGCATTAGGTAATACAAAATTATAATGAAATTGAAGTTGACATCAATATAAATGTCCGGTCAAAAGACGACGATGTCGCCGTCACCAAGTATAATAAGGGTGAATATAAAACCGCTCAAATATGGTATCACCATATTTCATTAAAACGTTTTGGATAAATGTCCATTTGAAAAATTTTAAAAAATTACGAAAAGCATTCTTCTTTTTATATAAAATATTACCCAATTCTGCATGCGGATTTCTTGGGTTATTTTTCATTTTTGATTTTAAGCAATTTTGCATAGAGCTATTTTGCATGCAGCCCCCTCATTCATAATAAAATTAACCTAACTTTTTAAGTTCCTATGATATTGAAATTATCAATTTTTCTTGATACTCCTGACAGATTAGCTTCCCATCTAAGTTAAAAAATATATTTCATTTAATGAACATACCAGGGGTGCCTTTGGTAATTTGTACATAATAAGAAAATGAGAACTTATACAGTTTTGTCAGATATAGGGAAATTAAAAAATCTTATTTGTGAATTTTTGCAAAAGTTTATTACTACCGTACAAAGTATGTGATATGGTAGCCCAAATTGAAATAATTCCCGCAAACGTCGGAACGTTAATATGGCGACAAAAAGAGAGAATGGAATTACCTTCTATTATTATATCATGTATTGCTCTCTGTTTGCCGAGGTTGTCAACGAAACGTAAAAAAGTAAGAAAATCTATCTTTGTGAATATTCGAGTTTTTTTATATACCAGGGAGCAACTGTGATCATTCGTAGAATTATAATGTGGCGCCTTTGTATTTGTACAGATAAAAGTTTTTTTTTTAAGTAGGGTCCTATTCATGTGACGCAAATTTTGAAGTCAAGTGGTTTCTTAAAAAATTGTTGTTTCAAAATTTGAAAAATGTCTTAGTCCAAAGAATTTCCTACTGGCTTACATTTGGTTCTTCGAGCTTTTAAATTACAAAGTAATTTAATAAAATAAAATTCAGTGATTTATTCATATATTGGCTAATGGCTTCTTTCACCCGCGAAATGCTTTAATTTTCCTTAACGCCTTAATTGTTCTGGCCCTTTATGGTAGTCAATGTAATTGTTGCCAGACGAATGTGTTTTCTCTATGGAAGGTCGATGATGATTTTCCTAATTTTAATTTAATTCATGATTATTTCATTGAGATTTCTTTGAATAAACATTTTTTAATAAAATTAAAATAAAATCGTATTGATAAAGAAGAAAATATTTCAGGAAATGATTAATTGGATTATTTAATGCAATAAATAATAAATTAAATTATAGTCCATTAAAATATGTGTATAAATAAAACAATTTATCTTCTAAGCAGCTAAATTAACCCACAGCAAGCCGCAGTAAAAACAAAACTCTCACGCTTGTCAACATTTTTGTTTTTGTTTTGTTGAGTATATTTTAGCACAAAAAAAAAATTAAATGTGTGACAAGTGACATTAATAATATTTAAAATTTTTTTAATAGAAATATATGTATGTATGTACGTATATGCATACTTATATATATAAAAAAAACTATTTACTGATGTATTTAAAGAATTTTCCACCAAATTTTATATGTTTAAAAATCACAAACAATTATATTTTTCATACTTACTTTTCAACATAAATACAATTCTCAATCAATCATTTAGAGAGCAACAAAATGAAGAAAACAACAAGTTTGTTTTTGGGGAAAAAATGTATAGATTTTAACCGCAAAATACTTTAAACTTATAGTCAATGTGTCTGCTTCTCAGTATCTCATTTTCAGTTTAATAAATAATTATTTATTATAGAATAACAATTTCTTTCAATCGTTTTGCTTTTTAATATGATTTTAAGAATTTTTCTAAAATAAATAAACATATCGCAGGCACTATGGTAAGGAGGCAGTCTGAATTACATAAAACATATAACAATTCTAATTGCGATTAATAGAATAATCATTTATCGTTATTCGATATTTTGATTCAGCTGTCTAAAGCCTGGTACTCTGTTCAGTTTTTCATGGGGAATGCTGTCAAATTACACATAAAAAATTTCTATGAAAAAGTCATGAAAAAATGTTGCAGAAGTAGTACTCTGTTTTTGCTGTGGAAAAACATTGAAATGTTTCTGGCAACATTTTATCAAAGCTGTGAAATAAAGCAAAGGGTCATTATTTCAATGCTCCTTTCAAACAACAGCTGATCGCTTGGGTTTTGTTAACATTTCTAAAACAGTGTAGTATACTTAAAAACAATAAAATCGTAAAATTTTTTCAAATCGCGAGATAGACACCACATTTTAAATGTCAAATTTTCTCTGTGAAATAATAAATGATGCTCATCATTTTTCACAAATTCGAACAGAGTACTAGGCTTAAGGTGTTGAAAATGTGAAAATTATTTTACATTTGCAACATCTTCTTACATCTAACATCTACCATCAACTCAACTGTCGAAAAATTAAAAGCAAAGACGCTTTTAGCTAATAAAAAAAATAAAAATATGGGTTAACAACAAATATTTATAATTGGAATAATTGTTGTTTTGCTAGAACAAACCCAAGTATTAATATTGGTTTATATTTTTTTCCACATAAATTACATTTTTTCAGTGATGCCACTAAATTAGTCCGAATTTATACGATGCCATTTTTTCATGCCATTTTTTTCATCTCTTTTAAAGTTGCAGCATTTTTCATCGCACATTTTTACGATGGCATTTTTCATGCAATCGGCTTTAATTTGTTATTAACATTTTCTTTTGATTTCATATTCGTAATTATTATTGTTTGTGCATTATTTCTTAAAAATATATGCATTCGTACTGAAATACAAAATAAATAAAAATGAGTTGAACAAAGAATGAAATTTTACTAGAAATTATTAAAATCATACAGAAATGTATACATAATTAAATTAAACAATTTCATTTTTTAAAATCAACTCTGAACGAACGAAAATTACACAAAGCAAGTGTCAAAAAATCCCCACAAAATTCAAGCCATGCCATTTTGTTTACCCCGCTTGCTTCTCTACACCTCTTGCCAACAAACTAAAATTGCATGCAACCAGTTTCATGAAAAATGTCATGGTGTAACTTGGCTTACTTTATTGACATTTTTCTAGTGATTACACTCAAATAACCGAAAGATGTAAAATGGAACACTCAAATTATGGAAAGATGTCGACATCTTCTCAAATTGATGGTAGATGTTAGATTTGATCTTTTAATTTTTTAATATTTTTTCAGTTAATCACAGTTTGATTAAAAAAAACATAATAATTTGTCTAGCTCTTCTGAAGCAAGAGCCATAATGCTCTCAAGCGAGCAGTCTATTATATTGTAGGCGAAAAAACGTCTATACAACAAACACGAGTTTAGCTACATTGCCTATTTTTATGTGTATCAAATAAAGAACTGTAAAGAACTGTGAGTTCAAGCAGTTTTAAGCTTTGAGTGAAACAAGAACATAGTTCATCTTAGAAATACAAAAAATAAAAAAAAACCACTAGTGCAAGCAAAATCCAAAAGTTTTACATAAGAACTAAACAAAACACACTGAATGCTTCGAACATGAGACGAGTAAACAATGTACTCACTAGTATAGAAAGTTTATTTTAACCGGTCAGCTTATTGTGTTTATGATGCGAACATAAGTTTGCTCACTAAAAGTAGGCATGTGTTCAGTAAGCTAGTTTGTGTTTAACTATGACTACTTGCTTAAAATGGTTTTACACGACGTGTATTTGTCATAGGACTTGTCAGTTTGATAACCCATATATAATTTCATGTGTTTGTCAAAATAGCCATTTACATACGGTTTTAATTTTTGCTTTCAAACGTACATGTGTTATTACATGTGACATAACCTACAATATATAATTTTTCCGCCACCCAGTTTTTTATTTCCAACCACAACTGATGCACAGATTCAAACCTAGTGCTTTTACCACATTTTTAGCACAAAAAAGCATAAAATAACAAAATATCAAGTTGGCATTACAGGATGTCAGATGCTTTGTCACATCAAAATAGAACACGTTCTAAATCAAAAATGTCATATGTATTGTACACATGGAAAATACATGTTATGTTTGAAAGGGTTCACACGACGTGTATAGAATTTACACATGGAAAAGTTACAAGTCATATGACAAATACACGTCGTGTAAAACCACTTTTAGAAGCTTATTAGCTCAACTTCTATTGAAGATTTAAATCAAATAAAAATCAAATTTGTGTTTAACTACGATATTTTTAAAACTATTGAAATGGTAAATACTGTAATTTTATTGACAAAACATTAGGGTAGAGTCCTGATTTAAATGTTCATGAGAATTAGGATAAAATTGTTGAAAGAAAAGCGCAACTTTTTTAAGTTTTCCCCTGGCATAACTGCTGCTATGAAGGTTAAAGTGGTATTTACTATACTAAAAGAAATGGTGAGTGTATGTGATACATCGATAATAATCGCAATTGCCCGGCCATAGAAAAAGAACTGTGTTTAAAACGGATTATGGTGTTGGAGAATTTCTGATGGCATATTGACCAAGTAATTCTCCCATTACCTGTATAACGGGGAGGCACGGAATAATCCTAAATATCAAAAAAAAAAGTCAGAATTTGTAGGTAGTTCGGCAGTGTTTCAACACAACATTCTGCTATTTGACCCAGTGTGCAATATTCTGCAGGATTTTTATAAACATCGATAAAGAATAAAGTGAAAATACGATATACAAGGTTCAAAAAGAGAAAGAGACATTAAAAAGATTTTAATGAACATTTTATGTAGAATTGTGCTGTTTCGTACGGCTGATTGAGCGCATTTCTTAATTTATTACGGACAACAAAAATTCCTTCAAATACTCGAATGCAATAAATTAAACAAATATCGAGAGCAAAAAAAACAAAAAACAGACAGCATTCAATTATATCATTTTTTTTTTACTAAAAAAAATTCTTACAGTTTATTTTTAGTAAAAATAACAAAAATACGATTTTTTTATTATTTCATAAATTTATATCCATCATTTAAAATTTCAACAAAAATGTTTAAATTTTTTTCTTTTTCGATTTGTTTTGTTTGTTTGTCTTTGACTTAAAGCATAATTAACGTAGCAAATCTCTTTTTTTTCTTCTTCTTTTTTTGTTAGTTGTTGATGTCGATTCGTCCAAAGGGGACGGGTGTTAAGTGGTGTGTTGGAAAATCTAAGGAGTATTAAGGGGTCTAATGTGGCCAAAAAAAACTAATTTTCATATGAATATTGCCGAGACGAATGTATTATTTTTAACCACAATCATCCATTCACTCTAGTTTATGCCCTGTAGTGTCTAAATTCACTATCAATTACATCTATTTCTCCACATCATTACTTCTTCAAAACACTTCTTAGAGTTTGCTTAGAAATTAGTAAACTAATTTTTTATATGAATCAAACAGCGCTCTCCCTCTCCCCCTCTCTTTTTAAAATTAACGTTTTCTCAAACAAGGACTTGTGGGAACGAACAGATGAATCGGCAATCAGCGGACGGCGATATAGGTAAAACAACAATTGGAGAAGGTGAAAATATGTTCAAACCTGGAACCACATAGTAACCAATAAATGCGTTCAAAATAATTTTAAAAAGATATTCCTATATGCAGTAATATTTTAAGAGGCTAAAGAATCCCTTAATATGTAACAAATTTCCGAACTACAGGGTAAATACAAACTTAATATATTCTTTTTTACGGTAATTGGAAAAATGAATGACGTTGATGTGTTTTCACTAAGTGTGAATGTGTGTTTTGTTTAGTTCAAAAAAAATATATATTTTTTTTGCAAAAAGTACCTCATGATCAGTTTAAAGAAAAATAAAACGATCATGCAATTATTTATTTTTGTGTGTGAGTGTACATTGGAAAAAGGTAGTGGAGGTGTTTAAGAGAGATTTTTCCTTAATCTCAAGGAAATAAAATTATGTACAATAAAGGGAACTAAAAATAAATTTATTGGAGAAATTTTCGTTAAATAAATAATTCAATAGTTGTCTATCGTTTTAGTTATTTCTAGTCATCGAATGTTAGTAATCGTCTTCCTTTCCCGTTACTAAGTCCGCATAACCCTAATCTTTAGGCTGAGGTTCTACATAGCATCCGCAATAAGTATGGGTATGTGCTGTCATGTAGTCCTCAGCCAGAGCAGTACATTTACACACAACATCCGCTACTGTCTCAGATTACATCCGCTACTATCACAGCCAACAAACATCACTTTCCCGATTTTCGTCGCGATCAGAAGTCGTGTTCTGTTATTTGTCTAATTATCAGTTTAGGGTTTAGCTTTAACTATCCCTCTTGTTCACTTTGATGCCTGAATGCTCATTAAGTAAAGCTTGTACGCTATTCCACAAAAAGCTGTCATCTGTCACGATTTATATTGAGTAGTTTTTACGAAGCTATTCACCTAATTTCCGGTCTGTAGCATTTCCCGACAAGCCGACATTAGTTGCAAGCCAGATCGGGGGGATTCCCGATTTTTTTCTTTGGGGTTAATCGAAGAGCTAAGGCTACGAGCCTAACCGGAACATGCTACAAAATAATCGAAGTTGAGCCTGTGCTTTGCTAAAATCTAATAAAAAACTGTAATAGACACAATATGACATGCAACGTAAGTTCGGGTGGTCATTTGGCCGATATAAACTTTCATATATAATTATAATAAATTTAAAAAAATAATAAAGTAAATTATGTTTTTTTTTTTATTATTTCATGTGGAAGTCCGTATAGAAATAAGTTCATAGTTTAAGCTAAGCGTACCTCAGTTTTAGCAGTTTAATAATAAAGCACTGCATGGCCACCAAAAACGGAGCTTATAAGTAGCTCATTATAATAATTTATTTAATTCATGTCTTTTCATTGCACACGAGTAACGATGAGTGGGCAATAATAAACAGCGAAGGGCGAGTTCAAGCAGTTGTATGCTCTGAGTGATACACGAACACAGTTCAAACAAAAACAAGGAATTTTTTTAACAAATACTCTGTTCAGTTTTTTATGCGGACAAAACTGTGAAATAAAGCAAATGAGCATTTTTTCATGTGGAATTTTTTGTAAAATTGTTTGTGGAAAATATTTTAAAACAATGTGGTATATTTAAAAGCAATAAAATCGTAAAATTCTTCCAAATCGCGAGATAGACACCACATTTTAATTGTTAAATTTTCCTTGTGAAATAATAGATGTTGCTTAACATTTTCCACAAATTCGCTAAGCCTTGTCCAAAAGTTCTACATAACTACTAAACAAAACACACTGAGTGTTTCGAACTTAAGACGAGTTAACACGGCACTCACTAGTGTAGAAAGTTCGTTTTACTCGTTCAGCTCATTGATACTTATTGATACAATACGAACAGAGGTGTGCTCACTAATAGTATGGTGTGAGTAAGCTAGTTTGTGTTCGCGTATGACCACTTGCTCATGAGCTTATGTGAGCACAGCCATTCGATGAACTTGCTCAAGCAACTGTTTATTTTATAATAAATAAAGCAAGCCAAGCTATCTCATCTTTATTACCAAATCGAACTTAATAAATAATTTCTGTCCCCTTTTACGGTATACTCCCGCACTGATAATTTTTTTATGAATTGTTTGTCTGCTAAATACAAAAAGAAAAAATCTCAAAATACCACTAGTTCGAGTGGATGTAAGTAAGTATGTATTATGAAGTAAAATGAACATTTACATTTATTTGTTGTTGCTTTATTTGATCTTTGATGATGTTGATTCTATGATGAAGAACAGTTGGATTTTTTTTTATTTCAAAAAAAAAAAAAAACAAAACAAACAAATTTTGGGAAAAAGAATTCCAATGTGATCACTGATCACATCTAAGTACCAGCACAGAAAAAAAATGAACTGTGTAGTACGTGTTAATAATTAAAACGATTCACGAACAAAAAATGGCTAATACGAGGGGTGGGTGGGCCTGCATGAATGAGCTTATGATGATGGTGATGATGATGATGAGTTACTAAAGGAATGAATGTGTCTATGTTTTAGAGAGGTCGGTAGGTAAATTGCAATCAACGAGAAATTTCACTACTTGAAACGAAACACAATTACCAAAAACCAAAATGTAATTTTATAAATATTAAAATATTGAAATTTAAAAATTTTTATGTTTTAGTTTATTAATGAAACTCAAGCGAAGTGGAAGTGGTGTTAGTAGTTCAAAAATATTTTGGCTTTAAGTTTCTAACTGAAATTTAATATTAAAAATATTTTTTTTTTAATAAAAATGGTAAAAAAATGTTAATAAAAAATATAATTTTTAAGCATTAAAATAAAAAATATTTAAAATAAAACTTAAAAATATTATATAAAAATAAAAATTCTTTGCTCCATTCATCGTTAGGAGGATGATGAAAAAATGGATATAATGCGCAAAGCATTCCAAATGTTCGATACACAAAAAACTGGTTTTATTGAATGCCTACGACTCAAGACCATACTGAACAGTATGGGTCAAATGTTCGAGGAAAGTGAATTGCAAGAGTTAATAAATGAAAATGATCCGGATGAAACGGGCAAAGTGAATTTTGATGGCTTTTGCTCTATAGCGGCTCATTTCTTGGAGGAGGAAGATGCCGAAGCCATACAAAAGGAATTGAAAGAGGCTTTTCGCCTGTACGATCGTGAAGGCAACGGTTATATTACAACCTCTACACTTAAGGAAATCTTAGCTGCCCTCGACGATAAATTGTCGTCTAGTGATTTGGATGGTATTATAGCGGAAATTGATACGGATGGTTCGGGCACTGTGGATTTTGATGGTATTGAGTAATTGAACTTCCCTAATATTTTCATCATAATTGACTTAATATTTTCCTGTTCTTCCCTTTTCTATTTTTAGAATTTATGGAAATGATGACTGGCGACTAATTAAGTAATTATAAATACTCGAAAAAAATAAATAAATTATTTTTTTTAAACAAAAATTTGATTTGATTTATTTGGAATTTATACGCAAACTTTGTGTATAATTTAATTTATTTTATTGTTAAATAAACAACATCTCATTAATAATATTGTGGATTTTTTGTTAAAAAAAAAAACATTTTTTGCACATTATTTCCAACACTAAAGCAATTGTTTGGAAACACAATTCCTTTAAATTCATTTAGATTTTGGCTAAAATTAATTAAAACATAAAACTGAGCAATTAATGATCTTTATAATTATTTATGTCGTAGCAAATGATTTATAGAAATATTTTTTAATTAAATTTAAACGCAGGACGAACGTCTGAAAATTTTAAGAAATAGTAACAATTTTATCTTATTACATAACTAATGTTCTACAGGGCTGGGAGCTTAAAATGTTACCAACTATTATTATTAGTTTTAATTTAGGGGGGATGCCGAAACGGACTGCTTCCTTAATGGGTTCCTTTTCGACTCCGTTCCGACCTTAATGATTATAGGCAACCGATTTGTAATTTAAGGCAGACTTACTTTCATTGAGTTACGTGCTACCATCAGCCTTTACTCTTGGCTTTAGTAATTTTAGACTGTCCGCCTTCTTTTTCATTACAGAGTCTCTATTAATTGCTAGCCCACGGCTTAGATCTCCTCCCATGGCATTCACATTTAACAAGTTTCTTAAGATCGTGGTCTTAAGCCTTATACTAGCAAGTGCTGCACATTCACACTCATTGTGCGCTATCGTCTCAGCCTCTTCCAGGCACACTCTGCAAGTATCATATTCTTCGATTTTCATCTTGGCTAGATGATACTTAGAGTTTCCATGACCAAGTCCTAACGCAGTTATCCATGTTAAGGTACTTCTATTATATCTAAATATTTTTCTACCCGTTCGTCGTTAATGGGTTAAACACATATGTGACAGCAGACTACCGACTACAACCTGTCAAAACTAAAATACACTCATTTATATGAAGACGATTATTTTGACATCATAGCTACACGACCACCGTTTTTTTCTATTTTTGTAAGTCCCTGATTACATTATGCAACTTTTGTCGCTGCAATTCTTCATTAGTAGACTATAGGGGAGATAGGAATTAAAAAGGGTACACACATACATTTCTCTTGAAATTCGTTTTGTACTCTCATTCGTAGTTTTAATTTTGAAGTTTAATATGTAAACAAATGTACACATCCATATAAATTGCTGCAATAAAAACTGCACGTTATAAACACCAATGCAATATTAAAGAAGAAACGAGAAAGATTGGAGCGACAAAAGTTGCATAATGTAATCCGGGACTAAGCGACAATGAGTAATGAGACTTGAAAAATATTTTTTTCAACAGAAGGGATTATTGTTTTGACGAGGGAAAAAAAAATTATATTATTTTATAAAAGTAAAATATGTCTCTACAATAAAGTGATGTTAGCTGTCACCTTCAATATAATTATATAGCTGAATAAAAGGCGACGATTGCAGTCAAGGTCGTTGATAGTCATGTAGCCGTTGTCGTCTATGTGTTTAAAGCATTTAATAAGGTAATTTTTAATAAGCGCACCATGCTACGATCTGAAACATTGAGATTTTTAACCAATTGAACTGGCTTTCTAGCCTTCACCCTTCCGGTGTTTGCGATTTTCTTGTCCAACACACAAAGCAATAACTACGTTACAAAACGAAATGTGACCGCGCATAGAGAAAGGGACCTAATGGTACGTTGACCGCATTTTTTTAATGTGAGGTAAAATGAACTTGAGAACCGAATGGGAGTGGTTCCGGACTCCGTCGAAGCTGAATTCGTATCGAAAAATTGATTTTTCTGCAGTGAAACGTTTTAGAGGGTTACCCATTTTTTATTTGGGGTAACATTTTGTAAGAAATTGAATATAAGTGGTCTCAGACCCACGAAGCGTCAAAAATTCATTTTCAGTGTATAATTTGAGTACCGGAAAATGAAAAATTTCATAAAAACCGTTGAAATGAAAGGGTTACCTATAAACAACTCTCCTGTAAAATGTACTAATGTCCCTTTCTATTTGCCAGATGCAATATAACGAAAAATTAATATAAGCCCCGAAACATGATATTTCTAATACACACTTTTCAGTTTTTTTTTATTGCTAAAAAAAATACAAACAATCCAAAAGAGTTATTGCTACTAAAATTAAATATTTTTTTCAGGAATGTCTTAGATCCGTAAATCAGATGGCGTGGCTTTCGATAATAACACTCGCCTGTGTGCATTAGCACAGAAGGCTGATCACGTCTACTCACAAAATTAGGATACAGATCTGGTTTGGACTATTCTTTTGAAACTGTTAATGAAGGCAGTTAATGATACCTTAGTAATTGGAGTTTCTCCTTATTGTAGCAATGAACCCACAATTATTCAAACAAAACATTCCACATAATAAGATCAAGCTTGCATCTACTTTAAAAAGTTTTTATCATTTCATTAACTATTCGAACTATACCTTGCTCTCATACTTCCAGTTAACCTTACCTAAAATTAAGTATTGCAAAGAAATGAAGTGGGTTACAAATAAAGTTTTTTTTTTATTAGTTTTTGTAACGATGAACATTTTTAGTGACTCATTTTTATACTCTTATACTCTTTATATGGTACAATTTTACCAACTCTGATGTGCCATGTTTTCTTTAGGTAAATAACACTGGCTTACAAACATTTTGTCGTAGAGAGACCGTGCTGAGTGTTCTCGTACGTATTTTTCGTGCTGATTCCGAATTTGTGCTCTCTATCTGTGCTTTTTATCACGTCTCAGAAAATTTATCAGCGCCGGAAATACCGGCGAAGATTCAGAAAGTAATTAAAAAAACTGATCAGTTTTTAACATGGATTCGAACGAACAGGATGGTTTGGCCGATCTCGGTGTACTTTTTGTAATTTTACTTCTTGTAATTTCTGCGCAAGCTTGTTGTAGGCAGCATCTTTTTTGGCGCGATCGTGGTACTCGCTAGATTTAACTTGCCATAGGTAAGGTTGAGATCTATATATTGCAATAAAATCAAATATCAGTTGATTCTATTTTCGACACATATTGAACTGAGAACGGTACAGCTGAACCCACCCACACATTTACTTCAGTTGAAACTGTCAGTTAAAAATATAAAAATTTTAAATTTTTCAGTTAAACTGAACAGTTGAGTTGAACTGTCAGTTATTACCCACATACGTACAGTTTTAACGTATAAACTGTATAAACTGACAGTTAAAACTGTACGTGAGTGGCCGGCTCACGATTAAAGGGTTGGAAGTTGCCAAAAACAAAAGCAATGTTTGCACAAAGACAACATTATTTTTTGGCATTGATGTCTTTTTCAACCTTTGGTCGATCCAAAAAAGTTCTTTAGTGAAAGTCGTGAACAAAACTGGTGTTGGTTTTACTTAATTAAAATAAAAATTTCCTAAAATTAATGAGGCAAAATCAAAGAAGGAATTTTTATTGGGTCTCAGAGTAGAGAAGTGCTGAAGTATTTGGAATGATGACATCGATTGAGTTCAACGGTATCAAGGTTCAAAGGACACTGAAAAGGGGCTTGCTAGATGCCAAATATGGGAGAAAATACTGAGTGTTGAGATAGACTGATAGGAAAAGCGCTAGTCTAACGGTCTGGAGGTTGCGGATTTGATTTCCGCCCAAAACTCGTATTTGATTTCCGCCAAAAACTCTGGGTGTTTCCTGCAGACAAGCGAGAAGCTTTGCAGGTAGTGTTGTATTAAAACAAATCTAACTTCTAACTTTTCAATTCACGATTTATGGGCTGAAACCCCCGTGAACCCCAATTTAATCCGCTTTTCCTAAGGAAACTAAAAGTGATAAAAAAAAATTTAGAATCAGCACGGAAAATCACTCAACAACATGTCCAGGACAGAATTTTATTTTTCTTGTTGACCTCAAAATTATAGAAGGATTATTTAAAAATATATTATTATTTAAAACAATTATTATTATTTAAATTATTATTTAATTTATTATTATTTAAAAATATATATATTTATTTTTTCCAATTGGACATTTTCGAAAACATTTTTAGCTTAAAAACTACCAAATATTTTTAACAATTTTATAATTTTCTAATTAATTTAGTTTATTTCTTAAAAAATAGTATTTGGTTTGTTGTTTTTGTTGAAAGTCTTAAAACTAAATTATTAAATTAAATTTGTTTCAAATGGTATTAGTGTTTGTGTTTTTATACAGTTCCATTAGACGTTTGCATTTCCTGTTCCGGCGGATTTTGTGTTTTGATCTAATAATGGAAAGATTATAATGAAATTAGTTAATATTTGTTAATAATCTTATGAAACAAATACCTCCAGAAACATGCAAAGTACAAGAAAACTTAATTAATGATTCCGACCCCTAATATATGTAAATATCGAATTAGTGTTAATTCATATAAAACCAACAAAAGACATTAATTTTTTGGTATTTACCCTCTCTGTAATTGATCGAACATAAAGTTGGATCCAATTTATTATATGAGAACAGGTTTTTTCAATTCTTCCAATCCTTTTTTCAAATTTAAAATAGTTAAAGAAGCTGGTATTGGCTTTCCAAATTTGGTTTAATACAGAGAAGTGAAAAACGTTCTGTTGTTGGTTTCGCTCGTTTACTACAACAACGTCATAACTCAATACTTTCAATATTAATAAAAAATTTCATTATTTTGTTGGGAAATCCATACAAATAGATATCTTTAAGTTACTCTTCTTAAGATAAGTACTTTGCTTTTTTTTTCCTAAGGTGGCAGTAAATAAAAATTTTAAATGCGTTTTTTTTTGTTTATCATAATATTTTTTGAAATTACGTCGTTCTTGCGGTTTACGATAGATATATTCTACTCTCCAATTTAATGAGTTTAGATTTAACCAAGGCGAATTCATACCAGGTGGGAGCACAACGGCAAAAAATCAACTTTGACATTTTACTAGCAGATATTGAAAATAAGTAGAGCAAAAAAAAGTTAGCTGGGCTAACGCTTCCACCTGATATGAATACGCCTTGGATGGAACTTAAGAAACTGAAATGCATTTATTCTATTAACATTTACAATTTTTTTATACCCTTCACCACAGGTGGAAAGTTTGTCATTCCGTGTGTAATTTCTACAATATTCATTTCCGACCCCATAAAGTATATATGTTCTGAATCCTTATACATAGAGAAGTTGATTAAACGATGTCCGTCTGTCCGTCTGTCGGTCTGTCGGTCCGTCGGTCTGTCCGTCTGTCCGTGTTAGTGTTGTAATGTCATTTGCCAGGCGCCAGAAGAGATACAAAAAATTTAAGCACACTAATCTGTCAGGCATAGTTTCGAAAATTTTGGTATTGCAATTCAGCAACATCGGATCATTCCTTTGGAGGCTGTGGGCGAAAAACCACGCCCACCTATATGTTTTCACGTTTTTTTAAATTTTTTTCGGCTTTAATGATTCTGTTTTGCCTTTTTTGTCAAATAAACATTAGACTGCGACAGGTAGATCGCAAGGAGTATACAGATCTCGGGGGATCAATAACCCCCTGCGACTGGCGATTTTTGTTTGTTTTTAGATTGGTAGGGTTTTTCTGCTTTGATTTGTATTAGAGATCTTAATAGAAAGCAATATACATAGAGCCAATCGACCCACAGGGTACACGCTGATAAATAGGAGCACTTAAAAGGAACCCCCATGTGTCAATAAGAGGAAATTTTTTTTTTGTAAGGATTTCTTTTTGCTTTAGTCTGACCATTCTAACTCAGTATAGATTGCAGAAAGGTCCTAAATTTAACAAAAAAATTTCAATAATAATTTAAAAAAAAATTTTCTAAAATTTAAAAAAAAAAATTTAAAATTTTTTTTCAAAAATATTTACAAAAAAATTCCAAAGCATTTTTAAAAATATATTTTACAGAAAAATATTGGAAAAAAAATTTTTTTAAAAATTTTCCAAATAATTTTAAAAAATTTTCCAAATAATTTTCGAATAATTTTATAAAAAATTTTAAAAAAATTTTTTTTTACAAAAAATTTTTACACACAATTTTCGAAAAATTAAAACAAAAATTTCAATACTTCATTGAAAATGAAAATCATGACTGTAACATAACATATAATTAATATTAGGAATATACATATGTATGTATGTGTGTATATAGAGTAACATATTTTTTTCAATGCGTTTGATTTTTTTTAAATGCGTTTGATTTTTAAATAGATGATATCTCTGTTTTAAAACCTAGGTGCATTAAACACATAGACATCATCGGGATACCGACTACAAACTGTCAAAAATAAATACACACGTTTATAGGTAAACGATTATTTTAAAGCCAGCAAAGTTACATGGCTACACGACCATCGTTGTGGCTGTCGTCAACTTAGGCTAATTTCTTTTTTATTCAACAAAAGAAAATGTTAAAAAATTGTAAATTATAAATTCATATACAAACAAAAAGTTTTGGAGGAAATATTAATAATTTTTTGAAAAAGTTATTTAGTTTTATAAAAGCAAAATAAGTATTTCTACAACAATGTCAGAGTTTACGATGTAGCGCCGGCTTCAATATCATTAAGTAGCTGACAACACGGCGAAAATTGTAGCAAACGGAATTTGTTTTCATGAATGTGTTGTTGATTTAAGCTAATAGGCCTGAGGTTTGTAAGTAAATAAACGTTTCATTGTTTTCATTTGTCTTCTATTTCTTTAACTCATGAATAATGATTTTTTCTTATACGACTTTATTTAAGTAAAGAGCCAACAATATGGATAATGCTGTACATGTCTATATAAATAAAATCAACGTGGTGAAGGGTATAGAAGATTCGGTACGGCCAAATATAGCACTTTTACTTGTTTTATGTAAAATCAACTTTGTTGTTGTTTGGTTCTTTGGGACACCTTTGTGACTCGTAGAATGTGTGAAAGTCTTCTATGTTTTAAGAAGCAGCCAAATCTAAATCAGGGTGTTAAGCAAAAATGCTCATGTATACCAAAGATAAGAAGATGTGTTAACCAAACCCACATAGTATGGCGTCAACCAGTTGTAGTTGTAGAGTTATAGGTGACAAACTTTCTTACAGAAAAGGATTTTACAACTCTGATCACATGGAAAAAAATATTTTATGCATTTTTTCAAAAGATTATAAAATCGGACGACCTGTCACATTGTACTTTTGATCATACGACTGAGTATAATAATAAATCATGGTTTTTAACACTATCATGATTTTAGTGTTAATGTTATCATTTAATGTTTACTGTAGACGGGGGGTAAAGCTAGGCGTTAGAATTATCGTATAATGCGCTAATTTAAGTTTGGCTAAAGGAGATTATTTACATATATATATTTTTTTTTTTTAATCAATTTATTTTACAATCAAAATAATAAGCAAATTTCATGACATATAAATAACATACATTGAGTTTTCCTTAAAACTCAAAAAAAAAGAAAATCAAATTTTACTTTTTTAATTTAAATAGGATTTGACAAATTAAATTTTCTATTTTCGGAAGGGAAGGTCAAGAACATGAAGCCTTTTAAGTCTCTGGATTTCATTGCTATCATCTAATAGGTTTATTGCTAACACATTGGAATGATTACTTAGTCTATTAAGATATCTTTCACTGAAGTTATTGATCTCTTCCTTTACCATTAAAATTCGAAGATCTCTGTGTATGTTTTTGTTGCTGATAAACCATGGCGCATTTGTTAAAAGTCTGAGAGTTTTTGACTGGTATCTCTGTAATATCTCAACGTTCGAATTACTTGCAGTTCCCCAAAGTTGGATGCCGTATGTCCATATAGGTTTTAGAATTGTTTTGTATAACAGAACCTTATTTTCCAAGCTTAAGCTTGATCTTGGGCCCAATAACCAAAACATTTTTCTTGTTTTTATTTTAAGCTGCACACGTTTCTTTTTGACATGCTCTTTCCAAGTAAGTCTTCGATCAAGATGAAGGCCTAAATATTTTACAGTATTGCAGCTGGGTATAGCTGTGCCATTCAAATAAACAGGCGAGCAATCATTTTTTCTTAGTGTAAATGTAATATGAACGGACTTTGTGTTATTAAATTTAATATTCCAATCTTGAAGAAGATTCAATTGATTTTGTAGCATCTCGGAAGCTATTATCGGTGATTCGTTTGAGGCTAACAAAGCAGTATCGTCTGCATAGGTAGCAGTAGTTATATTTTCAATTGTTGGCATATCTGCTGTAAAAATTGTGTATAATACTGGTCCCAGGACACTACCTTGTGGAATACCCGCGTTAATACAACCAAAACTTGAATAATTTTCATTTATGCTTACAAAGAAGGATCTGTCTTCAATATATGTTTTTAGTACCAAATAAAATGGGGCTGGGATGAGGTTTTTTAATTTATACAGGAGTCCACTATGCCAGACTCTGTCAAAAGCCTGTTGAACATCTAAAAATACAGCAGAACAATACAATTTTCTTTCTAAGACGTATGAAATGTTATTGACAATCCTATGACACTGTTCTGGTGTTCCATGTTTATGCCTAAATCCGAATTGATAATCAGGTATAATATTTTGTTTTTCTAAGATTGGCATTAATCTCTTTAAAAAGAGCCTTTCAAAAATGTTTGAAAAACTTGACAACAAACTGATTGGTCTATAGGATGCAACATTATTTTCGGGTTTGCCAGGTTTTAATACCATTATTATTTTTGCATATTTCCATTGCGATGGAAAATGGTTTAGTCTTAATATAGAATTGTAAATTGTTGTGAGAAAAACAATTCCTTTTTTTGGCAAAGATTTTAAAGCCTTGGAATCGATATTATCGTAACCAGGAGTTTTGTTATTATTCAATTTATCAATTGCTTTTCCTACTTCGGCTGGGGATATTGCTTTAATAGGACGATCCATTTGACAAGGAACATCTAAAAAGTTCTCAATATCAGCCCTTACAATGGGATTGTTTAAAATAAATGAGTTAAATGTTATTTCTAAGTGGTCCTTAAAAGCGTTGGCCTTGCTGATGTCTGATCTACACCACTCACCGCTTAAATTTTTTATTGGGATGTTTCGTTTTGTTGGACGTTTTAAATATTTAGTTGCATTCCACAGTTTATACTCGTTATTATTAGTTGTCGCATCCAAATTTGTTAAATAATTGTTTAATAATTCGTTTTTATAATCTTTTATGTGCTTTTTTAGTTGCTGAGATGCTCTGTTAAAATTGGTTTTATCTAATATGCTTCTAGTGCTTTGATATATTCTCCTTAATCGTCTCCTATTTGCAATTAGCTCTCTAATTTCAGTCGATAGACGAAAATTATTACCATTTATTTGCTGCTGCTGTGGAGTAGCTATAAATGCTGCTTCATGGATCAAATTAGTAAATGTTTCAATGGTATCCTCCAACTGATAGCCATTTTTAATTTGTAAATTAAGATTTATATTTTCTTCTATCCAGGATGCAATCTGCTGCATATCTGTTCTAGAGGTAATTACTTTAAGATTCCTTGTTAAAGTTTGAATAATTAGGTTGAGTGTTAAAACTACAGGACTGTGATCTGAGCTTAAGTCAGCACAGTCAATTATATCCATAGATGTTCTTGCTACACCTTTATAAACAAAGAAATCCAGAAGATCAGGTATTTTCTGTGGATCACTGGATTTACATATATAATAATTTTATATTTTCTTTAAAAGTTTCTATTGAAATTCACTTGCATTTATACGGCGACTTAGATCACAGCAGACCCTGTCGGAATCCATTCTATCTAACCTAGACGGCGACTGTTTTGACCCTAGTTGCACAATTATAATTCAATATAATTCGATGGTCGATAGTCAGCGAAGATCGAAAGTCATATTAAGGGCCTATTAAAGGAGTTCATTTAAAACTCATAATGTTTGCATTTTATTATGATTTAATTTTCAAAATTTATATAACAAATTTCAACTCGAAATATAATCTTACCAAGAAAACAACCGTAAAAAATCCCAGGTTTATTTTTTGCCGCCTTCTCGCTTAATTCCGCACTGTGCATCGTGTGAACTCTATTAATCACAGTATTTGCATTTTTTTATAAATAATTCATACCATATTTTTTATTTGTATTTAATTTCAACTTCAACGTTATAGTGATGGGAAACTATCGATAGTGTTCATAATCGATATTTTCAATTATTTATAATTTAATATCTGTAATATCGACTTAAGCCTGGTACTTTGTGCGAATTTGTGAAAAATATTGATTATTTCACTTGTATAGTTTAAAATTAAAAACGTAGCGTTCTGTTATTCTGTTCAGTTTTTCAAGGCTTTAGACAAAAAATGAACAGGAAGTCTGAAAGGCACCCTAAAGGGCTTTTATTATTTAAGCAAACTAAACAATGATAAAATTTAATAAATGCACGAAAATATTATTCATATTAAATTAAAAAGAATATAAAATAAAATTGGTAATCGATTGGTATTTAGTTTAAGGCGTCTCCTCTCAGAAGACATCAAAGAAATAGTAAAGGCTGGGGCACATAGAATCCGTCATATGTTATACTTTGGCGTATAGAACGGTGATTAAAGTACCGACGAAAGAGGTGGGCACAGTGAGTACTTCGTTGACGGATATTAAATCAGGAATGAAAACACTTGAAAAGCTTTTTTCTCCATTCTTCTTTTTTAAACTTATTTATATTGTTTTATTTTTGCTTCCACTTAACACAAAAATGTAATCCAAACAAAGAAAACCAATTGATAGCTATCAAACAGCGCAACGCACGTCAAAAGTAGCGTTCTGTTATTTCGTACTTTGCGTTGACGGTGACGTACTGATTGTGACAACGCTCTTAAGAAAACTTGTATTTTAATCTTCTTGTACGTTGAAAAAGACGACGTATAACGTATGACGAATGTGCCCCGGCCTTAAGAAATTTTACACCCATGTCTAATAGGGACTTATATTGGCTTTTATTTATGAGTCAAAAAAGAAATTGGGTTACCGAGTGGATTATTTATAGGCCTTTCAATGTTCAATGTATTATCGGCCTTTAAATAGAAGGAATAATAGAACTAAGTTCTATAAATTATAGTAATCCTCCAACATCTGGTCAACAGATTGATTATAATTTTATGTAGAAATGAAGATCTACTAAAAGTTTTTGTGCATCACTGGTAAGTCGAGAAGTGTTGCCATCATTGCAGTTGTTCGCTTTTTATATAGAAATAGCCTTATCATGTTCGATTCTTTTATATCGTCGTGGTGACTGCAATAGGCTGTATGTCGGCTGCAGGAAAGACAAAAAACTGAATAATTCTGATAAAAGTTGTTTGTTTTAGTTTCGCTGGCTAGAATATAATAATAATTCGCCACGATTCACACTGTATAGGGTTTAAGAACGTTACGTCTGAAACAATTTAAGATAATGTGACATACGACCTATTGATGCCTAAGTTATATATTTTTGAATGACATAAGTCAAATTGCCAGTCATCAACACTTTGAGGCTTCGATTGGGAAACTCGATGTGTAGAGTTGCGGCTTCTGATCTTGAATCAACATCTCACCTCGTTTCGGTGGCGCCCAGTTGTCAGCAAAATTTGTTTTAAAATTAATTAATTCTTCGGTCGTGTACTGATACGCAACCACATCGTTCACACAGGGATCTCCAACTTTTCTTCCTGGTCCTATTCTTTTGTAGAAAACAGTATCAAATTTTGTATTGGATTTTGCCTTGCCGAATGTATAATCGGCAATTAATCCGCAGGGACATAGACTTCTTTTCGCTTCGTTAGTTTTTTTTTCAATACTTGCATGGATAGAGACGACTTTCATTTGCGTGTGACTCACTGTCAGGTATTTTTGTTCGATACAGACGTTGTTTTTGATGCTTAGTTCGAGAAGAGCGTTGGATAATTTCATATTTCGGTTTTGATATCCGCAACCGTCACTCCAATTAATTAGCTTAGCAGGTTTTTTTTCCATCAATTTCACTTTGGAAATAGCGTGTTGCGATTCAAGCGATCACATCGCTTTCTAAACCTCCTGCTGCTTCGTGCCATACATAACACATATAATCCACATATATTCCGTTTTTATACATTGTACAATCATTGCACTGATCTTTGAGTTTTTTTTTTTTACAACGCTCAAACAAGTTTTACATGCCGCAGATTGTTTGGTTTTTCCTTGCATTTTTGTACAAAATGCCAGTGTATCTCTCTAATGCTACTCAACGTACAATTTGCTTGACGATGCCCTACAATAATGGCTTTCCACTTTTGGAAGTGAGCTTAAAAACTTTTCGACATTAACAGTAGCAGCTGTAGATCTTTGGCTACTTGGGGTACTCACATTGTTTGACTCAAGTTCTTCGTCATCTGAACAATGATCGTTGGCAATAACGTCCAACACCCAAACCCGAAGAGATTTATTTAAAAACATTTGTTTGCACACATGTTTCTTCACTATTTCATTGTTTGATTTCCTTAAAAACACCAAAAACATCAACGCTTACCGTTAGTATCCAAAGCAGAATGACACATTTTATGGTTTTTATATCGAAAGAACACTCCACGCGACTGTCAAATCAAGCGTGCGATTGACATACGTCCTTTTGCAGTAACCAAAACAAACATGCTGCACATTCGTCATATTGCAAGTAACGCGCAAAAGCTCTCTTCTGATTTCCTGAACGGCCTGAGATAAATTGCAGTTGTAAATTTGGTTACAACGCTACAATTAAACCAAATTCAATTTTTTTTGCATTCACCACGACGATATACAACATGTATCTACATAATTGTTGGTCAATTGCGGTTAAATTCTATGATAATCAAAAAAAAAAAAACACTATGAGCTAAAAGGCGGTTCACACAAGTTTTACGGCATGTCAAATTTTTATGTGAAAGAGCACGAATGGTATGATCTATATGAATCTGATCGTGGTTTTGATGTGAGCACATGAATTTGTTCAATCGTTAAACAAATCAATGGCTCGTAAAGACGTAGGTAGTGTAAAGTCTTGTTGCTAGGCCATTGAGTGGTTTGCGTCTCGCTCTCACAAATGGTGGAGCACCATTTTTAAAATCAATTTTTCACTGGAGGACTACCATTAAACTCATTTTAAATTTAACTAGCTGAATTTGGAGTCTCACTTCCTATACGAAGGTATATGTAGGTCGCGTTGTAGATTTTGGAGAAAGCTAAGGATATCATACTCTGTCGCTTTGTTTTTTGTTTGTACCTCTGACTTTAACCAATTTTTGTTTACTCTCAGTTCTTAAACACGGATCAAATTTAATATTATTTTCTCTTCCAATTTACGTACGTTAAGTATTATCGTCTAAACCAACCTTCCTTAATATACTTACAAAGAATTCATTGCAATTATGATGAAGGCTCATTTTGGATTTTTTTTATTTTGCTTTAATCTGTGCATTCATCGTATAAGTGCTATAGAATTATTACTGTTTGCACTTGTCTTACATTCTTTCCAATTTTTTTTTTAATTTATACTTTAATTTCACAGTGCAACACGGAAAAAAATAACCATATACGGACACCACTACGTGATAAAAGACCAAAAAAAAGACCCCTGTCTCCCAATAAACAACTTTCTAGAACATATGAACTTCCTAGGAATGATTCTTAAAACCGTTTAGGTAGCGCTTATGTAGCCGCAAAAGTGAAGTTCATATGTTCTAGAAAGTTGTTTATTGAGATCTTAGGTTCATTTTTGTAGTTGATTGTTTCCTTGAATTTTGAACGGTTTGCTACCTATGGACCTGAACAGGGGAAAAAAGGTAAAAAAATTGAATTTTTTATAGTTTTTTTGCGATTTTGACCTTGAAGATGACGTTTTTTTGATTTTGTATGTGTTCACAATTTTTGTTGTTTATGACAAGAGCTACAACTTTGCCTCAGAGAGTATATCAAAATTTCAAACGGTTTGCAAAATATGAGCTTCAGGAAATGATCATTTTTTTTGCAAAAATGACATCGAGGCCCCACATCTTTGAGGGCCCATAAAAAAAAACCTGGAGGACTTTGGGCAAAACTGGGAGACAGGGGTCTTTTTTTTGGTCTTTTATGACGTAGTGGTGTCCGTATATGGTTATTTTGCCATGACTTAAAATTTACACAGTGTGTTTTTCAGATATTGAGTTAATTTTCGATTTAATAATTTTATTAAATTTACTTCTGCCATCACTATCGATAGTTTAGTATGCCATCGATAATATCCCATCTCGTAAAAAACACTGATTTGAATTAATCATAACATTAATTATGGTTGGAGGGAAATTCTATATGACAAAACAATTATGTAATAGTCTGAACGTAACTTAAGGGCATTTTTTCTTAAAACTTAAACTTAATTTAACATGGTAGAGTAGTAGGTAGGCTAGTGCTAGCCTATCAGTTTGGGGGTTGGGAGTTCGATTCCCATTACGGACACTGGGTGTTCCACTACAACGAGTGGATAAATTTAGTTGAAATATAATTTGTGTTTGTATTGTAACATTTTATAAAAAATAAAAAAAGCGGAAAATCTAAAACCACTTTATACCACTTCTGATGAGATTTTATTTTTATGTCATTTTAATAATATTTTTTCTATTTTGAGTTAAAATGAGGTTATTTTCTTAATTATTTTCGGCTGTTTATATTTTGACAGTCTAAAGCAATGCTGTTCGTTTAAACTTAGATTATAAATACGGTAATCTACATTCAACAAAACATCATTTAAAGCTTAAGCTTCACTTAACATATAAATATTATAAATTTGTATCTTAAAAACTAGTCCATAGTGATTAGTAGTTAGTTAAAGACATGCTTTGATGAGTCTGAGATTTTTTGTTTAAATTCAAATTTGGTTTAAATACTATATGCGAAGGATATTTTCTATAAATGGGCTGGTATTGAAGTTTTGTCAGCCTGATCTGTATTGAGTAATTTCAAAAATTCATTTATAAAATACATGTATGTATGTTCAAGATTTACTCATACTTATTCGATATTGCTTATAGAAACTCTGCAAGAATATCGCATTTAGTTCGCTGGTCTTCGCTGGTTATTATTGTCTACTTATCGTTACTCGTGCGCAATGAACAGATATGAATTCAAGGAAATACTATAATGAGCGTCTTATGAGCTTGGAATTTTGTGCTCATTCTATGCTTTATACCTAATAGTATAATATTAAGATGAGTTTGGTTATTAATGATTGCACAGGCATGCTGGTGTTGTCAAAATATTAAGTGTTATTGGTCAAGGCATAATATTAAATGTGAATTTCTTGTCCTATACGACTCAATGGAAAAATATAAAATATTGCCATAGTGAATTAATACACAGAAGTTATAAAATAATGGTATAGAAATTAAGGGACATAGGAGAAGAGCTCAATAGAAGAAAAGTTATAAATGATTGTTTTTTGCTCAAATGAACAACACGACCTGAAGAAAGCTGCAAAATCAAATGCAGGAGTGGATAAAGTAATCGAATCTTTTGGATTATCTTTTTGTTTTCTATGCTTGTTTTTCACGATAACCAAAGAAAATGTAGGACGACCTTTTAATATGTTCCATTACGCTAGAATTAGTGCTGACAGAGTATAGAATAGTGGGTACCGAGCACCAAGTATCGAGTAGTTGATTTTTGTTTTTTTGAGTACTCAATAACCAAACGTAGTTACTCGTTATATTAAGCATTATATTAATGACTTCATTAAAATTCTGATTAACAGTGATTTTTAACTATATGTGTAACAAAAGTATTGAGTAACTAAAAGTTGTAGAAATTGCCAGCATTTGTTAGAGTACTTGTGTGGTGTATGGAACGTTTAAGCAAGACAGAGGCATACTTATACGTCTAATTGTCTTTACTTTTTGAAACCAATTTTGAATTTATACTTTAATCACAGCATGACTGTATGCAATGTTTAAACAATAGTGGCAAATGTATTGTTCTACATTATTATTAGTATTCGACTTAAAATTAAATGACGTACAAAACAAGAGTTAACTTCGTTGCATTGACTTAAAGCTAAGTGTTCTGGATCACATACACAATAATCTCACAAAGATATTCAGGGTGTGACATTGACAATATCAAGTTATTTAAAATACTGACCATGTTATGCTTAAAATACTTCCTGTAAAATAACTTATAAATAAGAGGAAACGAATGTACATTTTAATACAGAATTTGTTAGTAAATGATCCCTTTGAGAACGTAATCATGCTTTTCTACCCCAAATTTTTTAGTTTTTATATTTTCGACTTTAGATCTCTTACTTTAAAGCAGCGTATTTTAAAATGGCTACACATTTCTCGGACCTAAAATTTAAAACAGTATAATATTGTAGACTTAGAAAAAAAAATTAATTTAAATTTTGTCAACTCACCACTCCATGGCCATAGTGCAGATGAGCTATTGTAATCAATATCGTTAAAACCTGCACCATCCTTTTTTCAGTATCGGCTGCTATTTCTGCACCCATTAACAGTTGATACCAGGGAAAACAACTTACAGCCACAATGGCCACCAAAGGCCACATTAAGGCATTGAAAGCATCACAGCGGGTATCGGACATTTGAGCAACAATTAAACGAGACTGTTAAGTAATATTTGTAAATGATTTTTTAATATTAAAACACATATTTACATAATATATTTTTGTTTTATATTTACCGCAATATTTGAAAATAAAGTACCAAACAATATGAACATGATCCTGGGCTCTAAATCTAAAATATGATTACGTGAGTATAATACCCAAATGGTGGTGATGACAAACAGCCAAAGAAAAGCAAACATGGGTCGTATAGCCTCCATAAATGGTCGCATTTTACCCGTTTTATTTTTATAGGACCTGAAAGGTTACATAAGAAATAAATAAAACTAATTAGGACTGATATACATATGTAGCAATTTAAGTTTGTAGTAGTCTCTCAGTAAACTATTTTTGACTCAATTGTTGCGATGGATAAAAAATACAGTTTAACCTTAAACTAATTTTATGCAGTGCTTTTCATTTTTTTTTTAATTTACCATAATTCATTAGCTTTGATATTCTTTCTAAACATTTTTTAGATTTAAAGGATTTTGGGTCTATTTACGATTTTTTCTATTTTTGGCGATTTTTTAATAATCAATTTTTTTTATTTAATAAAAGTTTTCAACAAGTTTTATATAAAATTTATTTATATATTTATTTTTTTCTTTAAAGAAAGTAACACTGAAAATTCATGCCAATTATAATCGTTTTACTACCTTCGAAAAGGGATAGGATTAGATAAGACGGTTACAGAAGATAAGAAGATAAGATAAGATGGTTACAGAAGATAGCAAACTTTCGGCAACACTACAATTACACGTTCTGTTTATTTGCAGCGCCTCTAAAGATAATTAAGGCCATGATGTATGTGTATGGTGTATGGAGAATGACATCATCATTTTTACTGATAGTCCTCTTCCTCTTATGGACTGTAGAGCAGGAGCAGGTATATACTCAGCTGAGCTGAGCATGTTCTGTAGTCTGCGTTTAGGGGTGTACATATGTCTCCATTTATCAGGCAGAATAGCATGGGTTGCTGTATGAGTTGAATCACTTGCTGCAGAGTCAAGTGCATGGAAGAAAGGTTCTAATTGGACTTGACAATCATTCGGTTAAGAGGCGCATGAGGCAAGTGAACGTGTACTCTTATCTGGAATGTGTTTTAAAACTTAAGAGATGTGCCTGAGTTGATGAGGTAACGTTGATGTGGATTAAAGGACATATAGGCACAGCTGAAATAAGGGGATCTGTTTTGAATTTCTGAGGACCAGAACCCAAAAAAGCACTGGGAAATAGCCTAATGCTAGCGAAGGTCCTTTAGTTGGTGAACTCATTAAACTTGAAAAGATTGAGGGAGTCTTTTGGCAGGAATGCCTGCCAGTAAGGTGCTCAGATATAATAGAAAAACCTTAAGCAGAATAACTTCATTAGTGACAGGTCATGGACACTTTAAGTTACCAGTTGACAGTCTGAAATCACTAAAGTCAAGAAGAAAGGCTGGTGGAAGTACGTGACTCAATGAAAGTAAAGTTGACGTAAATTGCAAATCGGCTGCCTTTAATCATTGAGCACGGAAGGGGTCGAAAAGGGACCCGTTAAGGAAGGATCCTTTTGCTACACAATCGTACGATTTAATCACGAAAACTCTGACAGAATTCTATCTTACTCAAAAAATCGTTTCAAAATGGCGTTGTAGGTGCGACACTATTATATTGCAACTCGGATTGCACAGGGAAATCCATTTTAAGAATTTTTTCAAACGATTTTTAAATCGTACAGACTTGACAAAAAGTATGTCACACATTCCGGCATTTAGTGCTTTTCAGTTATTCTGTAAATATGGTGATGCTTTTTTAAAGCTTAGAAAAGATGTATCGTCCCATCAAAAGTAGATGTCTGTAGACGATTTCTAGTAGCCATGTTCCCAGTATTAAAAATGTATAAACGAGTTGAAGATAATACTTTCGACAACCCTAGCTTCGTTTGACTCTGATTTCTTCTGAATCCAAAATACGAAATTTGTTCCCAGAATTTTTGTCGTTTAGAAACGAGGTTCAGCTTAGTTATCGATAGTTTTGAGATGTTGATGATAGTAGTAAACAGTTGCAAAAGCAAGCTCATCAAATATATATGCACATGAGCAAGTGTTCATACTCGAACACAAACTAGCTTAATAAACACACGCCTACTCATATCATACAATTAGTGAGCAAACCTCTGTTCGTATCACAAACACAATAAGCTGACCGAATAAAACGAACTTTTTATACTAGTGAGCACCGTGTTTACTTGTCTCATGTTCGAAATGCTTAATGTTTTTCACTTAGTAGTTTCGTATAAGGCTTAGTGCGTTTTGCTTGCTCTAGTGGTTTTTTGTATTTCTTAAGATGAATTGAAATCAACGTAAGTAATGTTGTCAAAAATTCTGTAATTCCTGTTTGTACACTCAAACTGTGTTTGTATTTCACTTAAAGCAAAAAACTGCTTGAACTCGCCAAGTTCATTGTTATTATGTCCAACATTTCCTCATACTTGCTTAACAAAACTCAGCAAGCTCATCACATTTAGCTCGTTGCTTGGTCTTCGGTGATTATTATTGTTCACTTATCGTTACGTTACTCGTGTTGAATTAACAGACTCGAATTTAATTAATTATTATGATCGTCTCATGAGCATGCTTTATATAGTAGGCTTCCAGATCTATAGGATTTGTTAGATATTTTTCTACCAAGAAAAGGTAAGAAAGAAGTGTTTTTAATTGTTGGATGTGACATTTTAATCAGTGTTTTTGGCATTTCCTGTTCATTCAACCAACAACAAAATGCATGTGGGTGTTTTTGCTTTTGTATTTGTTTTCGCGGCGATGCCACCTTATATAGATTCGAATTAACTCAGCTCAGAAATTCGATTTTTGTATTCGATTTTATAGTTTTTTATTTTAATAATGGGTGATTTTTTTGAGGTTAGGATTTTCATGCATTAGTATTTGACAGATCACGTGAGATTTCAGACATGGTGCCAAAGAGAAAGATGCTCAGTATGCTTTGACATTTCATCATGAATAGACTTACTAACGAGCAACGCTTGCAAATCATTGAATTTTATTACCAAAATCAGTGTTCGGTTCGAAATGTTCAAATGTGACAAATTTTGTTCAGCGATGAGGCTCATTTCTGGTTGAATGGCTACGTAAATAAGCAAAATTGCCGCATTTGGAGTGAAGAGCAACCAGAAGCCGTTCAAGAACTGCCCATGCATCCCGAAAAATGCACTGTTTGGTGTGGTTTGTACGCTGGTGGAATCATTGGACCGTATTTTTTCAAAGATGCTGTTGGACGCAACGTTACGGTGAATGGCGATCGCTATCGTTCGATGCTAACAAACTTTTTGTTGCCAAAAATGGAACAACTGAACTTGGTTGACATGTGGTTTCAACAAGATGGCGCTACATGCCACACAGCTCGCGATTCTATGGCCATTTTGAGGGAAAACTTCGGAGAACAATTCATCTCAAGAAATGGACCGGTAAGTTGGCCACCAAGATCATGCGATTTGACGCCTTTAGACTATTTTTTGTGGGGCTACGTCAAGTCTAAAGTCTACAGAAATAAGCCAGCAACTATTCCAGCTTTGGAAGACAACATTTCCGAAGAAATTCGGGCTATTCCGGCCGAAATGCTCGAAAAAGTTGCCCAAAATTGGACTTTCCGAATGGACCAACTAAGACGCAGCCGCGGTCAACATTTAAATGAAATTATCTTCAAAAAGTAAATGTCATGGACCAATCTAACGTTTCAAATAAAGAACCGATGAGATTTTGCAAATTTTATGCGTTTTTTTTAAAAAAAGTTCTCAAGCTCTTAAAAAATCACTCGTTACAATCAATAATTTCTCTCAGTCTAAACCCTTGAACCTATTTTCTCTTATTCCCCTATACCACTTTCATACTTAAAAACAAATTCTAAATCTTACATTACACTCAAAACCTATTCATATAAACACCTATTATTTTACTTACTTGTATATATTTTTAATGATTTGGGGGTGACTCGTCATCATACTAGATCCTACTAAAGTGATTTCAAAAAAATTTGCCATAGATAAATTTAAAAACGTGCGATATCTCCAAATGCCAGGTCCCAAGATTGTGGTTAAAAATAATGTTATGGACACGCCCTAAAAATAAAAATATAGAAGAAAAATGAAAATTATAACGCAAAAATCCATTTCCATATCGACAACTTACCCACATGGTGAAATCATAGCCCCAGGGCAAAAACATTACATCCGTATTATACTTTTCCACATGTGATAAATAAAAATTCAAGAAAACATTCCATAATACGAAAAACATGCGAATGGGTGGTAAGTCCTCAGAGCCGAATAAGGAAAACATATAAATTGGTATTAAGGCGGCTGAATAAGAATCTAAACCATGATCAAAAAGTTCACCCAAAGGACCACTTGTACCCGTACGACGGGCCTGTTTGCCATCCATGCCATCTACATAGAAAAAGTATTAAATGCTTTTATGATAAATATTTGCAATAATTTTACAAACTATATTTTACCCAAATTATAATAAAGTAATATATTCACCGCTTCTACTGACCAAACCCAACGCGGTACTGGGTTTACTGCTTCATTCCCCGCATCGAAATTCCAATCGTAGTATGCTAATAATATAAAATTGACCACTGTCATTAAGAAGCCAACAAAAGTTAGAATATTAGGTGCTAACCATCGTGGAAGGTACTGCAAAGGTATGTTATACGATAAACAAGGATTAGCATTATTTTTAATATGAAAAAATGTCGAGTACTTACCTCTACGCATTTATTCCAAAATGGGTGCATTAGATACATACTAAGGTAACTGGTGTCTATGCTGCTGTACTGCAATGAAATATAAATATATTTGTTAAATAGAAGTTATTCCACATGTCTTAAGTAGTAAAGTATTTAAAAATGTAAGTAATTCATTTCACAATAGTACTTTAGTAAAAAGTTAATCAGAAAATGTTGCTTTTAGCTCTTAAGAATGTAAATTTAATTTTTATATCCAATTTATTTAAATACTTTCTTTAAATCTCGTATTTTCGTATTGGCCTAAGGTCTCGGGATAAGCGCTTATGTCATAAATAGGGAGGTTGCACCACACTCAAAATTCACAAATGTACAGGAGATGTAAAAAACAGGGTTTTGAAAAAACAGGTTTTTGAAAAGATAAGCAAGTTTAAATAAGTATGAGTACATGTTGAACATAATAACAATGAACATGGGCGAGTTCAAGCAGTTTTATGCCTTGAGTGAAACACGAACACAGTTCGATTGTACAAATAAAACGCACAGAATTGTTTAACAACATTACTTACGTTAATTTTAAGGTCTTTATTTCTTAAGAAATACAGACAACTACTAAATAAAACATACTGAGTGTTTCGACCATAAGACGAGTAAATACGGTGCTCACGAGCATAGAGAGTTCGTTTTACTCGGTCAGCTCATTGCGTTTATGATACGAACATAGGTTTGCTCGCTAATAGAAGGGTATGAGCATGTATATGTTCAGTAAGCTAGTTTGTGTGGGAGTATGACCACTTGCTCATGAGCTTATGATCACGCCCACTAGACGAACTTGCTCTTGGCAATTGGATGTGCTTGTTCATGCCTATTAGATGAGCTTGTTCATGCCAATTGGATAAGCTTACTTATGCAACTGTTTAGTCTAAAAATGATTGTGATAAATTTTGAGTTATACTGATAATTTTTTTAAAATTTTGAGTTAATATCTTCGTGTTGATCAAGTGCGATATGTATGTATGTATAAAAAATAGCTTGAAATTCAGAATCAAAACTAAAAAGTGAGTATAATAATATATTGGGGTGTTATACGCTTTGTTTAGGAGTTATTAATCGATATCGTCTGATAATGGTTTGGGTTAAATTTGTTATAATTGTAGCGACATCATTACTTTCATATCACTTTTCATATGTGGCCGCCACACACAGAGTAAGAACTTGTGTCTGTGTGGAACTTGTGTAATTCCCCTAATAATGAATAATGGATAGCTATCTGACTATATAGCATTTACAAAAACCGATTGCTGCGATTTGAGATGAATAAAGATATGAGTTTGGTTGATGCATTGACAAATAATTAATATTTAAATTAATACAAATGAATTGTTAATTAAACTTAAGTTTTAAAAAGTAGAACCTAAAATGTTAAATGTTATTTCAAATTAATTAACTTGAATAAAAATCTTCAACACACACAGTACAATAATTTTTTTTGGTTTGGCTGCAACTAATTCAAGGTTTTAGTCTACGAAATTATTAAGCAGGAAATAAAAAAAAACAAACGAGAAAAACAGCAAAACCAAAATATTTAGTTGTTATATTTGAAAACACGTTTCTCCAATTCTTTCTTTCTCCGATTCTTCTGTATATTTCTATTTATCGTGATTTCTTATATTATAAATGACGAGTATTTTAATATTACGGATATTTTAATACTTTGAATATCTAGTATGCAAAAATGTATTAAATGTGGCTTTAACTTGAAGAACTTGGCTTTAACTCCAAAAAACATCTTGTTATGGCACTTCCTGTTATGATGCTTTTTATCCCCCGTCCCATTAATCATTAGCATGTGCTAACAAAAGTCAAACTTTATATAAAAAAAATTTTATTAATACTGGTTTTGTTTATATGAAGTTTGACTTTTGTTAAGACATGTTAATGGCTAATGTAGACAGGGATTTATTATTGCACTGAAAAATACTTTATTGAAGTTACCCTATAGATGTGTAGATGTATTGATTTTTTATGCATATTGATTGATATTGAATTTTATAAATTGACCTGTAGACATTTATACACATCTTACTTAATTTTACTATTAAAATAAAATTTTATTCCTTCATTTTAACAAGAATTACACTGAGTATTCGAATTGACAAATATGATTTGCATTAACATGCATACAAGGTCAAATCCCAGCAAAAAATTTTGCATTACCAAAAGAAGTACCAGTTATGGCCATAATTCACTAACAGATCGTACGACTGAGTAGTACGATCTGTCAAAAATAGCATGTGTGCTAAAAAAGTGTGATGGTGTGGATTATTAATGTATGTGAGTGAATTTTGGAAATCTTTTGACAAAAATTCATAAAATATTTTTTTCCATGTGTTGCACCTACAACACCATTTTGAAACGTTTTTTTTTTTTGAGTAGGACAGAACTCTGTCAGATTTTTTGTGATTCAATCGTATGATTGGGTAGGATAGTGAATCCTGGCCTTTGGCTTCGTTTTTGCCAACCCTGTGTTACTTAACTTACATACCTCTCACTCAACGATTGTTAGGATAACTGAATTAAATTAATTCAACATTTCTAAGCAAAAATATATACTATATTTAAATTTTCAGAACCTTATAACTCCGATCTGAAATAAATTTTGAATATAACAGATACATACATATATCTATGGTCTCCTGCCCAAAATCTGCTTTGCCGTGCCGTCTGAAGACTTCATTGACCCAAAACATTTTGGAAATGGATGTCGTTGTGCAGTGGTTAAGAGCGCCAAACTTCAAACCGAAGGACCCTGATTTGAATGCCGGCAGAGACAAAAAAAGTTTATTGCGGTGTTCGAGTTTTTAATAAGGAGGCTTCAACGCCCCTCCAGACAAATGCGACCAAAAAAAAAGCAGTATCCTCCTCACCTTTAGCTCACTACTGGCATCAAAGAAAGACATGGCATCACATGGACATTCAGGCTGAGCCACTCTTAAAGGAAAAATAAATGTTAAAAGACAAATATTCAGCTAGACTCCACACCACATAGTAAAGATCTGCAGCACTACACTATCATGTAGAGGCGTTGTTCCATTCCTAGGCAACGACAGAAGGCAGCCCTAATTAAAAGATATAAACTTAAATGGCTACAGATTTATTTCCAAATTTATGTTTTTAATAACTTATTAAAAATGGAAGCCCAAATTGAATCACCCGTTAAACCTTAAAAATAATCTCGTTACTTTGTTGTTTGCATCCTTTACTTTACTTTAATTTAATTATTTCTATTAAGTCAATTTAGATTGGACGTATTTAGCACAAGCGATCATCTTTGATAAATCTCTCAGTGCTTAGGCATTATCACTCACACTTTACACTAAATGTATGTGTTGGTAAAATAAATAGAGGGTGTCCTAAAATTCACGAACGATTTTAGTTTAATAATAAAAGTCATGAAAAAATTAAAGTTGACTTGAAAGGGTTAATACAGTAGTACACAAAAAATTTACTTTTTTCTACTGTTTGACAAATACTATATTTATTAAAGAGTAACTTAGTTAACTGTCAAAAAAAAGTAATTAAAAAATTTTAGGATATTAGATCAATTGAGGATGCTCATTTAGATTTAGATTATAATATCGAAATAGAGCGTGAGTATGATAAAAAAAAAAAACGATTTGGTGTTGTGGACAAGAATTTTTAATTTCGAAGAGTTCTACGAAACGTAAATAAAGTTTAACTGAAACTTAAGACTTATTAGGTGAACTATCGCACATCAATAAGTGAATTTTTCATGCTAAGTAATTATAATCGATTAGTCTTATTGTCACATGTCTTTTGTAGAAAACCCTCAAGTACATAACACTCCCGAAACGATGTGCCAATGGGGATGGATTTTTGTATTCCAGACGAACACTTCGTCTAGAAAATTTTTATGAAAAGCACTCAGTTTAAGTTAAGTTATTTGAAGCTCTTGGCTTTCTCTGCAGAAAACACCCAGAATCGAACTCGAAACCCCTAAACTGTTAGAATAGCACACTAATACAAAACAGACACTTTATATCTTATTTAAAAATATGTTGGTTGATATTGATGCGAACTAAATAATTGCATGAGCAAGCTCGTCTAATGTGTGTGTTCATAAGCTCATGAGCAACTGGTCATAGTCGAACACAAACTAGCTTACTGAACACATGCCTACTCATACCCAACTATTAGTGAGCACACCTCTGTTCGTATCATAAACACAATGAGTATACTCGTCTCATGTCCGAAACACTCAGTGTGTTTTGTTTAGTAGTTGTGTAGAATTTTTGGATAAGGGTTAGTGTGTTTTGCTTGCACTAGTAGATTTCTGTTTTTTGTATTTCTTTAGAAACACAAAAAACAAACAAATTCTGTGTTTTCTATCTGTACACTCGAACTTTGTTCGCATTTCACTAAAAGTATAAAACTGTTCAACATGTAATCACACTTATTCAAATTTACTTATGGCAATTCTACAAGCTCATAGCATTTACCTCGTTGGTCTTTCTTGTTTATTATTGCCCACTCATTATTAATCGTGTCCAATGAACAGATATGAATTCAATAAAATATTATAATGAGCAAAAAGCTTATAAGACAGCTTTTTTTTGTGTTCATGTAGTGTTTTAATGCGGACAACATGTGAATTCATCAACACCCAGCCTCTTGCGCATAAATCAATTTATTCATCTCTAGCGTTAAATATATTTATGGAAAATGTTTGTGAAATATAAAGAAAAACGAGTACGTATATGACTGATAAGCTGTGTAGGCTTTTCCAGATCCAATGTACTCTATTTAAAGAAAAAATAAACATCGTGTTTTTCTTTAAAAATCTTGCGTACATTTTGGGACACCCTGTACGTATATTATTGATAAAGTGTTTCCATATACATACATATATGTATATAAGTATGTATATAAGCTTGGTGTCATATTTATTTACTTATTTATTTAATTGAAAAAAAAGCTACTAAATCAACATGTAACTGAAATCTCTTCATTGAAGTAGTTGTAGAGCGAAACACAATGAATAATTTTTATAAGCCTTATCCGTGGTCAATGACACTTCTAGTGTTGTTTGTTTAAATATTTTATTAAATTTCGCCTATGAATATATGATTCTTAAGAGTAACAACAATAATATAAAAATAAAAACAACAAAAACCAAATGAAATTATTGAATGTAAAACTTTATAAATTATTAAAAGTCTTAAGGTGTGTTTACATTGAGTGTATAAGTCATATGGAATGTCAAATTTTCCATATGTAAAACTATACATATAGTGTAAACCTCTTGAAATATAACATATGTTATTTACCTATGTACAATAACATGTGTTAGTTTTTCATTTAAAGCACGCTCTATTTGATGTGTAAAACTATATGACAACAGATGTTTTCAGTGATGTTCACTATTATTTTCAAAAATTCCGCTCATACATTTTTATCATGAATTTAAGAAGTTTAAAATTAACGAATATCTTTATTCTAACTTTTGTTAGTAACTTAATGTTCGAAGATTTATATGATACCACATAGTTGATATTAATAATAAAGTTATGTAATCTAATATAGATACATATGTATATCATATATCTATTTGCAAGTTTGATTATTTGTGCGTCAATCACGGCCAAATCGAATTTAATGATAAATGTGTAAACTGTAATATTACCTAATTAACAAATTTGGACTGTAGGACAAAAATATGCTATTGAGGTATTGTGGGTATCGAAACTGCTGCAAATCACTTAATTGAGACGTCGCTTTTGAAAATGAGAGAACTCCATTTTGCGAAAAAAAAAATAAAATGAATAAAACCTAAATCTTATTACAAATTAACAAAATTTTATGTTTTTAATCCATGTTGAAGAGTTCTATTTTTTATATTGCAATATAACGAGTGATTTTTTAAGAGCTTGAGAACTTTTTTTAAAAAAAAAACGCATAAAATTTGCAAAATCTCATCGGTTCTTTATTTGAAACGTTAGATTGGTCCATGACATTTACTTTTTGAAGATAATTTCATTTAAATGTTGACCGCGGCTGCGTCTTAGGTGGTCCATTCGGAAAGTCCAATTTTGGGCAACTTTTTCGAGCATTTCGGCCGGAATAGCCCGAATTTCTTCGGAAATGTTGTCTTCCAAAGCTGGAATAGTTGCTGGCTTATTTCTGTAGACTTTAGACTTGACGTAGCCCCACAAAAAATAGTCTAAAGGCGTCAAATCGCATGATCTTGGTGGCCAACTTACCGGTCCATTTCTTGAGATGAATTGTTCTCCGAAGTTTTCCCTCAAAATGGCCATAGAATCGCGAGCTGTGTGGCATGTAGCGCCATCTTGTTGAAACCACATGTCAACCAAGTTCAGTTGTTCCATTTTTGGCAACAAAAAGTTTGTTAGCATCGAACGATAGCGATCGCCATTCACCGTAACGTTGCGTCCAACAGAATCTTTGAAAAAATACGGTCCAATGATTCCACCAGCGTACAAACCACACCAAACAGTGCACTTTTCGGGATGCATGGGCAGTTCTTGAACGGCTTCTGGTTGCTCTTCACTCCAAATGCGGCAATTTTGCTTATTTACGTAGCCATTCAACCAGAAATGAGCCTCATCGCTGAACAAAATTTGTCACATTTGAACATTTCGAACCGAACACTGATTTTGGTAATAAAATTCAATGATTTGCAAGCGTTGCTCGTTAGTAAGTCTATTCATGATGAAATGTCAAAGCATACTGAGCATCTTTCTCTTTGGCACCATGTCTGAAATCTCACGTGATCTGTCAAATACTAATGCATGAAAATCCTTACCTCAAAAAAATCACCCATTATTAAGAAGTATTATCAGAATTTAGCAATCATACTGCAATTATGGTGAAAAATCTACGCTATGTAACCTAGGAAATATAAGTATTGTAATTTCATTCTTTCTTTTTCCACTTTTTACTTTAAAATTAAAATTAAATTTTAGTTTTATTTTTGGTTTTTTGTTTTGCTGTACCAAAGAAGAATAAAATGATATTGAATTAAAATATGTATATATGTATGTAAGTAAATAAACTATTCAATTTTTTGGTATTATAATTACATTCCAGTAAAAGAAAATCAACGTTTTCATCAAACATTGCCTTTGAAAATGAGACAACTACATTGGCGCATACCAAAAACCTTATACCTAATAATAAGACCACAAAATAATAAGACTATTACGGCTTGTGACTTTTTTAACGTCATTCAAATGCAAATCATCAAATAAAATAAAATAAAATGGAGTCCTTTCATTTTCAAAAGCAACGGCTTTTTAAAGAAATTTAATTCTTTTCTATTGTCATAAGAATTAGGATAAAAAATATTTTATTTCTAATAAAAAAGAGCGAAAATAAATTGACATTAACATCAACAAAATTATTCATTTAATTGTTGCTGATTTAGTTCAAATGATATTAATTAATACTTATTGTATTATTTATTATTTTTATAATTATTTTTGTTTTTATATAATTTCTCTCTTACAAATTGATTTCTGTACAGTTATAGAAGCTCCCAAATGATAACACATAATTGTAGTTCTTTGCATAGTTGACATCACTAGCGGGTTTCTAATACAATGAAATGGCGGCAAAAATATGCAAAATTGGCTATTAACTTATTACAGCAAGTCCCAATAAAGCTAACATTATTAGTTTTATTATATAGACTAATAATTTAAAAAAATTATCCATCGAAACCACACTTTGAAGACCGGCCGTTTTTAATATTTGATTTTTGTTTTTAATAACAGGAGGTTATGTCATATGTACGTAACATGTGTACGTTTAAACACAAAAATTATAAACCATGTGTAAAACACTGATTTTGACATACACATGAAATTCCATATGGATAGCAATTTTGACAGTACATATGACTTGTACACTCAATGTAAATACACCTTTAATGAGCAAAGAGTAAAATGGAACAAGTACGATTCATGTAAAAATTTTGGGGGTAGTAACAAAAGATTAGGTAGAATCAGGATTACTATCATTTTATTTGATATTGTCAAATAAAAAAACTAAGCAAAAAGGTCAAGAACACACTTAAAATAAAATTATATTTTGAAATAAAATTCTATTGAAATAAAAAAAAAAAAACACATCATACGTAGTGCTTAGGGTTCACAATTTTTTTTTTATTGATAAGTCTAATCTTTCGAAGAGGCAAAAATGACTAAACAATTTACGAAATAAGTGCGATTATAAATACGTTCTTTATGCCCCACTTAAACAAATAATATATTATACTGGATTGATAAAAGAAACTACATAATATTTTCAACTTTTGAAGTCTGACAGACCAAATTTAAAATAAACCAGTAAGAGTGCGATATTCTGCCATACTGAATCTATAAATATGAATACTAAAACTGTAAGACCATTTCTGTACATGAAATATTTTTGAAAATTTTGTTACTGTTGCAGATGGTATTTGATTTGGGATACAAAACACCAATTTTTGGAATTTTTGTCTGTCTGAACGCAATGTTGTAAACATTAATTGTTCTACAGGAATATAATTGTATACAAAAGCAATGTTGTAACCCCCGAGTTATTATCCAGAGACGGGTACCTCTATACAAAGTAAATATATAAACCATATCTGCAGAACTATAAAATTAGGAGTCTTAACACCCCCTCCTTACTAGCCATCAATTTGTGCATGTTGTTATAGGTGGCGAATACGAGTTTATGTCATATTCAGTTCGAACATAATTTTCTGTTTTCCAACAATGTTGTTTGAGTGCTTATTGCTCAGCAGATAGTAGTGGTAGGGTTCAGCAACAGATGGCAATGTTTGAAAATAATTGTCAAACTAAAATATAACAACAACTTTGTCATCTTATAAAACAGCTTTTATAACAAATATTTTAACAACCATGTTAAGACGTGGCAAAAAAAATAACACTTAACGCTAACGTGATGTTAGTTTTAATTTTTATCATTCTACATATGTCTAAACTCCCGTCTTCACTTGCTATCAACATGTCTTAACAAAAGTCAAACTTCATATAAAAAAAAAACAGTTTTAAAAATAATGTTTTTTTTATATGAGTTTTGACCTTTGTTAAGACATGTTAATGTCTAATGGAGACGAGGGGTAATGTAGAAGAGGGTAATATTTTAAGTGGTTTATTTTTAAAACGCAGGACAAATTCGAACGATAACGACGCGCAGTAGACCATTCGACGAGAAGGCGATCAAAAATCCATAACTTTTGATTGGATTGAAATTTGTATACGCTGAGACTTTGGACTTAAATTTTTGCTATAAAATATAAAAGTCGACCTATAACAAGGAAAGTTATGGAGAGTTTAAAATACATTTCAATTTAAATTTTTTATGAAAGTAAAGTGACGAAACGTGCTAACAAAGGTTTTTTATGTCTTAAATATTTAGTTATAATTATAACTAATAATTAGTAATAAGTTTTTACTTAAATTTTGTCAGAAAATGCCAAACTTTGGCCCCTGCACTGTGGTACAAAAATCATTTTCTTATGATTACCGATTTCAAAGTTATATTAGTTATTTGAAAGTAAATGCCAGAGTAACTCGGGAGCCAAAATATTACTGCTCTATATCAACATTATCACAGAGTATAGGGTGGTCCAAAATGGACTTTCTCTGTATTTTGCTAAAATTAGAAAAAAAAATTAGAAAATTTTGTTTTTTAAGTGCCTCTAATTTTTTTGTTTTAAAAGCTTTTGTTACAAAATAAATTTTGAAATAAAAAAACTACCCAATTAGTGTTTGCACGTCAAAAAAAATGTTTTCTGTAAAATGGTTTTCTTACCTTTTTTTCATAATGGCGAATATTGAGTCACATGTTGTTTTTATTGGCAGGATATGCCATAAATAATAGGACCCAACACTCAAGAAGACGATTTGATAAAAAGTTGTTGTCTTTAGAATTGTATTAAAAAAGCCGAAAGGTGTACTTTAAAAAGCAACGTTGCAAAACTGTTCAGAAAATAATTGGTTTTGTAAAACTTGTGTTTTCATTAATTTGTGCAAAGAATATCGGACCTTGGATCGGAAAAACTGTTCTGGTCCGCGGTCGCAACCCGGCACATATGTCATAGGGTATAGGAGTGTTAGAGGGGGTGAAAGATTTTTTGACCTGGTTTGACCCCAAGGAGTTATGCTTTGTAACTAAATCTTTTAAAACAAAAAAATTATAGGCATTTAAAAGTTAGAATTTTCAAAATTTTTTTTAATTTTAACAAATTATAAAGAAAGTCCATTTTGGACCACCCTGTTCGCTGTGATAATGTTGAAATAGAGCACTAATATTTTGGCTCCCGATGCACTCGGATATTTACTTTCTAATCAGTAAATTAACTTTGAAATCGGTAACCATAAAAAATGATTTCTCTAAATATGCACCACAGTGCGGGGGCCAAAGTTTGTCATTGTCTGACTGATTATTTAAGACAAAAAAAAAAAACCTTTTCTAGCACGTTGTTCACTTGACTTTTTTTTATAAGAAAATTTAAATAAAAATTTTAATGTATTTTAAACCCTTCATAACTTTCATTTTTATCTTTCAATTTTTACATTTTATAGCAAAAATTAAAGACCAAAGTCTTCCTATAAAACAAAAAAACCGCGTATAAAAATTCCAATCCATCAAAAGTTATGGCTTTTTGACTGCTTTCTCGTGACGTGGCGGTCACTGCTAGTCTTATATAGGGTGGTTAAATTTTAAGGGCCGATGTTGATTATCATAGAAATTATTTAGCAAATTATTGTCATTTCTCTCTATTTTGATAATATTGGTATGGTTTAATTATGTATGGAACAAAATATCAGAAAAATGCCCACCGCGACCTCGGGGCATACCTCCATCCGATGCACCAAATTTTCGATGACGCTGAGACATAATTGCCGCTTATGTGCCGAATTATCTCATTTGTTAGCTCTTGAATTGTTGCTGGCTTATCGACATAGACCTTTTTTCAAATAACCCCAAAAAAAGAAGTCCAACGGTGGCAAATCACTTGATCTTAGCGGCCAATTGACATCGCCACCACGTGAAATAACACGGCCATTGAATTTGTCGCGCAAAAGATACACAATCGAAATAAAACAATCCATTTCTTATTTTTCAGATCTGTTCGTTTACTTTTTACGTAAAATGCAGTAAATGTAATTTACAAGAATAATTAAAAAAAAAAAAAAAGAATTTTATATAAAAAAGTACGCGAACGAAAAAAATTAAATACTAAAATTTGAATTCTAAGAAACATAGTGCTATAAATATGTATGTGTAGTTTTGTTTAAGACTTTAAGAAATACATATGTATGTATGTATGTATGTATGTATGTATGTATGTATGTATGTATGTATGTATGTACATATACATACTTTTTTGATATTATTACTTTTAAACTTATTCATTAAATTTTTGTAAATTTTGTTTTTTTAAAAAAGCATTTCATTTCGATTTTAATTAAAAAGTAAATTAAAAATTCAAATAATTATTTTGTTCGGTTTATGTCAGTTTTATGGCAGTTTTAAATTAATTCACCAAACATTTCAATAATAAAAATTTTTCAATTATACTTTTTTTGCATGTTTACGTTTTGAATCACTTTTTTTTCTCATTTAATTTTACGAACAAACTTTTGGCTCGTATTTTTTTTTTAATTTTAATAAAAATTATATAACGCAAGGAGATATTGACAGATTGATCAAATATACAGGAACATCTATACGACCTTGTAACTAACTACTTGCAGGAAGTGGATACTTCCAAAATACTCTTCCAGAGTATTATTGAACTCCACCCTTATCAAATTTGGTTCTTAATTGGATCTTTGTTGCTTTAGATATAAGTTTGGTTACAGTTTTTCGTTACCATCAATTACTTTCGCTTGTGTGTGTTTTTTTTCACTTTTTTGTGGTCTTTTCCAGGCTTAGAAATAATTGTTACACACTGTGTAATTTTTTAAGGCATGGCAAAATAACCATATACAGACACCACTACGTCATAAAAGACCAAAAAAAAACCCTTGTCTCCCAGTTTTGCCCAAAGTCCTCCAGGTTTTTTTTATGGGCCCTCAAAGATGTGGGGCCTCGATGTCATTTTTGCATAAAAATGATCATTTCCTCAAGCTCATATTTTGCAAACCATTTGAAATTTTGATATACTCTCTGAGGCAAAGTTGTAGCTCTTGTCATAAAGAAAAAAAATTGTGAACATATAAAATCAAAAAAAACTTCATCTTCAAGGTCAAAATCGCAAAAAACTTTAAAAAATTAAATTTTTTACCTTTTTTCCCCTGTTCAGGTTCATAGGTACTACAATGAAATGAACCTAAGATCTCAATAAACAACTTTCTAGAACATATGAACTTCCTAGGAATGATTCTTAACACCGTTTAGGTAGCGCTTAGGTAGCCGCAAAAGTGAAAAATTTCCCGAAAAATTGTTAACGGTGTTAAGAATCATTCCTAGGAAGTTCATATATTCTAGAAAGTTTTCCGTGTTGCAATGTGTTATCAAAGAAACTTTAAACTCTGTGGGAAAGTAGTAAAGACTTAAAATGGCATTAAAAACAAAAAGAATAATTGTTTGAGGTATACGGAGCAACTCAAACAATAACTTGTAACTGGCTTTATCAAAGCCAGAGGCTTTCTTGGGGTTTAAATCAGTTACGGTAATTTTTCAGGATTGATATGCTTTGAGATTACAGTAGCCACCTAGCCGTTTCGTGCATTCTTTAAGTCTGTTTTTGAGTTGGGGAGTTCTGTGTCCCTTTCATTGAAAGTGTTAGAACCTGGCTATAGCAATAGCCCCCTTCAAGAACAGCAAATCGATATTTGGCTTCACAATCCTGGGAATAAAAACTCCTGAAAGGATCCACTTCTGAGTTTAATATATGACTCCACCAATCCACTTTTTCGAAAAATTGGATTAGGATCAAAGGGTAACATAACATATGTAACTCTTGATGAAAGAGAAATAAAAACGGTCATAACTGCTATTTAGAATTAATAATAACGACGCGTTTCTTCCTTATTTACTTTGTGTTGCTTCAGAACTGCAGGGTTTAAGAAAGTATATTCATTGATTAACACATCTAATTATTTTTTATGTGGAGTATGACATTGAAACATTTATTTAAATATATTTATATTAAAATTATGGGTTGTGATAATGCAAAAACCTTGCTGAGAGTACCTTGACCGTGGCAAAAAAAATATATAAGAAATAATATTATTTCAAAATAAAACACAAACTTTATTATTATTCATTCATTATTATTAAGTAAAAGAAACGAAATAAAAATTACCACATGATTTTCAGCATCAAAATTTTAAATATACTAAATGAGAGTTAATAAAGTTTAATACAAAACAGTAAAGGTGGATAGCTAAAAATGGTTTTACACGGCGTGTGTTTGTCATATGACTTGTCAGTTTGATAACCCATATGTAATTTCATGTGTTTGTCAAAATAGACATTTTACATACGGTTTATAATTTTTGCTTTCAAACGTACATGTGTAATTACATATGACATAATATGGAAAATTCCGAAATACCGAAAACCCTACATATCAAGTGTCTATTTTAACCCAATACACAGCACTAATTTCACACCAAGACCTAAGTTCTTAAATCAGTTTATACTCGTATTTCAAATATTTATTTCTTTTCTTTTGCCTTAACTTCTTAGATTTTTTTAATTATTACTTTTGCAATTATTTATTGACTTACCTTGTACTTTTCAAAGCCCTTCAAATGAGCTTCTGTCAAATATTTGATGCCCATATTGTTGTTTTTTATTGTTGTGCTAAGTTGATAGGGAAAATCCAATGTTTGATGTCTGTTTTCTTTATTTTTTCTTTTCTGAAAATGTTAAAGAATTCTTTTAATGTTGTACATTTGTTTTTTTTTTCAATTTCTTATTCTAATAATTATTACAATGTTCTTTACACGCTGTCTGATTAACGACTGATAGATAGTGCGAGAACTGCTGATCTCGAACTAAAATAGTTTTACGCGCAAAAATACATTCGTATCGCACTGTAGTTTGAAAAGGAGTATTTTTTAAAAATTGCTTAGGTTAGAATTACACTACGAAACTAAATGAAAAAAAATAAATATATATTAAGATGCTATAGTTTTTCATGATATTGGTTTATTGACATCTTGCAATAAAAGTCAACATTTTAAAATATACGGACTTTTTTTTTTAATCTACCAAACATTGGTCAAAAACAGTTTATTTTGGAAATAATTTGATAGCTAATGAACTTCTAAATATATCTTAATGAAATTTCACAGAGGCAAAGCAGAATGAAGCTGCGATCGGTCGACCTCTTAGAGCGACGTGGGCTCGTGGGTACCATGGGCATAAATTTTTTTAAAAGTCACCAAAAGTTTTTTTACTAAATCAAATGTTAAGATTTTTATACTCTTCACCACAGGTGGAAAGGGTATACATATATGTATAAGTTTGTCATTCCGTGTTTAATTTCTACAACATTAATCTATGTATATATAAAGTATATATATACTCGATCCTTATATATGGAAAAGTTGATTAAGCGATGTTCGTCCGTCTCTCTGTCTGTTCCTCTGACCGCCTGTCCGTGTTCGGGTTGAAATGTCATTTGTCAAGGCACCAGACGAGGTACATTAGATTTAAGCCCACCAATCTGCCAGGAATAGTTTCGAAAATTTCAGGATTGCAATTCAGCACCATCAGACGATTATATTTGAGGCTATAGTTTTTCACGTTGTTTTTTATTTTTTCGGCTGTAATGATTTTATTTTGCTTTTATTTTTATATAAATACTATATTCTGACAAGTAGATCGCAAGGAGTGCATAAAGATCTCGGGGGATCGAGGGGCGAGTTTTTGTTTGTTTTTATGCTGGAAAAGTTCTTCTGCTTTGATTTGTATTAAAGGCCTTTATAGAAAGCAATACACATAGAGGTAGCCAATAGACCCACAAGCGGCCCAGGGGCAGTCAAAAAGCACATTGGGGGTGGGGTGTCAATAAAATTTTACAAAAAATTTAAAAAAAAAAAAATTTTACAAAAAATTAAAAAAAAAATTTACAACAGATTAAAAAAAATTTACTAAAAAAAAATTAAAAAAAAAATTTACAAAAAATTAAAAAAAAAATTTACAACAAATTAAAAAAAAATTACTAAAAAAATAATTAAAAAAATATTTTTCCAAAAATTTTCCAAAAAATGTCTGAAAAAATATTACAACAACTTTTCAAAAAAAAAAAAAAAATTACAACAAATTTAAAAAAAAATTTTAATAAAATTAACAAAAAATTAAAACAAATGTATTACAAATTTTTATAAAAAATTAAAAAAAAAAAATTATAACAAATTTCAAAAAAAAAAATTTACTAAAAAAACAATTAAAAAAAATATTTTCCCAAAAATTTTCAAAAAAATGTCTGAAAAAAATATTACAACAAATTTTCAAAAAAAAAATTAATAAAATTAACAAAAAATTAAAACAAATGTATAAAAAATTTTTATAAAAAATAAAAAAAAATTTATAAACAATTTTTACAAAACATTTTCAAAAAAATTAAAAAAAAATATACCAAAAAATATAAAAAAAAAATTTCCAAACAATTTATGAAAAATTTTGACAAAACAAAATATATACATAAAATTTTTAAGCAAATTTTTAAAGAAACATAAAAGGGTAACACAATATTTAGCATTACTATGGTGAAGAGTATATACATAGATTGGGCATGATCGAATATAGAACTCTTACTTGTTTAAATTTTGATAGTTCTTGCAAATATCTACGAAAAAAATGTTTACATGCCTGGGTTGTGTTTACTTGTTTGGAAGGAAATTGACTTATAAAAATTTTTATATGAATTTTTGGACGACCTTTTAACTTAGTGCTTTTGACGTGGTTAACTTATTAACGTTCAGATTTTTATTTTAAGATATTGCCTGCATTTTTTATAAAATAATAAGAATAAAAAAAATATTTCGCTTTGTCATGATTGCTCGTTTAAAAGTTTGGGACATTTTAAAAACTTCCATTTTATTAGGGATTTCCCCAAAAATGGGCTTTACGCTTATATTAAATAAACTTATTTCGGTACTAGTAATTTTTATTAAACCATTTTCAAGACAACCCATAGCCCATACAAATAAAGGGATAATTGGGTTATATATTGTATCCGTTGTCCCAGAAGATTTACAAATAATTGAAAAATTCTTTGGAGTACAAATCACAGATTGAAAAACAGTAAACAGATTTGTAAGGCCACTTTCCTTGACTACATACTCCAAAAAGAATTTGACAGCCTCGTGGTTATTAAAGGCAGGCTAGCCAATTTTATAAAAACACCCAATTTTTTGGAACATATCTTTCCCGTTTTAGGAATTTAGGTGTTTAAATATAAAATATTAATATTTTTGTTATCACTTGAGGTTTGAAAAGCTCTCTTATCTATTTGAGTTTAGAAGTTTTTAAGAATGTCTCAGTCCGTTCTTTATTTCTCAAAAAAATCACGTTTTAAAGAAAAATAACATTATATAGAGCAGCACGAACAAATATTTTTATGAAACATTAATATAGAAGTCATACACGTTTCTCTGATATCAATTACTTGTATAAAAAGTATATAATTAAAAAATTTTACTTCAGCACTGCTATTCAAAAGCCGTGTCGGTAGGGTACACATACTTATCTACAGATTTTAAAATTTGAAATATTTTTATTAGAGAACCATTACACATCAAAAAGTAGAGTTGTTATCGCAATCGAATTTTTGTTGTTGCGCAGCGTTATAGTTAAGTTTAGTTTAGTATTCACAACATATAAATTCGTTTTCAAATTTTGATGAAGGTTCTATTAAAAAAACTGTAAAACTGTAATCGCGCAGATAAGTTCTAATTTCTATTATTTATGTTTTAGATGGAAGTTGACTAATAAAAATAATATTTAATCATTGCCTCTGTCCAGCGATAGCTAGTGCCGTAATTAATTCTAGAATATATAGCCAATTCATGTTCTATTTTGAAAATATATAATATAAAACTTATATATTTTAAAGTCGAAAAAAATTAATTTTAATAATATTATTTATAAACTAGATTCGCAAATTTTTTATATTCCAAACCACTGTATTTCTTATCAATAAAATTTTTGTTTTAACCAGTTATTCGTTCAGTTTGCTAGATTATAAATAGGCAATTCTGACTCTGATTAAAAAATAATCATAAATAAAAAACATGATGAATTATGTGTTTTTTTTTTCAACTAGAAAAAAAAATGTTTGTAATTTATTATACAGTGCACAGTGGCGCACATTGCAAAATAAATGATATGTAGTAAGTATTTAGCTGCTGATTGGATTTGTTTTTTCGTTGCTTGTAACTTTCGCATATATTTAATAAATATTATTTACCTTATTAATCGAGTGCCTCCTGTAGTAATTGATATTGCGCTAGTCCATCAGTCTGTGGGTTGCGGGTTCGATTTATTTTTCTTTTGCAGAAAATCGAGAAGCTTGGCAGATAGATAGTGTTCACTTGGAAACTTCGGTTTTAAAGATTTTTACATTGATATGACGAAACTATAAATTCTATAAATATTTTTAATAATTTTGATTCAAATTTCTTATTTTTCCCGGGTTTTGTTTTTGTACTGCCAGCGACCAAATCGTCTAGAAAATTTGTATGAAAAGCACTCAATTTTTAAAGTGATTCCTATACAAACATTTCTAGACGAACCGTTTGCCTGTAATACATAAACAGCACATTAAGCTGGATTCATCCATTTGATTACGACAAAATTTTTGTCAGTACAAAATTTTTTTTCTATGAAGTTTTATTTTTTTCTTAGAGAGTGAGAGAAGTTATTTCGTCCGGACAACTCTCGGCTGGAAGGGGTTTAATTTTTGTCCGGACAATGTTGAACTGTGTTGCCACATTATATAGTTTTTGCATAGTAAAATTGTGGATTTTGTTTTGCAAAAATTGAGTTTAATAAATAGAAACAAGAATAAGAAATAGAATAGAGTCCGAAAAAGTGTGAATCTAAGGTATGAGCAATAGCTCATATATAATTAATTAAGTAAAATAAAGCACTTGGAAGGTAATATCTAATGTATCTCATGAATCAATATATGAAAGTGGGGCAAATAATTTGACAAAAGGGCAAAGAACCCTTCCTTCCGCTTATAATTTATTTCACTATATTTCATTTACATTTTTATGAATTGTAGGATTAGTTTGTATTTCATATGGCAGCTTTATTTTTCCGGACAAATTTTTCAGAAAACTCTCAGTAAAAAAATTTTGTCCGGACAAAAATTTTATTCGAAACAAATGGATGAATCCAGCTTTAGAGGTTATCGAAAACTATTTGTCAAACACTAGTTTAATCCAAATTCTTCTTACATATTTTTTTTAATTTTTCTAATAGGGCAATTCAAAAAAAATGATAAAACAAAATGTTTCGTGCAAAATTGAGGTAATTAAAAAAAAAGATAATACCCGAAATAATCTTTTTTTTTTTTTTGTAAAAATCAATGGATAAATGTGTGTATTATTATAAGTAACTAAATATAATCGCCAAAAACTCTGGGAACAAATCTAGTTTACGGACACATCAGAAAAATTCGACCCCAATTTTTTTATTTTACATTTTTGCTTAAATTTTTTTTTTTAATTTTTATGTGTCCGTAAACCAGATTTAAGCCAAACTCTGATATTGTTGACGCTGAAATTGTGTTTCGAGACATTTTTGCGCATTTGGTGTAAGACTAAAAAAAATCAATTTAGAATTTTTATTATTTTCAGAGTAAAATTTTAAGCTCAAAATACTTTTGAGCTTCACTGTATATCGTTTGACAATACAAGTATGTATGTATGTAGTGTGGGGATGTACTTAAACAGCTAGTAGGTATTATACATCTATTTAAAATATTATAACTTATTATTCATTCATTAAAGCTGTCGTTTTAAGATTAAAACGAGAATAAAATAATAAAACTGAACCTAATCTTTGAACCGAAAAAATATAGGTAGCAGGGGTATCTTAGTAACACAAACAGATGAAATATTATTTTGTATTTCTATTTCAATGTTTTTACGCCACCTAAACTAAGAAGGTTTTCTTAAATAAGTTGATTCAATTATCTTTTTATTGGAGCAGTCACACGTTTTTGCAAAATTAAAGTTTCCATACATACATATGTGTGTACATACATATGTACGTATATGCACATGGCTTTTAACTAAAAAATTAAAAAACTTAAAAATGTTTAAATTAGTAACAATACCTATTTACTTTTATATAGGTACTATGTAGATATATTTTTTATTTAATTTCTTTTTTATCGATTTGAAGAATAATAACAAAAACACACTTTCGTCAAATCAAAGACATCGTAGTCTTCGCCATTGTTATGAATAGAATCAACTGATTGTTACAAACGATTTATATAGACAGAATAAAGACATTTACTTTACAGCAATATACATATTTTGTTTATTATTGTTATACTAAGTATGTTATTATCATTTAATTATATTCTCGGTCCGTATTGTAGCAATTTATTATCATAATTTGTAATTTAAAATTCTATTGTCAGGCATAAACATCACGCAGCGAGAGCCGCATAAAAAGCAATAAACATTATTTAATTCCACCCTAAAATCGTGTTTAAGAAAAATCGAATACGAATGACACCCGGTATTTAAAATACAAACGTGCTAGCTGGACGATTTAAGAGATTCGACTAACTTTAAATTTACTAACATGAAGAGATAGTATCAGTGATGGACCATTGTGAGCTTTTTGGCCACTCACTTTTTGGTACTTTTAATAACACAGTGCAACACGGAAAAAAATAACCATATACGGACACCACTACGTGATAAAAGACCAAAAAAAAAAGACCCCTGTCTCCCAGCTTTGCCCAAAGTTCTCCAGGTTTTTTTTATGGGCCCTCAAAGATGTGGGGCCTCGATGTCATTTTTGCAAAAAAATTATCATTTACTCAAGCTCATATTTTGCAAACCGTTTGGAATTTTGATATACTCTCTGAAGCAAAGTTGTAGCTCTTGTCATAAAGAACAAAAATTGTGAACATATAAAATCAAAAAAACTTCATCTTCAAGGTCAAAATCGCAAAAAAAACTTTAAAAAATTAATTTTTTTTACCTTTTTTCCCCTGTTCAGGTCCAAAGGTAGCAAACCGTTCAAAATTCAAGGAAACAATCAACTACAAAAATGAACCTAAGATCTCAATACACAACTTTCTAGAACACATGAACATCCTAGGAATGATTCTTAACACCGTTTAGGTAGCGCTTAGGTAGCCGCAAAACTGAAAAATTTCCCGGCTACCTAAGCGCTACCTAAACGGTGTTAAGAATAATTCCTAGGAAGTTCATATGTTCTAGTGTAAAAAGTCCCATTTTAAAAATAATGGACCAAACTGGGTAAAAACTATATATTCTCACTTTATTTGTTATCATGAGCTAATTGGGAATAATGTTGCTGAATGTTACATTTTTTATCTCGCATTATATTTTTACAACTAAGTGTCTTAAAGACTTGCCGATTGGACAAAAATACTCACCTTAAAAATTTATATTTTTGTATAAAAAAATCTGAAGCAACAACAAATTGGCTCTATTCCTGTTGGCATTATTAATTTTAATAGTCGTTTTTATATCGTTGTCTCTTTCGTTCCTATAATTGTATTCTTGAAATAAATTGAAACGATGAAGAAACGTTATCGAAAACAAAGAGACAAATTAATAAAGTGTGGTAGCACTGCAATTTTGTGTGTTATTATTTATGACACTTTTATAAATTTCTGAAAAGTTTGTTATTTCTTTGTACGTTTTTACAAACTATGGCGAGTACTGAATTTTATTTTTCAAATTCAAGTGATGATGATGATGAAATAATGGATATAAATTATATAAAATATTAAGCTACGACAGAACGTTAACCCGTCCCAGATTCTATGTAAGAAACTCGATTAGTAGCGATTAATCTTCTTCTCATTGGGTTAATTTGTTTTTCAAATTTTAATAGGTTTAAAACCGCTTCCTCCCCTATTGCTCTTGATTCAGAGTTTCCTTTTTATCTTGATTTATTTTAATAAAAAAAAAAAAAGATTTTATTGGATATTTTTTCCTAATTTAGTTTTACTTACTTTATGCCAACCTTCTCCATCAAAAACTAGAAGCCTAAACGGATTTAATTTCTCGGCAGTTTCGCTTGAAAAATCACTAAATCCAAAACCCTTAGCATAAGCGGGATGTTTTTCATTTAAAAAACTAAAATTTCGAACTTGCTTAAGGTACTTTTTTTATTTTAATTTTTTTTCTTGTAGTCGTTTGAATTTCGTTGCCTATAATGATGACGTTTCAAAATAGAGAATACCGATATATTTACGATGAGTGTCGTTAACGCCAACGGTAAAGCCAAATTGACGTTTTTATTTCGTTTTCAAACTACAACGGCAACGGGAATAGGGCCGAATATAAGGTGGTAAATAATAAAGTAAAAATATTAATAACAAGAGGAAAGCTTTAGGTAGTTGTAGACTAGGTTCTCACCAACTGACGATAGATGACTGAATGCGATTTTTCTCGTATTCCTTTATCTGACTTTGTTTGGTTAAATAGATGATGTATACAGCTTAACACTACCCAAAGTTGATAGATACGACGAAGAGTGCTGATGACGGACGTAGCTGTCTAGAAAATGTGCAATTCGCTCTGCTGGTGTTTAGAAATTAAATTTCCCCAATTTTTCTTTAATATTATCACGATATTTGTAATTTAATCTATTCTTTCTTAGAGAAGATAATAGAAAATAAAATAAAACAAATTTCATATGTATATAAAAAAATCTACAACATTTTCTTAATTCGACTTAAGCTGTTTTATTAAATATCCGCAGTTATATATATACATACATATCGCAAACTAAATCATAAACATTCACAACTCTAAATTCACATTTAGATTTTAGAAAATTCACATTTAGATTAGATTTAAATTTAGTTACAGACAACGGTATATTTCCAGTTAAAGGAGACAGTGACACAAACGAAATTTTCGTGGTCATTTGGGATTTGATCGGTGATTACTGTCCATATAAAAAAAGAAAATATTAATCTTTTATTAAAATAATTTATTTTCAATTAATTGCAATTATTTATAGAAGATTTACGGTCTATTTCACAGTATTACACGAATGCATTCTTTCGCACAATTTCGTTAAAAAAAAATTTACAAATGATGTTTTTGTTTTAAATGAAATTGTGCGAAAGAACGAATTCGAGTGACATTCTGAAATAGGCATTTAATCAGCCAATCGTCACGCTGGCTCATGTGATATAACGCAATGCAATTGTCATATTTTACGATGACTATGCCAAAGTGCAGTTTATTACATGACAGTTATGACGTCTTTCTATACTTTTAAAATTGCTGCAAGTTGCGACATTAACTGGAATTTATTTGATGCGCAATTGTGGATGCCATTGCGTGGTAGGTGAATCGCGATATATCCCATGTCCAAATCCAAATCTCCCAATTAATCTCCCAAATTTTTTTGTTCCTTTATTTATTTCATTTGAAAACATAGGGCTTCTACAATAAAATTCCAACTAATTTTAGTATTACAAATTAATTTAATTTCTTCAAAACATTTTTTTACTTTCATTTAGAATTGTTCTGCGGCATGTATTTTTTGGACTACCGGAGCGACGACTTTCTTGGTGATTAAATTATCATTATAAGGCGGCTCTCGTACGGAGAGTAAATCCTATCCATCTCCATTTTCTTCTTGTTATATTACGAACTAATGGTTCTTACTTTGTTAGCCTCCAGAGCTCTGCGTTTATGATTTTATTTCGCCAAAATATTCGATATATTATTCGTAGACTCTTGTTTATAAATACTTCGAATCGTTGTGCTATAGAGTTTGTCATAAAGTTTCGCTTCCATACAGCAGTGTAGATTTTACGCAAGCATTAAATATGCGGATTTTCGCGCTTTGTGATATTTGTGGGGCCCGCCACGTTTTACGTAGGCAACGTTTTTTAGTCTACTAGACACTTCTTCCCCCACACCACCATCAATTGACATCATACAGCCCAGATAACAAAAGTGTTTTGCAAATTGAAATCTCTGGTTTTGTATTCGGAATTGGTTATCGGTGACGTTATTAAAGGGCATTTTACACTATAATCCAAGTATTAATACATTTGAATAAAATTCTACTCCAATCTAATCGCTGTTTGAAATTTTTTAAATGAAAAAAAAAAAACAACTCATCATGTCAGGGTTTCATTTGCCTCAAAAATAAAAAATAAAAAATATAAATATGTACATTTATTTATATAAAAGATAGTTTGGCACTATTTCAGAAACTGTGGTACTTTTTTTATCACGAAATTAAAATTTTAAAACACCATTACTTGTTTGTGTGAATAATAAACAGAAATAAAGGTTGCCAGATAAAGTTGTTATAAATTAATAAACGTTGTGGAAAGAAAAACGCACAAATCGCAGAAAATCGATTTTTACAACATAAAAAATTGTTATTAAATTTTGACTTAAATGCATTAAAGTCGTTATATATTTCCTAGTTTTATATTACAAATTAAATTGTTTATTTGAATTTTTTGTAATTTTGAAGTTAGGATTAAGTCCGTTTTATTATCTCGTAAGCTGAAAGAATATTTTCTATTACAAATTAAGGGATTACAAAAAAAAACTTTCCCATTTTTTCTTTAAAATATAAAACTTAATTTGTAATAAAAAATATTCACCCCAATCACGAATAATTATTCCCATGAAAAAACTCCCAAAATTTCTATCGTGAATGATTTCTTCCGTAAAATACAAGTAAATTGTTATAGGAATCATTCACGATAGAAAAACTTGAAAGTTTTTCATGGGAATAATTATTCGTGATTGTGCTGATTTATTCACCTTAGAGAGAATAAAATGACCTTAAGCCTAACTTTAAAATTTGATCCTTATCATGACTTAATTGAAGAAATTTTTCAGAAATATTTTGTTGATCGTCGATTACAAAAATTTTAACAGGTGAAATAAAACTAAGTCGGGTATCATTTGGCTTTATTACTTTAGTAGATGTGCCCGCCATGTTGTCATGTTGTTCTTACAACATTTTGTTCGATTTTACTTTGAAAGTAATCTACACTAAATTTTAAGACTATTCCTTTAGAGTGCTTATGTATGTACTTTATAAAAAAATTTAGTTATGGGTAATTACTCAGAAAAATAGTCTTTATATTAAATACTAAAATTATTTTAGAGTTCTGTAAATAGATTTAAAATTTTCCGCTGACAAAAATAAAAGGTGCTGCCAAGTTTGCGTACTTTCACTACTTTTTCTCTATTTTTTCTTGGAAGTGGGATATTTTTACCGGAAAAGAGTATCCTATATTTGAACCGAGATATTAAGATACCTTCCTAAAAAAATTATCATCCAGTAGTTTTTACGTGATGATTTTTCTTTAAAAAAAATCGCCAAATCTGGCAACCGTAATCGTAAGCTTTTGTATTAAAAAAACCTAATGTTATGCTCTTTATGCAGTATGCTCTCGGCTACTTAAACTTTTATCACTGAATGTATTTTCAAACATTCACGTGTCCATCGTCTGCTATTTTGCAATCGATAAACGACAAGCGAAAAATAACCAAATAAATTTGTATTAAATGGAAAAGCTATGACTCTATACATATATGTACATTTTAAAAAGTTTATCTAGGCGCACGGTACTGCTCCAAGCCAAGTTCCATCCTGATTTATGAAGGTGTAAAAATAGCATATTTATCATATACTCTTTGGATCACTGATACATACAAGTAGGTCTCTCCGAAAAATCTGAAAGCAAAAATTTTTTATCTAGAGTAGCGCAACAAGCCATAGTTTTAGAGCTGGCACTTTCACTTTAGCTAGAAAACTGAAATTTGTTATAAAAATAGGACTCGGTGAATAAGTACATAATCAGATTGACATAATCCAGCAGTTTAGAGAAGTAAAACTGTCTGTTGCTGTATTGTTGCTCTAGCCACCGTCTTAAATCAATACGCCTTGGCATTCCCATAACCGTAACCGACAGTAAACTTTAATTTGATGTGTATAAAATAATTTGGTATAACGGCCAAACTTTTGGGATAGAAACTTGGTTTTATTTTTGTCCTGATATATTTTTTCTAGGGAGGGCAAAACGATTTTTATTTGAGAATAATATTCTGAAAATAAATATGTAGTACAAATTTTTAAATTTCGGGGGGGATAGCGGGACAATAACAAGTCTGGAGGGAACATTTCTTCCCCCCCCCCCCAGAATGGCCTTTCTACGCCAATGTATTTTGGATTTAATCTCTTTAGTAAATAATAAAAAATTATCTGTGGTTACAAGGAATAACTGCTTATGTCTTTTTTTGTATTTTTGTAGTAGACCACATAAAAACTTTTCATTTGAATTTTATTAACGTATTCCTCCCATTGCAGTTAAATATATGTATGTATGTATGTATCTTTTTGTCAGAACTTTATAAGGTAAGAAATATGTCATTCTACAACGTTTCAAATTTAGGTCGCCATCGTTTGTCGTTGTGATTGTGTTTTCGCAAATATTTCAATGTCAGAAAAATATACTTTATTTGTTCATTCCTAACAAAAAAAATGTTAGCAACATGTTCTGTGTTGTCCATAAAGATGAGGAATATTAAGGGTTGAATTGTTGGAATCGTCGCAGAAGAAGTATATTAAACAAAAGTGAAAAAAGGTCTCTGGCTTAAATATAAAATGTATCTGAGTACATATAATACACATATATACCTACATTTACATATGTATGACTAGCTGTGCCAGCCACTTCGTCAGCTTCCTTACAATATTTTATTAAATTTTGCTTTAAAAGCACTCCACACCAAAAAACCTTACTTTTTAGAACTTCAGTTATGGTTTATGCATTTACTTTATATAAAGGGTTTCGTCCCTACTAAAATGTACCGCTTAACAGACGCCTTAAAGTATGCATATTGGTAAAATTGCGTAATTTCATTTCATTTCCTCTTTCTCTTGGAAATAAGATATGTTGCGAAAAAAAGGTATCCTATATTTGAATAATGATACTAAGGTACCTCCTTACAAAATATTATTAAAATCCATCCCGTAGTTTTTAAGTAATGCGAACACAGGCAGACAGACGTGCAGGAAAAATTACTGTTTAATTATATGTATAGATAACTTAGGTTTGAGTCTCCCGGAATGAATTGTATTCTCAGAAATATCTAGGAAAAAAGTTAATTCTTTTATGGAGACAAAAATCTTTGTTTTGAGTTAAAAATTTATATATTTTACTAAGGCTATGTTCTTAAAAACAAAATAACATAAATCTTAAATAAAAAATAAAAGCTAGAACTAAAAGTTAGATTTTTTTTGTTCTTAATTCAGAAAAATTTACATCTTTCAAGACCCAGGGTATTGGGCCAGGCCAAGTTCCAGCCTATGCGTCCATTGTGTATATTACACAAAACCAATGGCCCAGTTCTCCCCTCTCAACTTTATTTCCCTTCATCATAAATTTATGAATACTAAAACACAAATAAACTACATATGGATAACCCTATAGGTGCAGTTCAAAAGTTTTACAGTGAAGGTTTCATGAGATATGAAGTTGAAAAATTTTATATTTTAGTACAGACTCAATGACTCGCTCATTAATTTTAGTACACAAGTAGATTTCGAAACTTTAAATTAAAATATGTGGATAAAATAAAAACTTAGAAGAATGGAGTCGCACGAAAATAATGCCAAAATCCTACTTGTATAATATCGGCCGTTAAAAGTTGTGAGATCGCAGTGAGATGCAAGTTCTTGCTTGGTTCATCACCTATCACTACGATTGTTTTATTCCATTCTTATTTTGATCTCGCTTCTTTTAAGGGCCGAAAGTTTTCATATATTCAAGTTTTTGTACGGACTGTGGTTAAGTACAACTGAAATTATGAAAACGAAAAATTACATCAACAAATATATCAAGCGGTTTGCGAGAAAAAATTTTTCCCAATCACTTGAACTTCTATTTCTTTAATTTGTTTTAAAATTACGACCAATTGAGGGAAAATCTTTCTTTCTTCACAAGACAGGCTCTTTGTTAAGAATGACTCAAAGGTTTCTAGTTGGTGGCGTCAGCATTACCAATCATTCTGTTTAATTTATTTGCAACGTGCTGCAAGACCTTATATTTGTATATGGGCTAGGGGCGTTTATACGACGTCTGACGAGCCATGTGCGCACATTAAAACGTCTCGTGAAGACCATCTTTGGCGATGTCATGTTCTTGTTCAAACAGCCTACGACATGGCGGGCACAGCTAGTCAATTAATATAATTCTTGCAAAAGAGATAGACTTCAAGAGACGGAAAGCAGATCAGTTGAAGTGAATATCTTTTACTAAGTTTTTCCTTTTTCAAGTCATCCAATTTCTTTTTCAAGTCATCCATTTCCTTTTTCAAGTCATCATTTGCAGTCGTGTAGCGGTGTAGCCGCTGTCGTCTATGTGTTTAATGCATTAAATGGAAGTTTAACTGCAAACTTCATATTTAAAAATTTCATTAAAAATTTTCGTTTTAATATTTCGCCTCCGTAGTGAGGCCACCTGATAAATGTGCCTTGACTTCAGTTTTATTTTCCTTCTGTACTCGACTTAAATTTGGAAAAACACGAATTAGGCCTTGGCGAAAAATATTTTTTTGTTGTGGCTGGGTGCTCCAGTGTGTTAGTCTATGAGTCTGATGAATGTGGGTTCGATTTCCTCCAATGAATCTGTATGTTTCACTACAACGGGTTAATTTGTAATTGTATTGTAACATTAAATAAATTGAAAAGTAATTTAAATATATTTTTTTGGCTAAATTTTTATTGAAATTTTTGTGTTTTTTTTTTTTTTTTAATAATGAAAACATATATATTTTTTTAATATTAATACTAACTTAAAATCTAAACGAAAATGCTATAATATAAAGTAAAAATGTGGGTTTCATGTACGTACATATGTATAAATTTCTATAAACTTATAAAGTCAAAATTACTTATTAACTAATCGTATTTATTTAGTATGTGCTAAGTTTTAAAATTAAATAAAATAATTTTTTTTAAAGTATTATTACCATTTCTTGCATTGTTTTCATAATATTTATAAATAAACAATTTGAAAATATTCACATAGAAAAGAAAAATTAGATAAATAAGAATTAGAACTGTCATTATTATTATTATTATTTAGATAACAACAAGTTAATTTTTAAAAATAAATTTTTATAACAATATTTATAAATAATTATTAAAATTAACAAGGGTGATTTAACACCCTTAACACTTGTTGTTAATCTCCTAAACTGCTGATAAATATTGCTATAAGATTGCATACATAAATACATACATATGTACAAGTAACATATACATACATAAAAGTTTCTACAAACTGAAGTTTAATTTTATAAAAATTAAAACAATTTGTAAAATTACTTTACCAGAGTGTGAGTGTTTAAACTCACTTTAAACTAAAGTTTTGACATCAAATTTCCTTTACTAAAAATATATATTTAAATATAAACAATTTTTTTTTTCATTTATTTCAACTTTTTTTTTTGTTTTCAATTTTTGTTACTCTTGTAAATAATGTTTTATTTATTATTAAATTAGTTTTAAATTAAATTAATTTTTTTTTATTATTTTGGGGCCGAATTTATAAAACATATTTCTGTTTTATAAAAGGTTTATAAAAAAAAAAAATTGAAAAAAATATATTCAATAATCCTTTTGTAAACTAAAAATATTTTTTATGAATAGGGTCTTTAGTCTTTATTACAGTAGAGCAAATTGTAAAAATTTTGTTTTAATTGTTGGTTGTTTTTTTAATGTAATTATTTAATTCAATTTCTCATTTTGATTTGGTCAGTAAGATCTTGAAAGATCTATTAGTACAGATCGTTTTCGAATTTTGTTATTGTTCCTTCAACCAAATCCGTTAAACTTTACCGGTTCCAAAACCAATACAAAATTTCTGTTATTATTCTGTAAATCGAAATGAAGGCATTTTGTTTTCCAACGTATGATAACACAGTGCAACACGGAAAAAAATAACCATATACGGACACCACTACGTGATAAAAGACCAAAAAAAGACCCCTGTCTCCCAGTTTTGCCCAAAGTCCTTCAGGTATTTTTTATGGGCCCTCAAAGATGTGGGGCCTCGATGGCATATTTGCAAAAAAATGATCATTTACTCAAGCTCATATTTTGCAAACCGTTTGGAATTTTGATATACTCTCTGAGGCAAAGTTGTAGCTCTTGTCCCCTGTTCAGGTCCATATGTAGCAAACTGTTGAAAATTCAAGGAAACAATCAACTACAAAAATGAACCTAAGGTCTCAATAAACAACTTTCTAGAACATATGAACTTTCTAGGAATGATTCTTAACACCGTTTAGGTAGCGCTTAGGTAGCTAAAAAATTTTCGGGAAATTTTTCACTTTTGCGGCTACCTAAACGGTGTTAAGAATCATTCCTAGGAAGTTCATATGTTTTAGAAAGTTGTTTATTGAAATCTTAGGTTCATTTTTGTAGTTGATTGTTTCCTTGAATTTTGAACGATTTGCTACCTATGGACCAAAACAGGGGAAAAAAGGTAAAAAAAAATTGAATTTTTTAAAGTTTTTTCTATTTTGACCTTGAAGATGAAGTTTTTTTGATTTTATATGTTCACAATTTTTGTTCTTTATGACAAGAGCTACAACTTTGCCTCAGAGAGTATATCAAAATTTCAAACGGTTTGCAAAATATGAGCTTGAGGAAATGATAATTTTTTTGCAAAAATGACATCGAGGCCCCACATCTTTGAGGGCTGATATCGCTGATTTTAATGGTATTTGTTGTTACTTTTATTGCATTGGTATTTAAAAAACAAATGCAAAATCAATAAATCCAAGGGAACGTGCAGTTTATCTATATATGTATATAAAAAAAGTTGCATTGTGTTAGAAATTGATGTTCTCTGGAATGCGTGAACCGATTTTGTTTATATGAAAGGTGACGTCAATACCAAGGTTTTTATGTACAAACGGTCTCTGGTACCGCCGGTCTGGGTGGTACCGCCGGTCTGGGTGGTACCGCCGGTCTGGGTGGTACCGCCCATACAAAGTAAAAAATTATTATCGTGTTCCTGGCGAACTGCAAAGTAGGTACAAGTAAACCCTATACCTATGCGGATACTCTAGAAAAACATAGGCTAAATTGGGACTGTGAGCGTGGTACCCCCCATACAAAGTAAACAATTATTACCCTGTATCTAGAGAACTGCAATAGGTAGGGCCTTGGAATTTTGCATCAGTAATCCCCATATTAAGATACATGGTGTAGAGAAACACAGACTGAATTTGAATGGAGGGTGTGGTACCTCCTACACAAAGTTAAAAATTATTATCGCGTACCTAGAGAACTACATTAGGTATAGTGTTGAAACTTTGCACAAGTAACCCTCATACTAATGTGCATAGTCTAGCAAAATACAGACTGGATAAGAATACTGGAAGTGGCACATCCCATTAAAAGTAAAAAATTGTTATCGTGTTAATACGTATAGTCTAGCAAAAAACAGGTTGGATGGGAACATTTTTGACTTGAGAACTGCGTGTGTTTTCGCGTTAAAATTTGGTCATACTTTTCTTCCAAGTGTTTATTGTGTTTTTTGTGCATGGTGTAGCGAAGCGCACCGGGGATAGATAGTTTTTTTTAATAAAGAAAAAACATTTGTTTTTCGGATTTTATTTGGTTGATTTTTTGATATTTAAAAAAATAAAAATTATTCTGGTTTAACTGCATTTTCAATTACTTTATTTTTTCAAGTTGATTATTTTTTGAGTGTATTAAAAGCTTTCTATACTTCAGAATGAAAAAAAAAACGAAAAATTTCAAATCTTTTATAAATACCAAATTTAAAGCTTTATCGTTTGAAAACGAAACATACATGTGAGAAGGTTTTGTTTTATAAAAACAGGCCCTTAAGCTTTAGGTCTTTTTAATAAGAATATTTTTATTATAAAACTATTTTTATTTCCTGACGATGTTACCCAATGGTTTAGCGAAATAAAAATAGATTTTAAAATTTATATAAAAGAGACCTAAAGATTAAAAACATAATTAATAAATACATATTTATTTTCATTTGATTTAAAGCCCTTATAGGATCAATGGGAACATACATATTTACGAGTATATTAAAAGCTGTTGTTGGTGTTTTTGACATTTAATATTTTTTGTTCGAACTTAGCCTCGGAGACATCAATTTGCACTTTTTTAAAGGTTTTTTATTTTATTTTTATAATAATATCAATTTTTGTTCCGATGTATTTCAATACTATGTTAGAATTTAAGACTCACGAAACCATAAGAAAATCTTTAAGAGCCTTCTACAACACCTATGTATTCGCGAATAGTCTGTACATTTGTGTCCTAATCACGGAAAAACGAATGAAACAATTTTAATGAAATTTTAAACGTTTATAGATAACTAGCTGTGACCGCCACGTCATAGGCGCCCTGACAATATATTATTCGATTTTCCATTGAATGTAATTCACATTAAATTTTAACACTCTTACTTTTATAGTGTTTGAGTTATGGTTTATATATAAAAGTGCTCATCCCTGGATACAATTCTAAAATATATGCAAAATTCTACAATTTTTGTAGATAGAGTTCTGTAAATAGTGTTTAAAATATTGCGCTGACAAAAATCGGTAAAATTGCGTACTTTCACTGCTTTTTCTCCACTTTCTCTTGAAAATAAGACATTCCTGCGAAAAACAAATTTTATTAAAATTCATTTAGACAGACAAAAATTCTAAAAATTGCTGTTTTGTGTTCCAGTTCGATTACTAACTGCACCAGAAACCAGAAATTTTCAGAAAATAGTCCTGTTAGTTTTATTATACATATGTATGTATAGATCTATTCCAAAGGTTCTTCTTTCAATTAATCCATAAAACTGCCCAAATTTTATATAAAACAGCCCAATTTTGAAAAATTTTTCTTTTGAGCTTAAAAAGGTCTTAAAAGTGCACTCAAGGAAAGCCGGATAAAACAAGCGAGTTTTTTGAAAATATTTACTCATTAATCAAGGTTTAAATAACACAGTGCAACACGGAAAAAAATAACCATATACGGACACCACTACGTAATAAAAGACCAAAAAAAAAAAGACCCCTGTCTCCCAGTTTTGCCCAAAGTCCTCCGGTTTTTTTTATGGGCCCTCAAAGATGTGGGGCCTCGATGTCATTTTTGTGTAATCTCACAGTGTGTAATCTCAGCGCATTAATATTTTTTAAGAAATTTGCCAATGCATCTATAGGCAGGGACACTTTGGTATGGATTTTGTACTGGTGGCATCATTTTCCAATTGTTTTATTTTCGAAAATGCAAGTCCAAGGCAAGTATTGCACAGCAATGACTACAGACTACATGATGGCCTAAGATGGAAGATACATATGAACTTAAGTCAGATCCATTCGTGAGGACCAAAAATCGTCAACTAAGTCTTGAAAAATTTAACTGACAGGATAAACAATGTGTTCCTACAAACTTAATATTTTGTCAAAATATAGGTGAGTCTGCTAATTTTATGTAAGTTTTGGAGAAACTTTTTTTCAGGTTGCTTCCTTAAATATTATATAAAGCTTCTTCCCTCTCCGATAAAAAAAATGTAGTTACATGGTTTTACGTATTAAATCGTGTTCCATAAATAGTGAAAATAATAAAGTCATAACACGCTAGAAAATAATTAAGTTCATTTTATTAACTTTTTAAATTTAATCCTCAATTTTTTTGATTAAATTTTAATTCGAAATTAAGTTAAAAATTCAGAACAAACTTCAGGAATTGATTTTTTGATTTTCAACCCTTTTCTCATTTCATATTTAAACTAAATAGATATTTTATTTTTGGGCTGCAATAGGTTGAAATTAACTATCAAATGATTTCCCATATAAACTAGGATGCAGTGAGCTAGTCTATCAGTCAGGTTGTTGCGGGTTCGAATTCCACCAAGACTTAGGAAAAGTTTTTTCGTAGCTATGCTCTATTAATTAAGTTAGAATAATATAATTATACTGAAACAATTAATAAAAAAAAAATTTAGTTCGAATTTTTGAAAAATTTAACAAAAAAAAAAAAAAATAGAAAAGGAAATGAATCTTGAAAATTTTCAAACATCTTTCAATTTCAAGTTAGTCGAAGAATATTGAACATTTAATAAAAAATATAGTTCGAATTTTTTAAAAAATTAAACAAGAAATTATACATGGATATAAATCTTAAAAATTTTCGAACATCTTTCGAGTTTGAACTTAGTCACAGAATATTGAAAATTTAATTAAAAAAATTTAGTTAGAATTTTTGAAAAATAAACAAAAAATTATACACGAATAAAAATTTGGAAATATTTCGTACATCTTTAGAGTTTCAAGCTGTGCATGAACTTATTGTACAAGAAGTAGCGTAAGACTAAGAATGAGAAAACTTGAGTCATAGAAACAACACCATTTAGGTATCAATATTTTGTCAATTCTAAACTTAATACAACCATTTGTGCACCAAACGTCTTTAAATAACACACTGTGTAATTTTTTAAGTCATGGCAAAATAACCATATACGGACACCACTACGTCATAAAAGACCAAAATAAAAAGACCCCTGTCTCCCAGTTTTGCCCAAAGTCCTCTAGGTTTTTTTTTTATGGGCCCTTAAAGATGTGGGGCCTCGATGTAATTTTTGCAAAAAAATGATCATTTACTCAAGCTCATATTTTGCAAACCGTTTGGAATATTGATATACTCTCTGAGGCAAAGTTGTAGCTCTTGACATAAAGAACAAAAATTGTTAACATATAAAATCAAAAAAAAATTTATCTTCAAGGTCAAAATCGCAAAAAACTTTAAAAAATTCAATTTTTTTGAACTTTTTTCCCCTGTTCAGGTCCATAAGTAGCAAACCGTTCAAAATTCAAGGAAATAATCAACTACAAAAATGAACCTAAGATCTCAATAAACAACTTTCTAGAACATATGAACTTCCTAGGAATGATTCTTAACACCATTTAGGTAGCGCTTAGGTAGCCGCAAAAGTGCGATTTGCAAGTCCAGGGCCATCAACATTATAAACTGTGTTAAGAATCATTCCTAGGAAGTTCATATGTTCTAGAAATTTTGATATATCATGAGTCGTAAAACTCTGATCCAATAAAAAATTGTGTGTGTGGTCAATGTTTTTCGATGATTAAGAAAACTGCTAACATATTAAAGATCCAATTTCAAATTGCCAGTGTTAAAAGAAATATAAATAGCAAGTATTTAAAACAAAACTTAAACAATTTTAATTCTAACGGATGTTGAAAGAGTATAACGAAATTCGACTCTGCCGAATATAATCCTAAAACTTGTTTCGAAAATAAGGCAACTAATTTGTTTGTTTTCTTACAAAAACTATTTAAAATAACTGGCACTTTTTTGTTGTTGTTTTTTTTCTTTTAGTTTAAGTTTAATTAATTTTAAGAAATATAAGGCTATTAATTTATACATAAGTATAAAAATATATAAATAATTTAGTAAATGAACATAGAAATATATTTTTTTTTTAAATTCTTAACTTTTTCTTACATGTAAAAAGGGCTATAAATTTTTTTTCATAATAATTGTAGGAATAACAATGTTAAATTTAATATTATTTAAGTTAATATCATTTAAAAGAATTTATTTATTTTTTTAGTTTTTTTTTTGTAATGTTAAAGCATTTTGTTTAAAGAAATAAACTTATAAAATAATATTCTTATTTTATTTACTACAATTATATTACATATAGTAATGTTTGTCATTTTAATTATATGCCTAGGCTTAGAATATGTCTCTTAAATTAAACTTAAATTATTTAATTCTATTTAAACAAATTTGTATATTTTTTGTTTTTAGTTTTTTTAAATTTTTTTTTGTTATTTAAAAATATTAGATTAGAAAAAAATAAGAACCCAGGAAAAATTTCTACTAAGTCTAAGAGCACTAGATTTAAAATGCATGTTATAGGAAGTTTCTCAGTTTGTTTAATAACATTATTGAATCCAATGGAGATTTAATTAGTTCTACGAGTGGTTTGGTGGAACATTATAAAGATTCTAAATTTTGTGTTATTCCTTGTTTTATTCTAAGGGTCTAAGCTGCCAAATTCTAAACACCTAAGCTGCCAAATTTGGAGGATATTTTTGATATAATTTTGATTTATAGAAAGTTTTTTGAATAAATTTTGTACAAAAGTTTGTTTTATAAACGTTTTGTAAATCAAAAATATATTTTAAAAATACACCCCTAAGAATTTAAACTAGTGCTGAGAAAGTATTGAGAAGTGGGTACCGAGTATCGAGTTTTTGATAATTTTTTTTTTTTTGAATACTCAATGTCTTAAAGTAGTTACTTAATACTTTTAAGCCTATTATTTTAACTTGCCAATAGTTAAAGTTAGGATTTTTTGGAGCGATAAGTAACTTTTTGTTTTTATAAGTAAGCTAAAAATAACCTTTCGCTATCATATACTTTAAAGGACAAGATATAGTAATGAGCCTTATCTTCGTAATTATAACGAAAAACTAATTATCGTTTCAAAAAAAAACCTCACTTTAGCTATTGGCAAATTTTAATAGTGGGCCTACGTCTTCTACTTTAATTAGTTTGATTTAATTAACCTTTATATATATAAGTATTGAGTAGTATCGAGTAATTGCCAGCACTACTTAAAACCAACTTTCTAGAAATAAACTTTTTTCCTTATTGAAATATGAATTTCTTAATTGAAAATGTTTATTATAAAACTGTAGAATTAAAATAAAACCAGTTGTGCTTATTCTGTATTTTGAGTGGAATCAATAGATTGTTACGAACTTCATCGTATGAACAGGGTTTATTAAGGCTCGCGTGTAAACACGTACCAGCACTAGTGACACTTGAATAAGTAAGAAAAGAAAACAAAATGAAGTAGAAAATGGTTGACTGCACAACCCCATTTACTTTGTGAATGCTGTTGAGAAGATCTCAAACAACCAAAAATTTTAAAATAAAATTAATGTCAAGAAAAATAATAATTATAATACATCGGATGATCAGTTTAATACTGACACCACACCTACTGTTCCTGAGCCTCGATACGCTGCTTATTTGAATAAGGTAGCTAATATGACACCAGCCGAAAAACATGATCACTTAAGGATTGACTATAGAGTTCCATCCCAAGAGCGGCCTGACTATCTCGACTATATAGAGGAGTGGAGAGATATTTTTAGAAGAAAGATATCTCAAATTCGTAGGGACTTCGTATACCATGTTCTGGCAAAGAATTGCCAGACCATCATCTGTGGTAATCATGAACATCAATTTACTGCAGAACCTAAGACTCAATCGAACCAAATATATGTAGCCTCCAGAGAAGCATATATAGATGAGTCTTCCTGTTGGTATCATACTATCAGCAGTTTTGAGAATGATTTAATTAATCAGCCTCAAACTAAAAATGCTGCCTCATTGTCTAACATTCAGACTGTTGAATTTAAGAGAATACCAGCTTTGAGGATGGCTACTGGTGAACAAATTAGTTCACCAAGACTTCTTGATTTTGAAAATTATTCAAATCATTGGTGCAATTCAGAGACTAAAGCTAAAGCCTATGCATTGCTACACAAATCAGGAGTCTCCGCAGTTCCACCGCCCGAACCCCCAATTGAGGCGAAGATGGAATACATTCAACCACCAAGCAGTGAACCAAAAACATGGTTTGTTGATGGTGAAGAGAACATTATCATGCCAAATTCCGATGTTCTTGAGGACCATGGCTTTCATAGTCTAATGCGAGTTAGAACTGGCCGTTTTGCGGTCTTGGAACGAATTAATAAAATTCGAAGGAAACATAGCGCTAACATAACTCCTATTATGATTCAAATTAATTGCATTGGCTTCGATTCGTTAAATATAACAATTGAAGTACTCGAAAATTTTTAGAAATCATTTTCTTATTAAGCGAGTAGGTTGGTTAGAGGTTTCACTAACAATCCAAGTTCTGAAAGAAAGAGCAGATAACAGAATAGTACTATCTCAAAGCCAAACTGGGCAGGCTCTGTGCATGCATTCAAAAACAAATATAATTTGCTTTTAGTACAATTTTTTCCTGGTTATCAATATTTTTTTTTTATCTAGTTCTTAGCGCTAATACTATTTATAAGTTAAATATAGATTGAAACAAATAATGACTTTGTACAAGTAAACAACAAAATATGAAAAAAAACGTTTGAGAATTTGAAGACAAATTTTAAAGAGCATACAAAAATTTTAAACTGAATAAAAATAATTTCAAAACCAAATTGCAAAGAAAACAAAATTAATAAAAAATATAAATTTCAATTATTTGAAAAAAAAACATGTTTTTCGAAACAAAACAAAAATTCTTAAAAAAAAACTAAACAAATTAAAAAAAAGAACAAAATAAAAATAAACTTACTACAAGAATAAAGTAAAAAATAAAATACTTTAACTAAATTAAACTTAAAACTAAGTCTAAGATTAAATATTTATACAATTTTCATAGGACAGTCTACATAATCTGCTTCCAAACGACCTAAAGTCTTTTTAACTCTCAGTGCTGTTAAACGCACTGTAGGATTCGGATGCCAACATTCTTGCATTATCTTGGCTACAGTGGCCAAGACATCATCCTCTTGCCAACGCGACGGTATGGGCGGTCTGAAACCCTTTACGCACACCACAGCATGCATATCTTCGAATGTGGGATCCGAGGGCACTACATCGTGATAAGGTAAAGCATAATCCTCGCAGGTGGTGGCCTTCGAGCCGGGTATGGGTGTATAACAACGTCTGGCCATTTCCCACAAAACTAAACCCACCGAATACATGTCTGCCCGTTTGAATTCCTCAAATTGTTGGGGATTGAGAGCTTCATTCAGCACCTCAGGAGCCATATAACGTCTAGTGCCCACACGAGTATTTTGTGCAATATGTATTTCATCCAGTTCAGAAATATATTTGACGGCTAAACCAAAATCAGCTATAGCACACTGGCCATTACGTTTAACCAGTATATTTTTGCTTTTAATATCGCGATGGGCTATGGCCGGTTTGCCGGGTGTACCGAAAATTTCATCATGCAAATGAGCCAATCCCGAGGCCAAAGAATATGCCAATAATTGTAATTTCTGGGGATTTATAACCGAAGTGGAGAGATAATCATGAAGACTGCCATTCTCATGGTAGTCGGTGATGAGCAGCATTTGAGTCCAACTACCGTTACCCTTAATATCGGCCGCTATAAAACCCAAAATATTTTCATGTCTCATCAAAACAGTCTGATAGATTTCGGTTTCACGAAACCACGAAGCCTCTTCTGTGGTAAAGAAAGTCTTAACAGCCACCTTTTCATCACGCCACTTAGCCAGCCAGACCTCACCGTAACGACCCTTACCCACCAACTTGACCATTTGTATTTGTTTGGCAATAGTTCGTTGTACCAACAACGGCAAACCCGAACCAGATCCGGAACTTTGTTCGACCATTTGTGACAGGGGAGATAAATGGCTGTTACACATGCTGCTAATAAGACGCGGTTGCTTTCTTAACTTCTCCCTTCGCTTATACGTCATGCACACGATGACCACTATAACAATAAAGGCCGTTAGGCAAATAATCATTGACGCAATCATGGCCAAATAATGGACAGATTGTGAACTAACTGGCAATTCGGGGGCAGGTGTGGTAAGTTTTGGTGTAAAGGCAGGATGTAGGTCACGATTACAATAGTTTCCCGTATCACAGCAATCAATATTTTTGCCATGCAGATGGGGAACTGTGGACACTTTGCACTGTTTGAGTGAGGAAATAGAAAATATAATGTTTATTTTATATTTATTTTATGGAATATTTACCATTAAGAAACCTCCATTTTCTTCTGGTGGCATACAACCGAATGTTCTCTCTTCCTCATATGTGCCGCTAGTTTCATCATACACTTCTTCCACGGCACTAAAACACGATCCACCCGGTCGGGTCTCACAGGTGCCATTATTAACATTATTGGGACAACTGCCATCACAATAGCAGGTCAAAGTACGAGCTGAAATGAGAAATGAAATGGAAAGATACAAATTAAAAGGAATTCTTTTTTTTATTAATTTTAATTTAATTATTAGCGTGCTATTCTTTACGATAGCTTTTTAATTTTTATACTTTTTAAAAGAATTTAAAATTATGCCCATATTATAGTACACTTATACTTGAGCGAAATCTAGTTCTTACGAGATTTTGAGCAAAATCTAGCTGTTTTTACTAGACTTCCCATACAAATCAAAATCTACTTCGTCACGAAATCTACGAAATCTATTCAATATCTAGCAGCACTTAGGCCCATTATTATAACTTGCCAATAGTTAAAGTTAAGATTTTATCGTAGAGATAATTAGATATTCGTACTAATAACGAGGGTAAGGCTAGTTACACACTGTGTAATTTTTCAATTCATGGCAAAATAACCATATACGGACACCACTACGTCATAAAAGACCAAAAAAAAAGACCCCTGTCTCCCAGTTTTGCCCAAAGTCCTCCAGGTTCTTTTTTATGGGCCCTCAAAGATGTGGGGCCTCGATGTCATTTTTGCAAAAAATGATCATTTCCTCAAGCTCATATTTTGCAAACCGTTTGAAATTTTGATATACTCTCTGAGGCAAAGTTGTAGCTCTTGTCATAAAGAACAAAAATTGTTAACATATAAAATCAAAAAAACTTCATCTTCAAGGTCAAAATCGCAAAAAACTTTAAAAAATTCAATTTTTTTTACCTTTTTTCCCCTGTTCAGGTCCATAGGTAGCAAACCGTTCAAAATTCAAGGAAACAATCAACTACAAAAATGAACCTAAGATCTCAATAAACAACTTTCTAGAACATATGAACTTCCTAGGAATGATTCTTAACACCGTTTAGGTAGCGCTTAGGTAGCCGCAAAAGTTTTTCACTTTTGCCTAATTAGTATAACTTGCCTTTATATTACGCAATATTACGGCGCGCCGTTGATATTTTTTCTTTGTCTTGCACCTGCCTACTTATGTAATTTGTTTCTGCCATGCCCAGAAATTGTTGAATGTACGTATTATTTTATGTTTTGTGTTATAGTTTTTTTTATTAACCGAAAACTTGAACGGCCTAACAAACTTAAGATCCGGCACCTCCGGATCCGGCCGCTGCCGTTCAATGTCTCGTCTCGGCTTGTTCCTTTGCTGATATTTTTCATTTTATTTGAAGTGTGATAGTGTGAAAACGAAATGTTATGTTACGTTAGCTTTTTTTGACAATCACGCAATTCTCATTTGATTTCTCTCTTACAAAATCCAATGAAAATCTATATACTTAGTATCATAGTATGAAAAGGGCTTTAATGATATTGAAGACGACAGCTACATCGTTATCTCTGACATTATTGTAGAAATACCTATTTTGATTTTATAAAATTAAATAACTTTTTCAAAAAATAATTAATATTTCCCATAAAACTTTTGTTTATGAATTTGTTTATAAAAATTAGTCTAAGTTAACTACAGCCACAACAGTGGTAGTTTTGTTGGCTTCAAAATAATCGTTTACCTATAAACGTGAGTATTTTAGTTTTGACAGTTTGTAGTCGTTATACTGATGCTGTTTGTGCAGTTAATGCATCTAGGTTTTAAAACAGAGATCTCATCTATTTAAGAATCAAACGCAATTAAAAAAATATATTACTCTGTATACATACATATATTCTTAATATTAAGAATATGTTATGTTACACTAATGATTTTTATTTCCATAGAAATATTGAAAAATTTTTTTTACTATTTCGAAAATTGTAAAAATTTTTTTGAAAAGTTTTTGGGAAAATATTTCAAAAATAATTTTTCGAAAATTTTCCTTTTTGAAAATGTTTTGTAACTATTTTTTCACTTATTTATTTTTATTTATTTTAAAAATATTTTATTTAATTTAAAAAAAAAAAAATTTTAATTTTTTTTTAAATTTTATTTTATTTATGTTTTTTTTTTTTAATTTAGGACCTTCCAGCAATCTACATATGTATATTGAGTTAGAATGGTCAAACTAAAGCAAAAAAAAATTATTACAAAAAAATTTCCTCATATTGAGCGCCCCTTTTGTGCCTTTTAACTGCTTCTGGTTACTAGTGGGCACACTGTGGGTGCATTGGCTACCTCTATATGTATTGCTTTCTTTAAAGGTCTTTAATACAAATCAAAGAAGAAACACCCTATCAATCTAAAAATAAACACAAAATCGGCCCTCGCAGGTGGTTATTGATCCCCCCAGATATCTGTGGGCACTCCATGCAATCTACTCTTCGCGGTCTAATAATATAAAAAAACCTAAAAAATGTTTAAAAAAAATATAGGTAGGCGTGGAAATTTTCGAAACTATGACTGGCAGATTGGTGGGCTTAAATTGTCTGTATCTCTTTGGGTGCCTTGACAAAGTTGATTTTAACCCGAACAGAGACGGTCATCGCTAAATCAATTTCTCTATTTATAAAGATCTCTAGAATATAAACTTTATTAATATTGTAGAAATTATACACGAAATGAGAAACATATATATGAGCCCTTGATTTTGAAAGTGGTATAAGTCAAAAATTTTTAAAATCTAGTTTATCAGCGATTTCATATCAAATCCTTATAAAGTAACATAATCTGAAGTAATGCGCAGTATGCCATGAAAATTAAGTTGATAAATTGAGTTTTTTTTTTTGGTTGGTAAACAAAATACAATAACTGTATATTTTAATAGTGGTATAAGTCAGTCTGTTTTCAAAGTTTGGCAAAATAATTATTAGTAATTTTGTCATGTCTTCAGATATGATCGGTTCAGTTATGATCAGTTAAGCCTATTAATGTAAAAATGCACTACTTATAATTAATTGTAGACATTATACGGCGAAGAAGAATAAGTTATTTAATAGAATTATGTAAAAAGAGAAACCCATTTTTAGTACAACAAATGGCTCGGAAAGATTTCATTTCGCCGAAATAACTGAGAGAATCAACGACTAATAGAAAGAGAAACATCAATGGAGAAGCTGTATCTTGGCTAAAAATACAATGGATTAGATTTCTTGAAAATTCTCCACATAAAATATTTTATAAAACTTCTTTGGATGACAATTCCGAATTCAAAGTGTTAGACCTTTCAACGAAAAGAGGAAGGCCAAGAATATACGAAAATATTGATTTGCTTCCACTATATAGAACCATTAGACCAATAACAGAAAAAAAAACCATTAGACCTATAACAGAAGAAAAAAAGGTATGATGGATTTCCTACCTTATATCCCACCAATTTTCCACAAACTCTTTATTTTCCCTAAATACTAAAATATAAATTACTTAATTACAATGTAATGATTTTGAATAAAATGTTAATTTTTAATAAAAATTTTTCCTTGAGGGTTTAAGTCATTTATTAAGTCATGCAGTTAATTTTGAAAATGGTATAAGTCATTTCAACCTTTCAAAACCACACTACCTTTTAAAAATGGTTATAAATTTCACACTCATAATAAATACTTATTTGTTGGCACTATTTAATTGTCAAAAAATATTATATTCTATAATACAAAAATATTTTTTAATCCTTTAAAATGCAAACCTCTTAATATCTGGAAACAAAAAATATATGACTTATACCACTTTATAAAAATCAATAAAATGTTCCTACAAGTATTAAATCAAATAAATAAGAACGAAATCGTAATCCAATATGGCGATTTTTGGATAGCGGATCGCGATCGGATGACGGATGTCAAAATATTAGGCTATTCTGCGACATGGATCACTTTCTATCAATACTTCATATTAAACATGCAATAAATATCGCGACACTCAATCGCGATCAATATACAGGGTGGCGCAAAAATAACCTTCCGATGTTTTTTGGCTGTAATTTAAAAAAAAAAAAATGAAAAACTTTGATTCTTCTTGTGGATTATTTTTATTTGGTCTCTTAATTTTTTTACATCAAGTCGAGAATATGATGTCATGTAAATGGCCGCCGCCACAGTTGATTGTCATTTGAGCCCTTTTTATGGCATTTTCCATCACTTTGGCCAAATAGGTCCTCACATTCTTGACGGATATTGTCTTTAAGAGCTGCAAGAGTCTGAGGCTTGTTGACATAAACCCGCGACTTCAAAAAGCCCCACAAAAAGAAGTCTGCAGCGGTCAAATCAGGCGATCTTGCTGGCCAGTGCAAATCGCCAAAACGGGAGATTGGGCGCCCGGGAAATGCATCCTTCAGCATATCGCTTGTGTCACGTGCAGTATGTGCCGTTGCACCGTCCTGTTGGAACCACATGTTTTCCAATCCCAATTCATCAAGTTGCGGCAAAAAGAACTCGTTAATCATTTCTCTGTAGCGCTCACCATTCACAGTAACCGTTTGGCCAGCGACTTCTTCGAAGAAAAAAGGTCCGATGAGTCCTGTACACCATAGAGTGACTTTGAGCGGGTGTAATGGCTCTTCGTGGGTTACACGCTGATTTACAGTGCCCCAGAAGCGTAAATTTTGCTTATTTACGTACCCGCTAAGATGGAAATGGGCCTCATCACTCATGATTATTTTTGATGAAAAATCATCTTCCTATTGGTGGTCACCAATATTCCGCGTTCTGGAACAGTGTAGCGTAACATTGTTTATTAACGTGTATTTCGCAAGTGTTTACTACACAAATGTCAAAATAGAATTGACATTAGGGGCCAATCGCAAAATTTATAGCATTTTCTGATAGGAGGATTACTTTTGCGCCACCCAGTACAATACATTGCACATAAAACAAAATAATTTCTCCTAGAAATTTTAAATCATGGTTCTAAACAATTACTGCCTCCATAATGCGTACTTGTCCCTGAATTGGTAAAATAGAAAATTTTCTTTTACACTAAAAACAGAGTTAATCTATTAGCTTGCTACATTAACTTTTTAAATTGTAGTAGCCACTAGTCTAAATCAGCTGTGATCTAGTTGCATTAGTAACCCCAAATAAGGTACCATTGTACCAAATTTTCTCTCCCTGTTTTATAAGATTTTATTGCCTTTACTTCAAATGGTGTTATGCTGTCTGGCTTGGCTAAAATTAAAAATATGGGGAATAAAATGCCACAGTAATATTAAAAATAGAGCGCCCAAATCATTAAAAAGGAATTTCAAAGAAAAAGCACGTATCCAATGCATAAAAAAATATGTAACGAACAGCAATACGATGGTTGGATGGGCAGTTTTTATTTTGGATAGAACAAAAACAACAACAACAAAAAGAAAGCAAAGAATTTTTTTTTTAGATTTTTTTAGAGACGACACACGTTTGGTAAGGGAATACTGCACACGTTCCGTTCGTTCCTTCTCGTACACACTCTTCCACATAAAATATGCAACTAGTGTTAGTTTTTGGGTAAAATTGTTTGAATTTGAACGTTTTCGTTTTAAGTTCTTTATTATTATTATTTTATTTTTATTGTTTTTCTTTGAAAATGGCTCCAAATTGGCGCCGCCTGCCGGTGCATACTTTAAACAGTCCAACCAACCATCTAGACATGATCACAAATGAACGTAGAACGCGTGTGTTTGTGGCTGTGTGTTTCATTTAATTTTTGTGTTTTTTCCCCGCATTTTGCCGACACAGTTTTATTTGATTTTGTTTTTTATTTTTCTTTAATTATTCTTTTCTGCTGACCATTTTTATATAAAAATTCAAAATGAAAAAAATTTTTAAATATTTTCATGTTTTCATATTTTTATAATTTATTAAACATATTTTGTTTTTATAAATTAATTCATTTCATTTCTTTTTTTTTTTTTTGTTGGACTCTCAGAACATTTCGTCTGGTTTAATTGATGTTTTTATATTTCAAAAAAAAAGGGGGAAAAATTGTCAGACCTCATTTAGAAAGATTAAATAAAAATTCATTAAGACAGACATTTTGTCAGGGGTATTTAATGCTTGGATTTTTAAAATTAGTGAGGCAGCTAAAAAAAGAAAACGAAATGTTAATATGTAATAGATTTTAGCCAAGAAAAATATAGCTGACATCCAATCATGCATGTAAGGTTGATGAGCAGGATTCACACTTGCAAACTGGTAACAAGAGGCTTGATTTTTATGTGGAGAATTCCCACTCAGTTTACAATTACATAAAATCATTTCAAGGTTTATGCCTTTTTTATTGCCTACACTAAAGTTATATTTACACTATTTGTGATCTCATCTGAGTTGAAAATTAAAACGTCAATTTAAAACAATTTATATGAAATAAATTTAATTTAATAGATTTCTTTTAAAAAGTTGACCAAAATTACTTTAGTTAGATCAACAGCTTATGGCAAGTCTGTTTAATAGTTCACCTCAAACGAGATCTCAGATAATAGTGTAAAGATAGCTTAAGATATAATGGTTAGGATTTAAGGCTTTGTTAGCTGAACGTAACTGCAAACATGAAAATTGTTCTTCTTTGAGTTACTTGGGCTTTCTAACGCTTTATTTAGCAATCTATACATACATACATATAAAAAAACTGTAACAGGACCATTTCTGTACATGAATTATATATATATTTTTTTTAAATTTTGTTGCTGCTGCATATAGTAATTGAAATGGAATACAATACATAAATTTTTGGATTTTTTGTGTGTCTGCATGTCAGTCCGTTCGTCTGGGTTCGCTTCACTTTTTGTGAGGAGGCACCTTAGTATATCGGTTCAAATATAGGATACTTTTTTCCACAAAATATCTCACTTCCAAGAGAAACTAGAGAAAAAGTAGTAACAGAACCCTATTTTACTGCAAACTTGGCAGCACCTTTTATTTTTTGTTAACAGGAAACTTTAATTTTGTGAGGAGGTGGTACCTTAGTATTTCGGTTCAAATATAGGATACTTTTTTCCATAAAATATCTCACTTCCAAGAGAAACTAGAGAAAGTAGGCTATTTTACCACAAACTTGGCACCACCTTTTATTTTTACTCAACAGGAAAATTTAATTTTGTGAGGAGTATTTCAGTTCAAATATAGGATACTTTTTTTCCTTTAAAATATCTCATTTCCAAGAGAACTAGAGAAAAAGTAGTAGAATTACGCTATTTTACCGATTCAACTGCAAACTTGGCAGCACCTTTTAGTTTTTTTGTCAACAGCAAATTTTAAACACTACTTACCGAACCCTACAATAATAATTTTAGAATTATTTTTAAATTTTAGAATTTTATATAAAGCCCATGTTAATCAGTAATTACCCAGAGATGGGAACCTTTAAATACATCAACCATATCTGAAACACTATAAATGTCTTAAAAGTTGGTGTGAATTACTAACAAGGCAAAATCGAACAAAATATTGTCAGAACGCAGACGACGTGGCGGGCCCTCCTAGTAAAACATACTCACAAAATCCTTGAAAAGAAAAGCAAAGAGTCCAACAACGATTTTCATTTGTTACGTTCTATTTAGGGAGCCAGAGATCAATATATAAAAAGAATACACCCAACCGTGCTCAGTAAAGATGTGTACCGCTTACGTGTTAAGCGTACATTTCGTAAAAGACAAAAACATTACAGGTCTGACCAGAGTCCAAACAACTGATACGAAAAGTAATGTAACGTGGTGGCTGTGGTTTGGACATAAATAGCAGGAAAGTCGACTTAGTCCAGTGTGCTGTTGAACGTCAACATCGGCACCAGTTGCGTATTATGAGTCAGACTTCAGATTAGGGCAAAGCGCCAAGCATTGACGGACATCTGTATCACATCTGTACCCAACGAATAGCCAGTGACGACGGTCTTTACCGAAATGTATGACAACTGTATTTCATTTACTAGCGGAACAAATGCAATCACGTTAAAACCAAATATTTCTAAAATAAATTTTTGTTATCGATGACAACATAAAAAAATATAATATTTAACTTTTCCATTCTAAAAAAATGTGCTTCTAAAGCACTAGTGAAGGCAAACGTTTTTGACGGAGAACAAAAGTTTTAAACTAGAAAATATAAAAAAATACAATATGGCGCTGTACAGTGGTTTGAAAACGATTTATTTTGGATATAATTCAGTATCTCATGTACCACTGAAGATATCTCAATGAAATTTCTCAGAGGCAAAGCAGAGGTGTTTGTGAGTAGAGCTACAAAAAGGGCAAGACCCCAAAGTTGGCTACCTCGGGTATATAATTGTTTGGAAAATTTATAAAAAGTTTATTTTTAATTTAAATGTTAAGATTTTTTTAAATTAAGTAGACCTTCTAAAAAATATCGTGCTCACATCTGTAGGGTATCCCTTTTAAATTGGGACAAAATTGCCTTACAATTTTTTTTTATTCGGTGGATAATGCTCTAGCTTTAAAAATAAAAAGATTGATTGATTAAGTACCCCGAGAAATGCTACTATTTAGAAGGGTTAACAAAAATTAGAAGAAAACGTTTAACAAATGTGTGATTTAATTTTCATAAGATTATTTTCAGAAATAAATCACTTTGTTATTTAAAGTTATATAAAAAAAACACGAAATTATTCATCCGCCCCAAAATCTCTAAATTCCTTGTTATAAATTTAACACATTATTTTCGAACTATTTTCTAAAAATTCTTTGCGATGATTTATTTTTGTTAAAAATACTTTAATTGACTTTTATCGGGCCATTAACAAAACTACATTGTATTTTTAATTTCTTCGCTCAAAAATTGTTGGCATAGTTTCGTGTTGTATTCGTACATACGAGTAGACATTAAATTTGAAAACATCTACATATTTTGAAAATTCTTTGTTGCAGAATTTAAATAGCCTGTGATAGAATTTCCTTTTGCCCTATCTATACATTTAATAAAACAGTAACTTTCTGTATGGGTGTGTTCGCATCACGTAAAAACTACTGGATGAATTTTAATAAAATTTTATGTGGGGGTACCTTAGTATCTCGAGTTAAATATTTTTCCCTTAAAAATATCTTATTTCCAAATGCAAATAGAATTAACATAGTGAAAGTACTCGGCTCATAAACACACATATGAGCTGTTTATTTGGAAAGTGGCATAAGTCAGTTTCGTTTTAAAACGATATATTTAAGGTTTAGCGTGTATATATATTTTGGTTATGACAAAGCCATTTCTATTAAACCAAATTCATGATGATTGGGTAATTGGCGCTTAACATTTGATAGCAAATTTTTGTAAAAATAAAGAAATACCGTTAAATTGTAATCACTGTTAGCATTACCATGGTATAGAAAGTGACTTATGCCACTTTCATATGTGTGTTTATGTATATTGATATATTTTGTAATGTGCAACTGCCGACATATGCAGTAAGAAAGAGTTTTAGAAATCTCATTTATGAGAAATTTCATAAAAGAATACTCATAAAAGAACACAAATGAAAAAAAATTATAAAAATTATAAAAAAAAAATTATAAATATTTTTTGGTAAAAGAACATTAATGAGAATGAGCTAATTCATTACTTATCACATATGAATCATAGGATAGGCTTCGTTTTTCACCATTATTGTATGTGTACGCTAAAAATATTTCAACGCTCATAAATGAAAAATTCTGAACCCTGGTTTTTATAGTTGGGTAAACGAACTTTCACATGCCCATTAAAGGCCTCTATTTGTCATATACGATATTATTAACGTGGGTGTAGCATGTAGAATGCTTAATGCAAAAAATTTTCCTACGAACTTTTCATTTATGAAAAATTAACCAAATTAACAAAATTCATCACCATCTATTCACTTTTGAATAGAAAGGAAAAAAAATAGATCATTTCACTCCCAAATGAACAAACACAAAATATTGTTTAGTCTCTCACACATGTATGAAAAAGAATTTGAAAAAAAACTAAAATGTACATACTCACACATGATTGAGCAGTGAGTGAGCATTTCGGTATTCTGATAAAAACCCATTACCGCTAGTGCTTATTTGCAATTTTTAACCGACTTCAAAAAAGAAGGAGGTTATCTATTCGTCTGAATGTTGCTTTTTTTATGTATGTAACCGCAGAACTCAGCCATTTCTGAACCGATTTTAAATTTTTTTTCTTTATTTGAAAGGTTATGCTTTCAGATTGGTACCATTTTAAAATCAGTTCATTATATTAAAAAAAGGGTGTCCCCATACAACATACATTTTTTTTACGTGTATTAAGAACCGTAAAGGGCACCAAATTAAAATTTTAAAAAATTGCGTGTCGGTGTAGCTCCCAACAGCAGAAATTGATAAAAAAAATAAATTTAAAATTTAAAGGGTGTCCCCATAGGTGACGTAATTTGACCTATTTGGGCCTATCTTTTGAACCGTTATAGGCAAAACCTTGAAAATATGACAGAATGTCGGTTAATTTGACCGTTATAATAAAATGTATAAATATATAAAATTTTAAAGGGTGCTCCAATAGTTCATTTAATTTGATGTTTATGGCCATACTTTTGAAAAGTTGTACACTGACCGCTGAAATTCACAAAGAACCTGTATTGCTTAGTCCGCTATAACAAAAAGTATAAAATTTGAATTTGGAAATAAAAGGGTGTCCCAATAGTTAATGTAATTCTATGTATGTGGCCAAACTGTTGAACTGTTATAGACAGACAGCTGAAATTTACAAGGAACCTGTATTGCAAAGTCCACTATAGCAAGTTTACAATTTAAATTTAGAAACTAGAGGGTGTCCCCATAAATTATGTAATTGATCTATGTATATGACCCTATCTAACACAAAATTAAAAAAATAAGGCAGAATATCTACTACTTTCTCTGGTATGATATCAAGTATAAATATTTGGAATTATAATGTAAAGGGTATCCCAATAGTTCATGTAATTTGATATATATGGTTAAACTTTTTAACCGTTATAGACAGATAGATGAAATTTAAACAGAATCTTTGAGGCCAAGTCCTCTATAACAACAGGTCTTTAATTTAAAATTGTAAATGAAAGGGTATCCCAATAGGCGATGTTATTTGATCTATGTGACTCTATCTTTGAAACCGTTATAGACAGAGGCTTGAATGGTGTCCCCATAAAAGACAGATGCTGGTGAAAATAGCTTAAATTTTGAACAATAATAGGGAGAGGCTTGACATTCACATAGTCTTTACTTTTTTCCGCTAATTTTGGCGCATCTATTATTTGGTTTAAATCTAATTCTTAAAGATTACTTCTTACATTTTTAGTTTATAACTGCTGCCCTTCTATCTGTTTTAAAGTCGGTTTTTTTTTTTTGCAAAAATTATGTGTAACCATTTTTTGGTTTGTTTTGAATTTGAAGTAGTAACGTGTCACCACGTTAATATGGATGAAGAGAATTTCTCACTCATCTCTGACATCTGAGATTTTTTCGGAAACTATTTTCTTACTATACCCGATATAATTCTGTAAAAGCCTATTGAAATCCGATGTAGTTAGCTTGCGGAAAATTGTTGTCAATTTAGTAGAAGTGATACATGAAGCTATTGCACGTGATTCGTGTATATAGAAGCCAACTGATTTAAAAGGGATAAAAAATAGATGATTTATATAGAGCTAGGCTAGTATTATAGTAACCGCCACTGAAAAAGCACGTTAGGCCATCGCCATGTTAAAGTGACAGGTTTCTTTTAAAGAAAGTATTAGAACTCGAACCGGTCCTTATCACCTAAAAACTAATCACGTGACAAGTCAAGTGTTAGTTCTTTTCCCAATAGGTTAATGCCAGTTGTAAATATCAGTTACAATTTGTAAAATAGAATTTAGGAAAAATGTTTCTTAATTTAACTATAATAATTCGGATTCTAGGTTAAATTTTTAAAATTTTATAAAGTCTGTTTAATCTAGTATTCAAGGCTTCTTGTATTTATTAAGTCTAAGGTATAAAAAAAACAACATACATACATTTTTTTGCAAATTTAAATGTCAAAGAGGTATTAAAATCCCATAAAACTTTAATTATTTGGCAATTTTAATTTAGAAAATAATTGAATAAAAAACAATTTAAATCGGACTTGAATACAGAATTTGCAAGTAGAAGAAAAAGAAATGATAATTAAATATCACCTGATATTTTGTCAACAAATTGAATAATGCTTTAATTACGTAAAATGATTCTTTAATTCATGAAGGCCTCACAAAATTATCATACAACCAATTAGAATTTTATTTATTTTTATTTGCTAAATTTATAATTTGTCTTATTCCACTTACCATCATGTTTAAAGATCAAATTATAATGATAAAATTGTTTGTAACAATTTTACATTTTAAGCGTGGGAATCTAAATTAAATTGCGACAGCAATACTTTTGTTGCAATACAAATATTTATGTTTATGTTTGTTTTTTTTTTCAAGAAATATTTAAACCAAAATATAATAAATACAAATAAAATAAATAAATTATTTATCATGGGATTTTGTTAAATGACACGCAAACGTTTATGGAGACACTTGTTGTTATCAACATGTTGCTAAAAATCACAAACATTTTTTATTTTCTTGTAATGAAAAATTAACAATATTTATCATTCTAAAATTCTAGTAATTTTTCTTGTTTCTTTTTTTTTTCAGCCCCCAACACACCCACACTTTTATTGCGGCAAATATTTTTTCAATACAAAGTGTTTAACAAACGTTGTATTTTTTTGTTGCTGAAAATAATCGTATTTTATTTATTTATTTTAATTTATATTGCGTGCAACATAAAACTGTTTTCTGTTCAACACACGAACAATTTATTTTGTAATTAAAAACTACTAAAACAATAATTGTTTGTTTGTTTTTTAGCTCTTTATTTAATATTTGAAGAAAAAATGCAATAAAAATAAAAATCTTATTCATTCATGTTTTCATTTTTATTCATTCATCGAAAAATATGCCAACAATATTTAATTGTAAAATTTTGTTTGTTTGTATAGACATAAATAATAAATGCAACGCAACCAAGGGAAGGTATACCAACTACTGTATATGTATAAAAATATTTTTGAAGTTATTATTATAAACTAAAACATTAAATTTTAAAAATTTGTTCTGTTCAAAGGTGAGTAGAGGTCAAAATACAACAATCATAAATTTCTTGCTGGCAACTTGGAAAATTAAAAAATAACTCTAATAGGAACATTCGACGATTTGATAAACTGTTAGGAGCTTGTCTGTTAAATTTCGGGTTGAAAATGCAAAATATTAACTGTGAGTCTCATCCAATGAGGCTATTTGATGTATTAAGACCCCACGCAAACCCCTAAGGGTCTGTGAGCACATATACAATCTCAAACAGAATCTCACAAAGAGAACAAAATATGTAAAAATTTTAAATCAGTAGCATACCAGCTTGCAACAAGGTAGGTTTGTGTCACGTTGCTAAATATTTAGCAAACCAATGCATTTGCAGTTTAACCACTTTTTTTGGTTGGAGGCCTTTGCTCAAGACCAACCAAACCCAGGAGTGTATTTGTAAACACAGGCAATCTCGACGAGACTCTCACAAAGAGAATCAACCCATCACCTTTTTAATCAGTAGAATCCCAGTGGTAAAACTATAAAGACCTTCTCAGTTCAGGTCTTTTATAAGACATGCTTAGACCTCTGTCTCCTTTGTTTTTCAGTGTACAAGTATCAATGCATACTCATTTCTCTGATTGGGGGCTCCTGCTTAAGATGATTCATGTGATTTTCATGTCTTTAACAAAAAGACTGGATACAACATTTTAAGTATCAACTGATGATGTTTCATAATTAAGTCAAAAAGATGTCACAATAGAGCAGTGCGCCGCAACATAGCGCAGATGTGAGTTTGCTCTCTCAACACAAAGAGAAAAACGCATGTAAAATCATACGGAAGAGAATTGTGATGGAAGGGGTTTGCGGGGCACTGCTATAGAGTGACCCGTAAGGAAAAGTGAAAACTCCCCACAGACATGGGCACTAAAAAAATACCGGAAACCAGAAGTATAGGCAGTATGAACTAAAACCAAGCAATGTTCGACTCTGCGTAGTGGGGGAATTACAAAAAAAAAAAAAAAAATAGTTCAACTTCATCTTCACATGGCTATCAGACAAACTTAAATCAGCGCGTCCAACACTGTCTATTTCAAATATTCTCTTGTCAATTTTTTGCAACTGGTAGTAAAGTTGGCTGCAAGCAAACTGTTTTTTTCTTTTTTTTTTTTTGGTGAAAAAGTAACGATATTTTAGTTTTTCCAAGTCTCTTAAGAAATTAGATCTGGATTTTATGTAAATTAAAATTACTGCTCATGACGCTATTATATAAGTATGTTGTCGCAGCGTTAAAATTAGGCGTTAAAAAACGTTGCGTTGATATACAGTGGACCTTAAGTTTGATTTTGACTCTTATAGTCTTAAAGGGACAGCTATATGAAAAATTTAAACCGATATGAATTTATTATCTTCCATGCGATTTAAAAAAAAAATTTATGACGATTGTTGTGCAGTCTCCGTAAATCAATTGATCCCACTTTAGGTGGCATCATGTCAATTAGTCTTTTTATTTAAAAACTTTTTACAACAAATTGTAAATGTCTAATAAAGGAAACATCCCTTTTAAAAATTTTCGTCATAGAAAAAGCCCAACCGAAAAGTATTTGGTGCAGTAATACAATTAAAAATAATTACCGGATGCTGTCTAATGTATTGTAGTTGTATTGCTCTTGCTCCCACAACTACAACTGATTAACTGAGTGAGTGATGTAGTACGCGTACTACCTCATTTGCTAATTGTTTATACAATTTTTTTTTAACATTTTTTCCATCCAGTATTATTTAAATGGAATTTCCTCTTGTAAATAAAAATGGAATTTTTTTTGAAAAATTTCTCACCACAAAAAACAAATTGCAAATAATGATTTAATTGGCAACATGTTAATAAACATATTTTTATAGTAATTTTTTTTCTTAAATATGCTTAAAAAACAACATTAACAGCAAATTTTTAATTATTTAAACTTTTTTTATCTTTTACATGCAATCAATTAATTGTTGAAAACAGCTATAAAGACATTTTTTTGTGCAACAACTGCTTGTTAAGTGTTGCTTCCTTGGCAATATTCAATTTTATTTATTTATCTGCAACGTGACGTTCGAGTATATTATAGATTTTCATCGATTTTTATCGATTTTTTTTTTTTTTTGCTACAGACAGTAAACAAAAAAATTGTTCGTACACATTTAAACGTTTGGTGTGATAACATTTTTATTTTACATTATTGTGTTGAAAACTCAAATTTGCAGGTGTTTGGAAAATGAAATTGAAAAATTTTTCATGAGAGTAGAATTTAAATAAAACAAATATTGTTTTAAACGTTTTTGATAAAAATTAATATACATTTTACAAATGTGAGGTATGCAGATCATCGGTCAACATTTTCTTCTAATTATTCATATCGTTTGAATCCGATCGTTTGTGTTTGAACAGCTGATACCGCACTTCATAGAGCTGTAATTCGAATAAAAGTTTTATTTGAGTTTTGTATATAAATAAAAAAATTGTTCTTTCCAATAATTAAATTATTTATATTTATAATAAAAAAATATTCGATTAATTATTCGATAGACGAATAATCGAATATTTTTTTCTAGAGTACATTTTTAGGCAAATATAAAAAAAATTCTGTTACGAATTGTTAAGCAATAGCAAATTGAGATTTCTGAGTAATATGTATATTAAACAGTTGCAAGAGCAAGCTAATAAGCTCATGAGCAAGTGGTCAAACACAAAGTAGCTTATTGAACATATGCCTGCTCACACCATACTATTAGTGAGCAAACTTCTGTTCCTATCATCAACGTAATGAGGTGACCGAGTAAAACAAACTTTTTCTACTATTGACCGCCGTGTTTACCCATCTTATGTTCGGAACACTCATTGTGTTTTGTTTATTGGCTGTGCAGCACTTTTGGATCAGGCTTAGTGCGTTTTGCTTGCACTAGTGGTTTTTTGTTTGCTGTATCTCTTAATCTGTTAAAAAAAATCTTCTTGAACTCGCTTGAACTCTTGAACTCATTGTTATGTTCATTTATTCATATTTATTCAAACTTTCTTATGGAAACCCTGCAAAGCTGATCGCATTTAGCTCGCTGGTCTTTGCTGTTTATTATTCTCCACTCATCGTTTCGCGTGTACTATGAACAAACATGAATTCAATAAAATATTGTAATGAGTGTCTTATGAGCTTCATTTTGTAGTGCTTCAATGTATATGAATGCTCAGTTGCCAAATTGATTATTTCCATATTAATATTAAATTAGACTTTTTTTAATGAAACTAAATAAATACGCTTATTTAACAATCTCTTAGAAATTTTTACTAATAAACCATTATTGGAGTTAATCGATTTGACAATTAAAGTCTCATCATGCAACTCATAGTACCTTAAAGTTTTGACCTCAGTGTTTCCTAATATGAGTTGATGGTAACGAAGACCACAATATGCCGTAAACATAAATAGTTTAAAGTCACTCTTATTGAATGATAATAGCCCTTAGGAAGTACCCTGAGATAATACGATAAAACGTTTTGATTGTCTCAGCCCTGTCAGAGCTTCCAAATAGCGAGAGAACTCTGCTTCGTCCCAGGAATGTTTTTTTTCTTTAGCATAACCATTGATATGCCAAAGAAAGGTTCTCGTCCTGTAGATCTAAGTCGTGCTACTAGGTTGGCTCGACAGACTGCAAGCTCATTGCCAACATTTCCGTCATGACTGGGAACCCATAATAGTTTAACCTATTGTAGAGGCCGTATTAGATATGTCACACAATCCATGACTATAGCCGACCTTAGATCAAATGAGGTAAAGGCATTTAAAGCCCATATGAGATTAAGGCCTTTAAAACATTCCCTGGTACAGATGATGATGACGTAAACTGCTGTCTGAAAGATCTTTGGACACTTGCCCTGAGAACTGCAATTGAAAGGCTGTTAGGCTACTCTGAGAATAACGTGCGTTTTTTGAGTTAAATCTGAGTCGTATTTTGAATTACAAAGTGAAACATATCGGGTATATATATAAGTGTATATTTTTTAAGGCAAAGAAAAAAAAAAATGGTTCAACAGTCTGCGAAATGACTGGCTAAAATATATTTGATTCTAAGTGGTAACAAAATACAAATTTCCTGTTAAAGACCATAAACAATTTGTATATGTCTAATTAAACCAGCTGAATTTAAAGATCGTAACTAAAAATCAAATAAAGTTAAAAAGAAAAAAAAAAATCAAACCCATAGAGAAACGCACGCGTGCGTAAAACTAGATATTAACACAGATTATTAGTTTTAAATTTTTCATGAATTATTTAAAGGCAACCCCTCTACACCAAAGTGGTAACAATTTATTTTTTAACTAAAGTAACGATTATAAAGCAACACTGATAATTTATAATTACTTGTTTAAGAATTAATAAAACGAAATCCACTTAGAGAAGCTTCTCTATGATTCCAAGAAAAAAAAAACAGTAACTTGCTGCACTACTTGTTTTTGAAGCGTGTAGCCAACACTTCACATTTTAAAGGAGACCAAAATTAACAGATACTCATTATCTTAAAAATACTCTAAAAAAAGTACCGATAGAAATAAATAATTTTGCGGCAAAGAAAAAATTCTTTTTATATGATTTTTCTTCTTCTTGTATTTCAATTAAAAGAAGAAAAATAATCTACAGTTAATTTTATAGAATAATAAAGCAAAAAAGAAAACTTAAAAATTATATTCCATTAAATATCGTACAGTGTTGCACTAATGAGTTTAGATAATCAGCAATTAAACGTTATAATTATGGGCCACTAAACCTGAGTGCATGTGAATAGGAAAAGAAGAAGAAGAAGATGAAAAGTGCTAGGTATCACTTTACTTGGACATTGCAGCAACTGTAAAATTTAAGTTTGAAGCTTCAATGATTTTAATTATGACCATCATTATTTTTGGTATATATTACAGTTAGGTTTATTAGATTTGAAGTTTAACTAACGGAAAATAATTGGAAATAAAATGAGTGCTTTTACAAAAAGCTGTTAAAAAAATTATTGCAACATTAAAACATGTTACAGCAGCAAGAAAGTTATTATTCATATTTTCCCTTAGTGTAATAATAATAATTTTGAGATTCTTGCTTTTATAGTGCTTGCGTTATGGTTTATGGATTTTCTTTACATATAGAGGTACCCATCCCTGGATAAACTTCGAAAATTTATATAAAATTCGAAAATTACTGTAGAGTTCTGCAAAATGTGTTTAAAATAGCCCTTTGACAAAAATAAAAGGTGCTGCCAAGTTTGCAGTACCTTTAAATTGGTAACATTGCGTACTTTCACTACTTTTGCTGTATTTTTTCTCGGAAATGAGACATTTTTACGGAAAAAAGTATCCCATATTTAAATCAAGATACTAAGGTACCTGCTCACAAAATTTTATTACAATTCATTTAGTTGTTTTTATGTGATGCGAACACATAAGAGACAAACAAACATTGCAAAAATTGCAGTTTTGTATTCCATTTCGATTACTATATGCACCAGCAACAATATTTTCCAAAAAATATTTCATGTACAGAAATGGTCCTATTACAATTTTATTATATGTATATCTATATATATATAGATTTAAAAAAAAATTAATCTTCCGCTTTAACTGTCAGGAGAATAAGTGTTTAGAAGGTACATCTATCTACGCTTGCTAAAGATAGAAATTGCTATGACCCCGCAACGTCTTAACATGACCACATCTTACGCTGCTGTAATTTTTAACCCACTTGAGTCAACAATATTTCCCTACGCGCTCTGTTTTTACTTCAAGTATTAAATATCTATTTAAAAAAGCAATAAAAAGCAGCTATTTTCTTGTGCGCTTACGAAGGTAAATTCACATAAAATCACTCTTTCGTGTGATTTCAAAACGGTTTGTAATTTGAAATCACTTGCTTTCTGAACCGGTGTGCATTTTTAAATTTATAAAGCATTGAATAAACTAATAAATAATAAAATATAAAAATATGTTCTCTAAATTCAAAACTTAATATAAATTTCTTCATTATATGGAGCCCTATTTGCGATTAAATCGTAAGCGACAAAAGAAAAACTTTACACGAGGGGGTTTTTATTATTTTTCTTTAAGCCGTGCAATACTTTATTTAAATTTAATAAGGCAATAATATTATTAAATTCTAGCTTTTTAATAAGGCTATATTTTGTCTTTATTAATCTTTAATGAAAAGCACGAAAATAAACAAAATAAAACGTTTGGTTTCGTTTGGTTTTCTTCTTTGCAGAGAGAGAGAGAGAGAAAAACAAAAAAATTAAATCAAATGTGCCATTTAGTTTAACATTGTAAACATAAACTATATATACGTTTGAATATTAACCGGTAGAAAAGGAAACTATTAGAACAAAATGAAACGAAATGCACAAATGCATAAAAACGTTCCGCAAACGTTTACTAAACGATTTGAGAGATTTTGAAAGACAGCTTGTAATATTTTTTGTTTTTACTGTTGTTGATTACAATAATATAAGAAGAAAAATAAAATAAATATACATACATATGTATGTATATAATAAACTAGGTGTGCCCACACACGTTGTGTGCGTCTTGACAATAAAAAAGGTAATCCAAACCAAATTTTAAGACTCTTACGTCTTTACCTTATATAAAGTTAACAATCTCAGGATACAATTTATATAAAATTTTAAAAATTGTTGTAAAGCTCTGTATAAGGTTTTTAAGATGTTTTAATAACCGTGTTATTCCACAAAGTAAAAATACAAATCAAAGACAAATGTTATTTCCGCTTTCAAAAATAAAAGATGCCTAAAAGTATGCAGTACCTTTAAATCGGTAAAAAATCGGCGACCACTTTTTCTTGGAAATCGGTAAAAAATCGGCGACCACTTTCTCATGGAAATAAGATATTTTTGCGGAAAAACCTGGGAGGTGGGCGGTGCCCTGCGTCAAAAGTCAAATACACCTTTGCTAGTAAATTTTATGAGGACAATAAATTGAATTCAATTGATATATCTATAGATATAGATATAGCTACAATTCCAAATTTATTTTTAAAATTTTACGCTTTTAAAAATAAATTTATATTAAATAATATTTTTCTTTTAAACAAACCCCCTTTTTTGTGCTGAAATAATTTAAATAATAAAATTAAAATCCACTCATTTACCACAAGACCACTCACGAAGTGGGAGGTGTTTAAGTTAAGTTTTTCTCTACGATTTTATCGTAATAATGATAAGGTTTGGTGTTTTTTGTTTATTATTATTTGTTATTGTAGTTTTTTGTTTTTTTTTTTTTGTTTTAACTTATTTATAATATTCATAGTAAATGTTTTATAAAAAAGTAATTGACGCTGTCAATATTTGAAATATGTTGTCGCCAATGCATGACATGTACGTCTTTAATAAATTTGAAATGTGCAACGTGTTTCGTATTAGTATTTAAAATATTTTTTTTTATTCTACTATTGGAAAATTATTTATTATTCCTAGGGCTTTATTTTTAAACACATTCATTTTCGTATTATTTTCATTTGTTCTCTAAGCCATAGAGTGAGACATCAATAACAATTTGAAAAAAAAAAAAAATGAAATTAGAAAAATTGTACAAATTACGAGTATTAGAATATTCATGTAAAAATGTTTTATTTTTTTTATACATGATTTCTTATCTGTAATCAAGCATTTTATTACAATCACAAAAAAAAAAAATATTTTTATTAAAAAATATCGACACAAAACAGCCAACATTTTTAAAGAATTTTGCTGGTCATTGCAGTTTCTGTTTTCCTACGACGTTTTCAACACTGAGTGAGCTCTGACCGTTACCATCATCATGTAATTTAAATTATTACTTTTGCCTACAATGGCGATATTAAGAATACAACAATTATGCCTATTGATGTTCATGATGATGATGTGAACACACTCCCAAAGGCAAAAATAAATTACATTAAATTAATTTCCAACTTAGTGTTTTTTTGCATTTCACTTCCGCCAATTTGTAGAAACGACACAACGCATTATTATCAAATGTATTGGTTTATAGATTCTAATTGAAGAATAATTATTGTAAAATAAATTAAACGAAACGTAAAAAAGACAGAACTACGAATAGAGTTGGCAGGCCTTTGTTTCTATATAAATTAAATTTGTAAAATTTGTACACATAAATAATCTAAATTAAGAATTTTTAAATGGAAAAAAACAAAAATAAAATATTTTTATAAATTCACAAACCGAAGTGTTGGTTGCAAAAAATAATAAATTGGTTTCTCACATATAGTTTCTAACAACAGGCAACATGTTGCTAAGCCATTAGTGCTCGCAATTTCGTTGCAAAAAATAATAAATTGGTTTCTCACTTATTTTATTCTAATAACAGGCAACATGTTGCTAAGCCATTAGTGTTTGCCTTTTTTGATCCTTTTAATTACTCGATACTACTCAATACTTATCAATTGGCTACTCAATAGTACTCAATACTTTTGTTAGCACTGTTAATCAGAGTTCTAATGAAGTTGTTCAATTTTCGAATTAATTTGTTTCTAAAACTATAACGTTTGACGTATCGAGTAACTACTTTTGAGTATTGTGTACTCAAAAAAATTATCAAACACTCGGTAATCGATACCTCAATACTTTGCCAGCACTATAAGCCATTTGCTTTTAAATAATTTTATTTTATTAATTTTAGCCAACTTAATTATTACTAGCAGTGTCCGCGACGTTATCAGCGTCCTGACAATATTTTGTTCGAAAATAATCAACACTTAATTTTAAGACTAACTTGTATAGTGCTGCAGCTATGGCTTATATATTTACACTAGCTGTGCCCGCTAGATCGTAGGTGACCTCACAATATTTTGTTCGATTTTGCTTTGAAAGTAATTCACACCAAATTTTAAGACTCTTACTTTTATAGTGCTTCAGTTAGAGTTTATGTCTTTTTTATGCAGAGATACCCATCCCTGGATAAAATTCTAAAATTTATATAAAAGTCTAAAATTATTGTAGAGTTCTGTAAATAATGTTTATAATATAACGCTGTCAAAAATAATAGGTGCTGTCAAGTTTGCAGTACCTTAAAATCGGTAAAATTGCGTACTTTCACTACCTTTTTGCAACTTTCTTTTAGTAATGATATATTTTTTCGAAAACAAAAATCCTATATTTGAATCAAGAAACTAAAGAAACTCCATCCAAAATTTTAATAAAATTCATATAGTAGTTTTTACGTGATGCGAACACAAACGGACAGACAATAAATCTTAAAATATCCTGCTAACAAAAATAAAAGGTGCTGTCAACTTTGCGTACTTTCACTACTTTTTTTTTTGAAATTTTCTTCTGGAAATGAGATATTTTTTCGGAAAAAAGTATTCTATATTTTAATCAAGATTTTAAGGTACCTCTTTACAAATTTATTAAAATTCATTCAGTTCATTCAGTAGTTTTTTTACGTGATGCGAACACTGGCAGACACAGGCAGACAAAATTTCTAAAAATTGCTGTTTTGTATTCTATTTCGATTACTATTTGCAGCAGCAATAAAGTTTTCAGTTACAGTTTTGTTATATGTATAGATTTATATTGTCAGGAAATTCTCCAAAAATGCTAGTTGACCTTGGTATAGGAGGCATGAACTCCTTAAATGTGGTTCTAGAGTTTAACGATCTCCACCGCAATTCTTTAGTTTTTTTTTATTGGGTACTTCACCAACCAAGACGATTACTTTAAATGTGTATAGGATTTTAGACAATCAACATACTTATGTGAAATTAACACAATCAAATTTCGTTCTATTATTAAAAGTGTGCTATAATTCCTTTGAGTTTTTATGGTACTCCACAAAACAAATCAAAAGTGGTTATTATTTAATATTATGCTAATTACCCATAATGTTTTATAATAAAAATGCAATTTATTTGTTGGGGAAAAAGGGCTAGTCCCTATACGTATTTCACTGGTTGCTCAGGCCAGATCATCAGGAAACCTTTTTCCTAATTTTAGAGAAGCCAAAAATACTCTATAAGTAATAAAATTCTACAAAACACAATGAGAATTATGCATGTTAATAGAAGTGGTTATTGGAAAAAAACCCAAGTAAAAACACTATATACTGCGTCGCAGTCTAACCCCTAATTAATGCGAGAGTGAGACGCAGAAAACGGAAAAACAGAAATAGGCCTAATTGCCCTTAAAAGGTTAAGGCGCGTGTGTTGTTTACAAACACAAAGCTGTTTTACGACTGTTTATCAACTCAGAGCTGCTTAACTAAAAAATTGCTCACCATTTGAAGGTAGTTGATAAAAGCTCATTTGAGTGAAATATATTACACATTACCAAGGCGTATTCATACCAGGTGGAGTTGATAGCCCAGCTGATTGTTTTTTGCTCTCGTTTTTTTGCTAATGTCTTGTCAAGAAATACATTGTTTCATATCTGATAATCTAATGTCAAAGTTGTTGTTTTGTTGTAGTTGTTGTCCTACTGCTCGCACCTGGTATGAATTCGCCTTGCACATTACATTATGGTGTAAAATGTTTATCATGTTTAAAAGTCTCTTATTACTATTTAAAAGCTGCCAACTAAATTCCAATTAAAATTTGATTTTTCAAGTGTAAGGTTTTGGTCAATAATGAAACCCTTTTCAGAACTTTAGTATATTATAAAAAAAATTAGTAATATAAAATAGTAACTCATTTCCATTGTGAGGAGATACCTTAGTATCCTCATTCCAATATAGGATATTTTTTTTCCGTAAAAATATCTTATTTCTAAGAGTAAGTAGAGAAAAAGCAGGGGAAAAAAACTAATGCATCCTTTAAGGCATCTTTTATTTTTGAAAGCAGTATATTTTAATGTTGCACAACAGATGGCGCTGTTGTAAAATAATAAGTAACTCATTTCCTGTCTGGCTTTTATAGAGCCCTAAAGTAGTTTTTAGAATTTTATATAAAATTTAGAATTATATCCAGGGATGGGTACCTTTATATAAAGTAATTAAGTAAGAGTCTTAAAATTTGGTGTGGATTACGTTCAAAGCAAAATCGAACAAAATATTGTCAGGACGCACACAACGTGTGTGGGTACAGCTAGTTTTAAAGTAACACTATCTATAACCATAACACGTTGACATGGTCAGGCAGGTAGGGCTTAAAATCGGTTATATAGTTCATCTTATTTTCTTTTATAATAAAATAAAATGTATATTAGGAAATGTTCATTAAGGTATATTAATTTAATATTTTTTTTCTAATTTTTTATTTTGCTTAAATTTGCGGTGGTTTTAATGCCAATTTATGCGAATTTTATGAGCATTTAATTTTCAGCAGGTGACAAATTACACAGGGCAACAGCAAAAATATGCTCGAGTAACTACTATATACATTTGATGTATCATGGCTACCTTAGTACAAAAATGGTAAAATTTTTAAATTCTATGGATAGATTTTTTTTTTAAAAATTTTTTTTTAAAATTGCAATTTTTTTGAGACGTTTCTTCAAATATTTAATGATAACTCAAAAACTACTAGTCCGATATTATTAAAATAAATTCAGAAAAATTAAGATTTGCATAGCCTTTAATTCGTCTATATATCGCGTTTCAATCGGATCAATAGTATCGGAGTTATAATAAAAAACTTAAGAAAAAAATATATTTTTTACGTAAAAATGGCAAAAATTTTCGTTTTAAAAAAATCATAAAAAATCGAAAACGGCAAAAAACTTCCAGATTCATTTTTTTATCGCATAGCGACATATAATAGCAACAAAATGAGATATCGACCATAAAAATCGATTGATTTTTTTCGAATTTATTCACATTTTAGTGAATTCGCTCATTTTCACAAAATTTTAGTTTTTTGCTTGATATACGCATTATAGCGGGTTTTCAAATGTGTGAAAAACATAAATTTTCCAATTTCAAGGGGTGCATGTCGGATTAATGTTAGATTTGATGAGAAACTTCCACCCACAAAATTTTAGTCGAATTCGACAACGTTAACACGTAGCGCATAGGCCCCAAATCTGAAAAAAAGCGTTTAAATCGAAAATAATTGACAAATTTTCAGTTTTTGCAAAATTAACGCTATTTATTTCCCCTTTTGCAAAAAAGTGGATCCTGGTCCTTAGGGCAAACACAATGAGATTTACAATAAGCTACATATCTTTTAAATCGGTTAAACAGTTTTCAAGTTACTTGCCGAAGGCAATTGACAAAAAAATGTAACTAAGTCAAATCGATGGAATAGATCGAAAATGCATTTCATTGTTTTATTCATGTATTTTCTTTTATTTTATATTTTATTATTTAAATTTATTACAACATATAAAATAAGGAAATAAATAAATAAATATTATAAACTACAAACTTTGGAATTTTCTTTTATGACATTTTCTATTATTGAATAACGAAGTGTTGCTCTGAATACTCCAGCAAAAATCTGCCATCATGTGTGCATCCCAGCGACCCTGGTATCTTTCCTCCATTGTCCGAATATCTTGGTGAAATCGTTCGCCCTGTTCCTCACTTAAGTCTCCTAGATTTTCAGGAAAACGATCTAAGTGACTGTGAAGGTAATGTAACTTGATGCTCATGTTGCATCCAAGATTCTGGAAGTGAGTTAACATCTCTTCAACGTGCGCAACATAATCATCATCCTTGTTATTTCCTAAGAAATGTTGAATAACCCATACAAACGAATCCCATGCATTTTTCTCAATTTCTGACATTGAAGTGAGAAAATCGGTATCTTTGACCAATTTGCGAATTTGTGGGCCGTCAAATATTCCTGCTCTTAGCTTTTCCATACTCAAACTTTTAAACTTCCTTGAAATATACTGGAAACATTCACCATCTTTGTTAAGTGCTTTAACAAATTGTTTCATCAGACCAAGTTTAATGTGAAGAGGGGGTAATATGATGCGATCTCGGGGCACCAGAGGTACATTTATAACATTCCTCATACCTGGGTCCAGTGTTTCCCTATAAGGCCATTGTTTTCTCTTCCAGTGTTCTGACTTAGCTCTGCTGTCCCATAAACATAAAAAACAAGGGTATTTGGTATAGCCACTTTGTTGACCTAATAGGAAATTTACCATCTTAATATCAACACAAATTACCCAGTTATGTTCATTATACTTTATCTTCTTCATGACCAATGCAATTACAGAGTATTCTTCTTTTACCTTGGTTGAATGTGCGATTGGCAAGGAGTGAAATTTATTTCCATTGTGCAAAAGGACACACTTCAAGCTGCGTTTTGATGAGTCAATAAATAAACGCCATTCGCTTGAATCATATCTATGTAAGCCCATGGCAGTCATCAAACCAGGAATATCCGTGCAGCAGACAAAATCGTCCTCTTCTGCAAAATAGTGAAGTAAGCCTTTTTCTCGGGTACGGTAATACGAAACTTTAGTTTCCTCCGTTATGAGATTTGATTCCTTCATCCGGGATGCAAGTAATTCCGAAGATGCTTTTGACAATCCAAGTTCTCTTATTACATCATTTAGCTGGTCTTGATTCCATGGTCTCGGTGAGATATTTTTGTGTGGGATGAACTCGTCATTTTCAGATATAGGTAGTTCTGGATCTGAACTTCCTGATTGAGAACACATGCTTGAGGTTGAGTGTCCTTGTGAAGATGAAAGCACTTGACTACAGCTTGGTCCCTGATCTTGTGCATCCATAATTTTCAGTATTTCGCGTACTTGTTTTGCCATACATTTCTCATTCATCCAAAACACTTTGGCAGTACCTGGATATTGTATAGTGGTTTCAAAAGCATCTAATTTTTTTATTTTGTTGCGTTGTGTAATAGGAAGATATCAGTCAATTTTAGCGAAATTTTATATTTTATTGTTAAAAAAGAAAAAAATAAAAAATTTTAAAAGTAAAATGTTTTTGTAAATTGTCTTCGGCAAGTTCTCAAGGACATATAATGGCCAGTGAAAATTGTAATAACTCGAAAACTTAAAGACATGTAGCTTATTGTAAATCTCATTGTGTTTGCCCTAAGGACCAGGATCCACTTTTTTGCAAAAGGGGAAATAAATAGCGTTAATTTTGCAAAAACTGAAAATTTGTCAATTATTTTCGATTTAAACGCTTTTTTTCAGATTTGGGGCCTATGCGCTACGTGTTAACGTTGTCGAATTCGACTAAAATTTTGTGGGTGGAAGTTTCTCATCAAATCTAACATTAATCCGACATGCACCCCTTGAAATTGGAAAATTTATGTTTTTCACACATTTGAAAACCCGCTATAATGCGTATATCAAGCAAAAAACTAAAATTTTGTGAAAATGAGCGAATTCACTAAAATGTGAATAAATTCGAAAAAAATCGATTTTTATGGTCGATATCTCATTTTGTTGCTATTATATGTCGCTATGCGATAAAAAAATGAATCTGGAAGTTTTTTGCCGTTTTCGATTTTTTATGATTTTTTTAAAACGAAAATTTTTGCCATTTTTACGTAAAAAATATATTTTTTTCTTAAGTTTTTTATTATAACTCCGATACTATTGATCCGATTGAAACGCGATATATAGACGAATTAAAGGCTATGCAAATCTTAATTTTTCTGAATTTATTTTAATAATATCGGACTAGTAGTTTTTGAGTTATCATTAATTATTTGAAGAAACGTCTCAAAAAAATTGCAATTTTAAAAAAAAATTTTTTTAAAAAAAATCTATCCATAGAATTTAAAAATTTTACCATTTTTGTACAAAGGTAGTCATGATACATCAAAATTATATAGTGGTTTTAAGAGCACATGAAATTTTTTTTATTTTGTTGTGCTGTGTTATTATTAATTTCGTGATTAACTTCATGAGTTAGATTTATGACTGCCATAAATGTTAAAAAGCTAAATTTATATTAACAACGTTGTACGTAATAGGTATATGGAATTTTATTATTAATTAAATAAAATATCATTATTAAAAATGTCTTTTGATTCAAACATTTCAAGTGAAACTTTTTTGTTTGCAAAAGCAATTAACAATATTAACAATTTATTAACACGAAATTACAAAGCGATTAACATTAAGCTTATTTTTAGTTTATGAATGGCTGTAAACATCCTGTTATGAGTTATGTTTTTTTTTGTTGTTGCTGAAAGTTGTTTTTTTTTAATATTGATGTGGTAGGTAGTTGTGACAAAATTATACCATTGAAAACTTAAACTAAAAAAAATTCTTTGACAATTTTCAATAAAGTGTTGTAGGTTGTTTGAGATTTGAAACTTAAAAATAAATTTAATTTTATAATAATTCTTTGTAGTAAATTCTGTCTCTGCAACTGAGCTTTTGAATATTAAATTTCAAGTACTAAATTGGTGCAGAAGTAAAAGTTAACTGAATACTGTTGCTCTTTAACAAGTTCAAAAAGTGTTCGATCCAAATTTTAAAGGAAAACACATATTAAACTTAATTATCAAATTAAACTAACAAATTTAACTTAATTTTTACTTTCGTTACAGGAAGGTGAAAATATCATGCGGGAGCAGACTGCCCCTGTTATAGCCTTCGACCTGTAGGATAACTATATTATTTGAAACAATGCCGTTTCCATCTTTACGCATGGCTCCAAGGCAGATACCGAAAGTAGGTCGGGGAAAAATTCGATATCGCTTCTTGAAGACATCATGAAGGGGCACTGTATGATTAAATGTATATTCGTCAAACGGAAAACTCTCATGGTTAGAGCTGCAGAAGCTGTCTGTATGAGGAGGAGGAAAAAGAGTAATTTCAACACCTTATCTACGACCGTCCAAGAACATAGGAGCTAGACTGTCTTAGAGATGCGGTACTGATTGGTTTTGCGACAGTTCCCAGCTGGTTCTTACTGACTGGAGATAATGAAGTTCCCCAGTCCGCAGTTCCCTATAAATGTGGCCGAGAGAAATCATTATATAAGACGATCCCGATTAACCTAACTTAAACTATAATTAAAAAAAAAATATTTAATTAAAATCTAATTTCTAGATTGAAGCCAACATGTTGCTAACAAAATATATGTAATTCATAAATTTACATATAAAATATTATTTTAAATTTAAACTATAGCTTAAAACTTCAAATAATATTTTTAAGCATTAAACTCATAGACGACAGCAGGATACCGACTACAACATGTCTAAATTAAAATACACAAGTTTATATGAAGACGATTATTTTGACAACATCATAGCTACATGGCTACACAACCAGCGCTGTGGCTATAGCGAACTTAGGCTAATTTGTATTTTTGATTGCGACAATTTTATTTTTTTTTTTCAACAAAAGAAAATGTCACAAAATTAAAAATACGAATTCATTTACAGTCAAAAGGTTTTGAACAAATATATTTATTTGTTTCGATATGATAAAAGTATTTTTTAGAAAAGTAATTTTTTTATAAGTAAAATATATATTTCTACAATATTTTAATAGTTTTAGTTTTGAAGTATGTAGCTGTCGTCTTCAAGATAATTCATTAGCTGACTACACGGCGACGATTGTAGCCAACGGCATTTGTAGTCATGTAGTGGTCCAGCCGCTGTTGTCTATGTGTTCAAAGCATTATTTTTATTATCAGTAAACATATTGCTTGGAAAATGTTGTTAAATTCTTTTTAAAAATTAAACAAATATTTTTTTCTGTTTTAAAAATTAATGTTATTTGATAACGTTTTTAGCAAAAAATTAATTTTTTTCTTTTTTAAAAATTAAATTAAAAGTACTAAATAAAAAAAAAATAATTACTAAAAATAACATAAATAAAATAAGCGCAACAAGTTTCTAAACAAAATCTTAGCAACAAGTTTTAAATAAATTTTTCATACCACAAAAAAAAATGTTTAAAAACTGATATCGAAATAAATAGTGATAGAAATTATAAAAAATAAAAATTATCATATATTGCATCAATAAAATATTATGAATAGCACATTTATCTCAATATTTTAGAATAAAAACATGTTGTATGAACAATGTTTATGAAACCAGTGACTTGTTTTGCATCACAAAGAAAAGTTGTGTAAAATATTTTATCCACTTTTATTATTTTAATCAACTTACCCTAAAGGGTTAATGAAAAAAGACGACAAATTGCTTATTAATATAGAAATCAATCTATTATTGGTGTATTTAAAAATAAACACAAGTCTTAAAAGCAGTTTTTCTCTCCTAAGCATGAACAACTTTATATTAAAAGTCTAACATATTTTTTGTTGTAATTTCTAGTTTATAGTGGAGAAGATAATATGTGTATGAAGCATATACATAGGTGCTTAACTTTCCAACGGAAGTCTTAATTGAGGATTTATACACTTCTTTTTCTATATTCAACAATTTTTTTTTCTTTCTTTCTCGCAAGAAACATCATCATGTTTTAGGCGCTGATGTTGACTGAGTAGGTTGCTTATGGCTGATTAAGATGATGTGGTGAATATTTAAGATATACATATACATTTATGTGCTTTTCATGACTCCTTTATGTATGTGTTGCTTGCCAGGCAGTTCATTCATTCTGAATTTTACATACGTTTCTTTTTTTTTCTCAGCAACATTTTCATTCATGCCACCTTAAGAGGAACGTAGAATCATTTTTATAGTGTAATAATACATGCATCATCATTTTGTTGTTATTAGTTTTTTTTTGTACTTTGTTTGCTGTATAAATCTGTTTATAAAAATATACATACATATATTTTCATACATAAAGAGATTTCTATACACATGCAAATACGCAGTCTTTCTTATAATATGTTGCTGTGTGTATCTCTTTTAGGTGCAGCAAAAACAATTTTTGTGGCCTTAGAGTGGAGATACACATTATTAAAATAAAATATTTTGTTTGAAACCAGATTTTTAATATGCAATTCTGTCATATTTCTACTTAATAAAAACGTCACTTAGAGTGTGTGGGTTGTGGCAGTATTTTATTTTTCATATTTTTCGTCTTAGTTGTCACTTTTTATCTTTTAAATCTTTGTTAAAAAAAGGGAGACAGTGGCTAAATTGATCAAATGTTGTTGAGAAATGAGAACTTTTTTAATAAAACAACTTTATGGGTTTCGATCAGATTTTTTCAAAATTTTTGCTAGCGCAAAATTTTTTCTAGCAACATGTCGTTAATAAAAGAGTATATTTCAGGCAATATATTGAGTTCAAATAACAAAACCTAATCAGATCAGAGGCGATCCTCTTACAATATAATTGTTGTTCCGATTCTATACATTATGTACGATTTCATGGCCATTTTGAAAAAAAAAGTTTTTACAGATAAAGAGGTTTATTAAACAATTTTTTTATCAAAATAGTTAAAAAATATTTAAAAAAAACTATACAAAATACTACACAACTTTTTTTTATTTTTAAAATTAAGAGAGCTTATATTGAATTTTTAAATTTGAAGATAACAAAAATTTCATGGGGTATTAAAGATACGAATTTTTACGTGAAGCCCAGTATTCTGTTCATTTTTACATGCGGAATGTTGTCAAACTACATACATAAAAACTTTGTACGAAAAACTCATGAAAAAATGTTGCAGAAGTAGTTCTCTGTTTTTACTGTGTTTCTGGCAACATTTTATAAAAGCTGTGAAATAAAGCAAATGGGCATTATTTCATGTGGAATTTTTTGTAAAAATTTTTTGTGGAAAATTTTGTAAAACAATGTGGTATATTTAAAAGCAATAAAATCGTAAAATTCTTTTAAATCGCGAGATAGACACCACATTTTAAACCTTAAATTTTCCTTGTGAAATAATAAATGTTGCTCAACATTTTTCATAAATTCAAACAGAGTACTAGGCTTGAAGGGAATCTTGCTAATGGTTCCTCATTTCGTGCTATCAAAATCTACACAAAAATTTTTAAATATTTGTAAAATAATGTTGCGGATGTTGGATGAGATGTATGTGGCAACATTTAGTCAACAAATACAAAATAATATGAAAAGCCTGTATTTAATATGAAATTTAAATCGCAGGGCAGCTAAACAACTTTTTTTTTATTGTGTGTTCGACTTTAGAATTATTGTTTTATAATTATTATTTAAATAGCCAAAAAAGTGTAAAACTAAAAACAAAATAAAGCGACAAGATTAAGTTAGCGAGACGGGATGCGGCAGCTTATATCAATCGTTACAAAAGAAAATATATTATTTACTTTTATAATATTAGGCATACTTTTTGCAAATAAAGCCTGTCAAGAAACATTTTTAAATAATAAATAACTTAAGTTGTTTCAATATGATCCTTAAACATGAACAGCAACATGTTGCTGTAACACATTTAATAAACTATTACGAAAATGTAGCTCAACATTTAGGTTATTACTTATTTATTTTATAGTTTTTATTTATTTAAATTATAGTATGTTTAAAAAATATGCTGATCAAAATGCTGCCCTACAATATTGAATTAAGTTTTTAGTTTCGTGGCACCTAAGTGCTTTATTTTTGGTTTTTTAGTTGAAACATAAAATTTTAGAAATGTCTTAATTTGAAAATATGACTTGTTAATACTGGTAAGGTGAGGTTTGCTTAAACGGCCCCGTATAAAGACGAGTTCACACGGAGGCCCCGACGACTATCCAACCCTACTTTTCCCTATAGAATTCCATTACCTCCAGTGCGTGCGAATCATCTGGAGCTTCTCACGAAACCTAGCAAGTTACTCAGTGTCGCATCCTTGAGGCAGCTCATCGTATTGTATTACCACTCAATACTGAAATTATTATTTTTGTTTCTTATTAAATTCCCAGCAACACACTGTAACTCGGACAAAATTCTTTATATTTTTGTAAAGATATTTTTGATTTGAATTTCTGTTTTTATTTTTTCAAAACTCAAGTACTTTTATAACACAAATTTACCTAATTTTTTTTTATCTTATTTTATTTTATGTTCCCTAACGTTTTTAGGCGCAGCTACATTTATCACATTTTTTGAAATAAAAAAAAAAAATTCATAATAAAAAATATAACTTTTCTCAAGAATTCTGAAAAATAACTAAAACTAAAGGAATTTTTTAAATCTTAAGAAAAATACTTCTATTTCTAGTTTATAAATGTTGATATCAAATAATTATTAAACAATTAATTACAATTAAATTGCAAATATTTTTATATGTCTAATGTCATATAAGTCATGTTTCGTAGAAGGTAGTAATTAATAATATTATAACACAAATGCAAAAAACCTAAAACAAAAAATAACCGACAAAACTGTTGCTGACTTACGCTGTGATCTTTGCATAAAAATCCATAAATTATTGGAAAAATTGTAAGTAATTGCTATAAAAATTACTTTGGAAGTGCCTTAATTATCATATTAAATATTTTATTGTAGAAATTACACGAGCAAACAACATTGCAGTATCAAGTGAAGTACATATGAAAAACTTGTTCATGAGGGTAAATAATTAAAAGATTAAACTTTTTTGTTGCAATTTTCATATTATGGTTAACAGCAACTTATTTCTTTCAGCACTTTCAAGCAGCATGTTGATTAAAAAAATATTTTCATAAACTATTCTTTAAGTACTGTTTAATTAGCAAATACGAATAGTTATTTAAAAATGTTGCTAAGAAAATTTGGACAACATGTTCCATGCTTGAAAAGTAGTGTAACTGTATAAAAATAATGAATACGATCAAAATAATGATTATAATTAAAATTAATAATATTATCAATAGTATACTTGAGTTATTTATATAATATAAATAATAAATTTCAGTGATTAATTTTTTAATATTATTAAATTTTTTGCATAAAATTTCCAATTAATTTTACGTTTGAAAACCAGAATTGTTTGCGTCATGTAAATAATAAGTTAATAATGTAATGTATACATGTAAAATACATAAACATGTTGGTCAATATTATTTAAGTTCTTAAAAATTATTGCGGAATGTTGCTTAGGCAAGCAACATGTTCAAGGTGTTGAACGATAACACCTTTTTAAAAATTATTTGTCTTTAAAGCCTGGTATTCTGTTCAGTTTTTCATGCGGAATGCTGTCAAATTACATGCATATAAAATTTGTATGAAAAGGTCATGAAAAAATGTTGCATAAGTAGTACTCTGTTTTCACTGTGGAAACACATTGAAATGTTTCCGGCAACATTTTAATAAAGCTATAAAATAAAGCAATTGGGTATTATTTTATGTGAAACTTATCAAACATCAGCTATTGCTAACATTTGTAAAACAATGTGGTATACTTAAAAACAATAAAATCGAAAAATTCTTCAAAATCTCGATATAGACACCATATTTTCAATGTAAAATTTTCCTCGTGAAATATTAAATGTTGATCAACATTTCCACAAATTCGAACAAAGTACTAGGGCTTAAGGCCTGGTTTTCTGTTTAGTTTCTCATCCGGAATGCTGTCATACATAAAAAATGTGTATGGAAAAATCATGAAAAACTGTTGATAAGACAAGCAACATGTTTAAGTTGTTGAACGATAACACTTTTAAAAAATTATTTGTATTTAAAGCCTGGTACTCTGTTCAAACTACATATATATGTACATAAACAATTTTTATGAAAAAGTTATGGAAAAATGTTGCAGAGGTTGTACTTTGTTTTTACTGTAGAAAAACATTGAAATGTTTCTGGCAACATTTTATCAAAGCTGTGTAAAGAAAATGGGCATTATTTCATGTGAAATTTTTCAAACACTAACAATTGCTAACATTTGTAAAACAATGTGGTTTATTTAAAAACAATAAAAATGTAAAATTCATCCAAATCACGAGATAGACTCCAGGCCTTAAGCCTGCTAGATTTAAAAAATATATAGGTATATTTATTTTAGCATTTAAGATACATGTAAGGCAAGTTTTTTAAAACTCAAAATGTTTACATAATGTAAGAAATGTTTCCAATAAAGTTTCTTAATATAAAAGTAGCAAGATATAAAAAACTAATTGTTTAATTTTATAAAATTTAATTTAATAATGTAAAGTATGTGACATTTAAAAGAAAAATTTTATGTTTAATCTGCGTTTTCTAAATAAATTTAAAATGTTGCTAAGCTATGTTATGCAACATTTTGATAATATTTTAAAAGTTTATAAAGTAAAAAAATCATAATCAAGGCTGGGGTTTTTATGCAACTAAATACTACCAAAAATATGCTCAAATATGCATTTACCACGAAAGCATATAAAATATGCTACTACATATTGAAACCAAGTTTTTTAAAATATTATAATTTAGATATACATATGTATATGTAATTGTTGTTACCTTTCACTAATAAAAAATCAAACATTTGCATAGAAATCTAAGCCATGGACATAACCAAAAAATTATTTTTTTTTTTCACTTTATTTTAAGAATGTTTATGTTTATTAACAAAATACCACAACGAACTCTGATTTAAAAATACACAATACGAGTAAACTTAAAATATACAAAAGAAAAAATTTGTCTTCATCGCGTACATTGTGGTTCATTAAACAAATTTAGACTAGATTTCCAAATTGTGTAGGATGATACCAAAAAGATAAAACAGTTGGACGTTTATAATACAGAAATTTAAATAAAAACAATGAATGCATGTCGTCGGATAATAATAGAAAATTAAATATTTTCAATTGTTTGGAAAGATTAGAAAACAGCAGACATTGTACGAACGAACTCATGACGTCTAATACGGTAATGTTTTGATTTACATAAATGTTTTTTAAAAAAGAAAAATTTAAAATAAGATTTTAATAATGATAAAAAACAACAAGAACAAGGATAAAAATACTATTTTGATTTAAAGATTTTTCATTTAAAATAAGGGCTATGGCAGTTACTTCAAGGTGCTACCTTTGGTGACTCAAACAAAGTCGGTGATTTGGCTTAAGTATCTAAAGTTTACTACTAATTAGGTTTTTTGTTCGCTTTACTTCTATATTTGCCTTTTCTTACTTCGTCTCAAAAGACTTGCTTTTCCTTTCGGAGTATATAGAGAGACCCAGCTCTGGAGGCTTATTAGGAGCCTGAAATCTGAAAGATAAGGTGTTCGGAGTTTGATCAGTGGCCTTATTACAAATATTAAAGGAGCCGGCAGTCTAGAAAGGCTTCGGATCCCTGTATCGGTATTGGTGAAGCCATATGGTAGTAACGTGGTGTCTGTGATTTAATCCAAAGTCGCGGAGAATGGCTTTACTCGTTCGATATACGACTCTTAAGAAAGAACAGTTAAAACAATGGACTGAAAGGGTACAATCATTATTGTTTCCCTACATCTTGGGTCCAAAAAATTCCGACTCTTTTGTGTTACCAGCAAGGAAATGGGGTTAGGAGTAAAAGGAAGGGTTAGATGGAGAGAGAGAGCAATGAGACAGCGAATTGGAAATGAGTTTTAGTACAGATTGTATCTAAGGCGCACCAAAGGGGAGAGAATTCGAAAAAAAAACCTGAAATAATATTCAATTCCATTGTTCATTTATTGGAATAGATTCTGAGTTACCTGGTACTCCACAACAGGATAGAAGCAGAAAAAAAGTAAGGAGTGAAATCGGCAGTTTAAATACCTGAGTAAATATCTCATAAAAAAAGTGTTAAAAAACGAAAAGAAGACAATGCTAAGAGTTTCGGAGACCTGCTTTTTTGAGAATAAGCGAATATACTCACTTTTAGCTTATTTCTTTCAAATAATATAAAATTTTTTATTTGCGTGTTGTTTTCTTGGAATTTTTTTAAGGGTGTAAAGAATAATAATTTTTATGTTTTAACAAATTTTAATCAAATATTAATAGTCTGTTTTTTTTTTGACTAAGATTTATTACCTCCCTAATAAAATAAAGTTGTTGTTTATGTTTAAAAAAACCATATTAATAAAAAACATTTTAAAATTATGAAAAATTATTGTTTTTTTCCAAAACTTTTGACTTGTTGATAAAGCATAAATTGTTTTGTAGAACAACCGTTGGTATTTCGCATTAAAGAAAGAATTTTAATCTTTTTGTGGGCGTTTTTTAGTTTTACTTTAGATTGCATTTTTTGTGTTGGTTTGTACAGTAATTTAAAATAATTAAAAACTGAACTCTTTGCGAATATAAATTACGCTTAACATAGCAAATAAAAGGTGTTTCTGTCATTAGTAAACATTAATATGAATATTTATATGTATATTAATACTGCAAATATTACTTTTTTTATACAAATATGATGTTTTTTAAACGTGAGTACGTGTTATTATTCTGCAGGTGTTTTGAAAGCAAACAAAAAAAAAAGATTTTGTAATATATGTAAGTGCAAAACAGGCTTATCATGTACTTCAACAACATGTTGCTAAAGGCTTTGAAAACGCGTATATATACATACATATGTATATACTTATTAAGTCTTAAGCGTGGAACCAAAAAAATAAAAATATGTATATTTAAAGTCTTTGGAAATCTATTCGAATTTTTGGAAAATGTTTAGCAACATTTATTATTTCACTTGGAAAATTTTACATGTGTAATGTGGTGTCTATCTCGCGATTTAGAAGAATTTTACTTTAGTAAATTAGATTGTTTAATAAATTCTAACAAAAGCCGGGTAATCAGCTGTTGTTTAAAAAAATGCGCATGAAATAACACCCATTTACATTATTTCACGTCTTTGATAAAATGTTGCCAGGCACATTTCATATGTTTGACTTCAGTAAAATCTGTTTGACTTCAGTAAAATCGGAGTACTACAACTGCAACATTTTTTCATAGATTTTTTAAATACATTTCACCAGGCTTTATATGAACTGTTATTTTTGAAAGTGTTATAAGTCCATTTTTTCATGCATCGCGATATTTAAGGGTTTACAGTATTTTAAAAATACTGGAAAATGTTAATAAATTCCAGTGATGTTTTTAATACTATATACCATTTTAGTTTTATTATGAAGTAATAATCATTTAAAAAATATTTAAAGAAAAAATATAAACGATTATTTTGACCTTCAAACGGAATTAAACGGACTTTCAAGAATAACATATTATTAGAAAAAAAGGAAGAGGAAATTTAAGTCCATATTTGTTTAGACATTAGCTTGATTGAAATGGTTTTTTAAATGTAAAAAAATTATAACTAACACGAAGACGTTTAAACACAAGAATCCCTAAGTTTATGAAATACTAGCTGTGCTCGGCACGTCGTAGGCGCCCTGACAATAATTTGTTCGATTTTTCTGTGAAACTAATCCACGCCACTGTTTAAGACTCTTACTTTATGCTTTAATTATGGTTTATGCATTTTCTTTATATAGAGGTATCCATCCCTGGATAAAATTCTGAAATTTATATAAAATTCTAAAATTACTGTAAAGTTCTGTAAATAGTATTTAAAATATCCCGCTGACAAAAATAAAAGGTTCTGACAAATTTGCAGTACCTTCAAATCGGTATATTTGAACCAAGATACTAAGGTACTTTCTCACAACTTTTTTTCAAAAATTCATCCAGTAGTTTTTACGTGATACCAACACAGCCAGACGGACAAAAATTCTACAAATTGCTCGATTACTAATTGCACCAGCAACAAAATTTTTAAAAAATATTTCATGTACAGAAATCGTTCTGTTACAGTTTTATTACATGCATCTATATACATTGATTTCAAAAAATTAATTATAAAAAAACTACATAAGTAAAATGTCAACTTCTTTGTCAAGATCACTAAAAATAAAAAAACTACATATTAAAAATAAAAAAATAAATATTATTTGAAGTGTATTTTAAAACAACTCTTGTTTGAAAGAAATGTTCTCAAATAGATTTCAAATATATTTTATATTTTATAAATATAAACTGATAAACAGCTTAACCAATTAGCAACATATTAGAATGTATCGAAACACCACTGCAACACATGTAAATTAGTAGAGAAAGTCTAAGCAACCTTTCTAAATAAAAAACATGTTGCATAAACAAACAAATGTTTTTAAGTTAAATTTTTGTTTTCAAGTTAAAAATTCTTTGTTCAAATCCATTTTGCATTAATACATGTTCAACATTTTAAACACAACGCTTACACAAAAAGTTAGACTTTGAACATTAAGAAACAAATTTAAGAAAAAAATACTTTTAAAAAGACAAAAAATGCAACACAAGAAACCAGCTTCCATGTCTTTTTTTTTACATCAACACATAAAAAAATAAACTAAGACTAAGAAAATACTTAACGCAAGTTTACTACTACCAGACAAGCTGTCTGTTTAAAAACGCCCACTAGCATTTTTTTTTTGTTTTTAACGGCAAATGCCAGTAACACAAATCCCAGAATAAAGCATGAAAAACCTCATGTTTAACGAAAGAAAAACGTAAGAAAAAAATATAAATAAAATTTATATTAAATGGAAAGAAAATAAATTAAATATGATAGACATATGTTAAATTGTTTTAAATGCAGACATATGTGCAAAATGTTATTATTTTTTTGTTTGTGGTATACCAACAAATAATAAAAACAATTTTTAATAAACATTAAGAATTTATGGGGGAAAAAGAAACTGAACTCCTGAGCAAACAAGTTCATAAAATCAAAATTAAAATACAACTTTTAATTGAGTTGAATGCTGCCGGCGACATTAAAATACAGAAAATTTGGGAAAAAATATGTTTTTTATTTATTTTCAAATGTTAAAAGCATTTAAAGGCAGTTAAACATTAATCAGTTGTAACTGAATTTAATTTAAAATAGACATTTATCAAGATTTCATCAAACTCGAGCCTAAATAAATTATTTAAGCGAGTTAAAAACTTATTTTTTTAATGCTATTGCAAATACTTTTGTGCTGTCAGATGATAAACAGTTGCATGAGCAAGCTCATGTAATGGGAGTGCTCCTAAGCTCATGCGCAAATGGTCATACTCGAACACAAACTAGCTTACTGAACACATGCCAACTCATACCGTGTATTAGTGAGCAAACCTCTATTTGCTTCATAAACGCAATGAGCTAACCGAATAAAACGAACTTTCTATACTGGTGAGCGCCGTGTTTACTCGTCTCATGTTCGAAACACTCAGTGTGTTTTGTTTAGAAGTTGTGTAGAACTTTTTTATAAGGATAATTGAGTGCGTTTTGCTTGTACTAGAGGTTTTTTGAATTGCCTAAGAAATTGTTTTTGTATTTGTTAAAAAATTCGGTTTTTTTTGTTGGTACACTCGAACTGTGTTCGTGTTTTAATCAAAGCATAAAATTGCTTAAGCTCGCCCAAGTTCATTGTTATCGTGTTCAAAATTTACTCATATTTATTCAAACTTGGTTATGGAAACTCTACAAGCTCATTGATGTTTATTATAGTCCACTCATCGTTACTCGTGAATTAAATGAAATATTATAATAAGCATCTTTTGAGCTTCGATTTTTGTGCTCATGCAGTGCTTTATTAGGTGATTTAAAAATGGAACTGATTTAGTTTTTTGTAACTTTTTGATTCCGATTCTTTTTGTTGTTCTTTAAAAAATTGTTTTTGATCTTCTGTGCTTATTATAGTTATTTTCGTAAATATTTTTAAATCATATTCCTATTTATTCGCTGAAAAATTTCTATGTACAAATTTAGCGTAAAGGTAATCACCCTATTGTAGGATGTTCTAATTTTTTGCAAATGACGTCTTACGTCAGTCATATTTTACATTTCCGAGCTAGACAGCTACAGTGTACTAATAGACAAGCAATAAAGCGCTGGAAGTCTAAATAAAGAATTTTTCGAATTTTTTTAATTAGTAAAAAAGTTATTTAAACACAAAATTGGAGGATAACATTTTAAACACCCTGTGGTTAGGCAAATGCAAATGCGAATAGTAAAATTGATCAATTGTTGCGAATTATTCGCATTTTGCGAATGCCAATGAAAGCTTTTACCGCTTCCCAAAATTTTAAATGAAAAATAAAAAAATATGTAAAAAGAATTTCCTTAAACGAAGTACTTTTTGCTTCTAACAATAGGTATATTTTTATATAAGGTACTTTTAACAAAAGGTACTTAAAAAAGTACTCTTTTTTTAAATATGCGAATAAATCGGCTATTATGCGAATGAAAATTAATTTTAATATGAAAAAACAAAAATATATATAAAAATAATTTCCCTGTTTGCTTATAACAATAGGTACTTTTAAAGTATTTTAAAGCAAAGTGCTATTCACAAATTGTATTTCATCTTGAAGTACGTAGACTTTTTACAGAAAGCACTCTTTAATAAAATTTATTAACATTTACAAAATGTACTTTTTAATAAAAGGTACTGCTTGCAAAATGTAGATTTTATTAAAAGGTACTTTTTGCAAAATGTAGTTTTTAATAAAAAATACTTAAAAAAATAATTTTTTAACAAAAGGACTTTTTACAGAAAGATTTTTTACGAAACGTTTTCTGTTTAGGATTCATTTCTACAAAAGTAAGTTTTTAAGAAAAGGCTGATTTAAAAAAGGGTATTAATTCTCATGTTTTTTTTTTTGTTATAAAAAATGTTTTAGGTTAAATTTAGTTTTTAGTTTTTAGAATATTGTTCTCATAGTTTTTAACTTGTAATATTTATATTGGCCTAATTGGCTACGTATATTACCAATGAATAAATAAATAAATAAATAAATAAAATGGAAGTCAAAGGATCAATATATTTTATTGAATAACATTGTTTATCGAGCTACGAGTTTTTCAATCTTTCTATAAATTTCGCAATTCCAATCCAAAATCATATTCTTTAAGTGCCAAATATGAACTAAGAAAATTTTTCAACCTTGCTTTGAAGCAAGGGATTTTCCAGCTATGGCATTATGCACAAAACTACACAAAAGACAGTCAGAAGGCGCAATGGCGGACAAGGCAACTATTCCCATTTACCAAAAAGTTTTTAATTGTACCCATATTGATCTTCAACCAAATCAATTGTGATCGGTATAGGACTACCGTGATCGTTTTACTTGGTTTTACTAATTAGATGACACCCATTGCCTTAGAAAGGTCATTGTAGGGAGGGCGAGTACAATGCCCCTTTCAGACATATTGTTGCCCTTCCCCCCCGTTTAAAAATTGTACTATTTATTTTCAAAATATACAAATTTTTTTCACGCCTAGAAAATACGTTTCGCCTAAGCTAATGATCGCACCCCATCCTTCTAATGCCACAAAATACTGGGCATTACCTAGGCGATATAAATATTCGATTTTTCTGGTTGCTCGGGCTACACATACGATTTTTTACGCCGTAACAATTTGTTGCAGAAACGACTTTGTTTCAGAAGTATAAAATCGGCTTTCGACATCTCTTGGCTTCAGTACGACCCAAGTGTTTTTCAATGTCTGGATATTGTAGTTCGTGTCATTTCAAATGATTTTGCAAGCACATTTGATATGTGACTTGATAGAGAAAATCTTCATCTTGAGACTTTCTCTAAACTACTCATTATGAGTTGTGTAAGCTCAAGCATGAGCCACATAACGAACAGCCAAAAGAAGAAATAAATTGGTTACTTTTTTTATTGGAATATTTTAGCCAGTGTTACTCGGTATCTTTATTTAATAAATAAGCCAATATTGGTTACTGTTATTTCATCATATGATACAGCGTTGCATTTTTTCTGCTCGCTACTGTTGTTTTTTATTTTTTTAATTCAAGCTCTTTTTATATGAAATATTATGTCTGAAACAAGCTTCGCATGTTGCAAACGAAAGCATTTAGCAGCAAATGCTTTTTTAAGACTTTACACATCCCATTTATCAGGTTGCTAAACCAAAATGTAAATTTAATGTCTAACTAAAATATTAACTTTTGAAAATATTATATAATAAAACATATTGTGTAGGATGGATTTTAGTAATTAAACTGAAGTTGATTTAAAACATAAATTATCTTTTTCTTATTATTTTTTTTGTTTATAAACAAAAAAAAAAAAAAAAACTTTAAATATAATATTATACTATAAAGAAAAAGCATAAAAATAAAATTGTTGACATTTTTATGTTTTTGAAAGAGTAGATAAGATGCTTGTTTTGCAAATTAAAAAAAAAATATTAATAAACGTAACATTTGCCAATTTTAATTTTTATTTTAAAACGATTTTATTCCTAAACAAAAGTGAACAAACACTTGTGCTGTAAAAAAAAAAAAAACAAAACTGGTTGTTTTTTATTTTAATAATATTTTTTTTTTTGCAGCAAAAAAGGATGTAAAAATCATGTAGGCGTTACCTACGAGTACGAGTTACATGTGTCCAGCACAGACTGCTGTCAGTCTATTTTTCTACACAACTGTGCGGTGTTGAAACAACATTTTGTAAAGACATTTTTTTTAAAAAGGTATTAAAAAACTGCATATTGTATGTGAAAACTTTGAGAAAATTAAGTATTTTTCTCAGGCTTAAAATGTTTTAAGTTTAAGCTAAAAGTAGCTGAGATAATTTATCTAATGTGAACATTTAATCAAATGCATGTCATAACGTTATTATGACAACAAGACAGTAGCTGCACATGTTTTGTATCATTATTTTTATGTTCATTTTGTAGGTTGGTGCTTTTAAAATATTATTTTCAGTTAATTTGATTTAATTTAATTTAAAAAAAAATCTACATAACTAATTGCAGGTTTAACTAAAGGAAAAATTATTTTAAATTTAGTACAAAATTAAAAAGAATTATTTGGTGAAAAAGATTTAGTTAGAAGCATGATATAATAATAGAAGGTAATTCCATTCTCTCTTTTTGTCGCCATATTAATGTTCTGACGTTTGCGGGAATTATTTCAATTTGTGCTACCATATCACATACTTTGTGAAATCCCATTTTGCGTTTTTTCTTTTATTTGAAATTTTAAAAATTAAAAAAAGAAACAAGCCTTAAGTTTATGTGTCTAAATAAACAAACGAAAATTGTTTTCCATACGGTAGTAATAACGTTTTGCAAAAATTAGCAAATAAGATTTTTTAATTTCCCTATATCTGACAAAAGTGTCTAAGTTGCCATTTTCTTATTATGTTCATTAAAGAAAATATATTTTTTAACTTAGATGGGAAGCTAATCTGTCAGGAGTATCAAGAAAAATTGACAATTTCAATATCATAGGAACTTAAAATTAAAAAGTTTGATTAATTTTATTATGAAAGATGGGGGCTGCATGCAAAATAACTCTATGAAAAATTGCTTAAAAGCAAAAATGAAAAATAACCCAAGAAATCCGCATGCAGAATTGGGTAATATTTTATATAAAAAGTATCCCCAAAATATTGAGTACTTTTCGTAATTTTTTTAAATTTTTTAAATGGACAATTATTAAAAACGTTTTAATGAAATATGGTGATACCATATTTGAGCGTTTTTATATTCACCCTTATTCTACTTGGCGACGGCGACATCGTCGTCACTCTTGACCGGACATTTACATATATTGATGTTAACTTCAATTTGATTATAATTTTGTATTTCCTAATGCTCTCATGACGACGTCGACTGCTTATCGATAACACTGTTCTGTAGAGAAATATTATTTAAAAAAAATTTTATGTTTTGGAATGATTTCAAATGCTTAATAAGAATCTCATTTAAGTGTTTTTCTATTACGTCGAGATTTTTCATTTCTTCAACTAATTTTCCATGTTGGAACTTGTTATTAAATCTTTGTTATTTAAATCTTTTCTATTTTATATTTTGTTGGCACTTCAGTCGTTTTTAAAAACCAAGGCGACGAAATCGCCGTCGGTACAAGAAAAATTGAACGTCACATATTCTTACAATATTCCAAATAAACTTAAAAAGTCGTCGATAAATGTTGATGTCGATAAAGGGATGTCGAAAAAGGGAATTTAATTTAATTTAGTGAAAGGACGTCGTATTATGTCGACGACGCCAAATGTAATAAGAGTGATTATCAAGAAATTTATCAATAAGAGTGTAAATACAACGGTTTTTGCCCTAAAAACTAGCTAAGTAGTTACGTTGTCTACCTAAAACTACAGAATTGTTAACATTAAAGATTTATTAGAATTAAAAAAAAATATCAATGCACTTACTGCCAGTATTGAACTTTTTATATATTTTTTTTTGCCAAATTTCCATTTTTTGCAATTTTTTTTACGGTAATTATTCATTTGGCGTTTTTTAATTTTTGTTTTGTGACGATTTTTCATAAGGTCAATTAGCATGCAGTTTAAATAAGATTGTAATACATATAATTTTTTTTCTCAATATAAAAGTGTACCTATAAAAGATTAAGGAAATCATAATCTACAACAAGATTTATTACTCATAAATTTCATTATTAAACCAAAGTGCGTATTTATTTTATGTTATTTATGTAAATTACACACTTTTTTAAAATAATTTGCAAATTAATTTTTTTTGTTTCTACTTGTGGCAACACTTTTTTTGCTGTTTACATAAAAACATACTTCAATAATTCCGGCAAACTTCGAACATTTTTGAAATGGAACTACCTTGTATTATTATATCATGGTTAGAAGTCTGCAAAGTCTCAAAACATTTCTCAAAGCTAACAAAAAAAAATATATATATTCTTAAGAGGTGTTTTCACTACAAGTTAATTTCCTACAAAAAAACATATTGAGTTCTTTTCCAGAAAAAAATTTTTGAAAGGGGTTAATTATCCGATTCATCTGTAGAATCTTGTTTTGGTGCCTTTGAATTTTTTCTGTATTGAATGCCATAGCACCAAATTGGTTTTAAAATTGACTTGTACAATAAAAGTTTGCAATCTAAAGCTAGAGTAGAATTTCTGCCAATAAGCCGACTAAGAAGGAGTGACACTTCATTTCTCATCCGTACATCAGAGGGATAACCTGCAAATTACAGTAACCGTGAAACATACATTTTTGTTTTGTCCAGCACTGGTTGGACTTAACATGTATATTTTTATTTTTAGACTTAAGATATGAGTAATTATTGATAGTTCAATTATATTGAAGATACAATAAATAAAAAATTGCAAAAAAACAAGTTTAGAGAATCAAAAAATAAGAAAAAAAAATTTAGGGTAGCCCATATAGAACTGCGATTGTGCACTACATTTTTGAGCATATCAGGTAAATATTTAAAAGCTTTTGAAAATATCTTTCAGGTGGTGCTAAAATTAAAAAAAAAAAAAATTAAACATTTAAGAACCGAAGAGTTTTTTATGTAAATTTTTTATAGAAAATCTTTAGTTAGCGAAGCCGGTGTTGTCCATACCATAGAGGAGAAAAATTCCTTGCGCCCTGCCGAAGACTGGCTATGCTGGGAATCTCTATTTAGCGAAGCCGGTCTTGGTCATGCCATAAAGAAGAGAAAATCCTTGCGTTATGCGTAAAATTTTATTTAAGCGAAGCCGGTGTTGGTGTTCGAATTGCCTCGGCTTTTAATGGGTTAATTTTTTTTTTAATTTTAGCACCACATGAACAATATTTTCAAAAGCTTTTAAATGATATCCATATTAAATTTTATTTTCTGATTGGAGAAGCTCCGCTAAACTAGATTTGTTCCATTGATTCAAATATATGTATATTTGTTTAAAATAGAAAAAAAAAATCCTAAAGAAACAAATAATTGAATCAATTAATTATTTAATTAAATTTGAAACTGAAATCAATTAAAATCTTTAATTGGTGGAAATATTTTTTTCTGTGCAAAAATGCTTGTATTAAAAATCAGGCTCGAAATTCACTTACGTAACATGTTAGCTTCGTTTTTCATTAGAGAATGGATGATAAACTTACCTAAAAATAAAAGAGAAATAAAAAAATGTTAATTAGCATAATTTTTAATAAAGCAATAAAAATAATAAAACTGTAGTGGCCTACACTCAACTTTAACATACCCAATGGAAATAGATATTTTTATGGATAAATTACATAAATAATAACAGTTTAAAGTATGTTCGAATCGAAAAATTGATTATTTTTGTTTTGGGGTGTTAAGTAAACTACCCCTTGCCCCTTCCCGATTAAGCCCAAAATTTATACAGCTCTTCATCTCCATAAACCAAAGGCAAATACTGAATTTCATTTTGATATGTCATACGGTATGACCTATAGAGCGTTTACAAAATTTGGGAGTAAGTAAACTACCCCTTTCTCCTTCCCGATTATGCACGACTCTTCATCTCCATATACCAAAGGCACATACTAAATTTCGTTTAAATATGTCATACGGTATGACCAGTAGAGCGTTCACAAAATTTTGGGGTAAGAAAACAACCCCTTGCCCTCTCCCGAATATTCCCAAAAACTATATAGCTCTTCATCTCTATATACCAAAGGCACATACTAAATTTCATTTTGATACGTCAAACGGCATGACCTGTACAAACTCCACAAACATAGTGGCATACACACCCAACAGACATCATCGCGAAAAGAGTCAAAATGGATTCAGGAGACCTCAAAACGTGTAAATCCGTCAAAATCCCGACCTCGAAGTTTTTCATGATTACTATACTTTACCTTATACTACGTATTGTAAAGTAAAAAAAAAAATAGTTTTAAAATAGACTGCAATATCACTCCTTTAATGAAACATAGTCTTTTATATAGAAAAAAAAAACTCTTTAATTTTAAAACTTAGCAAAATGTGCCTTTATGATCTGAGTGGTTAAAAAGGATTTACATATACATATGTGTAACATCGGTTTAGAGATATAATTCTGAAATTTTTTACACATATAAACAGGAACGTTCAGTATCTTGAAAATTTAGAATTTTTTAAAATATGATCAAGTTGCGTTAAAGGAGCGAGTGTAGGGCAAAAAACTTCTGTTCACGCAACCAAAATCATTTAAGTTGCTTACCGGTGGTAAAAAAAAGGGAGTATGAACCCTTATAGAAGGCCTCTTTACACCTTCTTTAGGAGGCACATGCCGTCTAGTCGCATTCCATACTCAAATCTTTTTTACACAGATTTTCATTGCGGAGAAGGCCTTCCACTCTCACTCCACTCCACTCTCACTGCCCGCAAGCATTCTAAAAGGCCTTCAATTTAATGACTTTTAAAATGATTTTCATAGCAAAAACTAAGAAAAAATGTTTTTTTTGTCTTTTCTTAATCTAAGATTGAAAGAGTGAAATAGCTAATGTTAGAACAAGAAAAATATACTAAATGAAAACAAAGCTGTTTACATTTTGTGTTCTTTCAGTGGTGCAATTCATTTTGCAAAAAAAAAACGCCAAGTTGAAAAAGTACAACATAAAAATCGCTGTATTCAAGTGTAAAACTATAAAATTAGCATCACTGTAATATTTTAAGCTTAAAATGTAATTTTTTATCTAGATTTTTTTTTTTTCTTTTTATCGATTACGTAGACAGAAATTTTGACGTTTGGAGATTTATTTTTAAATATACCTGAACTCTTCACTCTTGGGAAATTTTTCTTTTACAACATATTTGTACCGTTCTCCAAAATCTTAAAAAAGGCGCAAACATAGCTTAAGCATTTTAAATTTATTTTTTTAATTTAATTTTAAATATTAAAATATTTTATTAATTTTTTGGGAATCGAACCCACACCCCCAGACTAATAAACTGATTTAAGCAATTAAATGAACTTTTGTTTTTTTTATAAATGAGAAATCTAAAAATAGAAAATTATGTTTTTGTTTTTTCATAAAATAATAGAACATGACGGTTCCGTTTTAGGAGAAGGGCAGTAGGAGTGTGAACTAGATATTTTAGAAATTGGAGCCAAAGCCTTTTAAATGGTCTTCTTGGGAAGCGGCAGAAAAGTGACGGTCATAGAAAGAGAAGGAATGCCTTGTAGAACGCCGAGAATTGAGAAGACTTTTTTAAGATTTCGTACCTAAAGGGTAAAACCGTCATCCTATTGTTTTCGCTACAATGTTTTTCCGTCTGTCAGCACCTTCTTTATCTGAAACCTTGAAAAGGCAGACTATTGAAATTTTCACACAAGTTGTATAACTGTGGCTGTTACAATAATATATACAACAAATCCTAAAACTAACAGGGTGTTCCGAAAGTGACGTGTTATTCGCGTAAATGTCTTTATGTCTTGATCTGAAGGAGGCAGATACTGGAAATTTAATTAAAATTATGTTCGCTATTTAAAAAAGTATAAAAAAATTAACCTTAAAGTTATAGGGTGTTCCGACAGTGACGTGTTTTGAATGTATATGGCCTAATTATTGAATCATAATAGGTAGACTCTTGAAAATTGCATAGAAGGTTTATTATTATGGTCACTGTAACAAATAACGAAAATTAAAGGGTGTTCCGACAGTGACATGATTTGCACGTTATGACCTTTTTTTGAACCGTAATAGGTAAACTCTTTAAAGTTTTGCAGAATATGTGTTGCCACGTCTGCTTTGTAAATTTCTAAAAATTTAAGGGTTTTCACATTGTTCACATGCACATCGTTAACTTAATATAGAGAGGCCCTAACTCATTTTTATTTCCTTCCAGTTTTTTTTCATATTTGGATAGATGATCTTCTAATACATACATAATAATATAAATAAAAAAATGTGTTACAGCATGAAAACGCTAGAATTTAATAAAAAATTGCGTTAAAAAATAATTCGCGACTACAAAAAAATAATTTTTATTAAGTTTTTTTTTCTCTCCTGTAAACTAGAAAAAAACGTTAGTTAGGGGGCCTTTCTATATTAAGGTATCGATATGGCCTTATTTTTTGATCCTTATAGGTAGACTTTTGAGATTTTCTTAAAAAGGCTGTTCCAACAGTGATGCGATTAAAAATAGGACTTTATTTTTTAACCGTAAATTTATAAAAAATAGCTTTGAAAAAAAATATATGTTGCAACAATTTTCACAATAAAAAAGGTGCTTCTTAATATAAAAGCCTTTGATTTTTAAAATGATGCAATTTTTTAAAAACGAGTACTTTAACGACTCCTGGTTTTTAAAAGCCAAACTATAAATTAAGAGCTTTGCTTAAACCACATCTCAGCTAAAGTAAATAAGCGACATAATCCTCTTAATTATATCTGTTTCCTAATTGAACCAAAAATTATCAAACGATTTGAATAAAAACAACATTTATTAACAGAAACAAAAAAATTTTAGTTCATTTGAAAGTTTAATACAGATTTCTAACGAAACGCCCCCAATTTGTAAAATAAATTTAATCTCAAAATTATTATTTTTTTTTTTCGTTTTTTTGCTCTAAAAAAAAACAACACAATAAGTTTTTTATGCAAATTAATGCAAAAATAAAACACAAATAAAATATTTTTAACAAAACACTTTGAACTTCTTAACGAATAAAATTTTAGCATTTTGTTCATTCATTCACTTTTTCATAAATTTTTATATAATTTGCATAATAAAACCAAAATTAAAGAGTTTAAGAAAAAGCTTTGAGTTTCAAAGACAAAACGAAATTGGCCAATAGGATTGAAATATGATGATGGCCAAAAACAATAGCTACTTTTATAAATTTATATTTTATAAATTATTTCGCTATTTGCTTTTGTCTAAAAACAGAATTAATGAATGAATGAATTTCGTTAAAGCAAAATTAAATTAGCATTTAAATTTTTAATTAAAAAAAAATGTTTATTTACGAGAGTAGTAGCGCCACAATAAGCTGATCGCGCCAGAAACAAATGGGGAATATATGTAAATATTCATATATAAGATCACCTCTTTTTAACACGATACACTCCTCACAGCGATATTAAATTGCTAAAATAGTTTTCTATAGTAAAAACAGTTTAAAATTAAAAAATCTGGATTGTCCTACACTCAACTTTACCATACCCAATGAAAACAAACAGATATTTTTATGGATATATTACATAGAGAATATAAATTCAAGGTATATTCGAATCGAGAAACTAATTAATTTCGGTTTGGGGTGTTAAGTAAACTACCCCTTGCCCCTTTCCGATTATGCCCAAAATTATACAGCTCTTCATGTTCATAAACCAAAGGCACACACTAAATTTCATTTTCATTTGTCATACGGTATGACCTGTAGAGCGTTTACAAAATTTGGGAGTAAATAAACTACCCCTTGTCCCTTCCCGATTATGTCCAAAATTTATACAGCTCTTCATCTCCATAAACCAAAAGCACGTACTGAATTTCATTTTCATTTGTCATACGGTATGACCTGTAGAGCGTTTACACAGTTTGGGAGTAAGTAAACTACCCCTTGCCCCCTCCCGATTATGCCCAAAAACTACACAATTCTTTATCACCATATACCAAAGGCACGTACTAAATTTCGTTTAAATATGCCATACGGTATGACCTGTAGAGCGTGCATAAAATTTTAGGGGAAAGGAAACTACCCCTTGCCCCCTTCCAATCATGTACAAGAACTATACAGCTCTTCATCTCCAGATACCAGAGACACATACTAAATTTCATTTTGATATGTCAAACGGTATGACCTGTACAAACTTCACAAATATAGTGAAAAAAATATCTTTTATCCAAAATCATGGAATTTTGAAATTGCCCTCGTATGGGTGGTCTAAATATACGAGCATCTTTTAACAAATTTTGATATACAGTGGCTTTTATTAGAAATAAACAAAATTTCATTACTTATGGAACACAATTTCATTCATTCCAAGACTTAATTGGCGGTTTTTGGTTCTATCTCACGGATTATATTAGCCTTGTGGGTGTAGATCATTTAAAGGCATCCGACAAGAAAAAATCTAAAGGGTTCAAATAGCAGCCCCGATGCGGCAACTGACAATCTTATGACGACTAAAAACTCGATTAGCGAATATAGAGCGCCCAAAATCGATTGCTCAAACCAAAGATTATCCAAGTTCATATTTTCCATTTCAGACCATAAAAAGTCCGTCATCATGGCTCTCTATCATGCTCGTCTATCAGTCTGGGGGTTGTGGGTTCGATACCCACAAAAGACTCTGGTTTTTCACAAACTCACTAAAATAATTCCCTCGATAAATTAAGTTAGAATATAATTTGCAAAAGGTCAGGGGCAGCAGTCAGCCCCTGGGAAAAAAAAGAAAAAGGTAGAAATCAAAGATTAGTAAAGTTTCCCACCATAACACCAAAAACACGGAGAGCATTGTTTCTAGGCAACGACAGACTCATTATTCTAGAGGATTCGCTACAGCAGACCAATTACCTACTTAGTTGGAACAACAACCGGTTAACGAAACTGATACAAGGCAAAATAGCAATAGACTGAACCATACGGCAACAGCCGTTTTAAGACGTGAAATCAACTGCGACAAATTGTGTGAGATGGAGATGCTTTGTGGAAACCATATGCCCCTAAGAGGACCAATGGAAAATATAACTGCATCTGTATGGACTTTTTTTTCAATATCTAACGTTTTACATAAAAAATTTACAAGAAAAACTTTTGTATAAAAGTGATAGTGATTAATATTTAAAAACACATTTCACTGTTCCTAAGCATTTAACTTAAGATTTAAAAATTTTTTTACAACTATTAAAGTTTTAGGTCTGGTCTTGTGTTTCAGGCACCTCCCTCGTAACGTTAATTGTTGTTTAAACATTTTTTAAAACCGGATGCAATTTATGTTTTCATTTTTTGTTTTGTTTAAATTTATTAAGTTAAATGTTGTTGGGAATTTCCATAATGTTTAAAGCAAAGTGATAATTTTTCAAGCTAAAACACAATTTAGTAGAAAAATGTGGTTAGAAAGAAGATTTGAAACAAAAAAAAAAAGAAAAAAAACATGCGTTCGTCTAAAAACTAATTTAAAATGTAAATTCTTTAAAAAAAAGTTTTGTTGCTTTTAAATCGCCTACGTGCTTTTGAAAAAACAAACCTTTCAACTTAGGCAAACTTGGCCAAAACGCTTTAGTGTTTGTGGCAATTTAAGGTTTCATAACTTGTTTTTAAACTGAACATTAGTGTGTTAGAAGAATGTGTGTGTGTAGGTATGTCTTCCTAGATAACAGGCGTGGGTAAAATTTTCCTTTTCCGCTTTTACTACATACAAAACAAACAATATTGAGCACTTAAAAAGTTAAATTAATTGCTCAAAATATTACATTAAAGCTTGACGTTCGCTAAAGGTTTAACCCCTTAATAAATGTAAGTACCGGGTGATCCAAATAGAAGTGCTAAAATTAATTTGTAGAATGAACTCAAGTTAATTTTTTTTTTTTTGGTATATATGACTTTATTATTATGAAAACAAAAATTATAATTACTTATAATGGAAAATTTGGCAGAATATAGTAGAATTTTTTTTCAATTGGAAGTAATGATTATTGCCTAATTACAATTACTTGTTATTTGTAATTGAAAGTAGCTGTAATTGACTTTAGTCCCTGAATTAAATTACAATTACACATTACTTGTAATTTAAAGTGTAATTGTAATGTAATTGAATCTTCCAATGTCTGGTATTTATGAAATTTTATTTATTATTCATATGACTGCCGCGGTTGGCAGTTTATAAATGCTTCATATAAAATTCTATTATTGTAAAGAACTGTTTTTCCCAGGAAAATAAGAAATAAAAAAAAGTGAAAGTACGCAATTTTACCGATCTAAATGAAACTGAAAACTTGGCAGCGCCTTCTATTTTTTTTTTAAACAAAAAATTTTTAACACGGTGGGCCAAATTCATAAAACATATATTTTTGTTTTATAAAAGGTTTATTAATTATTAAATATATTTTGTATGAAAATGTTATTTAATAAATTTTTTTTTTAATTTTATATAAATTTTTTTTTTAAATTTTATATAAAATTTTTTATTTAAATTTTATATAAAATTTTATTTTTAATTTTATATAAAAATTTTATAAAATAAAAATATTTTTTAAAATTTTGTATGTAAATATATATAATAAAAATTTTATAAAATAAAAATATTTTTTAAATTGTATATGAAAATTTATTAAACAAAAATTTTATAAAATAAAAATATTTTTTAAATTTTTTATGAAAAATTATTTAATAAAAATTTTATAAAATAAAAATATTTTATTAAATTTTGTACGAAAATTTATTTAATAAACATTTTATTAAGCTAAAATATTTTTTATAAATAAAATATTAAATATAAAAAAAAAAAAATTAGAAGGATCCGTTAAGTTTTCTGTTTCACTTAAATCGGTAAAATTGCGTACTTCCACTTTTTTATCTCTCTTCCTGGAAAAAAATGGAATTTTCTCGAGGTTCTAAGGTCAATTAACTTTAGAGTAGTTTTTATGTAATACGGACAACAACAGAGACAATAGTACCAAAAATCGAATACCAAATCGAATACTATCTGCACCAGCAATAAAATTTTCACAAAAATATTTCATATAATATTCAAATTATATAAAAATCATTATATTAATATTATATAAAAATTATATAAAAAATATTGGGTTGCTAATATACCTTTAAAAATAACCAGTACCTTTCCGATATGTTCACAGATACTACACAGACCTTTTTTTACGAATTTATTATTAGCTTGATTTTAAACAAGCCAATATAATGGCTTTAATTTTACTATAACCTTTACTGTTATATCATGATAAATAATTTTAAATCTTTAGAGGAAAAAAACCCGACTTTGTTATGAATAAATTAAATTAAAAAAATACAAAAGCACAAACACAAAAAAAAAAATGAAAACTAAGTTATTATAAAATAAATTAAAGAAAACCTACGCACTAAAGATTTTTGTTTTCAGTATGACTTTATTTAGTCAATCGGTGGTACTTGAGTGAAATATAATTTTATATAAAGACACCTTTACACTTCATAAATAATTTTTATAGACTGACAAGCAGGACTACTTCTTTTTTACAGTTTTGGTTAAAGATATCGGTGGCATAATAGCAAAATATGTTTATTTTTTCCATATTAATAAATGAATGAAAAAAAAAAAAATAATTTAAAAAGGGAATATACGGGCTGTCATAATTAAGTAGATAAGACAGTTGGTTTGCTGTGTTGCTGGCAGTCTGTGTTCATATCTAAAGAAAACTAAAAAAACAAAAACCCTACATATAAATTTGTATCGCATGGATTTGAAAACATAACAGAATGAATATGAAAATGTTTTTATTTATTTCAAAATAAGTTTTATAGGTCGTTTTTAATACAAAACTAAAAGCAAAAAAGTTAGATTTTAATGCATTTTCTACTTATACTCCACTTCATTCACATACTCGTACATATATATAAAGCAATAAGTATTTTTGTGTTAATATACATACAATACATATGAATTTATCTATTGAAAATTGTTTATAAAACGCACCTCTTTTCTAGGGAGTAAGTGGAAAAACAAGACAGGGTGCGTACATTTTTTTTCGCTTTTGAAGTTAATTTGTATAGAAAAACAAAAATAAAAATAAAATATAATGCTATAATTTATTTTCAATTAAAAACAATTAATTTGTTAAATAAATAAACTATTATAATTTTATAACGGACTATATGATTATTTATAAAACTTTTTAGGGAATTAATAATTTATAATAAAAAGGCAATGAGAGGTAAACTTGTATCTACACTTATTTCATTGAAAGCCATCATTAGAAAACTTATATAGACAACAATAAATCAGCGAGAAAAACGTATCGTTGTCTAGCGACTAACTTTAACGCTGCACAGTGGGACAGAATTATAATATTTTAGAAATAATTCAGCGATCTGTAAAAGGCCAGTCCAATTGATAGCACAGGTGTAGCTGATCTTAACTATTGACGCTGGCCATCATCTACTTAGCAGGGGCGGCGCTATGGGGGGTTTAAATTGCAAACATCACACTTAAACATTTGTTAGAGCTTATAATTTATTAATTTTTTCTTCGACATTTAAAAGTTAACATGGTCTTAAAGCTCTGGAAAATAATCTATACATAAATAAAGTCAGTCAGTCTTTCTTTTTGTGTTCGCATCATGTAAAAAGTACTGGATAAATTCTTACAAAATTTTGTGACGAGATACCTTAGTATCCCGATTCTAATATAGTATACTTTTTTTCCGAAAAAAAATTTTTTTTCTTACTTTTAAGAGAAAGTGAAGAAAAAGCAGTAAAAATGCGCCGATTTTTTTGTTTTACCAATTTAAAGGTACTGCATACTTTAAGGCATGTTTTATTTTTGAAAGCGGGGTATTTTAAACACGGTTGCGCAACACATGGCGCTTTTTTTAATAATCACAAATTATGAATTACTGCCAAATAGCAAATTGAATAAAATTTGTATTTGATTTGTATTTTTACTTTGTGGAATTACATTGTTATTAAAATATTTTAAAAACATTTTACAGAGCTTTAAAATAATTGTTAGAATATTATATAAATTTTAGAATTTTTATCCAGGGATGGGTACCTTTATATAAAGAAAATACGTAAGAGTCTTAAAATTTGGTGTGGATTGCTTTCTAAGCAAAATCGAAAAAAAATATTGACAGGACCTATATCTATAAATTATGTCCTAAAATGAACGTGTTATGTACATTTTAAAATTTTAATTTTTGTATTTTTCGATAGCCAGATCCTATTTTTTTTTTTTTTAATATTGAATCCAATTTTCAAAAAATTATTTTTTTTTTGCCGTAATAAGCAGGCAAATCGCAAATATTATAGGAAAACTTCAAGGTGATGTCTTCTCTCAGTTCTAAACTAGACGATTTTTAGTTGAAAAATTACAAAATTATTGCATTTTTGTTGCATTTTAGCCGAAAAAGGCGCCATCAAACTTTTTTTAATGGAAAAAAATGTTCCTAAGGAATATATAAAAATTTTATGATTTATATGTGTAAGTATATTTTATGCACTTACGACGTCTTTCCGTTTTACCTATTTTACATAGAAATTTTGACTTTAGCTTATGCGGGGTCTTTTCATAAGAAATGGTGAATTTTGAATTTTCGCAGGCTGTCCAAAAGTAAAAAATCGAAGAAGACACATAAACGTGAGTAACCTGTGCAGTTGTTAACAACAAACTACTAATCCAAAATGGCTGATAATGCTAACAAACGACTAACACATGTGTACCGACATAACAAACAAAAAAAAAACTTCGAAAATTCAAAATTCCCCTTTTTTTCTTTTGAACAGACCACGTAAAATCCCAAAGCTGGATCGGGAAAAGAAGACTGGTATAAAGAAGCAAAGTATACTGCCAATTGTTGCCGAAATCATTTCATGATCCCTAGACCATATGTGGACTTTATGGGCAAAATACTCCACAATTCCAATTTGGGATTTTTGTTTTGGAAATTGTGGGATTTCCTTTACCTTCCTAATGTCCAAAAATCGAACAAAAAATGAATTATAAATATCGAAAAAATTTGAATTAAAAATAAATTTAAGTGCGAGGTTCCCAACTTTGTCGCCACTTAGCGCTGCTCCTAGTAAGTATATAGTGGTGTCCGGCGTCAAAACTTAAGCTCAGATACTCCTCTGCCCATGTCAAATTTTGGATCGAAAAATTGGTCACGCCTTTTACAAAAGGTTGAATTGTTTTCAAAATATGTTGATTCTGACCCACAGTGCGCTGCAATGACATGTCATGAACAGTCTAAAGTTTACTTATCTTATATTTATATATGTATATAATAAAACTGTGACAGGATATTTCTGTAAATTAAATAATTTTTGAAAATTTTGTTGATGGTACATTTTTATCTGTCTGTCCGTCTGTGTGTGTTCGCATCACGTAAAAGCTACTGGATGAATTTTAATGAAATTTTGTAATCAGATCTCTCGGTATCTTGGTTCAAATATAGGATACTTTTTTCTGCAAAAATATCTCATTTCAAAGAGATATTTTTGTCAGCGAGATATTTTAAACACTATTTACAGAACTCAACAATAATTTTAGATTTTTATATACATTTTAGAATTTTATCCAGGGATCCAGGGTACCTCTATATAAAGAAAATGCATAAACTATAATTGAAGAACTATAAAAGTAAGAGTCTTAAAATTTGGTGTGAATTACTTTCAAAGCAAAATCCAACAAAATATTGTCAGGGCGTCCACGACGTGGAGAGAGTAGCTGTGCCTGGTCTCATATAATGGGTGATTTTTTTGAGGTTAGGATTTTCATGCATTAGTATTTGACAGATCACGTGAGATTTCAGACATGGTGCCAAAGAGAAAGATGCTCAGTATGCTTTGACATTTCATCATGAATAGACTTACTAACGAGCAACGCTTGCAAATCATTGAATTTTATTACCAAAATCAGTGTTCGGTTCGAAATGTTCAAATGTGACAAATTTTGTTCAGCGATGAGGCTCATTTCTGGTTGAATGGCTACGTAAATAAGCAAAATTGCCGCATTTGGAGTGAAGAGCAACCAGAAGCCGTTCAAGAACTGCCCATGCATTCCGAAAAATGCACTGTTTGGTGTGGTTTGTACGCTGGTGGAATCATTGGACCGTATTTTTTCAAAGATGCTGTTGGACGCAACGTTACGGTGAATGGCGATCGCTATCGTTCGATGCTAACAAACTTTTTGTTGCCAAAAATGGAACAACTGAACTTGGTTGACATGTGGTTTCAACAAGATGGCGCTACATGCCACACAGCTCGCGATTCTATGGCCATTTTGAGGGAAAACTTCGGAGAACAATTCATCTCAAGAAATGGACCGGTAAGTTGGCCACCAAGATCATGCGATTTGACGCCTTTAGACTATTTTTTGTGGGGCTACGTCAAGTCTAAAGTCTACAGAAATAAGCCAGCAACTATTCCAGCTTTGGAAGACAACATTTCCGAAGAAATTCGGGCTATTCCGGCCGAAATGCTCGAAAAAGTTGCCCAAAATTGGACTTTCCGTATGGACTACCTAAGACGCAGCCGCGGTCAACATTTAAATGAAATTATCTTCAAAAAGTAAATGTCATGGACCAATCTAACGTTTCAAATAAAGAACTGATGAGATTTTGCAAATTTTATGCGTTTTTTTTTAAAAAAAAGTTCTCAAGCTCTTAAAAAATCACTCGTTATAACAACTCTTACAGTGCGATCCCTAAGAAAACTCGATTTAAATCGAGGGAAGTTGTCAACGACGCCAAAAGCAATAAGTTTTAATATCAAACATCTGCAAAATATCTACAACTACCGCTTTACTTTCGCCGAAAGAAAATTCTTTTATAAATTTTAAATCTATTTAAAAACTGTCCTCTAACGTACGACTTAACGCACACACACACACACACTCACACATAGAGATGAAATCTACACACATGTGTTTTAATTACAAAACTATTTTAATGTTTTTTAATTAAAATTGTAAATCTTCTATTATTAGCAATTACAAGCAATACGCAGAAGTGTATTGCAATTTAAATTTAATTGAAACTGGGAGGAGTACAAAAAACACATTTTATATTCTTAAATGATCTCATAAGGAAATGAACTGGACGGTTGGTTGGTTGGTTGGTTGGAGCTGTATTATCGATGATATTGAATGTACATTTTTCAATTAGTTTTGAATATGTATGCAAAACGATTTAAAATTAGTTTAAACAACACATGTCTCATTAAGAGGTAGATTATGGCAACAGGGTTTTAAATAAATTATAAAAAAATTTAATTAAAATATATATTTCAGTTCTTTTTTGAAACACATGTACATATGTGACCGCACACAAAGAAAGGGAGCTAAGGGTAGGTTGACTAATTTTTTTTATAGGAATAAAATTTACTAGATAATTGAATGGCGGTGGTTTCGGACCCCGCCGAAACTTTAGGTTTTTGCATGTAAGTCGAGTTCAGAAGAAGAAAAAAAAAATCATGTAATTATTTAAATTTTTTTTTTACAACTTGAGAGTTTCTGTGAACCGTCTTAAAGGATTAACCAATTTTTTTTTTAGGTAAAATTAAAAGAGGAAGAGAATAAAAATGGTCCCACATTCACCCCCTAAGTGTTTCTGCAGTCTAAAATTTTGATTTTCAGTCTTCAACTTGAGCACCGGAAAAAAAATAAATGGAGAAAAAATAAAAGCATTTACAAATGTAAAAATTTACTTTTTTTTAGCTTTAGGTCCCTTTCTATTTGTGGAGTCAGACATATGAATTTTTAATTTATTTCCTAAATTCATATGAAACCCCAAAAATACTTTCAATATTTTACTTAACTTCTGAAAGAATCTAAGACTTATCTACTAAATGTTAGAAAAATAAGATTTAAAATTCAATTTTTCGACAACCCGCCATTCAAACAACACTTCTGCAACTTTTTAAAACTAAAGCACTGGGTGAGCACAGAAAAAGAAGCCCTCATTATAATATTTTATAGAATTCATGTGTGTTTATTGTATATGAGTAACGATGAGTGGAAAATAATAAATAGCGAAGACTAGCAAACTAAATGCGATGAGCTTGCAGTGTTTTCAGAAGCAAGTTTAGTTAAGTATGAGTAAATGTTGAACATAATAATAATGAATTTGGGCGAGTTCAAACAGTTTTTTGCTTTGAGTGAAATACGAACACAGTTCGAGTGTAAAAACAAAAAAAAAAAAAAAACAGAATTTGTTAACAACATTACTTACGATAATTTTAAGGCCTTCATTTCTTAAAAAATACACAAAAAACCACTAGTGCAGTTAAAACGCACTAAGCTTTATCCAAAAGTTCTACACAACTTATAAACAAAACACACTGATGTTTAGAATATGAGACGAGTAAACACGGAGCTCACTAGTATAGAAGGTTCCTTTTATTCGTTTTGCTCACTAATAGTATAAGTAGACAAGGGTTCAGTAAGCTGGTTTGTGTTCTAGTATGAGCTTATGAGCTTAAAGGTACACCCATTAGATGAGCTTGCTCATGCAACAGTTTTTGCAAAACAAATTTACGAAGTTTAAAACACAAATAAAAATCAATCGGGTATGTTCTGTAATCCAAAACCGAGTGACATTGAAATCGAATAAATTTTTAAAGAAAAATGTAACTTAGTTGCGCCTATTATTTTAAAACATTTTTTTTCGATTAATTAACATTTATTTGCTGACGTCCTTCTTGTTTAATAAATTTATTTTCATAACAATTTATGAGGACAATTTACTGAGGTTTAAATACAAATAAATTATTATTTCATGTAGATTTTTATACATTTAATAATTAAATTGTTGTTAAATGATCAGCCCAGCAATTTAAATCAGCTATTTTCGAGCCGTCCCGTCTACGTTGATTTGTGTGCTGAGAATATATTTTTAAATATAAAAAAAAAATATCGTAAATTAATTTTAGTTTTTAAGACGACTTGACAACCAACCATTTTGACAATATTTGTTTTCTTAAGTGCCCAATTAGATTATGCAACTTTTGTCGCTGCAATCTTTCTTTTATCTTCTTCAAAATTGCATTTGCAGCGACAAAAGTTGCATAATGTAAAAGGGAACTAATTTTATTTCTTAGGAAGTCATTTTAAAAATTTTAATTACTTATTTATATAAAGTGTTTTTTTAATCCAAAATGTGTTACAAAGTGTTTTCACAACACAAAGTAGAAGTGATACATATTCGTGTAGTAAACCTCCTGGGTACAACTTGTTATAGAATTTACATTAAATACAACATTACAACACGTGCGCAAAGTTGAATATTGTAAAATAATCTATTTTTAATTTGTTGTTTACCTTGCTTGAGAAAAGCAAAACAAAAAAAAAATATTTTTAAAAGCTTCTATGAACGTAACTATTAAAAGGTTACGTTTGACACAACGATAAAGAAAAACTTAAAAAAAAACTACATAAAACGTCTTGAATAAATGTTCTTTAGTATATATTTTTTTAGGGGGTTACCGAAGCAGACCACTAACTTCGCGGGTCCTTTTCAACCCCCTTCGTTTCTCCATGATTTCCGATATCCGAATAAGAATTTAAAAATCCATTACTTTCTTTGAGTCTCGTGCTGTCACTAGCCTTTTGCTGTCGACTGTAGTAATTTCAGACTGGCGACTGATACATGTCGACATTCTTCACATCACAGAGTCTATGCTAAAATTGCTAAAATTTGTTTAAAGCTAAGATCTCCAACTACATTTAATCTCCATTTAATATGGGTCTGCCCCTAGTACAAAGCCTTTTATTTTAGGCTTTTTTCTGGCACAGTCTGCAAGTATCCTTTTACCGCGATTTTTAACTTTGCCAGATTATACTTAAGAGTCAATGACCTGTACTAAAGCAGTTAACCATTTGTTTGCACCCAGATTATATTCAATCTCCTTCTTGGTCTTCCTGCTAACTTGTAGTGAAAAATTCCAGCCTTTGGTGGGAATCCTACAATCAACTCCGGACTGATAGACTAGCACATTACCTACTAGCACATCGGGGCTAGTAAAAACTTTATTTTTCTAGAAGAAAAGTTTAAAAAAGTACTGTTAAAAAATAATAAGAAAAAGTACCCTAAAGATATCTTTGGAAGAAATATCTTATAAAAATTATATTAAAGAAAAACATACTTTTAGAAGTTTCTCTTTTAAAATAACATTCTTCGATATTTTTTCAATATGTAATTTTTTTAAAAGTTTACCTTTTTAAAATATATTTTCACAAAAAGTTCAAAAGTACTTTTTATAAAAAAAGTACTTTTTAGTAAAAAAAGTACTTTTCAGTAAAAAGTTTTATTTAGTAAAAAAGGTACTTTTTAGTAAAAAAGTACTTTTTAGTAAAAAAGTAAAAAACTTTTTTTTAAGTATTTAAAAAAAAAAAATACTTTTTAAATGAGCTTTTTTCAAAAATTACTTTTTTAAGTATTTTTTTTTTCAGTAACAATAGAAAAATACCCCAGAAAACATTTGGCAAAGAAGTACTTGCCACATAATGACTTATTTTTATGATTACCAAAATTCTGTTACTCGATTACAAAATTAAGCTGTTAAAAAGTAATTGGTAATTGAAGTAGTTCTTATAGTTTACAAGAGAGTGACTTGTAAACATTTACTAAATATTTCATTTAACAAAATATTTACATTTTTTTTTTTATTTTTATAAAGACAACATTACCTGCGAAGCTTGTTGCTTGTCTGTAAAAAACACCCAGAGTCTTTGGCGGGAATCGAACCCGCAACCCCCAGAGTGATAGACTAGCGCTGTACCAAGCGGTCTGTTAAAATTACCTGCTTAATTATTTAAAGCCAAGGAAAATATATATTCATGACATTTTATTGCGTAATATACACTAAGAAGAAGAACTGGGTTTTTTTTAGTCTCACGCCTTGTTAAAATCATTAAGATGGTAATCGAGTTCTCCACTAAAAATGCTTAATTCCACACTCGATTACCATTTTCAAAATTTTTTTGCTGGCATATGATGAAAATAAAATAAAGAGAAAGTGTGAAGGTTGTGTGAAACAAAAATGATTTCTCACCAATCTCACCACCTAGAAAATATAATCAAATAATTTCTCGTATTCTATTTTTCTATAAAAGGAAATTTTTTTTAGAAATTTAAACTTGTAGATAGAAGAAGGATATAGCGCTCTAGGAAATGCAGTATATTCTGCTATTGTCTAATTTAATTTTCCCCATTTTTCTTTAAAATTAATCACCTTATTTGTAAAAAATAATTTTTCAACCCTATTATTAAAATAACGAACTTGAGCCTTACCTTAAGAGTTCAATTATGTATTAAGCAATTAATGCAGGGTAGCAGTTTGTTGATTCATTCAAAAGAGTATAAAAAACTAAATTCTTAATAAAACACGTGTAAATCATTAAAACTAATTTATTTTCTGTAACTGAATGAAATAAATCTGTTTTCTTCTACACAAACTAGAAATAGAAAAAATGAATCATATTTTTTTTTCACAGAAAAATCATTGACACAATTCAATAATCTGTGTTTTTTATATTATTATTTTTTATCAAAAAAAAAAAAAAAAAAAATCATTAATTTAAAAAAAATCACATATGGTTTGTTTTAACTAAACGATTTCTAACTATAATTTACAATAATTTCCTTATTTAGTAAAAACAACCTGAAAACTTTTTATATTTTAACAGTTTTTAATTTGTGTATTTTTTTGAAATTAAACTTTTAAACATGATACACAAAATTAACACCTTTTTAAGTTTTTATTTTTTTTTTGCTAGATTAATTCCAGCCTGTACCAGTTTTCTTGTTAATTTTTTTTATTGGAATTTATATATTAATTTTTTTATTTTTTTGGTAAAATATTCATTCATAATTTTAGGAACTGTATCATTTTTGCTTATTGTAAGAACGAGTTTTTGAATATTTCTGTCTGCTTTTCGTGTTTGTGGTCTATAAAAAAAGAGTTGTTAAATTAAAAAAAAACAACAAATTCATACTTTATAAACTTGGGTCAATTCGAAACTAGTTCACCTTGGTTAATATTTCCATGTTGAAAAATTTGAATCAAAAACATATGACCATATGAGCAAAATTATTCAATGCATGAAAATATGTATTTGTGGTATAAATGGATTTTTATTTTATTATTTTTTTCTTTTAACATTTTTCCAAGTTGTAATTATTTGACATGAACATAAAACTGATTGTGTTGATTTACCGACAAATAAATGTTGTGGTCTTGGGGTTTTTTTCTTTGCAAATTTTTAAATAATTTCAATTGAAAACACTCAGCCAGTCATTGCACAGAGAGAAAATAAAAACAATTTCTTGAATTATTATTATACATTTTTTAAAAATAAATTTTGTCAACAAACTCTTAAATAAAACACAAAAACATAATTTGGCATAAATAAAAATTTCGTTATACTAATTAATTTTTTTTTCTTTTTTTGTTGTTACAACGAACATTTTTTCTCTGTGTATTTTTACCTAAAATGTGTGACAAACAAAAAAAAATCAAATAGTTTTAAGTTTAAAGCTAAAGCATATTAGAATCTATTTTAGTCATTAGAAAAATTATTTGTTGACATTTCGAAATCTTTAAAGAGTCGTAAAACACGCCAAATGAACAACTAAATTAAAGATTTAAGTTAAACACAAAAAATAAAATGAAATAAAATTAAATTAAATTAAATAAAATCATTTTAAAGCAATCGACATGATCTAAATTAATTGACAAGAAATAAGTAAATTTTTTGTTTTGAATGAGTAGAAGAGTAAATTCCCATCACCTTTCTGTCGTGACATGAAAAAGTATTTTTAATTTCACCATATGGTCAAAAACAGTTGGCTACAAACTTTGTCGTTAGACTTAGGGCTACTGGGGGATGGGCAAGCAAAAGTGGGAAAGAAAAATATATAAATATATTAAAGTTTGAATTTTTTTTTTTGCAGAACAAGATTTAAACCAAAGGGAGAGGTCTTGTATTTTGAGAAACTTCTAAAATATGTATCTACATACAAAAAGTAAGAAAAAGCTTTGTAAAGTGTCTCGAGATCACAGGAAGCCATATCTATACATATAATAAAACAGTAACTCATTTCCTGTCTGTCTGTCTGTCTGCCTTTCTTTATTTGTGTTCGTATCACGTAAAAACTACTGGATGGACTTAAAAAAAATTTTGTGAGGAGGTGCCTTAGTAACCCGATTCCAATATAGGATACTTTTTTCCGCAAAAATATTTTATTTCCAAGAGAAAGTAGAGAAAAAGCAGTTTAAGTAAGCCGATTAGTTTTTCCCAGAATACTTGAAGGCATCTTTTATTATTTTGAAACCGGAATATTTTAAACACGATTGCGCAACAGATGGCGCTGTTTTAAAATAATAACAAAATATGAATTACTTACTGTCAAATAGCCTATTGAATAAAATTTGTATTTGTTGTGTATTTCTAGTTTGTGCACCTTTTACAGAGCTTTTTTAGAATTTTAAAATTTGATATAAATTTTAGAATTTCATCCAGGGATGGGTACCTTTATATAAAGTAAATATGTATACGTGAAGCACTATAAAAGTAAGAGTCTTATAAGTTGGTGTGGATTACTTTCAAAGCAAAATCAAACAAAATATTGTCAGGACGCACACAACGTGTTTTTTGGGCACAGTTAGTTAAAAAATAAACATTCTTTTTTATATTTTTGTTTAGAACTATTGACATACGAATATTTATAACATCATATTAATTATTTTAAATTAAAAATAGTAAATCAACTTTTGTTTTAATTGTTTCTTTTTTTTTTTGCTTTTTGTAGTAATTAAAGTCGTTGCATTTTTATGTTGCTAGTTTTTCTGGCTTTATATTTTTTTTTTTTTTTTGCAATCAACTCTGTACCAGCTTGTTTATTATTATTAGTTTCAATATACAGCAGGGTGCATATTTTTTGTGGCAGTGATAGAAGGACCACCTACGAAGAATTTTATAGTCATTTATATGGCACAATAATGCAAGGTGGTAACACTGGGAGGGGCTTAATATTAAGTTTTTAAAATAATTTTTAAATATCAAATTTTAAGGGGAAAGGATATGTTTTCAAGTGTCAAACTTCATATAAAAAATATATATAAATAAACAAGTAAGAGTGCTATATTCGGCCATGAATCTTATATATCCTTCACCATAGTAATGCTAGATATTGTGTTACCCTTTTATGTTTTTTTTTGAAAATTTTTTTTAAATTTTTTGTAATTTTTTTAATTTTAGTTTATAAATATTTCTTGGAATTTTTTTTTAGAAATTTTTTTTAGAAATTTTGTGTAAAAATTATTTTAAAATTTTTTGTAAATTCTTTGTAATATATGTACATATGTATATTGCGTTAGAATGGTCACAATAAAACAAAAAAATCCTCATATTGAAATTTTTTTTTTAATTTTTTGTAAATATTTTTTGGAAATAATTTGTATTTAATTATTTTTGAAATATTTTTTAATATTTTTTGTAAAAATTTTGTAGAAATTTTATGTAAAAATTATTTTGAAATTTTTTTGCATTTTTTTTTTAAATTATTAACCTGCTGTAATCTATATTACGTTAGAATGGTCAGACTAAGGCAAAAAATCCTCATATTGAAAGTTTTTGTTTTTAATTTTTTGTAAATATTTTTTAAAACATTTTTTTATTGCATTTTTTTGTAAAAATTAGGTACCTCCTGTAATCTGTAATGCGTTAGAATGGTCAGTCTAAAGCCAAAAAAAAAATCCACATATTAAAAGTTATTTTTTTAATAATTCTGTATTTTTTTTAAATTTGTTGTAAATATATTTTTTTAATTTGTTGTAAAATTTTTTTAGAAATTTTAAGAAAAATTATTTTGAAATTTTTTGTAAATATTAGGAACCTCCTGTAACTATATTCCGTTAAAATGGTCAGACTAAAGCAAAAAATTCCTCATATTGAAATTTTTTTTTAATTTTTTTTATATTTTTTTTAAATTTTTTTTTAATTTTTTAAAATTTTTTTGTAAAATTAGGATCCTCCTGTTATCTATATTGCGTTAGAATGGTTAGACTAAAGCAAAAAATTCCTCATATTGAAAGTTTTTTTTTAAATTTTTTTTTGTAAAAATTTTTTTAGAAATTTTTTGTAAAAATTAGAAACCTCCTGTAATCTATATTGCGTTAGAATGGTTAGACTAAAGCAAAAAGTTTCCCATATTAAAAGTTTTTTTTTTAATTTTTTTAACATTTTTTAAAATATTTTTTGTAAAAATTTTTTAGAATTTTTTTGTAAAAATTATTTTGAATTTTTTGGGATTTTTTTGTAAAAATTATGAACCTCCTGTAATCTATATTACGTTAGAATGGTCAGACTAAAGCAAAAAAATCCTCATATTGAAGCTCCCCCTAACAGGCCTATTGACTGCTCCTGGTTACCAGTGGGGACCCTGTGGCTCTATATGTACCTTTATATGTATTGCTTTCTATAATCTCATTTAATAAAAATCAAAGCAAAAAAACCTTAACAACCTAAAAATAAACACGAAACTGTCCTTTGAAAGGGACCTGTATGCACTCCTTGCGATCTACCTGTCGCGGTCTAATACTTTTTAACAAAAAGAAAAAGAATAATCTGATGTTGCTGAATTGCAATCCCAAAATTTTCGAAACTATGCCTGTCGGATTGGTGGACTTAAATCTTCGGTATCTCGCCTGGTGCCTTGACAAATGACTACCCGAACACGAACAGACGGACATCGCATAATCAACTTTTCTATGTACATATAAGGATCCAGAGGTCGGATATGAGGTCGGAAATGAATATTGTAGAAATTACACACGAAATGACAAACTTATGAAAACTTATAAAAATGGTCCATTTAATATTAATACCCTCTCAGCGATACCGCCTTGTATTATTGTGCTATGGTCATTTATTGTAAAATATGTAGATAATGCTTAAAATTTATTAACACATTTTCTAAATTTAAAACATGGTTGTAAGATTTTGTATTCAAAGGTGTGTTAATTACTACGACATAATCATAAACTTCTCAGTTGAAAATAACTTACGTAAATTAAAATTTTGAACAGCAATATCAGATTTCATTAAATATAGGAAGAAACTTACCTGAAAAGAAAAAAAAAACAAAAATAGAAAATTAATATTGAAAATTAAAATTAAACAAAAAATTATTTAAAGTTCATTATAACAGTTTTTAAAATTTAGCTGATTAAATTTTCTGACTTTCGTGAGTAATTTGACACTACTTCGAAGAGTTTGTGAGGTCAGCAAACCCAAATACAAAAAATTAAAATTATAATAATACAGTAGCAATATTTTTATAGAGTTTTTTAAAGATTTAGCATTAAAAAAAATGTGTTTTTGAACCATTTTATTTTGATAAGACGAAATTCAAAAACCAGTAGCAGAATAAGAATTTAATTTGTTTTATTTAGCAAAATAATCTGGTTATAATTTTCTTTCGTTTTTTTTTTTTGTATTTTTAACTATAATAAATTTGTATTTTTATTAATATTTCGTTATTGTCAACAACGAAATACAACATACACGTTTTGTTGTGATGACACTTTAATCCTAAATGGAATTAATTCAACAGGGACTTAGAACTAAAAGTCTTTTTATAATTAAAATGTTTTAGATAAATGTTGAAAATATCTACAAATAAATGTTTACTTGTTTGCGTTGTCTCTACTACTTTCAGAGCAATTGTCTTGGAAGATTTTTTTGGGATAAAGTAATTCAATTTCGCCCAAAAAATCCATTATTACTTTATTACGCGGCAAAATGGGTTCTAATTAAATATTTTAATTAGCTTCAAATACATTTTGAATTAATTTTTTAATTGATTAAATTAATTATTCAAATAAAATTTTATTTATTTATTAGTACTAAATAATCTAGACATAATCATGATACCTTACCCCCCTACCCATCGTGAAATTATTAAAAATTATAAATGTTCCATAGTTTCCAGTTCCTCCTCCTCAGACGTCCTGCAAAAACATAGAGTGCAATTCTCCCATAACCTGCTCCCTTGCTCTAACAGAATAATGTCCCGTTATCGCAACTATCAAGACCCTAGCAATATTCGACCTTTCGTATCCCTAATGCAGGTCATATGACCTCATACCTTGCAACCTCTGTAGGACTGATTAGTTATTCCTAGAATAAACTTATTGAGTTTGCTGTCAAGTAATTGATCGGTAGAGCAAACACTTCTGGCACGGTCCCTCATACACTGAGTTTTGCTCAATAGTCCCTATCCGGAAATAGGACGTTAATTAATTTTTTTTTTTTTTTGAGTTAAGTTCTTTATATTTTTTATTTCCAATGAAAATTTGTTAGCCTATAATAACAGAATGAAGTTTATGATTTCAGCTTCTATAAATATATCGAAAATATATCTAGACGACTTTTATACTCAGCATAGACTTAAGGTTTATATCAACGTGTTGCTTATATTCAGTCCATCTTTTTTAAATGTATGTCTAGTCTATATCAAATCTATGTCTAGTCTATGTATTTCTATGTTTATTAAGGTCTGGTTTATGTGTAGTATATTTAAATTTTATGCCTTCATCTAGTGTATATCTAGACATGATGGCCAGGGGACATGATGGCTAGGGGACATCATGTCTAGTTTAGGTCTTGTTTATACATGATATAATGTAATGTCAAGTATATCTAGTTCATGTGTAGCCTTTTATAGTATATGTATTACAATAGTTTATTAGTAATCTATCTTTATAGTCTATGTAGAGTTTACATCTAACATATCTATGGCTTATCCATGTCTAGTTTATGTTTATTAAATGTCTGGTATATTTTTATATTTTTATGTTTATATTATTTTGTTGATATCTACTCTATGACTGGTATATATCTATTTGTAGTCCCTGTCTATTATATGTCTAGTCTATATGTAAATTATGTTTAGTCTGTTTCAAGTCTATGTTTAGTATATGTCTAGTCTATATGTAGTTTAAGTCTTAACTTACATATGTTAAATTTATGTCTTATCCATATCTAGTATATCTCTGGTATATTTTTATGTTTATATTATATGGATATATAGCTTCTATCTACTTTATATCTAGCGTATGCCTATTACTAGTCCATGTCTAGTATATGTCTAGTTTATGTGTAGTTTATGTATAGTCTATGTCTACTCAACGTTTATCTGCCCAAATGTAGAGTTTATGTTTAACATATGTTAAGTCTATGTCTAGTTTATGTCTAATAAATGTCTGGTATGTTTCTATGTTTATATCATATTCTTTATATCCACTCCAAGTATGGTCTATGTCTATATGTAGTCTGCGTTTAGTCTATGTGTAGTTTATGCCTTAACTCTTATTAACTTTATGTCGTATCATTGTCTAGTAAATCTCTTGTATATTTCTATGTTTATATTATATTGGATATATTGCTTCTCTCTTCTATATGTCTAGTTTATGTCTATTATATATGTCTAGTCTATATGTAGTTAATGTTTAGCCTATGTCTACTCAATATTTAGTCTAGCATTACTCTCTATGTATTGTTTATGGCGGTCTATGTATAGTTGATAGCATATGAACAAAATGTCGTCAGAATTTTCTTCTGTGTAGAGAATACTTATCGATGTTCATGCTCCGTCTAAACATAATTATCTGCTTGTCGTCAATGTTGTTTGAATGCTATACATATAGCAATGCAAAGAGAATTTGCACGCTTGATTAACGGATGATGGCGTTGTTTAAAAATCAAACTATCATACATATAAAAACAACATTTGATGGCAGACATCGTTGTAGAATAATGCTGTTTGAACAAGAACATGACATCAACATCGATGCTCTTCACGAGAGTGTGCATATGAAACTCGTCAATGGTTGGACAAATCAATGGCTCGTTAAGACGTAGTTTTAGGTCTATTCTATCCTATGTCTTGTCTATGTTTACTCTAAATATATTCTATGTCTGATTTATTGCAAGTACATATCTAGTCTGCATAAAATCTATGTTCTCTATTTATTTAGTTTATATCTAATCTATTTTTGAAAGTAACAGTCGGTGCAATGCCGCATTATAAAATGATTTATTAAAAAATACAGCTGCAAAGGAATAGAAGAACTTAAAAGAGTTGAGAAATATACCAAGAACTTATGAAGGGGCAGGCAAAATTAAAGAAAATTATATAAAATAATTTAGTTAAAATGAAATGATATTTTTAAATCGCAAAAGAATGTTTTTGCAACAAACTGTTATTATTTTATTATAATTAAATACACTTCTACTTATACAAATAAACATTTTTTGTTTCTATTTATTGATTGACTGATACAACAATAATATTGCGACTAACAATTGCCAACAATTGCTTTTAACACCTTGGTGCTATAGCTTTAGTAAAAAACTAAATCGTATGACATTGCTATTTGCAAACTAAATCGCTATTACAACAGCTACAACAACTACAACAGTTACTGCTGACACTTATTTGCAAACTTTAGGAAATTTTAAGTGAACTTTTGGACGACCTCATTTGTGTATGCTGCCAAGATTTCAGCAAACCTTTTAGCACTACGCTGCAGCTTTGACTATAATTAAATTTTTATACTCGTGTGCACATATGTATGTGCAGACACAATTGCAAAAAGGCAAACTGTCTGCCATTTGCTAAGAATATCGGGAAAGTTTTTTTTTTGTACTAAGCAAAATTTTCTTTAGATTTTTTTTTTCATTTCTTGGCAAGAGAAAGAAATTTAGGTTCTTTTCTTTTCTGTTTTTTGTATTTAAACTATAATTTCATTTGCAATGCATTTAATTTTTCTTGCTTGTAATAAGATTTACTAAAGAAAAATAGATTTTCTTGTCGTTTCTCTTTAAGTTTAATGACATTTTTTCGATGTCTAGAAATAAATTTGAAAATTTTATTTTTGTTTTCTTGGTCTAGAGAATGTTGTAATAATTGTTTCTTAACCAAAGGAAAATTGTAAAAAAAGTGTAAGAAAATAAACCGGGTGTGCAGAAAAATGTGATTTGAAAGATAGATTTGAGAGATAGATAGTGAAGATTATAGGAAAGAGATGACATTTTTAAAATAGCAAGAAAGTGGGCTGTTTTATGGATCTAAGAAAAATGAAAAGTTTGTGGAAAAGTTTTCTTTTGTGAAATCAACAAATCGAGTATAGAAGTGGATGTATGGCAATAAACCCCAATTTCTTTTTTCTAAAAAAAACCATGAATAAAATATGGTTCCAGCATTTAGGCCCAAGAGCAAACTCAGCATCAATTGCAGGCAAGATCAAGACATGTAATTTTATTGTTAATCTTAAAAATGCAAATGCTACCTATAGACTCTGTCAAATAACAGACATGGGGAGACTCAATTATAATTGAAATTACAGGTAATGCCTAATTGCATATTCTCAATTACACATTACAAGTAATTGTAATTTAAATCAGGGACCACAGTCAATTACAATTACTTGTAATTTGTAATTGAAAATTTTCAATTACATGTAAAAAAAATTCAATTATTGTAATGTGCATTACAGTTACATGTAATTTGTAATTGCAAATTTCCAATTCCACTTAATGTGTAATTGAAAATTTTCAATTATAAGTAATTGTAATTAGGCAATAATCATTAATTTAAATTGAACAAAATTCTATTATGTTCCTTAAAACTTTTCCATTACATGTAATTATAATTGATTTTTTTTTTCAATTTTCAAAAGATCTCAATTACAAATATGTAGTTGAATGTAATTGTAATTGAAAAATTCTAATTACAAATAATTGCGTAATTGGATGTGTAATTAATTACAAATATTAATTGACAACCCTCAAACCAAATAGCTATAGCACTTTGTCAAATAACTATAGCACTTTTGACGTATGCAAATTTATGCCTTCACAATATTGTAAGTAACATTACTCTCTCTTTTAAACCTACTGCGCCCATGTTATTCTCAGACATGTTAACAGACATTTTGGCTAACAGTAAAACAACCAATGAATAAATTTATTAATTCTTTGTCGAACTATGTAATTAGTCGTGTATGCTATAGCTTTTCGAAAGAGCTATAGCACAAACGAAGGCTATAAGAAAAATTCCTTATATTTTGTGTTTAATAATTAGTTGCTACTGTAGGGCATTAAGGAAACCTTACCAAAAAAAAAAAACAGTCTAAAAATTGTTAAAAAAAATATCACTGTTGAAGCCCAATATCTTCCAAACTATATGAGATATATAGCACATCGGTATTCAACTGCAGGAATCAGTAGAAAAAAAATCGTAAATCAGTTTAAAAATAAATTGGTTATATACCTGAGGAGCGACGCCTACCCCAAAGTACTATTAGTCCCGTGGTCTGAATCGGACTACACCTTTTCTTTAACGAGCTCCACTGTGCGCTGACACAATATATTTGATTAATGTGAAGGTGGAGCCCCTGAGGCAGGTGCAATTTTTTTAAATGCTCCAATGATTTAACTATATTTATTATTAATTTATTAAGATGCAGAAAAAATTATCAGTAAAAAATAACATTTCCTGTGTTAATCACTGCTTATTACGACTTTTAATATGAAATAAAAATTTAGTAAAAATAGCAGATGTCTCTATTTTGACAAATATTTTGCCAACCTAAGCCCACAATAACTAATAAATTAAATTGCAATTTGTATTTATTTTTTTTTAAATTTATTTTCAATTAATCAATATAAATTTTAGTAAAAAAAACTTTTACTACCAAATATAGTTATTATTTGTGACTGTCGTTTATCAAAACCCGCAAGCAAACCCACAAACGTCTGTCAAACAAGCTTTTCCCTGACAATGCAACCTACCGCCATCGACAGCAACTACAACAACAAAAACAACGGACACCATCTTTGATTTTACAACATAAAATTGGCATTTCAATACGTAATTTATGTAAACACGAATGTTGGTGTGTATCTATTTATGTGTTGTCGAGTGTATGTTGCACAGTCACCAGTCACATTTAAAATGCAATTGACAATTTTATATAAATTTAATTTAATTCAATAATAATAATAATTTACTTTAAAACAAAATAGACAATTTATGTATGAATGGTTAGAAAAAAAAATATATTTATTCATGAGGCAACTTAAAAAGTAAAAAGCCACAAACAACATGACATTACCACCCACGTTAGTAGTGGTTGTTTATTCAATGAATTTGTGTGCTACGAATTAGTGGTATATACTATGTTGCAAACTGTTATTGCATAAATTCACAAAAATCATTAGATTTTTGTTGTATTGATTTGGAAAAAATTGTTTTGATTTTTCAAGAAGTACATTAAAGGTAACTTTAAGAAAATCAACAAAAATAACATACTTCACAAAATTATTTAAAAAAAATCTATTTTCCAAATATTTGTTTTAAAAAATACTTCTTAAAAAAGTAGCATTTAAAAAAGTACTTTTAAAAAAGTACCTTTAAATAGTTTTCTTTTAAAGTACATTAAAAAAAATTGTTTTAACCCCCAACCATAGAAAAGCACATAAAAAGTATTTCTTAAAAAAGTACATTTTAAAAATGTATTTTTTTTTAAGGAAAAAAACAGCAATTATTAAAAAAGTAACTAAATAACCAAACCATGATAGAGAGAGTCCAAGCACAGATTTGGAACCAGCACCAAAAATACGTCTAAGTTCACTCAGCAAAATCTCTAGGACAAAATCTTTGTTAACCAGTGTTCTAGTTATTATTAAAAAAAAGTACTATTTAAAAACAGACCTTTAAAAAACAACAGAAACGGCAAAAAAGCTATTATTTCAAATACTTTTTAACAAAACTACTTTCAAAAAAACAAATTTAAAAAAAAATATTTGAAAAATTGTTTTCTTAAAAAATACCAAAATCTTTCAAAAACTCCTTTAAGAAAAATATTTCTTTAAAAACATTTTGAAATGATCTTTTAAAATTATTTTCAACGCAAAATAGAAAATAGACATTTAGGAGTTCCTTTTAAAAATACACCACCTATTAAAAAAGAACTTTTAAAGAAAGTACCTTTTAAAAAATTAGCTGTTTAAAAAAAAAATAATGTGTTAATGAAATATCTTTTTGAAAAAATACTCTTTTAAAAAAGCTACATTTGACCAAAATGTACTTAAAATGCACTTTGAAAAAAGAAGTTTTAAAGAATTTGCATTTAAAAAAGTACCTTATAAAAGTACCGCCTAAAAAGTAGAAGTTTTTTCAACTTATAATAGGTTCTAACAAATATTCTTTGAAATGTACTTAAAAAAACAAATTTTAAAGAGTTTCCTTTTAAAAAGTTCCTTTAAAAAAGTACCTCTGAAAAAGTATCACTTTGTTCTAAAAAATATAAAAATTTATTGTATTATTCGACCTTTTAGTATATAAAATTATAAAATTATAAAAAATTTATTTTTAAGAAAGTGCCTTTAATTATTGTTTGGAAAAAAACACATTTGCCGTTTTTGTTAAGAAAGTCTCTTTAAAAACAAAAACTATGAAGTTAAAAAAGCTACTTTTTACCAAAAGGAACTTAAAAAGTACTTTTAGAAAAACTAGTTTTAGAGAATTTCCCTTTAAAAAATTATCTTTCAAAAGAACTTTTTAAAAAAGTACCTTTGAAGAAAAATCAATTAAAAAGTACTTTTAAAAAAAGTATCTTGAAAGAAAAGCCCCTTAAAAAGTACGTTCTAAAAAAAGTTCCTTTACGTGATAAAAAAATTATTATTTAAAAATGCTCCGGTATTTTTTTAAGTGTCTTTCAAAAAATATTAAAAAATACTTTCTTTTGCTGAAACCATATGTGCCTAAATGTACCACAATTGATTTTCTTGTTAATAAAGTCTCTTTTTGAAAAATAAAACTATTTGAAGTTTCTTTTAGAAAAGTATCTTTTGGAAGAGTACATTTTAAAAAGGATCTTTTACAAAATTTACCTATTAAAAAGTACCTCTGAAAATGTACCGCTTGAAAAGTACGTTCTTAGAAATATTCTTTGAAAGAAGTACCTTTTTGAAAAATTTATTATTAAGCAATTTAAATATTCTTTGAAAGAAATACCTTTTTGAAAAATTTATTATAAAGCAATTTTTCAGCAAGGTACTTCTTTCGAAGAATATAAGTGCCTTAAATTATTGTTTGAAAATAAAATACATTTGATTTTCTTGTTAACAAAGTCTCTTTTTGAAAAAAAAAAAATATTTAAAAGAGTACGTTCTAAAAAAGTGCCTTTACAAGATGTACCTTTCAAAAAATTACTTTCTAAAAAGTGTCTGTAGTCATTTCCAAGAAATATTAAAAAATGCCTTCTTTTACTGAAAGCAAATGCAATTAAATGTACTACATTTGATTTTTTTTTAATAAAGTATCTTTTTAAAAAAGAAAACTATTTAAAGTATCTTTTACAAAAGTACCTTTTAAAAAGTATCTTTTAGAAAAGTACCTTCTAAAAAGTATATTTTAGATAAGTACCTTTTAAAAAGTATCATTTAGAAAAGTAGCTTTTTAAAAGTATAATTTAGAAAAGTACATTTTAAAAAGTATCTTTCAATAAAGTACCTTTATGAAGTACATATTTTTAAAAAAGTACCTTTTAAAAAGTACTTTTAAAAAACTACCTTTGAAGAAATAAAAAATACTTTCTATAAAAGTGTCTTTTTGAAAAAATGTTAAAAGAAGTGCCTTCTTTTGCTAAAACCAAATGTACCTAAGATGTTAGAAACATAGTGTAAGAAAAATCGCAAACGTTTGAAAAACATAACAGCACTTTTAATTTAGTTTTTTTAGGTTTTCGCTTCATTGGTAGATTTTTTCCAATGATGTTGTTCTTGTGCTTTTAGCGACAAATATTGACAAATGAAAGATGACATCCGTTAGAGTCAAATGAGCATAAAACACAGGCAAAATACAAGGACAGACAGACAGCCAGCCAGAGGTAGGCTCCATAAGACAACCATTTAAAAACATGTTGCACACAGCACGCTTTTATAAAGAATTAAGAGAACAGATAAAAAAAATTGTACAAACAAATAAATTTATAGCACATCACAACAAAACAACAACAACATTGAAAAAAAAAAATGTGTCCCACATACAGTTTGCTTTTCAATGAAATGCTATGCCATGCAGTAGGCAGTATGCAGCAGCTTTAACTTAATACATAATACATTATGCAAAGGTGTTTCTAGGAAACAAAAAAAAAACATTCATCATTTATTACAAGTACTTTTTTGTGACTGGCAGGCACATTATGCATTCATTCAATTTCATTTTTATTTTTACTAATAATAAAGTTCTCTCTAAATACAAATAAAATTATAATGATGATGACGAATTTCCTTCCTTTTCAATTTGTTTAATTTGAATACAAAAACAAGAAATTAGTCAATTCATATTATTGCCGCTGTAAGTGATGGTGATGTTTTGTGTGCATGACTGTTTTTTCACTCACTCACTCAACGGCGAGTGTGAGTAGGAGTTTTAACTCTTCAGTTCCTGAGTTTTTCTGTTTGATTTGATTTTATGCAAATTTTTTTCAAAGTTAAGTTTCTTATATTTTGTTGCCTTAAAGTTAAATTAATGTTAAATCTTTGGGTTCTTTAATTTATTTGTTGGCTCGTTTGTTTATATTGTCTTTTGACGATGATATATGACATTTTGCATGATCGTGTGATTTATGGCACATGGCAGGTGGTCAGTCAATACGTACATATGTAAGTATTTTTTTTTTTTTGTTTAAAGTAAATGTTTCTTAATAAGTTTCTAAATCTAGCATATTTGTAGTAGAATGTCATATAGTTTTAATCAAAATTAAAGCGCTTTGAGGATTACGTAATATTTAAAAGATCTGCCATGACTAAGCAGCAGAATAAATAGGTATCTTGCGGATCATATAATTGCATGAAATCCTTAGTCGATTTGTCTCAGCATCGCAATGTTATCTATACATACAATAAAAAAGTAAGTCATATCCTGTCTGTCTGTCTTTCGTTTTTTGTGTTCGCATCACGTAAAAACTACTAAATGGATTTTAAAAAAATTTTTGTAAGGAGATACTTTACTATCCTGATCCCAATATAGCATACTTTTTTTCCGCAAAAATATCTCATTTCCAAGAGAAAATGGAGAAAAAGCTGTGAAAGTACGCTGATTTCTTTTACCAATTTAAAGGTACTTTATACTTCAAGGCATTTTGTATTTTTTAAGCAGTATATTTTAAGCAATGTTGCGCAACAGATGGCGCTGTTTTAAAATAATGAGTAACTCGTTTCCTGTCTGTCTTTAACAGAGCTTTAAAATAATTTTTAGAATTTCAGAATTTTATATAAATTTTAGAATTTTATCCAGGGATGGGTACCTTTATATAAAGTAAATACGTAAAATTTGGTGGGGATTACATTCAAAGCAATATTATTGTCTGGACGCACACAACATGTATTGGCACAGCTATAAAAAAAAAAGATTTTAACTTTTTGCTTCAATATAAATCATTCTGCGTTTTAGATCTGTTAACTGATTTTCATTATTTATGATGAGTCTTGGTAAGAAAACTTGAAATGAGCGGTTAGAAGGCTTTAAAGTCAAATAACGGCACTGTAATGAAAAATCTTCGAATCAGAAAACTCCGTGACTTATTGAACTTCCCTCGTAGTACAATGAAAATAAAATAAATACTGCTGCTGTCACCAAAACCATATGTTAATAGACTACTGCAAGACTTAAAGTATGTTGCGTCATTTAGTTTGGCTTTGACAGCCATTGAAAGTAGACAACCTCCAGAATTAAACAAAAAAGAAAAATTAAACTTCGATCCTTGCGCTATTGTTGAATAGAATTTTCAAACAGATTATGTAAAATAAAACCTGATTTCGAAATTTTTTCATAAATAATTAAAACTTTTTTTTTATATAGTAAATCAGCCAAGTACAGTTCGGACTCACACACAGGTTGTGATCCGTACTACTGTACCTGCATAAGAACTATCGATATCGATAATTATGGTTTGACAGCTGAGAATGCCAAACTGTGTTGACATTTCTGTTCGTTAAGGTTTGGCAAATCATCATCAATCATTAAACCTTAAAGGAAAATACATCTGTTTACGCGAAGTGTATAAAGCAGTTCGTGCATAATACGATCAACATAATCAGCCCAGCGAGCAATCAATTCACGTAGTTGCTGATCGTTTTCACAGTAATTTCACTCTTCTTGATTCAAAACCATCAAAAATAGAAAGAAAAGTACGTACTAAAGAGAATATAGCTGCTGCGATGCGAAGTATTGAAGAAAACGCTGAAATGTCGATTCTTCGTCGTTCTCAACTTGTTGGCCTTTCTTCTTCGACTACGCAAAAAATTTAATTTTTATTAAAAAATTGTGTTTAGAAGTTTGAAATTTTATTAGTCGAACTATGTATCTATATTACATACAATGAAATTTGTAGTCAAGCTTGAGTTCGTTGTATTTCTTAATAAATAAATTAAATTACAAATAAATAAATTAAATTACAAATTAGGTGATATTATTAAAGCAAAATTGCACAAATTGAATTTTTAGACACCGGGAGAGCGGAATGCACATTTTCTAGACAGCTACGTCCGTCATCAGCACTCTTCGTATCTATCTACTTTAGATAGTGTTTAGTTGTAAGCATCATCTATTTAACCAACCAAACCCAGATAAAGTAATACGAGAAAACTTGCATTCAATTATCAGTCGTCAGTTGGTGAGAACGAAGTCTACCACTACCTTGTTGAATATTTTTACTTTAATATTTACCACCTTATATTTGTTGTTGCTTCAGCCAACCTTCGGTTAGCAATGAAAGCTTGTTTTCTTTTAACATTCGTTTTCACTTAAAATTGTGTTTAGTGATAACTTCGTTTCTGATTACGCCATTAGGTAAATTTGCCGTATTTGGAGCGTAGACAATCCACAAGCCGTTAACGAATCACAATTAAAAATTATTTTTTGCTGCAGTTTACACGTTGATGCCATCATCACTCCTTATTTCTTTCGAAATGAGCAAGGAGCTGTCGCTACGGTGAATGACGAACGCTATCGATCCATAATGACTGAATTTTCGTTTTCAAAAATTAATAAGCTAAACATCAACGACAGTTTATTTCAACAAGATGACGTACCTCGCTCAACTCGATTTATTGTAAAATCAATTTGATGTCAACTTTATTTTTAGAAGCAGTACTGTTAACTGGCCTTCATGTTCGTGCGATTTAACGGCTCTGCATCATTTTTTTACTTTATCATACGTAGTATAAGGTAAAGTATAGTAATCGTGAACAAAATCGACGTTGGGCTGTCGACAGATTTATACGTTTTTAGGTCTCCTGAATTCATTTTAGCTATTTTCGCGATGACGTCTGTAGGTGGGTGTGTATGCCACTATTTTTTTGTTTGTACAGGTTATACCGTTTAATATCAAAATTAAATTTAGTATGTGCCTTTGGTATATGGAGATGAAGAGATGCATTGTTTTTGGGCATCATCGGGAGGGGGAACGGGGTAGTTTCCTTACCCCCAAATTTTGTAAACGCTCTAAAGGTCATACCGTATGACATATCAAAATGAAATTCAATATGTACATATGTGCCTTTGGTATATGGAGTTGAAGAGATGTATTAATTTTGGGCATAATCGGGAAGGGGCAAGGGGTAGTTTATTCTTTCCCAAATTTTTTGAACACTCTATAGGTCATACCGTATGACATATTAAAACGAAATTTTGGTATGTGCCTTTGGAATATAGTGAGAAATAGCTGTGTCAATTTTGAGCATAATCGGGAAGCGGAAAGGGGTAGTTTACCTACTCCCAAATTTTGGAAATAAATGCTCTACAGGTCATACCGTATGACTCCATTGGGTATGGAAAATCTGAGTATAGACCACTCCGTTTTTTTTTTTTTAATTTTATTTATATTCTAACTTAAATTATGGAGCATAGCAATGAAGACTTTCACTCGTTAAGTGTGAAACATCCAGAGTCTCTGCTGGGAATAGAACCCACAACCCCCAGACTGATAGGCTAACACACTACCCACCAGTCTACCGGAGCATGTTATGTCATTAGTTTTTGCCGACAAACCAGCAACTCTTGAAACGTTCGAAGCGCACACTCAAGCCTCTATTGAATTATAGGGTCAGGTTAATTGAAAAAACTAGTCAAAAATTAGACTGATCAAATGCCCCATGTAACTTGTACCCACGACGGACATATGTAAGGAATCATGTTAAAGAAAATAAATGCCATTAACTTATCTAGCAGATTATAATAAAGAAGTTTATTCCAACAATATTTCTATGTTATATTATCATTTTAAGTTCTCATGCAGCTAAGAAAAAAACACCCTATATGTCAATTTGTTTAAGATTTATTATCACAGCATTTTAGGAAAGTTTTGGTGCAGAAATCAATTGTTAAGTTTTTATTTTAGTTTTCTTGAGATAAAAAGAAAATAAGCTTCCACCGTGACCTCATTTTAAAAATCTCTGATGCTGAGGGATGGTTCTTAAACGGGGATGTTTGCGTATGAGACATTTTCTTACTACTATTACAAACAAAATTTCTTAAAGCAAATTAGCACAATATAGAATTTCGGATGATGTCATGTGACTTTTTTCAACCACTTTTATTGATGCAAGAAGTTAACTAAAATGTATAAAGAAAGTTGGGGCTTATTTTTGCTACTAAAATTTTTTGTACTAAAATTTCAAAACGAATTAAAATACTCTTGGAGCGTTAAGTAGTTTGCCTATTGCTATAACTTGTCCTTATAGTACGTGATAGTTAAAAGTGGCTTTTAGCTTACTTTTAATACCGAAAAACTATTTATGGCTCCAACGAAATCCTTACTTTAGCTAAAGACAAATTAGTTAAATAAAATGTTGCTACGTTTATAGCTTTTAACGTAATGACGTAGTTGCAATATACATATAAACGTAGTCATAAGAAAATGCTATATCTAGAATATAAGGTCGATACTTGTATTTCTTGTTTTATGTTATAAAAATCAAGACTACGTGAGAAAAAAAAAACTATTAATGACGTTAATGTTTATAACGATTTCAAAAAGTATTGTGAAAACCATAATATTATTTAAAAGAATCCTATAAGAATATCAACTATTAAACAAAATCTACATCTACAAATTCTGTCATTAAGATAATTTTCTTTTACTAGAATTGTCAATTAAAATTATTTTACAACAAGCAAATAACCAATTAAAAACATTTAAACTGCACCGTTTGCAACAATCTTCATATCTTTAGACTACATTTTTTTTATATTTAGCCATATCCGCTTTATCGATATTTTAACGATCAATTAAAAGCAACAGAAAATACATTAAAATGTTGCAAGTAAAAGTGGCAAACTGAAGCTAAAATAATGAATAAATTTGAAAAGAAATGATGGCTAAAAGTTTTAATTGCTGGTAGTTTGCTCTTTTCAGTTTATGATTCGCTACATGCGCTATAAATAGAGCATTAATTTAGATACAGTCAGTCATACATAAATGTATGAAAAGGCTGTGAACCATAAAAATGGTAATAATTATAAAGAAGCAACTAGTTTTTACATTTGGCTTTTCTCTTTTCTTCCGTAAAGCGTTTTACAGACAAGTGAAAATTAGCAGACACTTTGGCGTTGAATAGAGATTATATTACTTTTTGCATGTTTAGGTTATTAAATAATTAACGAAAGAGGTGAAGAAGTTGGCATTTTGTTAACATGAAGTTCAAAAAAATAGCGGTTACACGAGATAATTTTTCAATAGCTTTCTTCGTTAAAAGTACCATAAATTATTCACGTTTAAAAAATAGCTTTTTAAGAAGATTAACATTTTAAAGCACTTGTGGAAAATGTACTTTTTGGCAAAACATAAAAAAAATGTTTTGCAATATTGGTCTTTTCAAAAAACCAAAAAAAAAAATATATTTTTTAAGTATATTTTCAAAATAGTACCTTTTGGAAATGGTACCTTTGGAAGCCCTACTAGTAAGGAAATCTATATTCTAAAAAATTAATCTAAAAAAACTACATTTAAAAAACGCTTAAAAACTATATGCCTAAAAAAGGGCCTTATCAGAAACGTGCAAATTACTTTTCGAGAAGTGCTTATAAATAAGTACCATTTGAAAAAATTGATTTAGGAAAAACCTTTTTCTGGAGGTAAATATTACCATTTAGAAATATTTCTTTTAGAAAAGTTTGTACAAATACTCTGCGAAAAAAATAGCTTTGACATTTTTGTTATAACACGCGTTTTTTTAGAAGAGTCTCAAAAAGAACGCTCTAACAAAATAGTACCATTTCAAAAAGAGCCATTTAAAGAAGTGCTTTTTATTTTCATTTAAAAAAAAATATTTAGAAAATAATATTTTAACAAAATCTTCTTCAAAAATCGTTTGGCTAGGAGATTGAAAAAAGAATGGTTTATAAAAATACTATTAAAGGTACCTTTTGAGAATCTTAAAATAAAATAATCAAAAACACCTTGTAAACAAAAAAAAAAAATAAATCTTACAAAGAAGGAGTTTAAAAATAGCCTTTTAAGAAGGCATATTTTACATAAAATATATTTTTTATTAAAGAAAATGGTTCTAAAAAGGGACACTATAAAAACAATATGTTATAAAAAGTACCTTTTAAAAAAAGGCATTTAAAAAGTCCTTTTAAAATACTTAAAAAAAATTAAAATAGTAGTGTTTTACCGCACATTTAGAAAATAACAAAATAATACATTTTAAAAAAATAATACCTTTTAAAAAAGTACCACTGAAATATGTACGCTAACAATTAAAATCCTTAAAATAAATCTCAAAAACAATGTGTTTAAAAATAAGCTTTTAAGAAGGCATGTTTCATATAAAATATGTTTTTTATTAAAGAAAATCGTTCTAAAGAAGGACCTTATAAAAATAATACGTTATAAAAAGTACCTTTTAAAAAAGGACATTTAAAATACTTAAAAAAAATGGAAAATAGTAGTTTTTTACATTACTTTTGAAAAACAAAAAAAAAATACTTTTTAAAAAAATAATACCTTTTGAAAAAATACCTTTTAAAAAATAATACCTTTTAAAAAAAATAATACCTTTGAAAAAAGTACCACTGAAAAATGTGCGCTAAGAAATTAAATCCTTATACAAAATAACTTAATAAGCAAGCCTTTGAAACAGTGCGTCTGTTAATAGCATCTTTTATTAATAAATAACTTTTAGATCTCCTTTAAAAAAAGTACCTTTTAAAACAGTTTCAAAAAAAGTAACTTTTCACAGAGTACTCACACTCTGGAAGAGCAATTTTTAAAAAATTAGCTTTTAAAAATTAATGTAAAAAAAGTACCTTTTTAAATGGTACCTTTTGTAAAGGAGGCCTTTAAAATATTATTAGGAAGGCTTCTCCAATCATTTCCTTTTAAAAAAGTTATGAATTTTTTATGCGATTTTTTACTTTACCATACGTAGAGAGGTAAAGTATAGTAATCGACGGATTTATACGTTTTGAGGTCTCCTGAATCCCTTTTGGCTATTTGAAATTTAGTGTGTACCTTTAGTATGTACCTTTGGTATATGGAGAGCTGTATAGTTTTTGGGCATAATCGAGAGGGGGCAAGGGGTAGTTCCCTATCCCCAAATTTTGTGAACGCTTTACAGGTCATACCGTATGACATATCAAAATTAAATTCATTATGTGCCTTTGGTATATGGAGATGAAGAGCTGTATTTTTGGCATAATCGGGAAGGGGCAAGGGGTAGTTTACTTAACACCCCAAACCCAAAATAATTAATTTTTCAATTCGAATATACTTTGAACTTATATTCTTTATGTAATATACATCCATAAAAATATCTGTTTCCATTGAGTATGGCCACCCCAGATTTTTTTTTCATTGATTGCAGAAAAAATTTGGAATTTGGTTGTAATAATATGTTTTTAATGTTTTGTTATTTAGGAGGCTAAAGAGAACCTTCAAGCAACAATATTTTGCCATAATTGACTAATTTAAAAATAAATCGTTGAAAGAGCTAAACCTTTACATACATACATATGTATGTATTTCCTGCAGTAATTTCAAAAAGGTAAAAATATTTTATAAACGACACATATGCAATTAATAGTGATGTAAAAATAGATTTTGTTTAAGAAAAAATAAAATTCCCCTTCCCCCACATCTTCTTTTAACCAAATTTTGTTTTATGGTTTTTTTTTAATTCACATAAGTTTTTGTTGCTGTCATTATTGGGCTCTCCTCCCCCTCTTCTTTATTGTTCATTGTATGACCATTAAAGTGAACTGCTGAATACATTAGCTTTTATTTTTTTCACATTATTAAAATTGTTCATTATTTTCTTTTTTATTTTTATTTTAATTAAGAATGTAGTTGCTGTGCTGTTGCGATTTTTTTTTTCTTTTTTGTTTTGAAAACCCACAGACAGTATGACTACAACTACATATTTTTGTGTGTTCGCTTGTTTGTTTGTTATTTTTGAATAGATTCTACTTAATAAAAAAAAAAAGAGTATGAAGTAGATATGTATAGGATCTCCTTATATGTATGTTTTAAATGATGAATCAGTTGTTTGTCTATAAATCAGAAAAAAAAGAATAAAATTTAAGGCCAGACAAACTGAAATTTATTTTTGATGTATTTTTCAGACTAAAATTTTATATTTTAAAAATAAAAATATTTAATTTTTTTTTTGCTAAAATATTTTCTTTTTGAGAATTTTTTGTTTTAGATACATATACATATACATATGTATATGTAGTTGTTGTTGTTATTTTTAAAATAAAATCAAAGTTGTATTTTTATTATAAAAATGTTTTTTTTTTTAAATTTTATAGAATATTTCAAAATGCTTTCAAAAGCATATTTCTTGTATGAATGTGAGCGGATGTTGTGTGACTGCGTTATTTTAAGACACGTTGCTCTAAATTTTTAAAATGGAAGACAACTTCAACAGTCGACGATGGATAAAAAAAATCCTTAAATCAAATATTTATTATTTATTAAATGTTACGTTACAATACTTTTACAAGCTATGTATCAGACTTGGAGGCTATTAATTACAGTTTGTAATTAATTACACATTCAATTACTCATTTACATGTAATTGTAAATGGAAATTTTTATAATTTAAATGTAATTAATAATTTTTGTAATTAAATATTTTTTTGACAATAAACACATAAACACATAATTTTCATTTACATTAAAATGTAATTGAATGTTTTACATTACAATTACATGTAAATATTAATTGAATGTAATTGTAATTGGAAATTTTCAATTACAATTACATTTAAATTTTGTTAGTGTAATTAAGTTTTTTCAATTACACACTACATTTGTAATTAGTAATTGGAAATTTTCAATTACTAATTTCATGTAATTGTAATTGAAAAAATTCAATTACATTTAAATGTAATTGAATATTTTCAGTAATAAACACTTTTTATGTGTTTATTGTAAAAAAAAATATTTAATTACAAAAATTATTAATTACATTTAAATTATAAAAAAAAATAACAATCCTATTTGAATAAATAAATTAGGCGTTATATTTAAAAGCAAAAACACATGATCTTTTTTGGAACGATCACGAAAACTTATGCTCACGATTTACTCACTAACAAAGAAAGATAATTGTATCAGTTTTTTTTCAAGTCAGAAAAAAACAATTAATGCAAAAAATAAAGATAATTCAAATAGCAAAAAAAAAATATATATCTGTAATCAATTAAGCACAAAAATGTTGATCATGTAAGCTCACATGTGATCACAACTGATTTACGCTTATAACATTTGCGCTGACCATCTCTGCATTTTAATACCTAATAGGTCAATGATACAATTTTATTTAAAATCGCATTTTTGTTGTTTTTAATTACATCGCGACAGATTTATTTCTAAGGTAAACTTACAATTTTTAGGAATATAATTGAATTTCGTTCAATTAGAAGTAATGATTACTTTCTAATTACAATTGAAATTTTCCAATTGCAATTACATGTAATTAGTAATTGAAATTTTTAATTACAAATTACATGATTTTAGTCCCTGCTTTCAATTACAATTACTTATAATTAGTAATTGGAAATTTTCAATTACACATTACCTGTAATTGTAATTAAAATGTAACTGAATCCCCCCAATGTCTGATATGTACATATATTCCAACTTAATTTTTCGTGCATGGTAACGAAGACCTTCAGTCGTTGTAGTGAAGCACCCAGAGTCTTTGGTGGGTATCGAACCCACAACCCCAGACTGATAATAATTCAAATGAAAAAAAAAATACTTAATAAGGTAATAGAAATTTTCTGATTACATACGAGGGCAGTTGGATTTGAAATGAAACACTGCTTCCACTAGGTGATATCTATCAATGGAGTACTGTTAAATTTTGAGTAAGCTGCTTCTATTAGTTTGCTCTTGACATCCATTTTAACATTTTAACGAAAATGGAAAAATGTGATTATCGTGTGCTCAATCAACAAACCGAAACCAAAGAACGAATGGCTTGTTAAATACTATGGTGAATCTGCAACACAAATTTCAAGGTTTAAAAAGGGGGTTTGCTGAGTTTTGTTGTGTTTGTACCAGCCAGCACAAAAGACGTCAAGTTGCCCAAAATAGGTTGTCACTCCAGATATATTCGATAAAATCTATATAATGATATTGCATGATTAGAGAATGGAAGTGGGTACATTAAATTCCCACACTATAATTTTTTTCACGAATCACGAATTTTTCGAATGTCAGGAGATGCGAATAGATGTGACATACGTATCAGAGAATGACAAAAGTATCATTTTGAGTACTTATTAAGTATTTGAGGCGAAACATGTTTAAATGTGTATAGCTATTGATCAAACAACATATCATACACACATACTCATATCAATTTCAACTTAAATAACTACAAGTATAGGCAGAGAATAAGTGTTCGCATACTTGTTCATTATTTTTCGCAATACAACTAAGAATAAGTATAAAGTATTGGCTATACCCATACTTGTAAATACAGAGTAGGAATAAGTACAAGTATGTAAATACTCTAAGTATACTTAGAGTATTTCATAAATATATGTAACTATATGTATTAATTATTTTACAATTTAAAAATACGTTTATTCATTCCTTCATCCAAATATAAAAATTATTTTGGTTCTCTATACTTAACCAATGTTCGGTTATAAACAAAATATTGCCAAACATCATACATCTTTTTATACACACAATTCCTCAAAGTAGTTGTTTTACTTATAAGTATACTTAGAGTATTATAAGTACTTTTCCATACTTGTAAGTATTAGGTAGTTATAAGTCTGGGTATGACAGATACCCATCGCATTATCTACCTACAACCAGTTGTACTCATACATACATTACTTATACATTTTTAAGTTCGTTGTGTATAAATAATGTTTTTTATAAGTATTGAGTACACTCATACTTATTTCACTGCATATATGTATGTGTAGGTATTTTCTGTGTTATAATTAAAGGTATAACTAATAACCAAAAATATGTGTAAAGACTTGACTACATTTATTTTATAAGTACTTTTTTGTCAGTCTCTGATACGTATAGATAAACAGACAGCGAAGTGATAGTAATGGGGTCCTATTTGAGTACACGCAGAAAAAAACAGGGTTGTGCTATGGTCACAAGAACAATTTAAAATTTTCTGTAAAAATATATGATTGCGATAAACAAGTTATAGTTGCTTTAGTCATTACTATGGTCACGACAAACAAGTTGCTGTTACTATTTCTTCATTAAATGGTTGCTACATAGAAAACATGAAAGATAATTGGTTTGATCTATATAATTTTCACACCACAACCAAAGTTTTATTATAACCATAATATGTTATTAGTAAACAAATTATGATAAGTAATAATATTTTTTTTAGTTTAGTGTTATTTTTAAAAAAATTTTTAGAATCAAATTTTACGGGTTTATAATTCAAAAAATAATAACACAGTGAAACACGGAAAAAAAATAAACATATACGGACACCACTACGTCATAAAAGACCAAAAGAAAAAGACCCCTGTCTCCCAGTTTTGCCCAAAGTCCTCCAGGTTTTTTTTTATGGGCCCTCAAAGATGTGGGGCCTCGATGTCATTTTTGCAAAAAATAATCATTTACTCAAGCTCATATTTTGCAAACCGTTTGAAATTTTGATATACTCTCTGAGGCAAAGTTGTAGCTCTTGTCATAAAGAACAAAAATTGTTAACATATAAAATCAAAAAAAACTTCATCTTCAAGGTCAAAATCGCAAAAAACTTTAAAAAATTCAATTTTTTTACCTTTTTCCCCTGTTCAGGTCCATAGGTAGCAAACCGTTCTAAATTCAAGGAAACAATCAACTACAAAAATGAACCTAAGATCTTAATAAACTAGGAATGATTCTTAACACTGTTTAGGTAGCCGCAAAAGTGAAAATTTTCCCGAAAATTTTTAAATTCATTTCGGCTACCTAAGCGCTACCTAAACGGTGTTAAGAATCATTCCTAGGAAGTTCATATGTTCTAGAAAGTTGTTTATTGAGATCTTAGGTTCATTTTTGTAGTTGATTGTTTCCTTGAATTTTGAACGGTTTGCTACCTATGGACCTGAACAGGGGAAACAATTTTTTAAAGTTTTTTGCGATTTTGACCTTGAAGATGAAGTTTTTTTGATTTTATATGTTAACAATTTTTGTTCTTTATGACAAGAGCTAAAACTTTGCCTCAGAGAGTATATCAAAAAAAACCTTGAGGATTTTGGGCAAAACTGGGAGACAGTGTAATTTACAAAATGAGGAGTCATTTCTCCTATCGAATGGTTAAAAAAAGTAATAAATAATAGTGTGTTCTATTATAACGTATGTTTATATATGCAAATATCCCACTTTATTTAATAATAATAATATTTTATATTTTACAATATTACAATATGGTTCTAACATAACAATATTATTATGTTAATAATATTATGGTTTGACTATAACCATACAATTCAATTAATATATTATAATTATGATTGAGGTAAACCATGTTTTTTTTAGCATACGATCCCTATAAAAGTAATGTCAATTTCGCTATTTGTTCTATAATTCCAATAATTTATTTAGACACACAGTTGTCTAAAGTCTCCCGTAATTATTTTCAGAAGATTTCTCTAATAAACCATGGTTTTTAATTTTCAATTTCTTTTAAAAAGCTCAAAAAGCCAAATGTTTCTTGAAAAACTTGTTTGATCATTTACTCATAAATCTTTGGACATGTCATCAAACACAGAACATATTAAGACCGACAAAATAAAAAAAAGTAAAGCGAACCGCGTGTTAACTAAACGAAATGTTACACATAAAAACAATTTACGATGTCTTAGAGATTTTCTTTATTTAAAACATGTGTTTTTCTTCACAAGAGAAAAACAACATCAATTAATCTTTACAGGATGTGCACTACATTTAACAGCTCAACTACAAATAACCAAGAGCAGTCAAGCAGCCAGCCAGGCAGTCTTTGATTTCGCTACTTCAGCATCATCAAAGTTCGCCAAATATACAGTAGAAACTAGCCTAAGCAGAATGCGAGCATTCAAACATGTGTGACATTTTGTATGCAGTTAACGTATGCAAAAAAAAAAAAAATTAAACATCAAATGTTACTTTGCAGTAAGTAGCTGTATCTGCTAAATACATTTGTTTACTTTGTTTATGGTTTTAAACGCGTATTATAAGCTTTTACACAACACCACACCAACAGTGATCCCAGCCAGAGGAAGAAAAAACAAAAACAAACCGCAACAAAGCCACAACAAAACTTATTTGTCACGAACAAGCAATGAACTCATAAACCCAACAATACAGATCAAACGTGTTTTATATTTTATTCAAACAACATTTGTGCCTCAAATGTACTATTGAGATACAAAATATTTGTCTGAAAGCAAAAACAACATTTTCTTAAAAATAGAAACTGTAGCACTCGAACCTGGACATAAAAAACAGTCAACCTTTTCAGCACGCCCAATGCAGCATATGCAGCATGACACCAAATAATAAATGCGCTGCGGTTGTTTTTCTTGTAATTGTTGTAGTGGTATTAGAAGCGATATTTACGCCTCTATTAAATGTTGATTTTATATTTTAAATAAAGTAAAGAAAAAGGAGCAGATTTTGCTAAACACTAAAAGGGTTAGTCGAGGTCAACATTGCAGACACTCTTATGGTTTGGTACATATTTAATGTCAACTAAATACATTTTTTAAACGTTACCGTAAATTTTAAAAACGTACTTTTTTTAAGCTTAATTTCTTAAAACGTTCCCAAAAAGGAGGACAAATTAAAGACAAAAAAGATTTTTTTAAATGTAGCGTGTTAAAGATGAATTTTTTATTTTTTAATAATACTTTTTTAAAAGTTCTATTTTATAAGGTTATGTTTTTGCAATACACTTCTTATAATAACATTTTTTTAAACGATGATTTTTTAAGATAACTTGAAAAAAGGATTTTTTAAACATACTTTTTAATTTAATTTTATTAAAAGTAACAAAAATGCTTAGCATATTTTGAATAGGTTTTTTTAATAAAAGGTACTTTTTTAAATGCAGTGTGTTAAAGTTAAATTTGGGGAATTTGTTTACATACTTTTTAAAAAGTACTTTTTCCAAAGGTCCTATTTTATAAGGCTTATTTTAAAAATATACTTATTAAAATTATTTTTCTTTAGAAAGTTCATTTTTCAGATAAATTGAAAAAAGTATGAATTTAAATTTTTAAAACGTACCAAAAATGAGAACTTATCTAAGGCACAATTTTAATACTTTTTTTAAAGGAACTTTTTAAAATGTAAAGTTTAATTTTTAGAGATTTTTTTTAAATACTTTTTAAAAAGTATAAAGGCCCTCTTTTTTATAAGGTTAATTTCAATCAATATATATTTCTTAAAATAAACTTTCTTTTAAAGGTACTTTTTTTAATTATTAACAAGAGTATTTTTCAAACATACCTTTTTTAGGCACATTTTTAATAGGTTTTGTTTTATAAAAGATCCTTTTTAATGTAGTGTGTTAAAGTTGACTTTTTTAGAAAGTTCTTTAACGTACTTTTTAAACACTACTTTTTTTTCAAATACCTATTTCAGTTGGTTATTTTTTTTAAATAAACTTTCTTTTCTTTAGTTTCTTAAGGTAAATTGAAAAAAGTACTTTTTAAACATACTTTTTCCAAATTGAAAAAAGTACTTTTTAAATGTACTTTTTTTTAAATGACAAAAGTACTTTTTACACATACATTTTCAAGATATTGTATTTTCAAAAGTATTATTAAAATTTGTTTTAAGATACTTTTTTAAAAGACACGTGTTATAAAATATCTTTTTAAAATGTACTTTTATGACATATCTCTTTACCAAAATTAAATTTTTTAAATGGGATTTTTTTGAAGATCTCTTTTTTAAAAAATTCTTTTTATGTTCATCCTTTTTAAATTATTTTTTTATTTTATTCCTTTAGAGTCACCCTTTTCAAAAAGTATTATTTTAAAAGGTACTTTATTTAAGCTGCCTTTATTTAAAAGAAGTTGTTAGGAGGTGCTGATTTTAGATATAAAGTTCTTTTGTGTTTTTATAAAAGGTACTTTTAGCGTGTTTAAGTTGATTTTATAGGGAAGGTTTTTTTTCATACTTTTTAAAAAGTACTTTTTCAAAGGCCCTATTTTATATTGCTATTTTTAAAATATGTTTTCTAAAATAATTTTTCTTTAGAAGATACTGTTTTAAGATTATTTTATTAAACAGAGTATATTTAAACATACTTTTTTAAATGCATTTTTTCTGGTACTATTTAAATTTTTAAATTTTTTTCATTATATACTTTTTAAAATAAAATTTCTTTAAAAGATACTTTTTTTAAAAGATGCATTTTATAAGATGTTTTTTAAAAGGTACTTTAATGGAAATTATTTTGTACAAAAATTTAATTATTTTATTAGGGATTATGTCACATTTTTTAAATAATTTTTTTTCTTTTATTGTGACCTTTTGAAAAAGTATTCTTTTAAAAGGTACTTCTTTAAGCTGCCTTTATTTAAAAGAAGTTTTTAGAGGTGCTAATTTTAGATTTTAAATGTCTTCTTTTTTTTTAAAAGGTACTTTTAAAATGAAGCGTTAATTTTTTGAAGAAGTTTTTTTTTAAATACTTAAAGTTTTATAAATTACAAATATTATACAATTGACGCCATCTGTTGTTTAAAATATCTCATATTTAAAAAATAAAAGTTGCGCAACCGTGTTTAAAACATCCCAGTTTTAAACCGAAAATTTCAGTCCCTTAAACCGAAAATTGCATTTTTTCACTGGTTTTTCTCCACTTTATCTTGGAAATGAGATATTTTTGCTGAAAAAAGTACCCTATATTTTAATAGGGATGCTAAGGAATCTCCTCACAAAATTTTATTAAAAACCATCCAGTAGTTTTTACGTGATGCGAACACAAATAAAAAGCAGAAAGACAGACCGAAATGAGTTACTAGTTTATTATATGTATAGATTTTTTAAGTTTATTCTTTAACCGGGACCTTTTAAGCTTACTTTTTAAGCTGCAATTATTTACAAAGAATTTTTAAGAGGTTCCGATTTTAAAAAGAAAATGTCTTCCGTTAAAAAGTAAATGTTGTATGGTACCTTTTTTGAAAAGTTAATTTTGAAAAAGTACTTTTTTAAAAGTTGTACATTTTTAAAAGTTATGTGTTAAAACTACTTTTTTAAAGTTGATTTTAAAAATTATTTTTCTTTAAAAAAATCTTTTTTAAGATAAAATTTATTAAAAAGCATCAATTAAATAAAAAGAATTTTTCTAAAACAAATACACTTTTTGAAAGGTATGCTATTTAAAATGTGGACCTCTTTAAAAGGTATTTTTAGAAGATATTTTTTAAAAGTACTTTTTTAAAGTACTTTTTTAAAAAGACATTTCTTGGTAACATTATATTTTTAATGACAATTTTTTTTAAAAAGATAGTAAATAAACGGTCCATTTTTAAAATGTAGTTTTTTTTTTTTTTGAAAGGTATAGTCTTTGAAATGTGTTTGTTTGATGTTGCTTTTTAAAAAAAATTATCGATATGTTCTTGTACCTTGAGATATAATTTTGAATTTTCTTTTACTGATCAAAAAAGGTTTATAGTAACCTTTTTCTTGAATATTTTAAAAAATTAAAATTTTTGAGATATTTCTATGTTGCATTAACGGTGTGATATGCATATGTTAGTATTTGTAGGGTATTTCTCATTATTTCCTTTAATTGTTTTAATATAAAGGTGACACTTTTTCAAAAGTGATTGGTGATTTATTTGTATTCATTTTTGTTGTTGCGTTTTTTTTGTGCTTTCAAATAAATTTATTCCGTTGTCTTGGCTTTAAATGTATAAATCAGATCAAATCTATGGCACGTTTTAATTTTTATTTGTATTTTTTTTTAATTTTTGTAGTTGTTTAGAGGCTTAAAATAAATATTGTTATAAAGTGTGAGCTAGAGTTTGTGAACTTTTTGCATTAAGGCTGGTTTAGGTGTTAAGACAATGTTTCGTGGTTGTCCTTTAACAGCAGATATACAAATTTGGTAGATTTTCAGAAAAAAAGCCATAAGTATTAAAATTGAAAAAATTATATTTAAGAGATATACGCAGAGAAAAAACATGCTTCTGTTATTGGTACAATAACCATATTATGTTCTTTGTAACTATATGTTGTTGCCGTGAACAAATTATAGTTGTTTTTAACATTACTTTGGCCACAGTAAACTAGTTTTGGTTAAAACATGATCATTAATGGTTACGTTACTATACTGCAAAATCTAACGTAGTTGGTTTTAACTATATAAGTTTTACTAAACCTTAAACCACAACCAAAGTTTTGTAAGTATTCTAAAATAATATAGTATTTTACACCATAAAATATTATTAATTAAAACTTATGAAGATTTATGTTTTAAGATTCCTAATTTATTTTTGAATTTGCGGTCAATATCAACTTAATAAAAAAAATAAATCAGTCAGGTGCGGTTCACAGTCACACACGTAATGTTTCGCACTACATACGACTTTATGTATATATACAACTTTAAAAGTACAAAATATAATTTTATCACGTATTCTATTGGGCACCCTTTAGTTTTTAATTTTATGATTTTATTTAAAAAGTAATTTAAGCGTCTGTTTTTTATGGTTGCATTTATACGTCGCAATCACGTTTTCTACAGGGACACCCTTAAACATTTATTTCATTTTACTATTAATATAGTGAGCATAGTACTACATAACCGGGGTAAACATAAAGTGTCTGCCTATAATGTTTACAAGATGAGGCGAAATTCGACACATCCGCATCCACTTCGGAAAACCCATTCATTTTTATTAATTTTATTTCGAATACTTGTAATAATTGTAGACATTGTAAAACATAATCTTTATGGATTTAAAAAGTCTGGCTATTACAGTTAAGCAAATCACAGTCACTATCGGTACACCCTTTAATTTTTAGTAATTATTGTTATAGTAATATACCTTCTGCGAAAATTTCAAGAATCTACAAGAATCTGTAATAGTTCAAAAAAGGGCCATATGAAAATCACTGCACTATCAGGGAACCCTATAATTTTTATTTTTTAAACTTTTTAATATTGTGAACACAGTTTTCAATACTCTGTGTAGAGTGTAAGTATCTACCTTAGTAAAACAACTTCTGTGAAAATGCCAAATGTACCTTTTACGGATCCAGATTTACAGACGTCCCTTGCATACGCCACCCTATAAACCTAATATTGAAAATCCAAGAGACTGATGCGACTTTCCTTTATTAGGTTTTTATATCTTTAGTTTTATCGAGATTAAACGAAATATTTTTTTTTTAATTTTAGCAGACGCAAGAAAAATATGTTTAATCCCACATGGTTGTGTGTTTGTGTTAAAGAAGATGCTGGCGTAGAAGCTGTCATTTTTGGTTATCGCGACTTTAACATTGTTGTTAAACAATGTTTCAACTTACAGCATATTTTATTTATGGCGATTTTTTTTTGTATTTTTTTTAACAAGAATTCATTTTTCATGACAGTGTATTTGGTCTGCTGCCGAGATGTTCAAAAGTAAAATTCGATTTTTAAATTTGAAAATAAAGGGGAACATTATTTGCAGCTGTTGCTGTAAATCAAAGGATTTTTCGCAAGAAAATAAAGTTTTTTTTAAGCGAAATTTGTTTTTATAAAATTTTCTTTTTTTTTGCTTTGCATAATTTTTGACATTAATTTTCAGTTAATTAAATTAATTTGTGTTTTAATACTTAGAACTGACTGTCAATATTATTAGCTTAAAGTAACACAAAAAAGTAAAAAAAAAAAATAGAAGATCGTGCATTTTTAGTTGGCGTCATTGTGAATCTTCATTACAACAAGTAATTACGTATGTACATTTATTATTTATCGTATAGTCTGAACACAACGTTACGTTTTGTATTTCTTTTGTCAATTATATTTAATTCACGTAGTTGTTGTAATATCTACTGATATGTGCAAAAAATATTCAATCAAAAACAAATATCATTTTGTGATCATAGATCACTTTTTGCTTTTCCAAAACTCTGTTGTAAATCGTAACAACTACAGCAGAAAATTTTTACACCCTGTCGTTTTGTCATTCGAAAAGTCAACAAACAGCATCAACAGTTTATATTCTGATTTTGTTGTCAATATTTAGTTGATTCTCTTAAGAAATATATTTTTTTATAGAAATTTACAAACAGACATAAAACGATTTATCATACAATGATACAATTTAACATACTTGTTAGTATGCTACTGTTATTCACCGAAAGCAACAAATATGTAATGATATGTAATGTAATGAAAAATAATGTAAAGAAAAATAATGTAATGTAATGTAAAGAAAAATAATGTAATGTAATGTTATGTAATGTAATGTAATGTAATGTAATGTAATGTAATGTAATGTAATGTAATGTAATGTAATGTAATGTAAAGTAAAGTAAAGTAAAGTAAAGTAAAGTAAAGTAAAGTAAAGTAAAGTAAAGTAAAGTAAAGTAAAGTAAAGTAAAGTAAAGTAAAGTAAAGTAAAGTAAAGTAAAGTAAAGTAAAGTAAAGTAAAGTAAAGTAAAGTAAAGTAAAGTAAAGTAAAGTAAAGTAAAGTTCGGTCAAGGATTTAATCCATGCCACCATCGTTTGCGTCGCATTTATGCTGATGGGGCGCATTTGACACAGGACGAAAATGATCATTTTTATCAAAAACTTATTATGTTTAGTGTTTAACCTCATTTCTGGTTAAATGGTTACGTCAATAAGCAAAATTACCGTATTTGAAGCGAAGAGAATCCTTAACGAATTACCCATTAAAATTGACTTTTTGGTGCGGTTTACACTTTGGTCGTTATATCTACCAAAATGAGCAAGTTGCTGCCGTTACTGTGTACGGCGAGCGCTATGAGACCATGCTGACAGAATTTTTGTTTTTCAAAATTAATTAGCTAAACATCAACAACATTTGGTCATACAGCGTGCTAACAATCATTCTAATGTAAAATCAATTTGGTGATAACATTATTTCCAAAAGTTTTTCTCTTCACAGGTCCCCTCGTTCGTGCAGTTTATCGCCTCTGAATTACTTTTTATAGATTTGTGGTTTATACCGGTAAACCAGCAACTCTTGGAAGCATTGAAGGCTAATATTCAAGCCACCATTGATGTGGACTAATTAGCTGGACTAATTGGAAGAAGTAGTCAAAAAATGGACTTATTATAGGGATCATGTAACTCGTAGCCGAGGCGGACACATGCTCGAAATTAAATTTAAAAAATAAATTCCATGAATTTATCTACTAGATTATAATAAAATAAAAAAATTTATTCCAACAATATTTCTGTCTTATATCGTCATCTAAAGTTCTAATGAAGCTAAACAGCTGTTACAATTTGTTTTGGTCTATTTTTGACTTTGGAAGGGATTATTGCTTTATTGAACCTTCTCGGAAACTTTCTTCTTATTTATTTTAGAGCAAACTTGAAAATATAATTAATATAATATTATATTATAATGAACGTAATATTCAAAAAAAGTAGTTTTTGTAAAACAATGTACGAAGTGAATTTCCTTAATGTTTATACAAATACCAAATGTATATTTAACTACGAGTAATATTATCTTGATATAAAAATAATGATGATAATGCTGATAATGATGATAGTGACATGTGAATAATAAATAAAAATATCGACGAAATAAACACTTTAAACAACTACACAAATATATATACTGACAGACACAAACCTTACAACACATTTCGTAGAGGAGACGACAGATTCGAAGAGAGAGTATGAGTAAAAGATACACTATTTTATAGATACGTACTTATGGATTTTAAATGTATAAATAAAAATAAATATCTGTACAATTATTGTATAAAATAAATTTTGAATTGTAGGATCATAATAATTTTCTGTCAAAGATGTATGTATGATTGGCCTTACCAACTGTCTGTCTGTCTGACTGTTTAAGTGCCTCTTATGTTTTTAGTTTTATTTTTTTAATTGCTTGGCACACAAATTTTTTTTTTTTTTTTTTGCAAATAATGGGTGATTTTTTTGAGGTTAGGATTTTCATGCATTAGTATTTGACAGATCACGTGAGATTTCAGACATGGTGCCAAAGAGAAAGATGCTCAGTATGCTTTGACATTTCATCATGAATAGACTTACTAACGAGCAACGCTTGCAAATCATTGAATTTTATTACCAAAATCAGTGTTCGGTTCGAAATGTGTTTTATCGACAAATTTTGTTCAGCGATGAGGCTCATTTCTGGTTGAATGGCTACGTAAATAAGCAAAATTGCCGCATTTGGAGTGAAGAGCAACCAGAAGCCGTTCAAGAACTGCCCATGCATCCCGAAAAATGCACTGTTTGGTGTGGTTTGTACGCTGGTGGAATCATTGGACCGTATTTTTTCAAAGATGCTGTTGGACGCAACGTTACGGTGAATGGCGATCGCTATCGTTCGATGCTAACAAACTTTTTGTTGCCAAAAATGGAACAACTGAACTTGGTTGACATGTGGTTTCAACAAGATGGCGCTACATGCCACACAGCTCGCGATTCTATGGCCATTTTGAGGGAAAACTTCGGAGAACAATTCATCTCAAGAAATGGACCGGTAAGTTGGCCACCAAGATCATGCGATTTGACGCCTTTAGACTATTTTTTGTGGGGCTACGTCAAGTCTAAAGTCTACAGAAATAAGCCAGCAACTATTCCAGCTTTGGAAGACAACATTTCCGAAGAAATTCGGGCTATTCCGGCCGAAATGCTCGAAAAAGTTGCCCAAAATTGGACTTTCCGAATGGACCACCTAAGATTCAATCGCGGTCAACATTTAAATGAAATTATCTTCAAAAAGTAAATGTCATGGACCAATCTAACGTTTCAAATAAAGAACCGATGAGATTTTGCAAATTTTATGCGTTTTTTTTTAAAAAAAAGTTCTCAAGCTCTTAAAAAATCACTCGTTATGACAAACCAAACATTAGACTGTTTTTTTGCGTTTTGTTTTTTTGTTGTTGTTGTACGTCTATAATAATAAATGCAATGCAAATGCAACAAAGTAAACTAGCATAAATATGGTAATAAAAAAGCAAAGACAACAAACTCATATAAAATAGCAAAAAAAAAATTCTAAATAAAAACTTTACAAAATTTATAACTACTTGAGAAAAACTTATAGAAGTATCTTTGAAATTTTTAATATTTATAGATACAAATAGTTTCTTTTTCTGCCGATTTCTCTTTGCTTTTGTTTTGTGGCACACTTTGCAATTTATGTAATGATTTTTAATGTAAACACCAGCCATTATTATGAAAACAAAACTAATGGAGAATGATGATATATTTTCATTAATAGAGAAGGAAAAAATATACAACTAAATAAATATCAATTACATTCTTGAAGTAGAAGCGTTGCAAAACCAGAAAAAATATTCAAGCAATGCAATTTTCACTTTTAATATTTTTATATTTAATGGTTTTTATGCGGGTTTAATTCTCCTTATGTGTATAGTGTTATGTTATATGTTACCCTAAAATATGGACCGTTTAACAACCACTTAATCCGAAATTCACAGTCTGAAGGCCTAGTTAGCCGTCCGTTAATTTAACGGAACGTAATACATGGATATTGTTGTTTTGTGAGGCCCTTACTTTCGTTTATGATTTGTTTATCAATGAATCGTTAAAATGTAAGATAATCTATTTTTAACCGACTTCAAAAAAGAAGGAGGTTATCAATTCGTCTGAATGTTGCTTTTTTTATGTTTGTGCCCTCATAACTCAGCCATTTCCGAACCGATTTTAAAAATTTTTTCTTTATTAGAACGCTTATGCTTCTAGATTGGTCCCGTTTTGAAAACAGTTCATTATTTTAAAAATTAAAGGGTGTCCCCATACAACATACATGTTTTTTTTTCGTTTATTAAGAACCCTAAAGGGCACCAAATTAAAATTTGAAAAAATTGCGTATCACTCAGTTCCCACTAATAAAGAGTAATAAAAAAATAAACTTAAAATTTAAAGGGTGTCCCCATAGGTGACGTAATTTGACCTTTAAGGGGCCTAACTTTTGAATCGTTAAAGACAAAACCTTGAAAGTTGGACAGAATGTCGATTACTATGACCTTTATAATAAAGAGGATAAATATTCAAAATTATAAATTAAAGGGTGCTCCAATAGTTCATTAAATTTGATGTATATGCCCATACTTTTGAACAGTTGTACACCGACCGTTAAATTTACAAAGAACCTGTATTACTAAGTCCGCTATAACAAAAAGTATAAAATGTTGAATTTGGAAATAAAAGGGTGTCCCAATAGTTAATGTAAATTTATGTATGTGGCCAAACTTTTGAAACGTTATAGATAGACAGCTGAAATTTACAAGGAACCTGTATTACTAAGTCCGCTATAACAGGTATATAATTTGAATTTAGAAATTAAAGGGTGTCCCGATTATTGATGTAATTTGACCTATATGGCCCTATCTTTTGAACCGTTATAGACAAACACTTGAAAATTAGACAGAATTTCCACTACTTTGTCTGGTATACTAGCAAGTATAAATATTTAGAATTATGAATTAAAGGGTGTCCCAATAGTTCTGTAATTTGCTGTATATGACTAACCGTTACAGGCATACAATTGAAATTTACAAAAAATCTTTGTGGCCAAGTTCTCTATAACAATAGGTCTTTAATTTAAAATTGTAAATTAAAGGGTGTCCCAATAGGTAATATTATTTGATTTATGTTGCCCTATCTTTGAAACCGTTATAGATAAAGACTTGATATTTACACAGAGCGTTTATTATTATGTCCGCTATAAGAATTATAAAATTGGAAATGAAAGAGTGTCCATATCATATCATTTGAGCCGTTTTAGATAGACAACTGAAATTTACACGTAATGTGTACTACAATGGTCGCTATTACAACTATAAAAATATAAAATTAAATAGTGTCCCCATAAATGACGGATGTTGGTGAAAATAGCTTAACTTTTGAATAGTTATAAGGAGATGCTTTCACATAGTCTTTACTTCTTTTCCTGCTAATTTTGGCGCATTTTGTGTTTATTTTATTTGTTTTATATATAGTTCTTACAGATTACTTCTTACAGATTACTTCTTACATTTTTAATTTAGAACTGGTACCCAACTATCTGTTTTGAAGTCGGTTTTTTTTGCAAGAATTATTAATAGATTAGCTTACGTCACTGTCAAAAAGATGTAACATTTTTCGTGTATTACATTCCGTTGGGTCACGGTCGGCTAACTATGCCTTAACTAATGACATTTTAAAGAGTTCCCTCAACAATAAAAACAAATGATGATCATTATTTTCAAAGCACCGAATTTTGACTGACTAATTGGTAAGTCCTCGTCCAGACGTGCAATTTTGGTTCTGCATTTTTCTTAAATTTGCAACTCTCCTTTGAAAGGCAGAAATATATTTTTAGGTACATTTTTATTGAAAGAATTATGAGATGGGATTAAACTTACGAAAATTATTAGTTTTGTAGACCAAAGGAGGATGACAAAAAAACTTACCTAAAAAGAGAAGAAATGAAATTTAAATTAAATTTTTTTTGTAAATTCAAAAAAAAATCGTTTAAATATAAAAAAAACTAAAACTATTATTAAGAATAAAAATATATGAAATATATGGTATGACAAGGACGAATGGCGAAATTCGCACAGTACGAGAATTTCGACAAAAAAAATTTGTTGCGTAAATTCGTCGACTATAACACAATGGGGCCGAACAAAATTTAAAAATGTGGCTACACTTATGCAATCTCTGTTTTTCTCTCTATATTTTCATATCCTTTCGCGTCCGTCAGATTATATAAACAATCATTGTTTTTTACGTCCTCGATGATAGCTTCACTGTTATCCATTTCCATTTAAATTTAAAAAAAATTTTTGTTTACATTTATTGATAGTGTGACCATATTTCAACAGAAAAACAAAATTCTAATTGAAACAAGAAATATTAACATAAAATAAATAAAAAACAAAATTATACAATTTTTATTTTAACTGTAGGCTGTCAGTAAAGAAAAAAAAACATTTCTTTTTTTTTTATTTACTAAAAGACTTATAGAATTTAAAAGAAAAACGGGCACTCTGTTTCAATTCGGTAGTCGTACATAGGGGTATTTTGGCAATCTAGCCGGACATTACTTTTTTTGCCTCTATTGGGTCTGAAAATTTATTGAGTGCTCCTATATTAATGAAACTTGGCAGAATAATCTGTTCTGGTCATAGGCTGTTAAAGCTATAAAATAATAAAAATTGGACAATGGTGAAAAAAATTCCCCTAGGAAGAACTAATTCTACTTCTGAAAAATTTAATTTTTTTATTAAGTTTTCTCATACTTTTGTTTAGCAAATGCAACTTTTGTAGTCAGCGAATGTTCAAAAACCTAAACTTGGACCCTGGAGATTCTGAAATTAAATTTTTTTTCGCCGCCTCCTTTTGTGGGCGTTGATATAAATAAAATATTATTTGCAAAAATAATGTAAATTTTAAAAGAAATAGATTACATACGCGTTAATATTATTAAAATAAAATTTTTAATTTTTATTTGCAGGGGGAGGTATCTCTCCAATTACACCCATCGAAACGTCCAAGTATTTAAAAAAAAAAATTTTTTTTTTGCTAATTTCCCAAAAATATTCATTTTTAAGCCTTTATGTCGAAGAGAAGAATTTTAATAAAAGTAATTTTTGTATCTTATAACTTTAAAGTATTTAATTTATCTAAGTATAATTAATTTCTTCATTACTAGCTGTCCCCGCCACTTCGTCAGCGTTCTTAGTTTGCCTTGAATATAATCCACTTTAAGACTTTCAATTTTATAGCGCTTATGCTTATGCTATATGCTTATCCCTGGGCAATTACTCAGAAGCATAGAATTTTTATAAAATTCTAAAACTTGTATAAAATTCTGTAATTATTGTAGAGTACTGTAAATAGTATTTTAAATTACCCACTGCTGCCAAGTTAGCAGTACAATTGAATCGGTAACATTGGTAGTTTCACTATTTGTTCTCTCTCTTTTTTTTGGTAATGAGATATTTTTAAGGAGGAAAAAGTATCCTATATTTAAACCAAGATACTAAGGTACCTCCATAAAATTTTATTAAAATTCAACCAATAGTTTTTACGTGATGCGGCGGACACAAACAGACAGGCAGAAAATCACAGTTTTATTAATTAATAACTTATTTATATTAATAACAAAAAATTTTATTTAAAATATTAACAATTAATTTATTTAAAGCAACTTAGAAACCAAAAACACTTTATGACCTACAAAAAGGTTTCTTACTCTTATCTAACTATGCAAGATGAGCAAAAACAGGAAAAAGGTAAAATTTGACAAAAATCACAAAAAAATGGAGCAAAAACGCGCAACGTATTTTTTTCTACAGTCTAAAAGTAGAGATCGTAAATTTTATAGTGATATATAACATTTTTAGGATTGCGATGGCCCTCACTCTCCAAAACCTTTTCACTTTTTTTTTATTTTTTATTTTTTTGTTGACAAAAAAGTAAAGAAAAAAATAATTTTTTTTTTAATTCAAACGAAATGTTTTATTATAGAAACTAAAAATAAATTTTTTCTTAAAAATAATATAAATACCTGTTAATGTAGCCTTTCACACAAAAAAATCAATACAAAATCTTTATTCGTTTAGCCACAAAAAATATATTACAAACCTCTCAAAAAAAAAAAGGAAATAAAAACGTATATAATTTACTCAACTTTCCTGATTTTAACAGTGTCCCAAAACGACATATCTCAAGCAAAAGCCTTAACAATTTACTATAAGATGCAGAATTTTGTCTGTCGAGCTGCGATCTTAAATTGTCACATTTCTTTAATGCCTAACACACTGTGTAATTTTTTAAGTCATGGCAAAATAACCATATACGGATACCACTACGTCATAAAAGACCAAAAACAAAAAGACCCCTGTCTCCAAGTTTTGCCCAAAGTCATCCAGGTTTTTTTTATGGGCCCTCAAAGATGTGGGGCCTCGATGTCATTTTTGCAAAAAAAATGATCATTTACTCAAACTCACATTTTGCAAACCGTTTGGAATTTTTATATACTCTCTGAGGCAAAGTTGTAGCTCTTGTCATAAAGAACAAAAATTGTAAACATATAAAATAAAAAAAACTTCATCTTCAAGGTCAAAATGGCAAAAAACTTTAAAAAATTACCTTTTTTCCCCTGTTCAGGTCCATAGGTAGCAAACCGTTCAAAATTCAAGGAAACAATCAACTACAAAAATGAACCTAAGATCTCAATAAACAACTTTCTAGAACATATGAACTTCCTACGAATGATTCTTAACACCGTTTAGGTAGCGCTTAGGTAGCTAAAAAATTTTCGGGAAATTTTTCACTTTTGCGGCTACCTAAGCGGTGTTAAGAATCATTCCTAGGAAGTTCATAAGTTCTAGAAAGTTTTTTTATTGAGATCTTAGGTTCATTTTTGTAGTTGATTGTTTCCTTGAATTTTGAACGGTTTGCTACCTATGGACCTGAACAGGGGAAAAAAGGTAAAAAAAATTGAATTTTTTGAAGATGAAGTTTTTTGATTTTATAAGTTCACAATTTTTGTTCTTTATGACAAGAGCTACAACTTTGCCTCAGAGAGTATATCAAAATGAGGAAATGATCTTTTTGGTAAAAATGACATCGAGGCCCAAAAAAACCTGGAGGACTTTGGGCAAAACTGGGAGACAGGGGTCTTTTTTTTGGTCTTTTATCACGTAGTGATGTCCGTATATGGTTATTTTTTTCCGTGTTGCACTGTGTAATGTCCAGCTAGATTGGCAAAATGCATTGTTCGTCGGCATAGGAAATGGAAATAAACCAATCGCAGAGTTCATTGCGCACGACGAATTTCGTCAACGTATTGATTGTGTGCAGTTTCATATACACAAATGTATTTTAGTTTTTGCGACGAATATTCGGAACGAAAAATTTGTCGTTCGTTCCACTTGTGTTTATAGCAATATAGTTGTATGATGGTTGGAGGTTCGATCCCTTGTTCAACTACATTTCCTTATTGGTCAATAAAACCGAAAGCAAATACTCCCTATTCGAAAAAAATTGTTTTTCTGTGAACTCTTTCCTTTTGTTATTATTAATTTCTAAATGATACATACTTTCTATTAATTAAACATTTTAAACACAGCCCTTTTGCAGCCTTCACATTTACATTCACTTCTTGCAGAAGTTCAACTGCAGCAGCAATTAATTTGGCATCAAAAAATTCATATTTTGCTGTTGATTTGCTTCTTAATAAATTTGTGTTCACCATTTTTTATTTATTTTTATTTTGCCAGAAATGATAAATTAAATTTTTATTTAAATTTATTGCATTTCATCGTTTGAGAAAAAATTGTTAAAAAAAAGAAACTAAAAATCGCAATTTATCAAGATCAAAGGAAATTTTGCTTGATACCAGTAAAATGAGAAACACATTTTTTATAATTTTTTTCTTTTTTTCTTTTTATTTTGCTAAAAATTGAGGAAAAAATACGTTTTAAATTAATGATAAAAACGTGTGCAAAGGCAAAACTAATTTAAAACAGCAGTGGTAGAAGTAAAGGAGGCAACTCGTTATAATATATTGGAAGTAAACTTGTAATTAAAACGAGCTTTAAGCATTAAGAAATTCTAGTTTTATTTATAACAAGAAGAGCTTTTACAAAAACAAAGTTTTAATTTTATTTATGGTTAAAGCTTAAAGCTAGAAAAAACTTTAAGCTTTTTATTACAGTTTCTCAAACGAAGCTAAATTTATACTTGCAATGTTAAAAGCTTTTCTAGTTTATCATTGTCTGAGCAGAATTATAATAAAGCTTTAACGTAATTATGACAAGTTTGAAAAAGAGCATGAATTATTGAAATATTTTTTAAAGTGTTTTTATCAGCAAAGAAGCTTATTACTCTAAAATAAAAATGCACCTTTTTATATTTTCTTTGCTCGCGAGTATAGGACAAATTATTTCTTCTAGTGCAACGTTGACACATCTATACATATAATAAAACAGTAAGTCATTTCCTGTCTGTCTGTCTTTCTGTCTGTGTTCGCAACACGTAAGAGCTACTGGATGGATTTTAATAAAAATTTGTGAGGAGGTACCTTAATATACTGGTTCCAAAAAAAAATACGCCGATTTTTTACCGATTTAAAGGTACTGCATCTTTTATTTTTGAAAGGGATATGCGTACGAGATGGCGCTGTTTTAAAATAATGACAAAATCTGTATTGTAAGCGGGATATTTTAAATAAGGTTGCGCAACAGATGGCGCTGTTTTAAAATAGTGAGAAAATCTAAACTGAAAGCGGGATATTTTAAACACGGTTGTGCATATCCAGGGATGGGTACCCTTATATATAAAGTAAATACGTAAGAGTATTAAAATTTGGTATAGATTACATTCAAAGCAAAATCGAATAAAATATGGTCAGGACGCACATAAAGTGTGTAGGCACAGCTAGTTTACACTATAGGTGTTGCCATGCTTAGATTTCAATAACGACAATCAAGTTAGTCCCAGTGATAAAAAGGAGTTTGGTGGAGGCCTTTTTACTCCTTTTATAATAGACAAAAGGCCTTCTAGTCGCATTAAATAGTTATATCTTTTTTACACAGGCTGTCATTACGGAGCAGGCCTTTCACTGGCGCTTCTGTCCGCAAGCGTTCCAGGTCTTTCGAAAACTGTTTGCTAGAAGGCCTTTAATTTAATGCCTTTTCGTAGCAAAAACAAAAAAAAGGGATGATTTGGACTAGACTGTTAATGTTCTAATTTTATTAAGCACTAACTGTGCCCGCCACTTCGTCAGCGTCGCTTACAATATTTTGTTTGATTTTGCTTTGAAAGCAATCCACACCAAAGACCCCTACTTTTCTAGTGCTTCGGTTATGGTTTATGTAGGTTCTCATACCTATTAAAATATGCCGCCTTGGAGTATGCATATCGGTAAATTTGCATACTTTCGCTGCTTTTTCTCCACTTTCTCTTGGAATTAAGATAATTTTGAGGAAAAAATATTTGAATCAGGATAATGAGGTACCTCCTGACAACATTTTGTTAAAATATATTCAGTAGTTTTTACGTGATGCGAACACACAGAGAGACATGAAATAAGTTACTGTTTTATGATATGTATAGATTCAAATTTTTTTTATTCATGTGTGTAAATTTTTTCTTCATTTATTTGGGAATCGAACCCGCAACCCCCAGGCTGATAGTATCTTTAGCACATGAGAGATATTTTGTATTTTCCTTAAAAAAAAAGAATTATGTGCTTTCCTAAAAAATAAGCAGGGAGAGTTTGTAAAAGGCCGTCCTCAGAAGGAACAGAAAAATGAGTATGGTAGGGAGAGAGAGAGAGAGAGAGAGAGAGCGAGAGAAGATCTAAGCGTACCCAATAAAAGATCTGAAGTGAGAAGACTGTTTAGTTTTATCACTGAGGTAACTTACAATTCTAAACCAAGCACAATCAAGATGGTATATTGGTTTGGTCACCACTGCCCTAATATTTTTGCACAATGGAACGGTAGCAGTTAAAATGTTAAAAATATTCAATGTTTTTATCCTATAAATCAGGACTCAAACCTAATTTATGTGGTCTACAACTACAATTTCTGCGTATTTCATATTAAAATTATTGATTTTGAATTTCTGTTTGATTACAAAAACACCACGAATGCAAAAGAAATAAAATATAAAAACAGAAAAAAATAATTTTATTGACAAAATGATAAGATAATTAACAAAAAAAAAAATGAGATAACGAAAAGCTTCAAAAATGATAAAAACTGACAGACAAACGGATAGATGAAGCGTAACAGATGGAGAGAGAGAGAGAGAGAGGGAGAGAGAGATGGTTTAAACATTCGAACAGGCACAAGCGTTTTGTTTCGTTATCATTACTTTTTCTTATTAAGTATAAATTTGGCTTTTGTTTATTTCATGGAAATATATTGTATGCTTGATAAAAATTTATTTATATAATTTTATTCTTTTATTATGAGTTTTGTTTTTATTGCTTTTCATCAAAATAAATTTAAATAACCATGATAACATGTCATAACAACTCAAATGCTCTGAAGAAAACCTTTTTAAAGTAAAAAATAATGTCGCAAATAATTTGTGATTTTTTCTTTGGCAGTTTTATTAGCAGTTTTAATGATAAAGTTTTTAGCTTGAAATCGATAGTTTGATAAACATTTTTAAAGATAAGGTTGTATTGAGAACATTAAATCGTCAAGTGTTTGTAAAGTAAGTTTTCATTATACATACATACATAAATGACAGGTGACACTTTGTTAAGTTTGGCGACATTATTAGAAATGGCGTGATATACAATTGACACAGTTTTATTATAATTAAATTTTAAATGTAATATAATTGGCAGAGGTTTAAGAAAACTTAAAAAAAGTCTTTATTAAATGTATTTATAAATTTAAAGAACTTTTAAATTTATAATATAATTTAAAGAAAAAGCTGAGTAATACCTGTCAAGTCTTATACAATGTAGCTGTGCCCGCCACGTCGTAGGCGTCCTAACAATATGATGCTTTGAAAGTATTCCACACCATTTTGAAGACTCTTACTTTTATAGTGCATCAGTTATGGATTACGTGTTTACTTTATATAAAGGTATCCATCCCTGGATAAAATTATAAAATTTATAAAAAAAATCTAAAATTCTAACAATTATTGTAAACCTCTGTAGGAGGTGTTTAAAATATTTTAATAATTTAAAATATTTAGTAAAGATCAAATACAAATTTTATTCAACGGGCGCCATCTGTTATCCAATAGTTAAAAAATAACCGAGTTGAAAATATCCTAGTTTTCAACCGAAAATTTCAAAAATGAAAGGATGTGTTGTAAAATAACCGTGTCGAAAAGTAATCCAGTTTTAAACCAGAGATTAAAAATGCTTGACTATTTTCAATGCAGATGTAAATGCTTAACTGTTGCTTAGAAAAAGTGTGCAGCAAAGAGACACATAGTAAGCTTAAGCAAATGAGTTGCACTTCTTTTTTTTTTTTTTGCTTTTTGCTTTTGCTTCGCTTATTACCAAGAGCCCCCACGCAAACCCCTAAGGGTCTGTGAGCACATACACAATCTCAACCAGAATCTCACAAAGAGAACAAAACATGTAAAAATTTTAAATCAGTAGCATACCAGCTTTCAACAAGGTAGGTTTGTGTCACTTTGCTAAATATTTAGCAAACCAATGCATTTTCATTGTAACCACTTTTTTTGGTTGGGGGTCTTTGCTAATAACAAAATGTTATATAAATGTGGAGGAATTCAGCATAGATTTTGCTACTGTTGCTATTTTTAAGCAAGCAATTCAAACCCTGTTTTAAGCCGAAAATTTTAGTACATGTAAACTGAAAATTGCGTTTTTAATTGCTTTTCTGCCCTTTCTCTTGGAAATAACATATTTTAGTACATGTAAACTGAAAATTGCGTTTTTAATTGCTTTTCTGCCCTTTCTCTTGGAAATAACATATTTTTGCGGAAAAAAAGTATCCTATATTGGGGTCAGGATACTAAGGTACCTCCTCACAAAATTTTGTTAAAATCCATGCAGTAGTTTTTACGTGATGCGAATACAAATGAAAAGCAGACCGACAGACAGACGGAAATGACTTACCATTTTATTATAACTATGTATGTATAGATATAAAAATCTATTCTATATAGATATTTTTTTAATAAAAATTGCAAAAAAGCTGATATGTTAAAGAAAAGTATCGTCAACCTTTAACACGAAAACGCATGCTGTTCTCACATCAAAAATATTTTAATTTATATGCCAGGTACGATGCCCACTGTTCCCATGCAATCTGTTTTTAGACTATACGCATTAACACAATAATAATTTTTTACTTTTTATGGGAGGTACCTCTCCCACTCTGTATATTGCTAGACTATGCACATTACCCTGAGGGTTACTTGCGCAAAGTTTCAAGACTCTACCTAATGTAGTTCTGCAGCTACACAATATAAATATTTCACTTTGTATGGGAGGTACCATGTCCACTGTCCCAATTCATTCTGTATTTTATCACACATTATCACGCACTAGCACAGGGGCTAATCGTCGAAAGTTTCAAGGCTCTATCTATTTGATAGATCGCCAGGGACACGATAATAAGTTTTCACTTTATATGTAAAGTATCACGCCTATGGCACTAACTATTTCAGTTTTCTGGATACAGGATAATGAATATGTGTTAGTCTGACTCGCACTTATCCTGATTTATTTAATTCTATTTGAAGTCCTATTACTTTCGCACTTATGGATTCTGAAAAGTGTACACTGCATCAAATTAGCTGTGAGTCACTGTGTACATATTATTATGAAAGAAATGTCAAGGTTGTATTTAATAAAAATGGCACATTTGGAAAAAAAGAAACTATAAAGAAAATGTGAGATATACATAAGTACGTATTTCCAAAACATTGAGAAATTCAAAACCCTAAAAAAGAAAAATCCTAAAAATAACGCTTATTTTAAATACAAAAAAAAAATTTCAGAATACAGGATATTAAACATTAATTTTCAAATGACAGCTCCAAGCACTTGAAACAATATTGAACATAACTCTTGGTATTCACTTATTTATACATTCATTGAGAGAGAAACTAGCTGACACACGGACATGTATGAACGTATGTACATATGGATGATCATACTTATTTATACGAAAACATGCATCTTAAAACATTCGAGTGCGTAAATGCTTAAATATTGTATCTGTAACTACATTCACCACTTACATTGAATATTTTTTTCTTGTTTTTACACATTTTTTTTTATTATTTGTTGTTGTCTCTTGTAAGTAAGAGAATAAACAGAAAAATACTTTTTACATGGTATTTTTTTGTAACATGAGCTGCATACAAATTACTTTGTGGTCGAAGGAAAGAAGAAAAAAAAAAAAAACAGAAAAGAAAAGAAAAGAATTACTTGAAATGCATAATGGATTTTTAATAAATCTTTAAGAAAAACATTTCCATTGAACTTGCTCTGAAAATAATAATAATGATTTTTCAATTAATGCATAGTAAGTACCAGGGAAAGGGGGAAGAAGAATATCCATTATTTCTTTGTTTAAAGTGGAAGATGTCTTCTATTATGGGTTTGTATTGACACATTTTTAAGTACTTTTCGTAGTTTGTTTTTTTTGTTTACTTTTTGTAAAATTAAACGATATTTATTAAGATTTCTTGGAAGATGCTAACGATATAACCATGGAAGAAAAGTACACTAAAAGAAAAAGTTTCAAAGTGTGCAAATTTACTCGGAAAAAAAAATAAATCTGTTCATACTCGTAGAGCCCTTCGTCCATTTTACGATCAACATAAGCGGCCTCGTGAGCAAGCAATTCGATCAGTTGTTGATCTTTTACGCCTAATCCGGTGGTAAAAAAGAAGAACGAAGGCCTCTTTACTCCTTCCTTTGGAGGCATAAATCCTTCCGTTCTCATTCCATTCTTATATCCTTTTTATACAGTTTGTCATTGGAAAGCAGGCCTTCCCCTCTCGTTTCAGCAGGTGTTCCGAAAATTGTTTGCTAGAAGGCCTTCAATTTAGAGGGCTTATTTTATTAAGTATTTTAAATTTATTTTAAATTTTTTGAGAATCGAATGCTCAAACCTCCTGTCTGATAGACTAGCGCAAGCAGTACTGAGTTAGATAAAGGGAAATTGAATAAGCGTTTGTGTTTTATAAATAAGAAATCTAAAAATAGAAAATTATGTATTTGCCATTCACATTGAGCACACATCACTTCTTTTAGAGGGAAAAGCCAAGGCATTCGAAAAGGCCTTCTTTGGAAGAACCTCTAAGATGAAGGAAAGGAATGGTGTAGGAATGTGTATTGGATATTTTAGAAGGGAGAGTCAAGGCCTTCTTTCGATGGTACAGAAAAATGAGGGTCGTAGCGAGAGAAGGTCTAAGCATACCTTATAGTAGGCCTGAAGTGAGAAGGCCTGTTGAGTTTTATCACTGGGTAATTTTAATCTTTTCGATTAGAAACTGAAAAAGCGAAACGAAGTATTAAACAAGACACCGTAATGTCGATTCGTCATAGTTCTCAACTTGTTGGCCTAAGTTCTTCGACTGCGTGGATAATTTTATGGAAGGATCTTGGCTTATATGCCTATAAAATACAGCGCAATTGAAGCCAAACCACCATCGTTTTTACTGACTAGGGTCAATTGAAGCTTGCCAAAGATGAGCATTTTTAATGATGAATCTTAATTCTGGTTAAATGGTTATATTAATAGGAAAAATTTCCGTATTTGGAGCGAAGATAATTCTCAAGCCGTTGATGTATCACCAACCAACATTACATCCATTCAAATTTAGTGTTTGGTGCGGTTTACACGCTGGCGGCATCATGAGTCCTTATTTATTTTGAAATGATATAGGCAATGTTGACTGAACTTTTCAAAAATTAATCACCGAAATTTGATTCCAACAAGAAGGCGCAAGTTAAGTACTAATCATATTGGGGACAATTTTATTTTCAGAAGACGTTCTGTTCACTAAATACCATGAAAATATCTTCCAGATTAAATAAAAAAAAAATTCCAACAATATTTCTGTCTTGTATTATCACCTCAAGTTGTTACAACCAAATTTTAACACGTTGTTGGACTCATAAAATTTCGTTTAGCTACAAAGGAAAGTACCTTATAAGTTGGTATTACATTACTTTGGAAGGTATATGTGTGTGTATAAATTTAATTGACTAAAAACTGACTGTAAAATGTCAATTCTATAGCATTCAGATCATTTTGCATGACTATGAAAGTGAAATGCTATAGCATTCATGTCATTTTGCATGACTGAATATAAATGCTATAGCATTCTTGTCATTTTACATCACTACGAAAATGAATGGCCATAGCATTCTTGTCATTTTGCATGACTATGAATATGAATGCTATAGCCTTCATGTAATTTTACATCACTACGACAATGAATGGCTATAGCATTCATGTCATTTTGCATGACTATGAATATTAATACTATAGCCTTCTATTCGCCATGACTATGAAAATGAATGAATGCATAGCTATGAAAATGAATGAATGCATAACTATGAAAATGAATGCTATAGCATTCATGTAATTTTACATGACTATAAACATCATTGCTATAGCATTCATGTAATCTTGTTTGCTATGAAAATGAATGCTATAGGAATCCTCTCATGCATGACTATAAAAATGAATGCTATAGGATTAATGTAATTTTGCATAACTATAAAAAGGGTTGTCATTTTACATGACTATGAAAATGCTATAGCATTCATGTCAATTTGCATCGCTATGAAAATGAATGGCTATAGCATTCACATGTGCGAAAGTGTTAAATATTGAATCAAGTACAACATTTATTTTGGATGGAGTAGAAAATTGTTCACTAGATTTTTGACCGACTATTTTTGACTACGAAAATGAATGCTATAGCAGTCACATTTGCGTAGATGTTAAATATTAAAGCATGTAATTTATTTATTAAAAAAAAAACAAATGACATTTGTTTAAGAAGATTTGTTTTATTATATTTTAAGCAATGATTTCATTTTATAAATGAAAAAATTATTTCAAAGTTTAATTGTTAAAAAAAAAATGGTTTATTCTCTCTCTCTACCTACGCTCTTTAAATGACTTCTCAGTGCAATTAATTGTCATGGTTTTAATAAGATTAAAATCTTTGTTTTTTGGTGTTTTATTATATTTGATTTGGTTTCGTTTCAAACCATAGGTGTAACCAATTTAATCGATTTTTGAGCATATTATTTCCAAAAAATAAAAACAATAAAAACCAAAACGTAAAAATAGAGTTTTTTTGTTGTATTATCTAATTTTTTAAGGCTTTTCTAATCCATTATTAAAGTGTTTAAAATTGATTTATTTCAATACAAAATAATTTTTTTTTTTGTTAACAATTTTTTATTTGTTGCAACATGGCCATGATAATTATGTGGCAAGGGAAGAGAAGGGGAATATTAGGGCCTCTTTAATTTTAATGCATCAAAAACATATATTTTTTGCTGAGTAAGTTCGATTAAAATATATTTAAATTATTGAAATATTAAAGTCATGATACATACATACACATGTATGTTGATCATTTATTGCCACGAGTAATGATCTTTCACTTTTGTCTTCAAAAAATTTCTAATGAAACCAAAAAATTGTATGGCACTAAATCACAAATTATTTTAATAATTTCAAATGAAAAGGTGTGTTAGGGTTCAATAGAAACTCCAGAAAATTTAAACACAACCAAAAACTCTAAAGAAAATGAAGCACAAAGCATAGCAGGCAAAAAATCACCACAGGCAGTCTAAAATAATACAAAAAAAAAACAAGGAACACAGCACAGAAAAACGCTTGAAACGAAATCACCTTTGTTTTTTTGGTAACAATTTGGTGTTGGATTTCATATAAAGGTTACAAAAATTTAAACACCTTTTGGTTAAAAAACAAAAAAAAATTATTGGACTTTCCTCTCTCTGTACTTTGGCTGTTGTTTGTTGTTGCTTGTGTTATTGTTTTATTAGTCTAATATTTTAAAATTAGAAACACTTTTTGTTGAAAAATAAAATATACAAAAAAAAAAGCAAATCACCAAAGCTAAACTGGTTTCATTGTGTTCCACATTAATCCTCAAAAATTAAAATTAAAAAAAAAATGGTGAATTTTTGCTTAAAGGAATCAAATCCATTATATAAAGTTGTTTTGTTTTTTTTTCAAATGAATTTCTTGCTTTACTGACGTAATCAATTTAAGCATAAAATGTTGCAAAATGTTTTTTCTTTGAAAAAAACTTTGATTTTAAATTTAATTTCCGAGAAACTCACAATGATTTATTTGAAACACTTCTAAGGTATTCCTCAAAAAAAAAAATGGGCTTTGAAGTGTTTCCAAAACAAATTTTTGAATAAGAGTACATTTTTTAAAAAGAGTTTAAAACAAAAATAACCAGTTAATATTTCAATACCCTTTACCTTAGCTTGTCTTGCCATTAACGCACATACAGTCTATCGAGAATGAGTTTGCACCACAAAAGATTTCTGTTTTAAATATCACTTTTTTATTCTGAAGAGAACTTTTTGATATCCTTCACCACAGGTGGGAAGAGTATATTGTGGAACAAGATTAACGTGAGTACCTGCCTACTCGGCCTAACCTCACGGTGGTCTTACCACCGAGTGAAACTTAGGCGTAGACTAGCGCCCCCATTGTGTAGTATAACAACACTTTACGATTGCCACCAATCGCTTTTTGTGTGTGATACAGTCACAATGAGTAGCAATTTATATAATATGGCAAGCCTTTCCAAGGCAAGCCTAGATCCACATTATAACCTCTTGCTTAGGGGTTTGGAGACTATCCAAACTCCGTCTGTTGAGAGTGCAACAGCACACTTGATCGACCTTGCACCTTATCTACTTAATCGATCTTAAACCACAACCACCACGTGTACCCCCGAAGGGGACCTCACCAATAACCGGTCACAGAGAGGATAGGCTCTCTGTGGGGCCACCGATTCCCGTGGTTCCAGTCCTTTGGGCATTGGTCGGGCCTCGAAGAGAACCCGTGATTTTACTCACAGACCTTTTCTTCCAGATTTAGGCTCTAGGAACGCTAGCGTCTGGTGCCCTTATTTTCCCCGAGTGGACCGCGTCAAAACATTTGCCATATTCCTGCAGTGACAATTGGAACCCCCGGGGGTAAGGTGGAAAGAGTATATATGACAAAGGGACCTAAGGATAGGTTGAACGATTTTTTTTAATTGGGGTATAATTTACTGGAGTATCGAGTGGGAGTAGTCCCGCCGTAGCCGGGAAATTTTGGTTTTTCTGCCATCGAGAACAGAAAAAAATTAATAATTTTTACATTTTGTTAATAACTTTGATGTCTTTTAAAAGGGTAAACAAACATTTTTTTTTAATTGTGGTAAAATCTAGTGAGAAATCGGGGACCTCCGAATTGTTTCTGACGTTCATAAATTAGTTTTTCAGTGTATAATTTGAGTACCCGAAAAAAATTAAAAAATTGTCATAATCGATAGTTTCGGAGTCATAATAGCAGTCTTAAGGCCAGGCTTCACTATCCTACACAATCGGACGATTTAATCAACCAAAAATCTGACAGAATTCTCTCCTACTTTAAAAATCGTTTAAAAAAATGGCGTTGTAGATGCCACACTATCATACAAAACAAGTTTTTGGAACTCTGATCGCTTGGAAAAACAATATTCTATAAATTTTTTCAAAAGACTATCAAATCGTACGACTTGTCAAAAAGTGTGTTACACACATACATTTCTAAGCCACACTATCATACTTTTTGAGCAAACATGCATTTTTTGACAGATCGTACGACTGAGTATGATAGTGAATCATGGCCTTTAGCAGCATTTACACTCGTAAAAAAACGTTGAAAAAATACTAAATTGTAAACGGCTGTCCTGTAACACTGGACACTTTTAACCTTTCCTCTTTCTATTTGCGGGGTCACATATAAGTTTGTAATTTATACAGTGTTGATTTTGGAACCCATTAATATTCTGGATCCTTTCTTCCTTCCCAGCGGATAGCCTGTATTAGTAACGCAGTAAACAAGCAATCAGAGCATCAGTTTTAAAATTGATACATTGTTGCGATACTTTGCATATATACATAATACATACATGATATAAATACGGTAGCACAAATGTATACAGACTTTGTATAGATACATTTTGGAAGTCAGCCTTATTATGCGTTATTACAGCTTATCGGTTACTTTTTGCTTAAAGTATTCCTTTAATAACGAAAACCTACTTATTTCTACGATAATATCTTAACTTTAGCTATTGCCCAGTAATAATAATTGGCCTTAAACTTGTTTCCTTCTTTTAAACAACTTTGTATTCTTCCCTTGTACGAAACCCTTTTATCTGCAACTTTGTAAACGGAAATAAGCATAAAATAGTAGATGGTAATAATAGATAACAAATTTGTTGCCAATAAATCTTAGATACGATTTTCTTTTTTGCTTTCAAAATAAATTACAGTCCAATGATTTCATTCCAGTATTGAAAAGAAAACTAATCTTGTCTAACCATTTTAGCCTAAATCTACACTTGAACTTAATCTCTAGTTTCTTAGACTTTAATCTTTTAACTCAAACATGCTCTGCTGTAACGTCGTAGAACGAGCTTAAAAATATATTATTAATATTAAACAACAGCAAAACATTTAAAGTAAAAAAGAATAGAAAGAAAATAAAAAAAAATAATATTTACCGTTTGCCTTTTTCTTTCTGAATTTCGGCGCCATGTCTCCGCTGTTTTATTTTTATTTTATTTTTCTGTTTGTTGTGTTAAAAAAAAGGTTCTTTTTATTCCTTCGAAAGACTCTCTCTGAAAATTATACAGAGGTGGCGAGATGACACTGAAGAGAATAGCAGAGAGGAAAATCCTAAATCGATGATGATTTTTATTTTTTCTTTTAATTTTTTTTTTTTTTTTTTTTTTTGAGGTTTTAGAGTTGATTTAGACCAGGCAATATTATTATTGCGTTTGAAGGTTTGTGTGTCTGAGGAGAAAAACACAACAATTGACCATAAAATCAAATGACGTTTGATTTGTGAAGGCTTTCGTAGTTGCTGCTGTCAACGTAACAAAAAGAAGAAGCCAGTCAGCCAGCCAAGAAATGCAACAAATATGAATAAAAATAAATTATTGCACGATTCTCTTAATCTCTTCAAACCTTCAAACACATACCACTTGCTCGCTCATTTAGTTCTTTGCACAAACACATGCACATGCGATGACAAAAGGAACCAGAATAAATACGCCAGGCAACACGACCGATATAAAAGGCCTCAAACGAAATAAAAAACTGGATTTTTGTTTTGTTTTCGTGAAGGAGAAAAGGATGATGATGGCAAAGATAATGATGTTTCACTTATTGTTGTTGTTGGGATGGTTTGTTGTTGAGGGCAAATCTAACACACACATGCACTCATACTTTTATTACTGTGATGTTTAACAGCCAGCAACTGGATGATGACGACAACGACAACGACGACGAAGTGTAGACGTAGACAACGTTGATGATCGTTTATTCGGTCTCAATGGCGTCAATGTTGTTGTATTTATTTATTTGTTGTTGTTGCTGTTAATATTACTTTTGTGTTGTTTCCTTTTCCAAGTTCACACACAACACAGCAATAATAATAATAACAAGAATAAGCATAAATGTTAGGGTATACTTCGTATTAAAACGATACGATGATCCTTGTAAGTTCGTGTGAGTGTCGTCTGATTAACTAAACCACGTTGTAAGGTTGCTTAGTGCTGCTTCTTCTTTAAATTTTATTTGCAAAAGTTCTTTATATTTTCTGGGTTTGTGTTTTTTGTTTTATTCTTTTGTATTCTCTTGAGGATTTATGCTGAAATTTGAAGTTCACAGCTTTTTTTGTTGTTGGTGTTTGTTGGTTGGGATTGCTGCTGATGTTAAGTTGGAAGTGATGTGATTGTTGTTACTTTTGCAAAGTTGTTATAGTTGTTGTTGTTGTTTTTGCTGTTACTGCCTGCTTGCCGCTGCTGATACTGCTGCTTCAGTTTAATATTTTTTGGTGTGAGGCTCGTGATCACGTTTGAGTATAATTATAGACGAAAGGTGGCGATACGTAAAAAAAGCGTACGATGAAAAATCAGAAGGCAACCATAAACAAGAAGAAAACAAACAACAACAAAAAAAAAAAAAAAACAAAACGAACGAGACAAACAAAAATTTAAAACGTACGACACCAGTTTTATAAAATCAGGTGAAATTTAATCCATGGGGAACAACAGCCAACTGAGAACAAATGAATAGCTGACCAACACTTTGTTTTCACGAAAAATAATTTATATTGATGTGCGTTTCTTATGATAATGATGTTTTTGCTTTTGTTTTTGTTGTAGCTGTAGTTGTAATTTATCATGTAAAACACTATTTTCAAAATGATTTATTTTCAACGGGGTTTGCAACACTGTTAATTACAGTTTTATTGATCATGTAATTGTATTTGTTGTTTTTTCTTTTTTTAATAATCTTTGTTTTTATTTATGGCTATTTTTCACTTTTATACATAATTATGTAGCATTTTTTATTTAATTCATATAATTCACCAGCTAAAAATTTTATAAGTAAGAAAATTTTATGTTATTTTTTAATTTGAAGATTAACAAGTTTTTAAGAACGTTTAATATATTTTTGTGTAAGTTATTTCACGATATTTTCAAAAAAAAAAAAAAATTTATTTTGTATCTTTAAATTAGTCATATTTTTGAAATATCCTGAGTGCGTGTATTATATTATTATTATTATTATTATTGTTATTATTATTGTTATTGTTATTATTGTTACTATTTATATTATTTATTTTAAAGAATATCCACATCTATAAAATACACAAGCGGTGTAAATAGTAAAAAGATTCTCATTTGATTTAAGTGTGCTTATAACGACTCATACACTTGCAATATTATTGTGCAATCTATACATACATATATGTAATAATACTGAAATAGCACCACTTCTGGACATGAAATATATTTTGTCTGTCTGAGTTCGCATCACGTAAAAACTACTGGATGAATTCTAATAAAATTTTAAAGAATTTTGGATTTTATTGCACAATATATCTGTGGCAATAAGGAATAAGTGCTTAAGTCGCCTTAAGCAAAATTTTAGTTACTGGCACCTTTCTAATCGCCGTAATCCAAAGTACCCATGTGCAAATTTTCAATTATTTTGTACCATTTTTCAGGAAGTTATAGCGAAATTACTTTCTGCTTATCTTTTTTCAATGTCTAATAGCATTTGGAAAAAATCTTAAGAAACTACTAAGTTATTTTTTTAAAGCATAAAAACTTCTTTCACAACTTATTTATTGCAACGCCTGCGTACTTTTGGTATATATAAGATTTTTTTCCAAAACATACGTAAGATAAGATAAGCTATTTAAAAAGGAAATTAATTTTTAAGTTTAAAATTGCTCTGCTACAAAACTTCAAAATCAGACTTAAGCACTTTTTCCTTATTGCCACAGATATTATGCAATATATTCACTTTCTTTATTGTAATACAAATTGGGCCATATTTTATTCGAAGTTATTATGGCACTTGTTGAATAGTTAGGTGCGCTTCGCTACACCCATCCACAAAAATACAATAAACGCTTTAAAGAAAAATATTCTCACGACAAAACTTTCAGTTTCAGTTTATATGCACAGTACGACGCCCTCTGTTCCCATCCCATCCGTTTTTTGCTAGACTATGCGTAATAACATGATAACGATAGTAACATTTTATTTTTTATAGGAGGCACCACTCCCACTATCCTACTCCAGTCTGTATTTCGCTAGATTTGTATGAGGGCTACTTGTGCAAATTTTCAACAGTCCACAGTTCTCTAGGTACACGATAATAATTTTTCACTTTGTAGGGGAGGTACCACCCCACTGTAAAAGTTTTCGTAAATAGTAAAAAAAAAAACTGTAAACTAGTAGCGGCTGGTCCATATACCAGGTACATGTACCTTTTTAAAAATTATATAAAATAAACGAGACTTACTGCCAGTCCCACGATGTCGACCGATTGCTCCAACACATTTAAAACAAAAACAAAATGTTTGAATTTGTTTTTGTTTTAAATGTTTGAATTTGTTTTTGTTTTAAATGTATTTGTGTGAACGATTGACAGCGATCGACATCGTACTAATATATACCCTGAAGGAAACCTGGGGACAACTGTCCCCAAGTCACCACTTTTGTCAACTATTATGGTGACTCTTTGACGACATTGTCAACAAAGCGTCTACATTTTTATATTTGATTCTTCTTAATTTTTTATTATTGTTAAAAATATACATACATACATATACATACGTCAGGTGCAAAGAAAAAATAAGTTTATTTTAAATATTTAAAAATCAATATAAATTCAAATCATAAAACGTCATGGGCAAAAGGAATTATAAACGACAGATAAATTGTAATTGTGAAAATTTTGTAGTCCCCGTAAAAGATTTTGTGGGATTAGTGACAGAATTGTCATTGAACATTCTATTTCAGAAAAGTACCAAAAGTGTAGACTAGAATTACTAACATGTACTAGTGAATCACTAGTTCCAATGTCTTCATATGGTCCCAAAAGAAGTACCTAGTCAATAGTACCAATGTCAATAGTGGATTTTCAATGACATGCACATGTTAAATGTCTATAGTAAATAGCATTGTCTGGGGTATTGTAAGTCACTAGTACTGGTGACTCTGTCAATAGTAAGTCACTACAGATTCACTATTGACATTTCCTGCAGGGTAATGTTAGTCAAATTTTACAAGACTTTGTTGAAAGTTTCTGGTCCTACTTCAGGATTTCAGGAATTGCTCTGATTATATCAGCTTTAAGGATGTAGATCGTTTTTTTTTTTTTTTGATTATTCGCATAGCATTGGTCTTTCACAAGTTTAAAGTGGTGAAATGCCAGCTGCAAGGCAGGCAACTGACATCACCAAGGCGGCTGATAACACAATTACCGAACTTAGCGCGCAATAGATCGATTGTTCGATCGATTGATCGAAACTTCTGTAAGACCTAATTTGAGATGCCGTAATGAAGTGAATGTGACGTCGTTTCGCTTTCAATGACTGAGCCAATTTGAACTTGTACGCGAATAATCCGATAACTTTGTCTTGATTCTCATCATGTTGGTGTGCATGAAATGCCAAATTGTTGAAAACGATAGCACATCAACGTTTTTGAATTGATTTGCACACTTAAGGCCTTAGACGCTATATTCTTCGTACGCATCGTACGACGACAAGATAATAATAATGAGTCTACTAGCCAGTCAGTCTCTCGAATATTTCGCACAAGCTAGGGCACTCGCGATTAGTGCCTCTTTTCGGCAAAACTTATTTTTAACAAACTGGCAGTTGGCAGCACAACGCTAATTTTAGAAATAGGTTTACTTATTATCCAACATTGGTCAAGCTTAAAAGCAGTGCGTTAGATCCGCGGGGGTATGATATTTAATGATACTCAGTATTCCGCACAGTGTATATCTATCTGTATCCAAATAACCTGTGATTTAAAAAATTATTTCTTTTTACATAATTAAGCATTAAAGTTATTAAATACCGCAGATTACAGAAAAAAATAATTTCACCAATTAAAGGTTTTAATTGGTCTCAGATTTAAATTTAATTAAATAATTAATTGATTTAATTAATTTTTTAATTAGTAATTTTTTTATTCCAAATATATATTTGAATCAATTAAAAATTAACTGAATTTCAAGTTAAAAAAAAAACATTTAATTGGTGCAAACAATTTTTTCTGTGGAGATACTTAAAAAACTCAAAGATACTTTAGGATATTTTGGTAAGCTTAGTATATTAAGAATCATTTTGTGCCGCAAAGATAAGTATTTAGGAAAAGTTTCTGTAATAACTTTCTTATCCCGAAGGAAAATAATATTAGAATAAGAAATATGCTTCAGATACGTATCGAGTATCTTAAAGATTGTTAAGAAAATTTGAAGTTCTCTTATATCCAAAAATGTTGTATATAGTATTTTTACAGATATTTTAGTTTCTTGTATATAGTTTAATATCTTACAGATATCAAATGAATTTCACAAGCAGGTAAGTAACAGATGCTTGATTTATTTTTCACTTTAGTATCTAGAAGATGCTTATGATTTCTTTGTTAAATTTTTTTTTTTTTTTTTTGGTTTACAATTTTTATTATTTTAAATCTCAAAAGCTATAAAATAATCAATTTGTTTATTTTTCTAACCATTTAAAATAATCTGCTCTCAAATTTGTATTTTAAATAAACTTTAATCTAGTTTGCTGTCTTAGGCTGTTAACACAATATCAAGAAAATGTTGTTTAGAAAAACTTGTTAGAATATGTAAAATTGAAATATTTGTTGTAATATTTTATTTATATCTTATATCGCGTTTAAAGTATGTTTTTTAAATAAAATCTACATAATTTAATTTTTGTAGTACTAGGAAACATTTATTACCTGTTTTATATATTTTTTTTTAAATAAGACTAACACAAGTGAAATTCAAGTTTTTAGAAAAATGTTCGAAAAATATCTTTTAATGTTATCGGTTTAATAACACACTGTGTAATTTTTTAAGTCATGGCAAAATAACCATATACGGACACCACTACGTCATAAAAGACCAAAAAAAAGACCCCTGTCTCCCAGTTTTGCCCAAAGTCCTCCAGTTTTTTTTTATGGGCCCTCAAAGATGTGGGGCCTCGATGTCATTTTTGCAAAAAAATGATCATTTACTCAAGCTCATATTTTGCGAACCGTTTGAAATTTTGATATACTCTCTGAGGCAAAGTTGTAGCTCTTGTCATAAAGAACAAAAATTGAGAGATCTTAGGTTCATTTTTGTAGTTGATTGTTTCCTTGAATTTTGAACGGTTTGCTACCTATGGACCTGAACAGGGGAAAAAAGGTAAAAAAAAGTAATTTTTTAAAGTTTTTTGCGATTTTGACCTTGAAGATGAAGTTTTTTTGATTTTATATGTTAACAAAAAGCCAGCGGCTATACTGCTACACAACTACAAATGACTTTGGCTACAAACGTCGCTACTAAATTGTATTGAAAACGACAGCTACATACTTCAAACTATTAAAATATTGTAGAAATATATATTTTACTTAAAAAAATAGTTTTTCAATAAAATAAAAATTGTCGCAAACAAAAATAGAAATTATGCTTTAAACACATAGACAACAGCGGCTACACAGCTACATGACTACAAATGACATTGGCTATAAACGTCGCCGTGCAAACAGCTAGCTACGGAATTATATTGAAGACATACTTCAAAACTATAGAAATACGTATTATACTTAAAAACAAAAAAAAAATATTTCAAAAATTACTTTTATCATATCAAAAAAAAAATAAATATATTTTCTTAAATCCTTTTGATTGTAAATAAATTTGTATTTTTAATTTTGTGACATTTTCTTCTGTTGAATAAAATAAAATAATCACAAACAAAAATAGAAATTAGCCTAAGTTGGCTACAGCTACAACGGTGGTCATGTAGCTTGTAGCTATGATGTCGTCAACATAATCGTTTTCCTTTTTTAATTTTTGAAAATTTAATTATTATTAGTCGAACTGTTTATGTATTACATACAATGAAATTTTATAATCAAGCTTAAGTTCGTTTTTATTCTCTCTAGGAAAGAATTAATTAAATTACAAATTATTCCTATAAACGTGTGTATTTTAATTTTGACAGTTTTTAGCCGATAGAAGCATGATGTTTGTGTTCAATGCATAAATTCGCAAAACAGCAAAAAAAAAACATTTTCTTTAACTTTTAAATATTTTTAAAATGCGTTTTTGTAAATTTTTGTTAAGCGTTTCTGACTCTCTGTTGTTGTTGTTAAAAGTTGTTACTCAATATTTATCTAAATATTAAAATTTTTGCATAGACGAGAATTTTTATCTGCATATTGTTTGCTTAAGCACTTAACAATATCTAACATTCGATTTTTATTATTTATATTAATTATTAATGCCTAGAATTTCGATTTGCAATTATAATTAATTGTCTTTGCGTTTTCGATTAACTTTTTTTAACATTTCTAGTGGCGTAGAATATTTTTAATATTGAAAATGATATTTGAAAAAGAATTATTTTTTTAAATTCAAATTTAAAATTAGTCTATTAAACAGGGGGTTGTAGGTTGGAGTCCCTCCTAAGACACAGGATGTTTTCCGCAGAAAAACCAGGAGCTATTTTGTATTAAAATAATTCTTCTAAAAAATACCGACTTCAAAACAGACAGGCATTAAATCCACATGGGAAAGTAGTTATTCTGAGGTCATCGAAAACCTTCACCATATAGTTTTATATGACTCATATTGCTCTCCTCCATATTACATGATTCACTGATTTAAAACAAAATTAAAAAAAATTTGTCATGAAAAAGCTGTCACCTTGGCTGATGGCCAACATATACAATTTAAATATTAAATTGATGCCCTATCCACGTTCTTCACTGATTTGAGACATTAACGGATTTTTCTATTTTTAAATTGAAACAAAAGGCTAAGCGAAAAAAGATTCGACTTGAATTAAGGATAATCTCTAAAACAATAACCTTTTTAGAGCATCTTTTAAAACCATTGGCATGCGAAGGGCTTGAAATCATAGTTGGGGGAGTAGTGCACTAGTTTTGCAATCTTTACTCACCCTTAGTGATATTGCAAAATTATTGCATTAATTTTTTTGATTTTTAGTCATGATTTAAACATTTGTAGCTTCAATCAACATTAGTGATAGTGAGTTAAAAAATGTTTGCACTGAAATTTAATTAATTGATTTCGAAAAAAGCAATCTGCAATATATTGCAACTTTTTTTTTTTGCTTCACTAATTTGAGTGCAAGGTAGAAATTTTGCACTAAATTTATAGCATAATTTTGTAAAGTTTAGTGACAGTGTGTTAAGGGCAGCTTTTTATTGACTGCAATTACAAATTTTGCACTAATTGAGTGAGTGCGGAATTTTTGCACTAAATCTGCGTTTAGTGATAGTGCAAATATTTGCACTATCACTAAACTCTTTTGAGTATTAGTGAAGAAGCTTGCATAGGTGCAAAAAATATAGTACAATAAAATTTTTTGCAATATTATTTGGTGGTAGTGCAATGCTGATTTCAGTCATCTATGCTTGAAACCAGACTACGAAAATAACCAAAACGAATAGTTTGTTTGACGACCATGACGAATTACATAATTTACGAAAATTATTTTCAATTCTAAGGATATCAGCTGTCTTAAAAACTTCCCCTGGTATATTTTCTTGACGGCTTCTAATACCTTGCCTATAAAACTCCCCTGGGCATGCACGGAGCCTGAACTTAGAAGATAAAAACCATCGAGATCAGACCAGTGACTGGTACCACGGCAGCCGGTAGCCAGACAGGTGCATTCCCCGTTCCTATTACCCATAATTTTTAACGACCTTTGGGAATTATCATGGTGGCTGTGGTTGGACTTTAATTGCAACTCTAAGGACATCAGCTGTCTTAAAAACTGCACCCAGTATATTTTTCTGACGGTTTCTAAAACATTGCCTATAAAACTCCCCAGGACATGCACGGCGCCTGAACTTAGAAGATAAAAACCATCGAGATCTTAAAAGCTGCACCCAGTATATTTTTCTGACGGTTTTTAATACCTTGCCTATAAAACTCCCCAGGGCATGCACGGCGTCTGAACTTAGAAGATAAAAACCATCGAGATCAAACCAGTGACTAGTATTACGTTTCCCAGTTTTCAGACAGGTACATTCCATGTTCCTATTATTCATTATTTGTGAGGACCTTTGAGTAGTAACTCCGCGGCTGTGGTTTGGACTTTAAGCGCCGCCAGGTCGTTATAGTCCGCTGTGCTATTGCACTCCAACAGAATCCACCAATTGTGTGTCGGGATTTTAGATGGTCTTCAAAACCTAAACAAGGGGTATGAGCATGGTCCTGCGAGCCATGTTATAAATTATTGTGTTGCTATACTCAACATGATACATGTGATGCTAGAGTTATCAGGCTACAATTACAATTTACAATTTTAATTGACAAGGTATGTTGAGATTCCGTCTTATCTAAAATGACGGAGGGGGTTGCACTACATATTAAATTTCGATTTTATTTGTTTAAATATCCGAACAAAGGCATTGTCTTTTAGTATCATTGCTATCATTTTTCGATCTTCTCAATAGTTTCAGAGATATTCGGGAAGTTGTGATAAAAAAAATATTTTTTTTAAGTAAAAACGCAACAATTTTTGTTTTTTAAAAAAGTCGTAATAAATCTAATGCGTAGTTCGATCTTTTCAGAAATAATTTGAAGTTTAGCATAATTTTTTTTAAACAACTTTCTGGCTTCAGAGATAATTTATTGAGTAGATTTCGTTTTTTTTTTTCGATTATTTAAATCGGAGCAGCCGTTTTCGGGTTATGCTTATTGAAATATGTGATGCCTCCCCGTTTTTTGACAAAACATTGTAGCCCGAGATCTAGAGTCTATTCAAAACTATAACCTATAGGGTACGAACTAGATCAATATGTTAATCAATATTGACCAATAAATTCCGTGCCGCAGAATCAGTGATGGCTTGTGCTATTTGAAGGATTTTATCTCAGTTTCACAAATATCTTTAATTTTTTTTTTTGGTAATTTATCACAATTTTACTTAAAACAAAAAAAAAGTACTTGAGTTAAATTTCTTTTAATATTTTTTTTTTTTTGATTTTCCAAAAATATCTTGAAAACAGTTTTATATATTTTTATTAAAATCATAACTTTTTAATACTACAATTTTGTTTCTTGTTTCTTTTAAAGAAAATGCAACTCTTTTACATGTTTTTATAATTTTTATATTTTTTTGAAATTTTTTTTAGGAAGCCCTGCCTTAGAATAGGGTTTATTATTTATCATGAGAGTTATCGCCTAAAGATTGTTGTTTTAATTTTTGTAGTATTTTTCGAGTTTTGACAGCAAATCAAAACGTAGTTTTTATTTAAACAAACAATAATAATAATATACACACACACTCGCACTCGCACACATCGAGAATTTAATTTAAATTGTTGATGTCAAAAAGTGTTTACGTCTATTAATTTTTCTGGTTTGTATTTATTTTTCTTCTTTTTTTTTTTTGTTTATTTTCTATTACAACTTAAACACAAAATTACATGTATCTAGTATCTGGTAGATACATTTGGTTACAACGCACATAAAACGTTTTAAGAATATTTAAATGGTTTTTTATTTTAATTTACTTTTTACACAATTCACACAATTAAATATTTACGCTCGAGAATCGCGTTTCATACGAAATTATTTAATATTTTCCTGTTTTTTTTTTTTTAAGAAAAAATTTTATTTGGGTTTTAAAATTTGAAAAAAAATTTAGCTAGATGCGTTACCACGTCATTATTTACGTACAACACATCAGGTACTAAATGCAACAGGCCGATTTGAAATTATGATATAGTAAAAAATTTGTTTTGTATTCAAAAATAAATTTATGATAAAGGTTTATCGCACGCTCTCTTGCTCTCTGCCATTCTCATATCACTCTCAATTTGGTTTGGTTATTTTTCAAGAGAGCAAAAGCCTGGAGTTTGCGCTCTTTTCAATTGTGTAATTTGAAATTTTAAATCAATACAAATCCAGTTGTTATGGTTGCCAGATTTAACAAATTACTGGAAATTTTGTGATTTTTTTAAATAAAAAATAGTTGGAAATAAAGGCATTAAAATACATAGAAGACAACAGGCCACCGACTACAACTAGTCACTACTAAAATACGTACGTTTGTATGAAGACGATTATTTTGAGGCCATCATAGCTACATGGTGGCTGTCACTTTAGGCAACTAATTCTAATTTTTATTTGTGTAAGCAACAATGAAAGCTGAAAGACAGAGATTAGTAGCTATCTATACATATAATAAAATAGTAACTAATTTCCTGTCTGTCTATCCTTTTTTGTGTGTTCGTATCACGTAAAAACTACTGGATGGATTTTAGCAAAACTTTGTGAGGAGGTACCTTATTATCCTGATTCCAATATAGGATCCGCAGAAATATCTTTTTTCCAAGAGAAAGTGGAGAAAAAGCAGTGAAAGTACTTTAAGACATCTTTCATTTTTGAAAGCAGTATATTTTAAGCAATGTTGCACAACAGATGGCGTTATTTTCAAATAATGAGTAACTCATTTCCTGTCTGTCTTAACAGAGTTTTACAATAATGTTTAGAATTTTAGATTTTATCCAGGTATGGGTAACTTTATATAATGTAAGTACGTAAGAATCCAATTCGGGTGCGGATTACTTTTAAAGCAAAATCGAAAAGAATATTGTCAGGACGCACACAACGTGTGTAGGGACAGCTAGTCTTCAATATATTTAATTAGCTGACTACAAGGCAACGATAACAGCCAACGAAATTTGTAGTCGTGTAGCCGCTTTCGTCAAGGTGTTTAAAGCATAAAGGCGCAAATTACGTAGAAGGCAAAATCAGTAATCGATTATCGCTTCGGCTTCAACACTTTTGTAATGTATAAAAGATAATTAGCCAAATTTATTATTTAATCTGGGCGCCAAAAATTGTAGAAGTCGAAGCACAATTTCGACAACAGGCTGAAGTTGTTAGATGAAGGTTTTATTAGTCATAGTAGATTTGCATTCCGTTGAGTGCTTTCAGGCAAGAAATTGGTATTTAAATAGATTCAAAACTAAACAGACGTACCTCGATAAATGAGGTTACTATGGTAAACACATACATAAGTACAGCCGGAACTGAAGCAGCATACAAAGTAATAAAAAAAAAAACGGTTCTGCTGTGAGTTTTTGTGAATCATAACCTAGAGTTACACTATGGAATGGCATGGTACGAACAATAGTCCTACACGGAGTGTACGATTTAAACCCCAAAAGTGAAAGGCTGCCACCACACATTGTCAGGCTCGAATGACGTTCACAGGGCCGTTTAGCAGAAAGTCCAGAATGATACAATCGTCGTACTTATAGCAATAACTAACTGCTTCAGTGACAGACCATAGAAATTTAATGCAACATCTGGCCAAGATGAAATTCGAAGAGAACTGCACGAGGCTGCGACGAAAGCGCACATTGCGGTACATTCTCTATGTTTTGACGCAGTGCAGTGAGGCAGACGTTCAGGTTCAGGGTTCCTGAACCTGAATCTGGAAGAACAGGTCTGTGTAATGCATGCCCATTCGAGACCCGATCCGTGTCTAAACGACTGGTTCCACGGGAACAAGTAGCCCAACAGAGAGCCACTCATATATGTGTCTGGTTGTTGAGATACCTTCGGGGTACACGTGGTGGCTGTGGTTTGGACCGATACATGCAGAGATGGTGCAAGTTTGCTAAATTGTACTGTTGACCTCTCAACAGAAGGAGTTGGATGTTCTCCAAACCCCTAAACAAGAGCTTAGAGCATGGGTCCAGATTTCTGATTTTTTCAAAATTGTTACTCATTAGTGCTTGTATTATGCACTGTGCGATATTATGTGCGATGATAAGATAGTGGCATTTAGGTGCTATTATCGGTCATTGCACTTGTATTGTTTAGCACGCAGTAAAAACATGGCGCAATGGGTTTGCTGGCAAGGTAAGGGCCGAGACGATTGACGTAAATCCTGATCAGATCTCTACATATTGTCGAACTATTTACTAATAAGTAAATGTACAATTTCATTAGGTTTGAGTTCGTTCTTTTTTCACAATAAATATGAGTGATAAATGATAAAAAATTAATTGAAGCGGCCTTATTGTTGAAGCTACATCTATCAAATTTGCTGTAATTTATTAGGTCTGTTTTGTGAAATAACCACAGCCAGGTTCTATCGTTCACCAACACGTGCAGAATCATCGTTCAGAATGTGTATTCTATTCAGACAAAGTTGGTTTAAAAATCTTTGAGGCCTATTACTGAGTGCGTCAAAAAACAGTGTTTCATGAGGATCTTGGTCTGGCAATGTTATCGATCCATATTTCTTTGAGGGTATCACCGTTTAAGGGCAATCGCTAAAAATCGACGATTACCAACTTCTTCTGGCTAGAATTGGATGTGGTTTCAACAAGAAGGTGCACAAGCGATGTGAGCGCAAGGTCATCTCCCGTACAGGGACATGACCAAGATGGTTTGACACCCTTAGACTTTTTTGTGGGAGCTTTTATTTAAGTCGTAAGTCTATGGGTTTAGGGCCACAAATGACAGCGGCCCTCAAATCCAATATAACCCATGTCCTTAATCAAATTTAGGTTTGCGCTAGTCATGGAAAATTTGACATTTAGGATAAGCTTTAGATATGCAATCAGTTATGTTGCCGGCAGATCTTATATACATATCCTATAATTCGTACAAAGTACCCCCCCCCCCCCCCCCGAGACCATAATGTCTGCTTGACTTCTAACACCTTGACGTCAATGTGTCTTAGAGGTCTAAAACCAAGAGAATCGATAGTCCTTCGAGGACTATCGATCGAGGTGAGGACCTTCGGGAAGTGACGTGGTGCCGCTGCACTTAAACAGATGCACCCATTGCATGTCAGGAGTTTAGGTAGTCTCCAACTCCTTAACCAGGACCATGCATACCCCTTACGCATGGTCCTGCCAGCCACATTCGTTTTGTAAAGACTAAGAAAAAGAATCACTTTAAGTGTGAAAGCGTTTTTAAGATAATCTCTTAAGCCCCTAAAGGAAACGCAACCAGTATCTATTCAAATCAATAATTTTTTAAGCAAAATTGGACGATTTTATACCAAATATAGCTGGCAACTATTTTTTCGAAAAGTCATCAAAATCCGGCTTTTGTTTAAAATATTGATAAATTTTAATCTCTCCTCTCTCTCTCTCTCTATTAAGTTTGCTTCTTTCTTTACTTTTCTCATCATGATAAAAATCTCACTCGTATGTTTCGCGTTAAACGTGTGATTGTGTTGTGTTGTTGTTTTATTTCCCTGTTTTGTTTTTACCCTGTTATTCTTGATGTAATAAGTGTTCCAAAGAGTGTATGTGTGTGTGTGAGTGTGATTTTATTTATTCGTCTGCTTCTTTTTAACCATAATAAAGGTTTATGGCCTTTTTTCTGTATTTTTTTATTTTGTTTTTAATATTTTTCAATTCCAAGTGTGCAGAGCGACTGGACTCGTAATACAAATAAAATTAATATTCTTATTCCTCTTTCTTTTCGTATTCTATTCTTCGTTTTTTTTTTGTTGTTTCATGCTTCTTTCGTGTCGCCCTTCTCCATGACCATTTCGATCACATTTTATTTTATTTTAACCACGGCAGAACTGCTCAACGAACGTTTTGAGTGGCGTATCTCATTATTAAATCTGATTGTTTGAAGACATTTGATTTTCAATGTCTGTTTGTGTGTGTGTGTGTGCAAGTGTAAGTGCTATTTGTTGTTGATTTTATTTTTATTTTCATTTCACACACACTCACATTGTTAATTCAGTTGCTTGTATCTATGAAAATGTATCTGTTGGATGCTGGCTATAAGCAGTGTTGGTTAACGCTTTTTTTTTTTTGCACAGAATCTTTCTTTGTTTTTACTCTGAGAGTTGTGTTTGCGACTGTGTTTTACTTGCCTTTTTTTCGTTTGTTTGTTTGTTAAAGAGCAAAGTAATTTGTTCAGTTGTTTTTTTTTGTCGCTTTCGCTGTTGCTGTCGTTCTCATGGCTGTTCGTCGTAGTAGCATCATCATCAATTTATATTGTGTTCGCAATATATTATTAACAGCAACACGTTAACTCAAAATTGGGTACATAGAGGGTAATTAGCCAAGGACGTGATTTGTTAACTGTTTCCGTTTGTGTTGCTTTCTGCTGTTTCTTTAGCAGCAAATCGCAGCAAATGTGTTTGAGTATTGTATAGCATTTGCATTTCCGAGGCTGTGTGCTCTCGTTGTCAGAGTTAATTCCAAGTTGAAATTAATAAAAATTAACATTTATAATTCTTGATTAGATATTTCATTGACAACCTCCAGAAGCCAAAGGTTTACAATCAGTGTGAAGGGAAAATAATTCGTGCAAAAGAGCTTTTGAAAAAAAGTATGAATGTCCGGTTTTCACAGTGGGGACTGGCGGACAAGGATGATTGACAAGCTTACGTCATTCGTCGGCCTAATGACATCACTAAACTGTCTTCCTATGACATAATCTTGTGTTCTATCTTTCTGTTTAAGTTTGAAATTAAGACGGTACAAAGGAACTGGCTGGTCTTTAGAAAAATAAAACTTTAGTCTGTTCCACAATATATCAGCCAATCACACTACGGTGAACACGCAGTTACACAGTAGTTGTTAAAAAGAAAGTAGACTTTAATAATCCTACTACTTAATCATCCGATTTTATCGGGAGATATTACGAGTTTTAACCTAGTTATTTCATTCTGGTATCTCAAGTTTAATTTAGCTGAAATAAATGAGATTTGTGTAAAAACGATGACATTTCAAATATTACAAAGTACCAGTATTAGAGTTTGTTTCTGGTTGTTAATAAAACACTGCATGAGCACCAAAACGGAAGCTCATAAGAAGCTCATTATAATATTTCATAAAATTCATGTCTGTTCACTGCACACGAGTAACGATGAGTGGACAATAACAAACAGCGAAGACCAACGAGCTAAATGCGATGAGCTAGCAGAGTTTCCATAAGTAAGTTTGAATAAGACTTGGGCGAGTTCAAGCAGTTTTATGCTTTGAGTGAAACACGAAGACAATTCGAGTGAACCAACATAAAATACCGATTTTTTCAACACATTCATTGTAAGGTCTACATTTCTTAAGAAATACAAAATACAAATGGAAATACCAAAACCCTAGTGCAAGCAAAACGCACTAAGCTTTATTGAAAAGTTCTACACATATACTGAAAAAAAAACACACTGAGTGTTTCGACCTTGAGATGAGTAAACATGGCTCTCCCTAATATAAAAAGTTTATTTTACTCGGTTAGCTCATTGCGTTTATGATACAAACAGAGGTTTGCCCACTAAGACTATGGTATGGTACGCATTTGTTCAGTGAGCTAGTTTGTGTTCGAGTATGAGCTCTTACTCATTAGCTTATGAGCAGACCCTTGCTCATGCAACTGTTAAGTTGGTACTTCCATCCCCTTTTTGACAAATATAAGTAAAACCGTTTGATTGGTGACAACTTGCTATCAAAAAACACAATGTGGATTAAAAATTGTCCATCCAATCGTCTTTAAAATAGTTACAGGGATATTTAGGGAGTCTACTGCAAGCAATAAATATTTAAAATTGCTGCAAGATCTTTACACAACGCCATGATTATCTTAATTACGATCATTGTCGTAGCCGGGCATTTTTTTGTACATCAATTATTAAGAAGCCACAACCTTGACGCTCCATCACGTAAGTTAATCAAAATGCACCAATACGCTCGGAGTTTGCACCGCTATAATGCGTATACATTGCTGCTTGTTCGTGTTTTTTTTTTTTTTGATGAAACTTTCTTGATTCAGTTACGTTATGGGTCGCTAAATGCAAACACGAAGTTATGCTAACAATTTTTTTTTGGCTTAATGGCTTTGGCTTATGGCCATGCTTCCAAACAAACATTCTACCAGGGTATTCCAAGTTTTAATTGATGCTTTTCGCCTCCTGCAGGGTCTACAGCCCGACAAACTATACCTTCGCATAGAAAGTCAATATTCCCATATTTAGCTTTTGTTACTTAACTTGAGTTTTAAATGGCACTCCACCGAAGAACTAATTTTATTTTAAAATTTTAGGTTATAAACGATTTATAAAACGTAAGCACGTGGCTGATTCATGCATTCATCACTCATAAATGTGTGGCAACACAGCTATTCGAGGCCGACAAATCAGTCTATGCTAGAGCGAGAAGCAAATAACTCGAAGGTCGGTAATCTAGGATGCCATGACTGCTCTTAAACGATAATGACAATAACGAATTAAACGACAAAGGACAATTAGCACGTGTTGTTTATCTACCCGAAACAATTTTACGCCTACCGTTTGCCACGATTGAGAAGATATAGAACACTCTGCTGGAAGAGGTGGAAAAGGGCTTACCACAACCAGCGCATATTAGAAGTGATTAGAGAATTGAAGAAATCGCTGGCACAACAAGTACTATATCCATGAAAGTATATTAGGTCTCATTTTATACTTAGTGTTCACTACGGACATGCCAACTAGCAACCCAGTCAACACATTTCGACATTTGCTAAGCATTACACGATATTAACAAGATCTTTTTCTCAATTTAGAAAAATTGTTGAGAGAATGGAGAATAAAGGTGAATGAGCAAAATGAGTACTCACATAACGTTCAGACTGTATATGGCATCATGCTGACAATTCGTATAAATAACTAAATTATATCTCACTTTTTAGAAGTAAAATATGTCGCTATGCATGTTGATAGCAGCTTGATCACTTGGAAAAGCCATATAGAGTTAAAGCTAACATGACTGAAGTTAAAAGCAGTCCAACTAAACTGTCCTAGAAACTCTGGCCTCAGCTAAGATTGCAAATTTCTACTGTACAAGTCGATCTTTAAACCAATATGGTGTAATGGAATTCAATTATGGGCCACTACCTAAGTAATTTTGAAAAAAATCAAAGGAGCCAAAATAAGATTCTACGAATGATCACAGTTGCTCCCTGTTATATAAGGAACTCGATCATTCACAAAGATCTAAACGTGCCGTTAGTTAAAGCAAAAATAGCGAAGCTCAGAAACTCAGACTAAGGAGAAGGTATATTACTTTTATTGGCCGAAACTCAGAATGATGACCCGCAAATGATTTAGCAACCATGAAAATGATTTTTTTTTTGTCCGGTACAGTATATTTGTGTTTATTCTAGACTTAATATATGAGTAATAATTCTTAGTTTAAATACATTGAAGATACAATAAATAAAAATATAAAGAAAAAAGTCCTTTTCAACTATGATACCAAAGCTAATCTTCCATTTAAGTAAATTTAAATTAAAAATTTTAATCCTTTACTCAGTAGAATAAATGCGTTGTTAGTATAAATTTCAAAATAATTTATAATATTTTTCTTTTACTCATTTAAAAATTTATAAAGGAACCCCCCATCTAACTGCTTCAAAAGCAAAACACCGTAACGAAGCGCTGTCAGTTCCCAACCACCACCTTGAAAACTTTTCAAACGTGTTAAAATCACCAGCAATTTAATGATAAGTTTTTCTTTGGTTTTCATTTAATTAAAATTAATTTGTTGCCATTTAAATTTAATTGTTCAACTTAATTTTATGTATAAATTTCAAAAAATAATAAATTGTTTGGCTCGTGGTTTCAACAAAAAACAAAAACAAAAAAAAAGAGAGAAATCATTCGAAACCAACCCTCATTTCAAACGGGTGAATAAAAAAATGTATTCTACGAGTCGAGTAGTTGCTAAATGACAACGACATGAATTGTAATAATTTATGTCGGCTGTTGATGCTAATTATTTTACTGCCACTAGTTTTGACGGACGTTGGCTAAGTCATTTTGTTGGTTTGATCGAGTTTGTTTTTTTTTTTTGGTAACAACCAGTTTCATGCTTTGTTGACCAATTCGTTAACATGGCTCATGTCATTTAAAGTAGTTTTTTGGTTGGTTGTTTTGGTTTTTAAAGATTTTGTTTTGTTATTTTAAATATCGTTAATTATATGTTTTTTTTTTCGTTGTTGTTTTGTGTTGGAAGGCAACAAGTGCAGAAGTGAAGGTGTTGCTTAAAGTAGGATTGTCACACTTTTGTTTTCTATGACAAATAATGTTGTATTGCCATGTGATCTCTACAACATTTTATCGATTGCTTAACAAACAAGCTGCAATTTACAGATTTACAGTGGGTAATTTTTATAATAACCCATTTAATAATTCTTGCAAAAAAAAACCAACTACAAAAAAAATATATGTGCATCAATTCTTAACTAAAAACTTAAATCAATACTTTTATACTTGTCGCTCTAACGGACATAGTAATATACATTCTGTACATTCAAATCCATAACGGTTCAGCAGATAAAGCCGACAAATTACCTCAGATATGAGGACACCCTTTATTTTTTTACACTTATTATTACTGACACAGCAAAAAAAAGTAACGGTTCCAAAGATATGGCCATATAGGTTAAACAATATCACCTAGGGGACACCCTTTAATGTACAATTTTAAATTAAACACTTATTTTAAAGCGGTTCAAAAGTTTGGCCATATGCATCAATATACATCAGCTATTGAGACACCCTTTATAACTTTAAATATTTATAAATATTATTATACGGGACATAGTAGTGGAGATTCTGTCTAATTTCAAGTGTTTGTCTATAACGGTTCAAAAGATAGGGCTAGATAGGTAAAATTTTATTAATTATGGATACACCCTTTAGTTTCCAAATTTAAATTATATACTTGATATTATAAAGGACTTAGATATACAGGTTCTTTGTAAATTTCAACCGTCTCTCTGTTACGGTTCAAAAGTTTTGCAATATACATCAAATTACATCAACTATTGGGACACCCTTTAACTTCTAATTATAAATATTTAATTTCGGATTATAAATATTGGAAATTCTATCCAATTTTCAAGTGATTGTCTACAATGGTTCATATATTTAAATTGACGTCACATATGGGGACACCCTTTAATTTTTAAGTTTATTTTTTTTATTAATTTCTGTTATTAGCAGCTATAGTGATATGCAGTTTTTTAAAATTTTGAAAGGGTGCTCTTTACGGTTCATAATATACGTAAAAAACACGTATGCTGTATGGGGACACCCTTTAATGTTCAAAATTCTGAACTTCTTTTAAAATGGGACCAATCTGTAAGCATTTCCTTTCTAATAAAGAAAAAATTTTTCAAAAAATCGGTTCAGAAATAGCTGAGTTCTGCGGGCACAAACATAAAAAAAGCAACATTCAGACGAATAGATAACCTCCTTCTTTTTTTGAAGTCGGTAAAAAAATGATCCATTCCATTTAAAATTTGTTTGATAACAATATTTCTAGACGAAGACTTGAGCCTTCAAACGTTAACTTAAAGAGTGAATGCCGTTTAATTTTTCCAATATAATTTTCGATATAATTTTCAATATAATTTTCAATATAATTTTCAATAAAATTATAATCCCTTTCTTAAAGTTATTTAAAAGTAATTAAAGAATAACTTTAAGTTAGGCTTGTTTGGAGATTGTTTTTTTAATACTTTCGTCACAAAAATATTTTTTAATTAAAATGATAATTTTACAGATTAGCGAAAATTATATTAAATGATATTAAAATGCAATTTAATGCACCGCTTCACACTTCTTACACGCAAAGAAAAAATATGGTTTCGGTAACCATAATATAAGGGCAAAATTTTATGATTGATTTATATGGTTGTAGTTAAAACAATATTTTGTTCGATTTGGCTTTATGGTTTATGTACAAATTATATATAAAGGTACCCATCCCTGGAAAATTACTCAGGAACTTTTGCTTCATATAAATTCTAAAAATTAAATATAAAATTTTAAAATTATTTTAGAGTTCTGTAAATAGTGTTTATTCAATTTCCAGCTGACAAAAAAGTGCTGCCAAGTTTGCAGTACCCTTAAATCGGTAAAATTGATTAATTTCACTACTTTTTCTCCATTTTCTCTTAGAAATGAAATATTTTCACCGGAAAAAAGTATCTTAAAAGTATCGAGAAAATGCATCCAGTAGTTTTAACTTGATGCGAACACAGAAAGACAGACAACAATTTCAAAAATTGCTGTTTTGTATTCCATTTCGATTACTAACATCAGCAACAAAATTTAAAAAAAATATTTCATGTACAGAAATGAACCTGTTACAGAAGTATTATATGTATAGATTCAATTTCACAATAAATAAAGGATTTCCTTTTGATCGGTGTTCAGAAAAAGCAATGTTCGATAAGCATTATTGAGATATGAGTCATCGACAAAAACGATTAAAATGTGATATTGAATTTAAAAAAAAGTATCTTATAATCTTATAAAACTATGTTGGATATGCAAGTCAATCAAACTCGACTCAAACTCGACATGTCAAAAAGTCCATCACATCGTTTTAGCCGATCACAAATAGAAGTCTTCAACAAAACAATTATGCAGCTACTGTCAAAATATGTATATACATGAACTAAAAAGTAATATAAAGAAGTGAACTAAGGAGCTGACTGTACTATTGAGCTGAAGTGAACTAAGGAGCTTGGACTGAACTAGGGAGATGATATGAGTTCAATGTGGTGATCAGCTCACTTAGTTCAAGTGATCTAGGTCGTTCATGAACTACACAACTCTAATATCGATAAGTAATTCATTAATAGTAAATAATCTATAGTGTTATTAGAAGGATTGTATGATAAAATATGGAAAATACGGCCCCAAATGCAAAAGAAAAATTTGGTATTTCATCTATACAACCACGCAAACCCCTAAGGGTCTGTGAGCACATACACAATCCCAACCAGAATCTCACAAAGAGAACAAAACATGTAAAAATTTCAAATCGAGGGCATACAAGCTTTCAACAATGTAGGTTTGGTCACTTTGCTAAATACATATTTAGCAAACCAATGCATTTTCATCTTAACCACTTTTTTTGGTTGGGGGCCTTTGGTGAAAACGATAGTAAAATTGAAGAGTTACACACTGTGTAATTTTTTAAGTCATGGCAAAATAACCATATACGGACACCACTACGTGATAAAAGACCAAAAAAAAAGACCACTGTCTCCCAGTTTTGCTCAAAGTCATCCAGGTTTTTTTTTTAAGGGCCCTCAAAGATGTGGGGCCTCGATGTCATTTTTGCAATAAAATAATCATTTACTCAAGCTCATATTTTGCAAACCGTTTGGAATTTTGATATACTCTCTGAGGCAAAGTTGTAGCTCTTGTCATAAAGAACGAATGATTCTTAACACCGTTTAGGTAGCGCTTAGGTAGCCGGGAAATATTTCACTTTTGCGGCTACCTAAGCGCTACCTAAACGGTGTTAAGAATCATTCCTAGGAAGTTCATATGTTCTAGAAAGTTGTTTATTGAGATCTTAGGTTCATTTTTGTAGTTGATTATTTCCTTGGAAAAAAGGTAAAAAAAATTTAATTTTTTAAAGTTCTTTGCGATTTTGACCTTGAAGATGAAGTTTTTTTGATTTTATATGTTCACAATTTTTGTTCTTTATGACAAGAGCTACAATTTTGCTTCAAACGGTTTGCAAAATATGAGCTTGAGTAAATGATCATTTATTTGCAAAAATGACATCGAGGCCCCACATCTTTGAGGGCCCATAAAAAAAAACCTGGAGGACTTTGGGCAAAACTGGGAGACAGGGGTCTTTTTTTTTTTGGTCTTTTATCACGTAGTGGTGTCCGTATATGGTTATTTTTTCCGTGTTGCACTGTGTTACTAAGGAAGTTGCAATACTTTAGTTTTATATAAAATTCTATTATTTTTAAGTTCTATAAATAGTCTAAAATGTCCCGTAGTATTTCTATATTTCAAAGTAAATTAGATGAGGAATTTTCTACAACATTATTAATATTAATTTTGTTTTATCTTTATGAAAATATTTTTTAACGCGTAGTAATCACTAGCAGCCAGCTTCTACTGCAGCCTCTATACTTTTAACCGAGTGAAGGGGATTTATTTTTTTTTCTTCACAACAAATGGCTCAGAAACAGGTAAGAATATTTTTTTTTTGTTTTTGTTTTATTTATTACTTTATTATAACAAGTAAACAGTAGTGTAGTATAATATAATTTTATTGTTGTTGTGTTGATTTTGTTGCCATTAACCGAAACAATCTACAATTTGTTTTAACAAATAACACTTGCATTTGTGGTTTATTGTCAGTAACACCACCACCATCAACCAACCAACGAGGCAACCAACCAACCATCCATCCAACCATCCATCCAACATTAACCACCAAAGAGTATTTAGGAAATTTATTAACAATATCAATAATGTGTAATCTTTAGACAAGATTAACTAAGTAGTTGTATTAGCAGTCAGCCAGCCACCACTCAACTCAACTCACAGGTAGTCGTCATTCAGGCCAATAAGCGGTGGTAATTGCAACAAGTTGCAACAGCAGCATATTTAAATTATCAACTTTAAATGAGGGAATTTATCACTTAATTATGCAGTTGTTTATTTGTACTCAAATTCATAGTCGTGGCTTATAATTAATTGAAATTATCATTTCATGAACAAATTATGGGGCTTTTAGTATCGCACGGTGGTTCAATAATAATTGTTACGTTGATGTGAGCAAAATCGTATGCAACCGGAACTAGCTACTTTTTTACTAGACACTTGGTTACTTATCATATCTGGTTACTTAACTAGTTAAATGTTTAGTTACTAAATAACATGAGTATATTATTAATAGACAGTGAATAACTCTTATAGAATTCATATGTAGAATTTGAATTGGCCACTCTCTAGGTTACCGGTGCACAGTCTATGCTACCCAGGCATGCTAAAATTCAGCAAATCTAAGAAAATTAACTGTTATTAGTTACTTGAATACAGTTAGGTCAAAATGTCTCTAAATATATGTATCGTTACCTGAAACGCAAAAGGGATAATTTTTTATTTTTTTTGTTGTTGTGAGGCCCTTTTGCATTTCAGGTGGCGTTATATTGCTGGGATAGGTAATAAAACCAATTAATTTTACTATGACAAATAACATAGTTCGAGTTAACCAAGTCATATGTGGAACATTGTAAGAGATTCTACGGCGGTAACTAGTAGCAGAACCAAACTGTATGTATTGACGGACTTGCCAGTTTGTAACACAAGGAGAAGAAAATAATCCTTTGGATTACGGGATTGTAGAAATACGGTTGTAGAATTACGGTAGATAAAGACCGTCTTTACTGACTGTTTGTTTGTTACGGTTGGAGAGCTCTTTTACGCCACGTCTTTGGTAGTACCTGATACTTAACATTAAGTAGAGGTGGGTTCAGGTAATTTGTTCAGTACGGTGGCGTCTGCTTAATAGGTGTTTATATATTAAGAGTTAACGAAGACCTTAAAACTCGTTATAGTGAAACACCGAGTCGAGTTCTTTTTTGTACTTATCTGTAGTAATTAAGATCATTTTAATTATATCTGTGTGTAGTAGGAACTTCATTTGAGTTCTAATTTTATTTCCCTCTAGCTTCTGTCTTAGAAATTTAAACTCCTTTGTGATATCACCTCCGGCGTATATGGAGGCACAAGTCCGCGAGACTTGCTGGGACTGAAACTGGAAGATAACAACCTTCGACGTATGGATAGTTAGCACAGTGGTAATGTGGAGGCAGGAAGGATGTGATGTTGCAGTGTATTCAGCCTGTAGGATTATTATTTATTTATTATTTTGAAGAGGGTTACCGAAGCGGACCAATAACTTAATGGGTGCCTTTTCGACCCCCTTCGTTCCTCAATGATTTCTGGTATCCATATGAAAATTTACGACTACCTTACTTCTATTGAGTCTCGTGCTGTCACTAGCCTTTTACTCTCGACTGGAGTGATTTCAGGCTGGCGACTGATACATATCGACATTCTTCCTCATCACAGAGTCTATGGTAATTGCTAAAATTTGCTTAAGGCTAAGAACTCGACGGAATCTCCATTTTTTTTAATATGTGTCTGCCCTCGATGGGCTAGTAGGTAGTGTGCTAGACTATAAGTCCAGTGTTGTAGGTTCGATTCCCACCAAAGACTCTGGAATTTTTCACTACAAGTTGGCAGGAAGACCTAGAAGGAGCTTGGATATTATCTAGGTGCCTACAAATGTTTAACTGCGTTAGTACAGTAAAACCGCAGTAAGACGTTACTTGCAGACTGTGCTTGGAAAAAGGCTAACATAAAAAAGGCTTTGTAGCAAGTAGGATTACCACTATGAAGGTGGGGCCTCAGCGAAAAAGACTCAAGTTAATCTGAATTTCTCTTTAGGTAACAAAACTTTTAGGCAGACCTAAGGAGGATGTGTAGGCAGAAGAAATTAAATTTTTTTTTAGTATCCCTTCATATTTATGATCTTAAATACTTTCGTTGTTGGATCTTTTGAGTTTGGCATTTTGAAATTGAATTCCTTATTCATCTTTAAGGCGACACGTAACCTGGGTTGTTACGTAACCTTCTTTGCGACACGCAATCTCCTTCGCCATTGGTTTAGTTGGGATCTAGAAGCCTATTGCTTGTCGTAACTATCAGTAGTTCCACTTTCACCATCTTGTAGTAGCGGCCGATAACACACTCCTAGTTAGATCTTGTCTCTGCTAGAAGGCTGACAAATATGTATATGTCGAGCGTACTCTGAATACTTGTACACGTCCAGTTTTTTCTCATTTTTTATGGCCTTACCTGGCTTATGGAGCTCTGTTTGGGTGGACGTTTTTTTAATTTGATAATTCTAATTTTTAATAAAATCAAATCAACGGTTCTGTATCCGACAGCGAGTAAAGGCTAGTGTTAGAGAGTAAGATAGTAGTTAATTACAACTAGGTTGCCTTAAATAAATTCGATAAATGAAGGGGGTTGAAAAGGGTCCCCCCAGAATAAGCGGTGTGCTACGATATCCTCCTACCTTGAGGACCCAATTTGTTCGAAAAAGGGCCCATAAAGTTAATAGTCTGCTTTCAAAAACTTCTCCCCCCCTTACATTAATAATATTCATGACTGTTTTCTTATTTTCTCTAATAGAAAGTTATCTGAGGTAAAAAAAACAAAATTTTATACTTATTTGGGCTTCGGGCTTGTAGATGGTTTAACAATAGACCAAGAGTGAATCTGCAGGAACCATAAGGATCTTTTTGCACATCCCACTTTCAGGCGTCACAAAAGGACGACAAAGACCCAAGTGAAACGGGTTTGAATATAAAACCGGGTACCTGTTCAACCTAAGAGAACGTAACCTACATAACAGACCTGAGGAGATTCAATTACATTTCAATTACATTTAAAAATACAGGTAATGTGTAATTGGATATTCTAAATAACAGATTAAAAGTAATTGTAATTTAAATCGAGGAATAAAGTCTACTAAAATTATATGTAACCTGCACTGCAAATTTTACAAATACACATTACATGTAATTGTAATTGGAAATTGTCAATTACAAATTACAAGTAATTGTAATTTTTCAATTACAAAAAGTAATGTAATGTGTAATTGAAAAAATATCAACTACAAAGAGTTGAAAGTAATTGTAATTGAAAAAATCCAATTAAAATTACATATAACTGCATAATTGCATGTGTAATTAATGTGTAATTAATTACAAACAGAGGGGACAGTAGCAAAAAATTCAGACTATTTATGCACAAAGACCACTTGTTGCTATGTTCGGTCCCTGAAGTTCTTATTTTGTGAATCCTCTGGCATAGACTGGGGCCGATAGATGGCGCTGTGGTTAAAATTTAAAGAAAATGTTTTATCTTAGAAACAATACATTTCATTTTAAAAATTGTTTCTCCTGGGTTGAAAGTGGGTCTACTTAGAGTAGACAAGGGCTGCAAAGGGTTACCCACTATATGGTGTAGAACTAAGTCTTCGAAAGTTGGAAATAACCTCTGATGGGTTATGGTAATTTACATATTTCACCATTGCTTACTGTCGACCCAGTTCACGTCTGGTAAGTTAGCATTCATATAAAGGGTGTTTTTTATAGAGATATAGAACTTAAAGTTGGCATTACTTTTCAAGATGGCGACCGATTTAACAGCAGTCAAGTGATTTATTCCCAGTTTGGTTTGGCAATTCATCATGAATAGACTCACGCCTGAACAACGCTTACAAATAGTGCAATTTGGGCCCAAAACGAGATTACCGTTGTTCCCGATTTTCATAAGCGAATTTTATTTAGCGATGAAGCACACTTCTGGTTGAATGGCTACGTCAACAAACAAAACTGCCGCATTTGGAGTGAAGCTAATCCTCAAGTGTATGTCGAAACACCGTTACATCCAGAAAAACTGACTGTTTGGTGCGTTTTATGGGCTGGTGGAATCAGTGGTCCGTACTTTTTTAAAAACGATGATGGCCAGAACGTTACAGTCAATGGTAATCGGTATAGAGACATGAATACTAACTTTTTCATTCCTGAATTGAATAACCATGATGTCCAGGAGATGTGGTTTCAACAAGACGGCGCAACATGTCACACAGCTCGTGCCACAATAGATTTATTGAAAGACACGTTTGGTGACCGCCTAATTTCACGTTTTGGACCTGTAAATTGGCCTCCAAAATCTTGTGATTTAACACCGCTACACTACTTTCTGTGGGGCTATGTAAAGTCATTGGTCTATGCGGATAAGCCACAAACGCTTGACCATTTGGAAGACAACATTCGCCGTGTTATTGCCGATATACGGCCACAAATGTTGGAAAAAGCCATCGAAAATTGGACGTCCAGATTGGACTACATCCGCGCCAGCCGTGGCGGTCATATGCCAGAAATCATATTTAAAATGTAATGCCACAAGATTATCTTTCGGATAAATAAAATTCATGTCAATCGAATAATCCATCGTTGTTTTATTGCAACATAAAGTTCTATACCTCTATAAAAAAACACCCTTTATATAAATGCATATTTGCGACAGAATTATTATGTTCAGTCGTTCATTCTACAATAAATTAAATTGTTTAGAACATAAAAATACCGATCATACAGAAACTTGTGTTGCAGCTTCCAATTAAGGAATAAAAAATAGTTTTCTAGAATAAAAAGTACATCAGTTTTCATGTACTTGAGATAAAAATATAATGTTCAAAAGTCAAGCAGCCAGCAGCAGACATAAAAAAAATATTTTTGCCACAAGAACAAAAAAAAAAAAAAAATAACTTAAAAATACACGTACAAAGAGACAGACGACGCAGGCAACAAATTGATGAAAGGAATTTTCAAATTGTTCAAACAAACTTTGACACTTTTTTCGTTAAAGAATTTCAAGGAGACAGATAAATAACAGTTGACAAAAAACAACTTTAACAGCAACAGCAACTTTGAACAACCAACAATCGAAAGTAAAATAAAAAAAAAAAAAAAACAAAAAATAATGCAGACAATTTATTTGAAAAACATGAAAAAAACAACTTTGTTTCCAACGAAATTCAATAAATTGCATAAAAACATAAAATAATTCGAAGAGAAGTCTATGAAGAAAAATTAGGCAAAACTTTTAAATAAATTGAATTTTTTTCTTTTACTTTCCAACGTATTTGATTTTTTTTCCAAAAGCCTTTGATGGTTACAAATGAGAAAATTTAAAGACATTTTTTATACAGTTTTTCTTTTATTTTTAAAGCAAGAGCAAGAGGTGTTAATGATAAATAAAGGTGTTGCTCGGTTTTGGGTTTTAAAAGTTTTAAACATTTTTTGGTTAAATGCCTGGACAGGAAAAAAAGGCAGCATTGAAGGCACATCATCGTTATTACTTTAAAGAGTAAGTGATGATTTATTAGCATTCAAGCATTAAAGTGCGAATGTTGCTCACAGAGTAAAGAGTGTGTTGTTTAATGCAACAACCAAGCAAACACAAAGGTTTTATCGTAAGCTATCTATATCCCCATCCTCAAAGACCTCCATTTTTCTCAGAGAAGCCTAGGTCAAATTTAGAGAGTGCTAATGCGCTATATATTTATTCCTCTAACTCCCACTGGAGCATAGGGCGCCAAATGTTTGACTGTCCAAGCAGCTCCCTACTTCCGGTCCTAGACCAAGTATATCCCGGGCAATGGCTTTTCAGATTCCTCTGAAAGTTAGCTGGAGTAAGAAGGCGCCCAGTCATGTAGCCTGAATGGTTAGATCACACCTTAACGTCTCAGGCAAGTAGGTAAACTACATAAATGTTTGCTGAAGCATGACTGCAACGTGGGATTGAACACATAGATAGCATTCCTATCACCAATCTAAGAAAGGAGGGTCAGCAACCCACTCTTTGCTAACGAATCGCTAATGTGCTAGATGTAGGATATTTACTGTGTATTAAGACTACTCGAACCTTCCGTCCTAATCTTCAAGCTTTAACTTGAAAACACACGTTATTCTCAGAGTACAAAATTTCAAAACTTTACCTTTTACATTGTATGCCACTGTTCTATCAAAGTCAGGGGGGTTACTGCGTATTTTGATTCGAAAGAAAAAGCTTTTGAAACACTGTGTATACATAGTAACACGAAGTACACAGTAATCCCCAGGTTTGACTATGCTCAATAATACGGGCATTAGTAGTAGTATATATATATATATATATATATATATATATATATATATATATATATATATATATATATATATATATATATATTAATTAGAGATAATTACACGATAATTATCGTGTTTTTATCTCTAATTACACGATAATTGTTTTCCTTGTAAGGCAGGTCCACGCCCACTGTTCAAATCCAGCCAGTCTTTATTTAGAATATGCACATTAATAGGGGTATTACTTGTGCATAACTTCAAGATTCTATCGAATATAGTCCTCTAGGTAAACGATATTAATTTTACACTTTATATAAGAAGTACGACGCCCACTATTTCAATCCAGTCAGTTGTTTACAAAACTTTATATAAAAAATATTAGAGATGCTTCCATTTAACTTCAAAATTCTTCGTCTACTACAGTTACCAAGTAACACAATAAAAAAGATATTTACATTATATGGGAAGTACCACGCCCACTTGAAATATGAAAAAAATATACAATTTATTTTACGTAAAAAACTATAAACAACTGTGATCGTTTCACTGGTGTAGGCAGCTTTATCTCTTCTAGTTGATAGATTTTCTTGAAATTTTCAGGAAGCATTGAAATTTTAACTTTCTTGATATTTTAAGTGGGCGTGACACTTCCACGTAAGTTTTTATTATCGTGAAGAAAAAGAACTAGAGTCTTAAAATCTCTTACAACTAACGGATGTTATTAATGTTCGTTATAGTACCCCCGGGGGTTCCAATTGTCATTGCAGTACATTCTCAAATGCCTTGACGCGGTTCACGCGGGGAAAATAGGGGCGCCAGACGCTAGGGTTCCTAGAACCTAAATCTGGAAGAAAAGGTCGGTGTGTTAAAACCTAGGTCAAATCTGGAAAAAAAGGTCTCTTCGAGGCCCGAGCAGTGCCCAAAGGACTGGTACCACGGGAATCGGTATCCCCACAGAGAGCCTATCCTCTCTGTGACTGGTTGTTGGTGAGGTCCCCTTTGGGGGTACACGTGGTGGTTGTGGTTTAAGATCGATTAATGTAGGTATGGTGCAAGGTCGATCAAGTGTGTTGTTCCACGCTCGATAAGGCTTGCCTTCGATAAGGCTTGCCTTCGATAAGGCTTGCCATATTATATAAATTGCTACTCATTGTGACTGTATCACACACAAATTGCAATTGGTGGCAGTCGTAAAGTGTTGTTATACTACACAATAGGGGCGCTAGTCTACGCTTGAATTTCACTCGGTGGTAAGACCACCGTGGGATTAGGCCCACGTTAATCTTGTTCCACATCTGTTCGTTATAGTGAAAAAAAAGTTGGCAAAATCCAAAAATGGGCGTGACACATTCAATACAATAGAAATTAGGTTATAAAAATATGTCTTTGTTTGAGTAGTTTATGTTACTAAGGTCCGTAGTCTAAACAAAAATGAGTAGTATTTTAAAAATTGATGTAACCACTTCCATACAACGTGAATGGTGAAAATCGCATACAATGGTTGAATAACCCATTATAGATAACCAGAGATAACCCATTAGAGCTACTTTTTTCAATAGCCCTTTTTGACACATCATGTGTGAGTCGTGTGATGCTAGATTTACGCCTGAACAACGTTTAATATGGGGTCTTGGAAAGTTCCAAGAAGATCCGACGTTTTCGAGGCAAATTTCGTTTAGCGATGAGGCCCTGGCTCAATGGGTATGTAAACAAACAATATTACCTCATTTGCGACGAAGAGCAACCTGAAGAGATTCAAGAGCTGCCACTTCATCCAGAAAGAACAACGGTTTGGTGTGGTTTGTGGGATGGTGGAATCATCGGTCCATATTTCTTTAAAAATGATGCCGATGCGAACGTAACCGTCAATGGTCGGTCGATTGGCCACCAAGATCATGTGATATCACACCGTTAGACTTTTTCCTGTGGGGATATGTAAAGTCTAAAGTTTATGCGGACAAACCCGCTTCGATTCAAGCCTTGGAGGAAAACATCACGCGTGTCATTCGCCAGTTACCAGTCGAAATGCTCGAACGAGTCATCGAAAATTGGACTCAACGGATGGACCATTTGCGACGTAGCAACGGCCAACATTTGATAGACATAATTTTCAAAAAATACATGCCTAAGAATGTTCTTTCAAATGATACTAAACATTCTCTATTAAATTTGAATTTTCTGTGTTTTTTTTTTCTTTTAAAAAGTAGGGAACCTCGAAATGAAGCACGCGTTACATATGTATAACTACGCATATGTATAATTTCGAAAGTGTACATCTTCGGAATATTCTGGCGTTCTGAAATTTTAAAATTCTATCACTTTTTGAAGTATTTGGAGTCAACGCTCTGTTTGATTTGTCGTGTATTGTTTGATTTTATGCTCTTTTTGGAGGACCAGTAATTGTAGGACATCCCAATAGAAACTAAGAGGGAATAAAGGCCCCTTTGAGGGTGTGTGAGTGTAAATATATATAAATTAAAGGTTATATTATACTTCAGGGGTCCTTTATATGGGCCTCAGGAACCGCTACCAAAAGACTTGTTTAGCTCTGCAAAGCATTTCAGGATTTTGATAAATATCAAACCATCAAAACCATCTTATCTCAAACGTTAAAACTTATGTTTGCTGGGCCTACACTTACACGCCATCAGCATAATCGCTGTTGCTGCCAGTGATGCTGATGATGATCATGATACCAACAACAAACAGTTAACATTAAAATCTGATGCGGCTGCTGCTGCTGCTTTAACAGCCGCTAATGATCGATGTCTTGGCCAAATTCAACAACCTTTGCACGTTAATTTTTATAATGACATGTGAGTATGATGAAATTAACACACAAAAAAAAAAATACAGAAACTCTTAAACAGTAGAAATACTTAGCAAGGCCTTCTTGTACTTTTTTGTTGTTTTTTATTTCTAAAAAACATTATTTTTAACACCTCTAATGGTCATTTGTTGCCTTAAAATGTGAATACGAGTTGTGCCTCTAATTACTGCTTGTTTCTTCATTTTATGCTTTACAGCTCACGGCCTAATGCGAAATATGTTTTAGTATTCTGACTGTGAAGGTGTCAAAAATATAATAAAAAAAATCTTAATATTCTTTCTAATTGAAAGAGGGAAAAGGTGTCAGATTTGTGGTTGCAAAGTAATGTGGTTGACTTGAAAAGTTTTTGCATTCAAAATTATATACATCGTAGTCAACCAGAAAATGTGAGAGTCGATCAGAAGAGGTTAAGTCAAGTTGTCTTTACATCAAAAAAGGCTTTTTAAAATTTTTAGGTTATAGCATACGCTTAAAGATCGATTGGTCGAATAACTTTTGAAAAATTAAAAAACAAAAATTAATTTTCAAATGGAAAAGAATTCATCAAACGTCTTTGTCGCATCTACTATTTAATTGAGACTGTGCCCAGTTGGGTAATTTAATATAAACGTGGTCGCACATACATCTACATATGATGAACCTCGTTTAGGACGTCCCGTTGAGGCAGTTAGTTCGAAAAACACCGATAAAGAACACATAGTTTTTTTTTTAAATAAATCCATGAGTTAAAGTCCATGGATAAAAAATTCGCTTTGAAAATCGGCTTACGATCGAGATAAAACATGACCTATTGGGTAACTTATTAAGAGCTTTTCCGTTGCAATAGTGCTGTATTTTTAATTCAATTCATATCAATTTATAAAACATGGATTCCGCTGAAATGAAACAACAGTCAATGCTACTGATTCTACTAGGTAGGTCCCCTACGAATATAGCAAATAATAAAACAATAAGTTCAGTTGGCCATGATTTTCGGGATTGTGTGTGGAATCATCCAACTTGACTATAGGAAAAAGAAAGATAAGCATTGAATTGAAAATTTGTTTTAATTGGGACCATTATTGGGTCCACTTAGCAATGCATTTAATAAAAAAGAATGTCACATGCATGCCACGGTGCACTCTTCCGCAATTTGGATAGCAAAACTAAATTATTTTAGTTTCGAGTTGTTGCCCTCGAGAGTTCGAAGTAAATCTGGAGAATAAGATCATATCCAAACGACTCGGCGAATGGACTTGATGTGAATGATGGAGTTATTTCTGCAAGTTCTACAAATCTGCAGCAAAAACCACAGGCCTACCGATCGATAAAAAATTCGTGGTACTATTGATTTCAGCGTGTTAGTGAATATTTCAAGAGAAAGAGTTGGATGTTGAAGCATCGCAGAATTATAATCAGATTAATTGTTTCTATATGGAATCCCCCAAGAAATCGAATTACCAAAGGGATTCCTATGACAACAAGCACTCGAAACATTGTTTGAAATGCAAAGAAATGCAAAAAAATAAGGAGTCAAATCAAAGAAATTAAAATTTTTTTTTTGTGTAAAGGTTTCCTCGTATTTGGTCGTCGACTGGCTAGCTCAACAGTATGGCCTGTCGTAATTAAGTGTACTGTACCTAGTTCGAGTTATATCTCCTCGCGGTAACAGGTTCCTACTTGTCTCTAGCTAAAGGGAGATCTGCTGTGAATTTCTGTGAACCAGAACCCAAAAAATTAGAAGGGAGGTAGTGCTTAAAGATCCCATGGGCATTAAGTAAGGTGCTCAGATATAATAGAAGTATATTAAGCTGGATATCTGCATTGGTAACAGGTCATGGAAACTTCAAGTATCATCTAGTCAAGTGGAAAATCGAAGAATATCAAGTGGAAAATAAGAATATTATACTTGCAGACGGTGGCTGGAAGAGGCTAAGACGGCAGCGCGCATTGTGTGTGAAACTTGTTTAAAGTGGATAACATGGGGGACCTAAGCCTTGAACAAATGCTAGCAATTACTAGAGACTACGTGATGAGAGAGAAGGCAGACAGTTACTAGTCGACAGTGTGAAACCAATAAAGTGAAGAGTAAAGGCTGGTAGTAGCACGTAACTTATTGAAAATAAGGTTGCCATAACTTAATAAGGTTGTTTATATTCATTGAGAGCGGAAGGCAGTCTGGACGATACTCGCCATAAATTAATAATAAAATAGCCTCTTAAGAGGCTGCCTAAATTTTGTCGAGAAACCTATGGTTAGCTGTCGATTTAATATCGATTTAATATCGATTTAATTATAGATTTAATATCGACTTGTCTTTGAGAGTTTTGTGTAGCTGGGCATCTTTTTTTCTATTACCGGGAATTTTATGAATTCAAGTTTTAAAAAAATAAAACGGGAAATCCGGCAGGTATGGATAAGTAAGCTTCGAAAAAGTTGAAAAGGTTAGTCTATGAAGGAAATCCGGTTGTTATTGGTCGGAAGAGATATGAAAAAATATCTCACAGGGTTAGTCGGGACTTGTGAGGCAATAGCCCATCGACAGGATGTTTAGAAAGTTGCTTGGTAATCTAGGTACCCTAATTTGAATTGCCTTAGTGACAGATCTTGGAAACTGCAAATATCATCAGGCTAAGATAAAAATAAAAAAAAAAACATGCTTGCAGACTGTGCCTCTAACAGCCTTAGACTGTAGCGCACATTGTGTGAATATTCAGCACTGTCTAGCATTAGGCTTAGAACACATTCATATTAATTTTGGATGATATTGTGGACACAAATTCGTTTTTTTAATTAATAAGAGACTCTGGGATGAGGAAGACAGTCTGAGATCACTACAGTCTAGGGTGAAGAATGGTGATAGCACGAGAAGCGATGAAGTAAGGTATGTAGTCGCAAAATAACAATAAACTACCTTTGAGGAATGTAAAAGTTTGAAAAGAGACCGATAAAGTTAGTTGCTTCGATATCGTTATTATATATAAATATCCCCTCGTATTATAAAGGACTTTCCAACAGAGACGTTTGGATTGTTAATTACATATATTCACAGCGAAACAAATCTCCATTCTTTTGGACTGACACTTTTCAATTCAGATACTTTTAATCGCACAAAAAAAATTGGTTCCTCCAATTAAAGCTTTTAATTAGTTTTAAATTAAAGTTCAATTAATTTTTAATTGATTCAAACATATATTTGTTTAAAACAGAACAAAAAAGAATCCTAATTGAAGAAATAATTGAATCAATTAATTATTTCATTAAATTTTAATCTGAAACCAATTAAAACCTTTAATTGGTGAAAATATTATTTTTTTTTCTGAGCAGTAAACTTTGATTATCTTCTATTATCAGTTTAAAAGAGCTAGAGCTCCACTAACCGTCATCACAATGTGTTTGAAATATGAAGTCTGTGAGAAATCTTTCCCAAAGGACTGACTTCATTATTCAAATATCTTTAGCAAAAAGAAGCTCATAGTTTCCCAACCCTTACAAGGCTCTAAAACGTTTTTCTTAAATTTCAAATTAATAAATTTGCATTAGTCTCGCTATTTCAAGAACAAATCATCCTTTAAAAATAAATACAAAAAAAAAACAAATCCCTTCCATATGTGCAACATCTACTTTAAAATTTAACGAAGGAAAAGATGCACAAAATCCCACAGCTTAAAGAACAATAGTGTGTTTTTCGACCACAGAAGTATGAAGCGAAGACGCTCCATAAAGAAGATGAAAACACAAAAATGTAACAAATAAAATATAAAGAAAGAGAACAATAAAAACACAACAGTCAATAATTTTTTTTTTTTTTCAAAGTTTTCTGTTTCAATAAAATGTCTTACAAATGATGGGTCTCAGTAGTTCGAGGTGTTAGAATGCAAGTGTAGGAGTCGTGCAGAGAGTTCAAAAACTGTTGGAAGACAACACTCTTTCAACCATCGAAAGGCAATCATATGTACGGATTTATTATGTACTTGAACACACACTACGTTCTATGCATTTGTACACACATACATGCATGTGAACGTATTTGGAAACACAACAACAGAAAAACATCGGCATAAAAAGGCAACATTAACCTTGCAACAGGCTTTAAAAATGTCAAATACATATGTGTGTGTGTGTGTGAAGTGTGTATCTGTGTGTGTTTATTCGTTTATATTTCAAAAAAAAAAAAAAAAATAAACAAAACTAAAAATCAAACAAACGAAGAAACTCACAATAAGACTTCTCGACAGACAGTCAAGAAAAAAAGGGAAGAAAGAACTCTGCTTTTCATTACACATATGTATGTATGGTTAATATGTAATAAAAATTTTGAAATTGTTAACTGTCAAACGAACTATCAGACTGTGCTCAGTTTTTGATATTTATCTCTGATAAATCGAATTATCCGGATTTACTTTAAAAATCAGTCATCAACTCGGGCAACGAACCAATACACGACTTTACGATTTTTATGGCATACATAATCGGCCATTCGTCCAACTGTGGATAGATTTCATACTCTACTACATACTCTCTTGATGATGCAATAGCACCAACACTTCAAAGGAATGTTCGTACTGTAGAGAATATCGCCTCTGTAATCGATAGTGTGGCAGAAGATCCACATTTATCACTTCGTCGTTGGTCACAGGAATAAGCACTCTATCCGTCAACTGCGGATCGTTGGTGGCAGGTCCGTCCACTTCGTGGATAATTTTGCTCAAGGATCTTATATAATTTTGTAGGGGGTACCGAAGCAGACCACTAACTTCTTGGGACCCTTTTCGACCTCTTTCGTTTCTTAATGATATCTAGCCTTTTAGTCTAGACTGTAGTAATTTCAGACTGTCGACTGATACATGTCGACATTCTTCCTCATCACAGAGTCGATGGTAATTGCCAACATTTGCTTTAAGGCTAAGGTCTTGACAGCATATCTATTTTTAACATGTATCTGGCCCCTAGGTCCAAAGCCTTTTTTATGTTAGCCTATTTTCAGGAACAGTCCGCCAGTAACGTCTTACCTCGATTTTATACATAATATAATACTTCACAGTCTGTGACCTGTACTTACCATTTTTAGGCACCCAGATTATATCTAAGCAACTTCTTGGTCTTCCTGCCAACTTGTAGTGGGAATCGAATCCACAACTACCAAACTGATAGAATAGCACACTACCTACTACCCTACAGGGTTACCCCATCAAAAGTTATAAGTTTAAAGAAAAAAAGAAACTTTTTTTTGCTTTCTAAACATTTTTTTTTTTCATTATCATCCATTATCTTCCCCTACTACTCTTTATTACATGTGTTTAAAATCCACTTTATTTTTTTATTTTATTCCATATTGCAAAACATTAACAAGACAGCTGCTTAATCTTAAGCTGAACTCAGCTAAAATGTTAAAAGAACTGGTGGTTTGTCTCGTCTTGTGTTTAGCGCAAGTGTTAAAAAGATAAAAAACGCTAAAACAAAAAAGAAACCGAGAAAAGGTGTTACATTAAATTCAAAATATTATTAAACAAAATATATTTTCTTCCCCTTTACGGGTATATTTTCTTGCATTTTATTCTCTCATATACATAATTTAACACTTTTAGACACAAGAATGAGAAATTCTCGTGTATAATAAAACTTGAAAGATAATTGTTTAAGTGGAATCATATTTTCTTACGTACGTACGTATCTTGATTGATTGATATCTGAAGTGTTAAGAAAATGAAAATTATAATTAAGGCATGGCTTTGCTACGGTTCATGAAATTTGTAAAATTGTAAAAGTTGTTTGTACGAGCATATACGTTTGCATACAACATTGTTGTAGACAATGAGAATTTGAATGATTTTTGTTTTTTCTCTGGAAATATTTCAGTATCAAACAACAGGTTATAATTTGGAAACAAAATAAAAAAAAAACTGGGGAGATAACCATAATTAAGATAAGCGTATAAAAACACAAATTTAGTATTAAACGCGAAACAGTGATGTATTTGGCTGCGGTGAATCTTATGCACCCCTCATCCTAGTGTTTTATTTCCTTATACACTGTTACGTTTCCCAATTTCGTTTTTACAAATACAGCAGGCAAGAGTACTACATTTGAAATTGCTGACTATTATATACCCATCAACATAGCTATTTTAAATTTTACCTTACTGCACAGTGGGGTACGATCAAAATCTTTCGGAAATAACTTAGCTATTTGTAAAGGGGTAAGCCGATTGATCCATAAAGTGAGATGAGCATAGAAGAGGATTATCTGAGCTTAAGTTTCGACTGTGGGCACCATCCACTTCTTAGGGGTGGCGCTATGTGGTTTCAACGATGAGTACCTCGTGCATGTAGATTTTCTTAGAGCTTGGCATTTCTTAAATTTTTTATTATTTTCAATTATACATGGTCTTTTATTATTATTATTATTATTAAAGTAGGGGGAATAACGAAGTAGACCACTACTAAATGGGTCCCTTTTCGACCCCCTTCCGTACCCAATAACTATAGACAACCGACATAACTTGCGGCAATCTTACTATCATTGAGTCTCGTGCTACAACCAGACTTTGATCTAGACTCTAGTGATTTCAGAGTGTTGACTGGGAATTATCGGCATTCTTTCTCATCACGGTGTCTTTAGTGATTGCTAGCATTTATCTAAGGCTTAGTTCCCCCATGGCATCCACATTTAACAAGCTTCTGCCCGTGGTCCTAAGTCTTACGCTAGCCAGTGCTGGACATTCACACACAATGTGCGCTACTGTTTCAGCGTCTTCCAGGCATAGTCTGCAAGTATCATCTTCTTCGATTTTCATCTTGGCTAGATGATACTTGAAGTTTCCATGACCTGTCACTAACGCAGTTATCCAGCTGAAGGTACTTCTATTGTATCTAAGAACCTTGCTGGCTCTCCTGCCAAGGTTCAGTGAGTTCAGCCATTGTAGGACTTTTGCTCGTATTGGGCCACATTTGCAAATAGTGTCGTTAATCAGGAATTGCTTTCGAAAGTTAACTATTCGCAGATAAAAAATTACTTCACTGTTTGTTTACACAGTACATTTTTCTATTTACAATATTTTTATTTGTGAATAAGTGCTCCTTAAAAAATTTATCGTCCTTGTAGAAGATAAAGGTCCTTCAATTTCACCTATTTTACATCGAAATTTCGACTTTAGCCTATATGTTCTAAGATCGCTGGGAAAAAAGCTGGTATCGGAAAGAGAACACTGCTGTACTAAAACTACACATACTCCCAGTTATTGCTGGAAGTATTTCATGAGTCCTAGTCCATATGTGGACTTTATGAGCCAAATACTAAAAATTCCAATTTAGGGATTTTTGGTCTTTATTTTGGGAATTGTGGGATTTCCTTTGCCTTAATGTTGTAGATTTTTTGCTATTTAATTTTCGTTGACTAATTACATATCCACAGAACATTTCATTTGAAACGACGCTATGTGGGGTGTATAACACTGTCTTATCGTTACTAAAATGGTATGTGCTTGTTCCTGATATCCGCACGTTTATAAGTTTAGCACGCTTTTCGTAGGGAGCCCATTACGCATTACAGGGAAAATTCTTGTTTCAGCAGAACGGTTCGTATATGGAATAAACTCCCTCCAGAGTTCTTTCGTGTCACTTTCAATGTAGGAAATTTCAAATCGAATGTCCAGCGACACTCCTCCCTCTTTCCACCCTTCCATAACCTAATTTCCTAGTTTTGGTACAATGCATTGCAAAAGTAGGGGTCATCCCCTGAGTGCTGGTCCGAAATACATAGATATAAAAGACAAAATTATAGGGTGTCTCATAAAAGACGTGGTTAAAAATTAAATAACCAACAAATCGAATAAAAAGTAAAGATATGTACGTCATCGATTTGTTGTTTGTTACATTTTTACGGTTCCGTACCCAAAGGGTTAATACGTAACCCTATTGTTTTCGCTACAATGTCTGTCCGTCCGTCTGTAAGTACCTTTTATCTCTGGAACCTTAATAGATAGACTTGTGAAAATTCACAGAAGATGTACAACTGTTGCCGCTATAGCAACAAATTTTAAAACTTATAGGGTGTTCCGATAGAGAGGTGTTATTCACGAATATGTGTTTATTTCTAGAACTGTAGGAGGCATGGACTCAAGATTTAAAAACAGTAATTAAAAATTAGTTCGCTATATAAACAAGTATAAAAAATAAACCTAAAAATTAAAGGGTGTTCCGATAGTGGTGTGATTTGCATGTATAAGGCCTAAATTGTGAACCATAATAGGTAGACTCTTGAAATTTTCACAGAAGGTGTATAACTGTGGCTACTATAGCAATAAATACTAAAACTTATCGGGTGTTCCGAAAGTGAGGTGTTCTTTGCCGTTATGTCTTTATTTCTTGAGCTATAGGAGGCAACCACTTAAAATTTGCAGACAGTAATTAAAACTTAGTTCGCTATATAAACAAGTAAGGTAAACGTAAGGTAAACGGAAAGTAAACGTAAGGTAAACGTAAAAATAAAAGGTTGTTCTGATAGTGAAGCGATTTGCATGTATGTGGCTTAATTTTTGAACCAAAATAGATAGACTCTTGAAATTTTTACAGACATTTTATTAATATGATCTTTATAATAAAAAGGACAAATTATAGGGTATTTCAACAGTAACGTGATTTGCACGTATATAAAGGGAATTGGGCCTTCTCTTCTACACGTTATAAGCAGAGACTTGATATTTGGACAAGGTATATTGTACTATGCTCTAGTATAAAAAATAATTCAAAATTAAAGGGTGCCCCTATGACGTGAACAAATAAACAACTTGTATTTTTAAAATTGTGAGTCTGACTCACACTCGACTGATTTATTTTTTAATAATTTAGTGATTTTTTAGCGAAATTTTCATTAGTTAATTATAACTTTTATGAATATTCCTTTTTGAGAAATATTGATTTTCGGAACTTTCCATTTTGCTAATAATTTTAAGGTTTTTTATTTTTTTTTTGGTAAAATTTCGTTTTTTTTTTATTTTTCACAAACCTCCGTTTTTTTTTAATTTGAGTTGAAAAAAAAAAAAACAGACAACTTAAATGTACAAGAATAAAAAAAAAAAATAGAGTTTCTATTATTTATACTATTAAATAATTTCTTGAAAATAAAAATTTTTAAATAATTACAGGAACATAAGATGAATTTTAAAGGCCAGACACTTGAGTGCATTTTCACGCCATTTTAAAATCACCATAAAAACAGTCGCATTAAAACAAACTATGAACTGATGGAAGGAATGCTGATGTTTCCCTTGTTCCCTTTATATCACTAACGATAAAAGATTATCTTGATATACAGAAATACATGACTTTTCGGTTTTTTACGATGTTAAAATATTTTCAAAATACAAACACAGACACAGTTACAAAGAAATAGAAACACAAATTTTCTATTTTCTATTTTCTGTTTTCTTGTTTTGTTTTATTTTTTTATTTTTAGATTTAATTATCTCAACGAACGATCATTAAAACCTGAAAAAAACATTTTTCCTTAGAATTTTTCTTTTATTTAATGTTAATATGTATAATGATCGTCTGAGGATCAGTGAAGCGTCTAGAAATGCTAGACATTGTGGCACAAAATATTTTCATTAGACTACATTTTTCAACATTTTAAATCTATGGATTGTGGCTTTTGTTTTGGGGTCTTCTTTTTTTGTTGTTGTTTGTTAATAAAGCGACAAGTTAAAATAGATTTTTTTTACCAATTAACAGCCACCACAAAGGGTTGATAAAGAAAATGCTAGCAAAACAGTTTAAAGTCATCCTAACATGCATCTACAAAGATTAGATTAACCATGTTGGGAGAGAAGGAAACATAAATTTAGTTTTTCTCTTAAAAGGGGGAAGGTATCGTAAATAAAATAACAAATTATGTAATTAAAAATAATAAAGGGTATTCCAAAAATCAAACAAGAATTGAATTTGCGGTCATGTAAAGTAAAGTAAAGTAAAGTAAAGTAAAGTAAAGTAAAGTAAAGTAAAGTAAAGTAAAGTAAAGTAAAGTAAAGTAAAGTAAAGTAAAGTAAAGTAAAGTAAAGTAAAGTAAAGTAAAGTAAAGTAAAGTAAAGTAAAGTAAAGTAAAGTAAAGTAAAGTAAAGTAAAGTAAAGTAAAGTAAAGTAAAGTAAAGTAAAGTAAAGTAAAGTAAAGTAAAGTAAAGTAAAGTAAAGTAAAGTAAAGTAAAGTAAAGTAAAATAAAGTAAAGTAAAGTAAAGTAAAGTAAAGTAAAGTAAAGTAAAGTAAAGTAAAGTAAAGTAAAGTAAAGTAAAGTAAAGTAAAGTAAAGTAAAGTAAAGTAAAGTAAAGTAAAGTAAAGTAAAGTAAAGTAAAGTAAAGTAAAGTAAAGTAAAGTAAAGTAAAGTAAAGTAAAGTAAAGTAAAGTAAAGTATTAGCAAAAAAACTAGCTGAGAGTTTACGGCGAGAAAGAATAGGGCTATATTCCAATATAGAATACAAAAATATCTTATTTCCAAGAGAAAGTGGAGAAAAGCAGTGAAAGTACGCAGATTTTTTTATTTAGCGATTTAAAGGTACAGAAAGCAGTATTGCGCAACAGATGGCGCTGTTTTAAAATAATGGTTAACCCATTGCCTATCTGTCTTTTACAATAATTTTTAGAATTCTAGAATTTTAGATATATTTTTAGAATTTTATCCAGGGATGGATACCTTTATATAAAATTAATACGTAGGAGTCTTAAAATATGGTGTCATTTTCTCGTTGAAGAAACATATTAGAGACAAACTCGTAAAATAAGAAAAAACACAAAATTTTAAAGAATAAATTTTCAACTGACATTTTCTTTCTGATACTTAAAACATTCAAAACAAAGTCATTAGTAATTTCTAAAACGACATACAACCTAAACATCGAGCAGGTCGTAATTTAATAAAACTGGCTTTCGTCTTTTAAATCACATGTTTTTCATATAATTTTCGGGAAAACAGCAACAACAAAAACGCAATGTTTTTTATAATCAACAGATGTTTGACCTTTTTCTCTTTTATTGACATTCCTTTCTTTACATTTTCCTTTTTCTCAATAGTCAGTCTATTTGTTACCTGCTGAAAATAAGAGGAATTGTTTAATTCTAAATGCTGTCTTACATCAAAATCAAAGTGTCAGTTGCTAGAGTTTTTCATTTAAATCAATGTCATGGTGACAATTGGAAATGAAGAAATTTATTGTTGCTGCTGTTTGATCTTCTTTCTCTTTAATGTGATCGGTGCAAGTTGTTCTTTTGTTTTTTTATATGAAAACAATTTTATTGCTTTCTTCAATTTAGAAATTTTTGTTCAACAATTGTTTTTGCTTCATTTTGGAAATGAAAGAAAATCTTTATTTATGAATTTGAAAATCTACTTGGGTGTTTTTAGCAGAGTAACACTTTTTCAAATGTTAAATAAAGGAATTCTGAAAATTTCAAATAGTTTGTTACAATTATTCTATTGTATTATTTAAGCCTTTTAACAAAAGTGTCTCAAAAAACATAGGGCTCGGGAACAAGCGGCCACTCTGTACGCACCCTTGTGCAGCAAATGTGTATTCCGGGTTTGTTGATAGGAAAAAGAAGACAGTCATGTACGGCTGGGTTTAACTCACGAATCCATAAATCTTAAGTAAAAATTAAATTATTTTACCGTTTCTAAAATTAAAATATGTATGTACTTAGCAAATTAATTTAATATAATCTGACTCGATAAATTAACTACTCAGCAACGATCGAAGTTCTCGGGACATGTAGTGTTCGGTTTCTTACAACTGCTGTTACAGATCTACTTATAACTTGTTTATATAAGTTCACAGCATAAAGGTTTAAAAAGGTTTTTCAAACCAGTCAACCGAAGCCGCTGTATCCTAAAAAATTTACTTCAGCTTGTTGCACATAACAACACAACAAGCAGCAATTTTAGAACATGGCTCGCAGGACCTGTTTCTTACCCCTTCCACTTCATTTGCGGTTTAAAAATCGGGTTTCCTGCGATTTGGGTCTAAACCCAAGCTATCACGTTACTCCTCGAAGGGTTTCACCAACTGATTGGACACTGATCAGTTTACTGATCAGTAGATCAATTTCAGTCTCCATGCAAGCTGTGGGGACTGGTGCCATCATATCCACCGAAACCGTTAACGTCATGGAGTAGAGAACCTCCTAAACAGCCAGCTGAAGGCACTGTGCGAAAACAGTCAGCCGCAAGCGCAGTATCGAAAAAGGCATTAAAAACCGGTGTGCCAAAACATTTTGTCGAAGTCGTTGTTCTCAAACAGTCAGCCGAAGCCAATGTGCCCAATTTATTACAAAATAGTAGTATTGTAAAAAAATTAAATTGCAAGGTAAATTAGATCTTCAATTACAGAAGTTAATATCCTAGATTTAGAAGATGTATTCACTTATGGTGAAAACAATGTGGGGCAAAAGAATGATAGAAAACACGACTACGTCATCCCGGAAATAAAATGGAAATTGTGCGCATTTAGGGCGAATGATGTCGCGAAACTAGCTTCCTATTGGTTTATAATCCAGATTGGCTACTAATTCAAGTATAAATATAAATTATGAAAGTTTAATTGCAGGGTTGGCAATTTTTTTTCTATTACTTACATTTATTTGCACGTACTTATTTGAAGCCATTTGTTAATTACAGACGTGGCAATCTTTTATTTTCCGAAATATGTACGTCATCTGAAGGAAAACCATGCGCACAGCCTAATCTGATTTTCTATCAATAAAATTAGATTAGGTGTTTCCGGTATTCCAGATCTAAGTTTTCCACCAATTGTGTAGAACGCTCAAAACCCATTTGTCAGCTAATAGTTTATTTAGTAGTTAGTATAAATGCAGGGTTTTTACTGTTTATTTTAATATTTACCAATAATTTTTGCAAAAAAAAAACCGACTTCAAAACAGATAGAAGGGCTCCAATTCTAAACTAAAAATGTAAGAAATAATCTGTAAGAATTAGATTTAAACCAAATAAAATATGCGCCAAAATTAGAGGGAAAAAAAAGTAAAGACTATGTGAATGTCAAGCCTCTTCCTATTATTGTTCAAAAGCATCCAGCATCCGTCTTGTATGGCGACACCTTTCAAGCCTCTGTGTATAACGGTTTCAAGGATAGGGTCACATAGATCAAATAACATCTCCTATTGGGACACCCTTTAATATACAATTTTAATTTAAAGACCTGTTGTTATAAAGGACTTGGACACAAAGATTCTTTGTAAATTTCCACTGTCTTTCTATAATGGTTCAAAAGTTTGGCTATATATATCAAATTACATGAACTATTGGGACACCCTTTACATTATAATTCCAAATATTTATTATACCAGAGAAAATACTGGATATTCTGCCTAATTTCAAGTGTTTGTGTTTAATGGTTCAAGAGATAGGCCCATATAGATCAAATTACATAATTTTTGGGGACACCCTTTAATTTCTAAATTCAATTGTATATTTGCTATAGTGGACTTTGGAATACAGGTTCCTTGAAAATATCAGCTCTGTATATAACAGTTCAAAAGTTTAGCCACATACATAGAATTACATTAACTATTGGGACACCCTTTTATTTCCAAATTCAAATTTTATACTTTTTGTTATAGCTGACTTAGCAATACAGGCTCTTTGTAAATTTCAGCGGTGTGTGTACAACTGTTCAAAAGTATGGCCATATACATCAAATTAAATGAACTATTGGAGCACCCTTTAATTTTAAATTTTTAATATTTATACATTTTATTATAACGGTCATAGTAATCGATATTCTGAAAAATTTTCAAGGTTTTGTCTATAACGGTTTAAAAGATAGGTCAAATTACGGCACCTACGGGGAAACCCTTTAAATTTAAAATTTATTTTTTTTTATTAATTTCTGCCGTTGGGAGCTATAGCGACACTCAATTTTTTAAAATTTTAATTTGGTGCCCTTTACGGTTCTTAATACACGTAAAAACCATGTATGTTGTATGGGGACACCCTTTAATTTTTAATATAATGAACTGTTTTTAAAACGGGATCAACCTGAAAGCATAGCTTTTCAAATAAAGAAAAAAAAATTTTAAATCGTTTCAGAAATGGCTGAGTTCTGCGGTTATATACATAAAAAAGCAACATTCAGACGAATTGATAACCTCCTTCTTTTTTGAAGTCGGTTAAAAAGTTGACGTTTAGTGTTACCCTCCCGATATGACTAAATTGAATGATGGGCTTTTTGTATATACATACATACATATGTATGCATGTTTGTACATACATACATATGTACATATGTATGTATATATATTTAAAATGCCGGCTAATATAGCACGAAGAGACCAATAAGAGTATTACCGATCAGTGGGCATAACTGTACCAATTTGTCCCGGACACAATATATAAAATCAAAATATAATGAGCATAACTGGATCTAGTACCTATTAATTAAGCTTCGAAATTACTAAATTCGTGAAAAAAACCGAAATTATTGATTATCTGAAGAAAATTAATATTTAAAAAAAAAATCATTTGTCAGTAAATAAAATTCAATATTAACAAATTGTCTGTCATATTTGTAAAATGTATGTCATTATTTCTCTCTAACACACAAAAATGTGTGGTTTTTCTTCATAAATCAACTCAAATCTAGTGTAACATAAATGACATTAATTACATTTTTTACATTAATTGCACTGTGATATCAGCAAATGCACACAGAAGTAAATCAGAATGTGTGAAAGTGTATGATTTGTTTTTGCAAAATAAAAAAAACATTACACTCGCACTCTCATACATTGTAGTTGTTGCTGTAATTTTATGTTTTGTTTTTAGTAGGTATTTGTTGTTTTCTTTTTAGCAATAATTGCATGCAATTAAAATCAATTTTTTGTTGGGTTTTTTTTTCATCTTATATCATGTAACTGTGATTGTTTGTATGTTTGTGTGCATACGAGTATGTGTGTTTTGTTTGTAACGAAACAGTGTTGTAAGGTTAGGGGATTTATCCCCAAATCGGGGATTTTTATTTACTTATGGGGATAAAAAATTCGGTTTGGGGACTGAGGATTTCTTTGAGGATAGTTATAATTTCTTAGGGATTTTTTGGGGAATTTTATTATGATTTCGTTCAATTTTTAGATTATGTATTGTAATTTTATTATTATTTCTAAAATTCTTTATTTAAGTTTCCTAAAAATGGTTTTACACGACGTGTATTTGTCATATAACTTGTCAGTTTTATAACCCATATGTAATTTCATGTGTATGCCAAACAGTAATTTTACATACGGTTTTAATTTTTGCTTTCAAACGTATATGTGACATAACCTACAATATACCACATTTTTAGCGCTTTTGGTACCACAAAAAGTATAAAATAACAAAATATCACGTTGGCATTACAGGATGTCAGATGCTTTGTCACATCAAAATAGAACACGCTTTAAATGAAAAATGTCATATGTATTGTACACATGAAAAATACACATGTTATGTTTGAAAGGGTTCACACGACGTGTATAGAATTAACACATGGAAAAGTGACAAGTAGTCATATGACAAATACACGTCGTGTAAAACCACTTTAATGTGGTAACAAAGACGTTATTTAAAACTTAAGTATGACTGGTAAAAGAAGGTAAAAAAACGTAGCGGAAATAATTTAAAATAAAATTGCAATTACTCTTAGAGGTTATTGATCTTGGTTACAATTTTAAAAAAGAACTGCTTAAATATAGTATAGCGAAACTACTCGAATTATAGAGTTAAAAAATAAGAAAAAAATTGATAAAAAAATATCGGTCGCCATTATTTGCCGAGTTATCGGCCACTGAATATTTCAAGAGACATTTATATAAATCACAATTAAGAAAAATTAGCGTGCTATCATACTTAAATTATCATAAACTTACACCTCTATATTGTCGTGGGGTAAGCTAGTCTCTAAGGCCATTTCGCTATGAGATTAATTTAGCTTATCATGAAAGCTTTACCAAAATTTTAGATAAAGGTATGTTTATACCTTTAAGTAGAAAAATTATTTGGACTAAATAAGAATACAGTTAAAGCAATTTAACACAAATTATCAAGGCTTAAAAATATAACAATCAACTGTAACTTTATATTTCCTTACATTATTACTACACTGGCTGGATTATTCCAGCTCTAGTTGTAGTTGCAAGAAGTAAAAATTTATTTAAACAAAAAACAACAATGTTATTAGTTTGCTTTCAAAAGAAAATAAACAAAAAATAATAATTAAGTACTGCAAAGTTCCCACATAATAGCACATAAATCATTATGCAATTTTTATACCCTTCACCACAGGTGGAAAGGGTATATATAAGTTTGTCATTCCGTGTGTAATTTCTACAATATTCATTTCCGACCCCATAAAGTATATATATTCTGGATCCTTATACATAGAAAAGTTGATTAAGCGATGTCCGTCTGTCCGTCTATCCGTCTGTCCGTCTGTTAGTGTTGTTATGTCATTTGCCAAGGCACCAGAAGAGATACAAAATATTTAAGCACACCAATCTGTCAGGCATAGTTTCGAAAATTTTGGTATTGCAATTCAGCAACATCGAATCATTTCTTTGGAGGCTGCGGGCCAAAAACCACACACACCTATATTTTTTCACGTTTTTTTAATTTTTTCGGCTTTAATGATTCTGTTTTGTCTTTTTTTGTCAAATAAATATTAGACTGCGACAGGTAGATCGCAAGGAGTACATACAGATCTCGGGGGTTCAATAACCCCCTGCGAAGGGCGATTTTTGTTTGTTTTTAGATTAGGTAGGGTTTTTCTGCTTTGATTTGTATTATAGACCTTAATAGAAAGCAATACACATAGAGGTAGCCAAAGTACCCACAGGGTACCCACTGAGAAATAGGAGCAGTTAAAAGTGTCAATATAGGGATTTTTTTTGTAAGGATTTCTTTTTGCTTTAGTCTAACCGTTCTAACTCAATATAGATTGCAGAAAAGTCCTAAATTTAACAAAAAAATTTCAAAAATATTTACAAAAAAATTTACAAAATGTTTTCAAAAAGATATTTTAGAGAAAAATATTCGAAAAATTTTTTTTTTTAAATTTTCCAAAAAATTTTCGAATAAAATTTTACAAAAAATTTTTAAAAAAATTTTTACACACAATTTTCGAAAAATTAAAACAAAAATTTCAATATTTCTTTGAAAATGAAAATCATGACTGTAACATAACATATATTTAATATTAAGTATGTATGTATATAGAGACATTTTTTTTAAATGGGTTTGATTTTTAAATAGATGATACCTCTGTTTTAAAACCTAGGTGCATTAAACACATAGACATCATCAGGATACAGACTCTCAAAAATAAAATACACACGTTTATAGGTAAACGTGTGTATTTTATTTGAAGCCAGTAAAGCTACATGGCTGTCGTCAACTTAGGCTAATTTCTATTTTATTTATTTAGGTCGATGGATACAATAAATCCTTACAGACTAGCATAATAAATTAAAATTTAAAAATAACTATATTATTTCAATAAATTACTTAAAATATTTTTAAATTCATTGAATGAAATACTTATATCTAAATTATTTGAAAGTTTATTGTATATCATGGATCTATTCAAAGGTTCATTGATAGCATACGATGTTCTGTGAATATCTATCTTGAAAAGGTAATTGTTGTTTCTTAGAGATCTAGAAGGAACATACAGTTTAATATCATGTAGTAAATCAGGACAATCTATTTGACCATTGACAAGATTGTATAAAAAAGTAATTGATGAAATATTGCGTCTTGTTTCAAGAGTTTTTAATGAAATTAATTCACATTTATTCGCATAAGAAGGAATTGGAATTGAAGGTAATGAATTAGAAAAGTTTAAAAACGAAAGAGCATATTTTATAAATTTTTTTTGTATTTTCTCAACACGATGCGTATTAATTTTGGAACTGAGGCTCCAAATAAACAAGGCATATTCTAATCTGGATCTTACATAAGTAGAAAACAGTATTTTCTTAGTGTAATGATCAAACAGATTATCAGAATTACGACGAATAAAACTTAACATTGAATAACCCTTAGGTATTATATAATTTAAATGGTTATTGAATAATAATTTTCTATCAAACATTACACCTAAATCCACAATTTCATCGACGGAAGATAAAGTTATTCAACAAAAGAAAATGCAACAAAATTGTAAATTACAAATTCGTATACAAACAAAAAGTTTTGGAGGAAATATTTATAAGTTTTTGAAAAAGTTATTTAATTTTATAAAAGCAAAATAAGTATTTCTACAACAATGTCAGAGTTTACGATGTAGCGTCGGCTTCAATATCATTAAGTAGAATTTGTTTTCATTTGTCTTCTATTTCTTTAACTCATGAATAATGATTTTTTCTCATACGACTTTATTTAAGTAAAGAGTCAACAATATGGATAATGCTGTACATGTCTGTATAAATAAAATCACGGTGGTGAAGGGTATAGAAGATTCGGCACTGCCGAATATAGCACTTTTACTTGTTTTAACTCTTTTAATCCATCTCCAGAAATAGTGAGATAAAACTTCAATCAACTTAGTTTGTTAAATAACACACAAAAAATTAAACACAATATTTTTTAAATGAAGTTAAACAGAGTGCAAATAAAGTATTCATGTGGTAGTTTCAATGAAAACAGTATACTTTTTAGTGGGAAATTTTGGGGATAATTAAAATATTTTTTGGGAATTTTCGGGGATGAAAATTTTAAAATCGGGGATGGGACTCGAAAAATATCTGGGAGCCCTGTAACGAAAAAGGAGAATTGCTGTTAATTTCATGTTGTTGCTATTTTCATGCGGAGAGTGAGATAGAGAGAAAGAAAAAAATGTGGTACAAAATTGCAATATAAATGAAGGTCACCTTGATATTTGATTTATTTGATAAATTAGAAGAAAAAAACTCGTATTAACATACATACATATGTATGTACATAGTATGTAGATACATATGTACATACTCTAAAACACACATGAGTAGTCGTATAAAAAGAAAATAATAAATCAAACATAAATCGAATGGAATGCAACCAACAAGAACATCTGTAGGTACATATGTATGTATGTACCATATGTATGTTGTTTTTATAAACTTAAAAATTATATTTTTAAAGGAAATGAAACAAATGAAAGACTGTAAAAACTTAAGAAAAAAAAATGTTAGCAAATCTCATTTAGTTAGAAAATATTAATGACAACAATAATAAAATAGTAGGTACGAAAGAACAAATTGCAATTAAATGGTACCAGGAAATTTCTAAAACCAATAGCATATGTTCGTACATATGTACACACATGCGTATGAATGTACATACATACATATGTATGCATATATGCATGTATGTACATACACTCTCAATCACATGAGTAGAAGCACTTTAAAGATAAATCAGATCATTAGGCTATATGTAGGTACATTTGTAAATTTTTTGACGACAGGTAAAATTTTACTACCAATGCAAAGAGCATTTTCTCAAGATTATAAAATATCAGCAAGAGAAAATATAGTTTGTTTCAAGAGTATTTTAAAGTCCCTTTTTCAAAAAAGTTAAAAAATTTTAATTATTTTCGTTCAAATGATATAATAATCATGAGATTTATCGATATCGATAACTAATGTTTGATAGTTAAGAATGTCAAACTGTGCTAAGAGTTCAGTAAAGCCATTTTCACACTAATATACTGAGTATTATTGCTTGTCAAATACTTAAATCTAATGCGAAAGTGTGATAGTGTGAAAGCATTATGTTATCAAAATGTGAAATAATACGGAAAGAAATTTGACATCCCATAATACGAAATCAGTTTTAGAAAATTTTCTAAACGATAACATTTTTCGATTTATCAGTATTGTGTTTTTTAAAGCAAAAAACCAAGCTGAGTGAGTCGCAGCCGATAGTGCGCCGCCGTCGATAATATTTTTTCTTTATCCTGTACCTGCCTTAAATTACCATTAGTCTTAACGCCAACGTATGTACTTTGTTTCTGCCATGCCTAGAAATTATTCAATGTACGTATTCCCTTTTTTTTTTGTTTTGTTTATTTCTTATTTTTTTTTTATTAACCGAAAACTTGAACGGCACCTCTTCCGTCCAAATAAAATTGCTCAGTCGACAACGTTCAATGTTTCGTTTCGGCTTGTTCCTTCGCTGATATTTTTCATTTTATTTAAAGTGTGATAGTGTGAAAAGAAAATGTTATGTTACGTTAGAATTTTTTACAATCACACAATTCTCATTTGATTTCTATCTTACAAAATCCGATGAAAATCTTAATACTCAGTATTATAGTGAAAAAGAAAAAATGGCTGAAAAAAGAAAAATTCGAAGAAAGTGGCAATCACACAGATCTCCTCAATTCAAATCTAGACTTAAAGATTGCACGCAACGGCTAAGACAGCTATTAGAATCTAGAAGAGTAGCATCTCTGAAAAATTACTTGGAAGACCTCGACGCAACTGTACAATCAGATTTTTCATTATGGCGGGCATGTAGAAATCTTCAAAGACCAGTCGTACGTAAGCCAACCTTGCGGACTTCTTGTGGAGACGGAGCAAGAAATGATACCGAAAAAGGCAATTTATTTGTGGGACATTTGAAGAAGGTTTTCACTCCAAATATATATACTGATATGGTTGAGTTGCCACCAGTAGAGACTAGTGCCAAAATACCCCTAAGATTTCAATTAAGCGATATTGAAAGGGCAATAACGGATTTAAATACAAAAAAGGCCCCTGGCGTTTATAAAACAAGTAACAAGATGTTAGTTGAGTTGCCCCGTATAGGTCGCAGAATTATTATGTTTGTTTTTAATGCCATCTTACGTCTTGAGTACTTTCCTACAGAGTGGAAGGTATCTTTGATTACTATGATTCCTAAACCAGGAAAAGACCACACAAAAGTAGAATCATACAGACCTATAAGCCTTTTATTAAACATATCAAAGCTGTTTGAGAGAATATTAATAACTAAGCTGAATCCAATTCTTAGCGCGAAAGGATGTATTCCGAACCATCAATTCGGCTTTAGGAAACAACATAGTACGATCCAACAAACATACATATTAGTAAATGTAATTAAAAAGACTTTTGAAGAAAAAAAAAATACTGTTCTGCACTTTTTATCAACGTTTCTCAAGCATTTCATAAGGTTTGGCACAAAGGCCTAATATATAAGTTAAAGCTGAACTTGCCCGAAAACCTTTATAAGCTCTTAAAAATTTATTTAACGAATAGAAAGTTTATACTAAAAGAAGGAGATTTTTAAGCTCGCCACAGCTCATTGAAGCCGTAGTTCCTCAAGGTAGTATTTTGGGACCCATTTTATATTTGCTGTACACATCCGATATGCCAAATAGCAATCAAGTGCACACATCAACTTTTGCGGGTGACACAGCTTTTTTAAGTATTCATGAAAGTGCCCAAGTAGCGTCACAACTTTTACAAGACCACATACTCAATTTGGAAAAATGGTTAGGAAAATGGAGAATAAAGGTGAATGAACAAAAATGTACTCACATAACTTTCACACTGCGTAGGGTCTCATGCCCTCCTATTCGCATAAATAACCAAATGATATCGCAGCTTTCAGACATCAAATACCTGGGTATACACTAAGACCGTCGCCTTACTGGGAAAAGTCACATAGATTTCAAGTTAACTCAAATGAAATTAAAAGCAGTACAACTAAATTGGCTTATTGGCAGAAACTCCACCCTGAGCTTAGATTGTAAACATCTTCTGTACAAGTCGATCCTCAAACCAATTTGGTGTTATTGCATCCAATTATGGGGCACTGCCTCAGCTAGCAATAAAGAAAAAATCCAAAGGCGCCAAAATAAGATTCTACGTATGATTACACTTCTGGTATAATAAAAAATTCGAACATCCACAAAGACCTAAACATGCTATCAGTCAAAGCAGAAATAGCGAAACAAGCAGTAACGTATTTAAAGAAACTTGAATCTCATCCAAATACTTTGGCGTGTAACATACTAAGTGCAGAAGAGATACTGCCTTTTTTGGCCGCACATTAGAGGGATGACCCGCAAATGATTATAATATCCGTGAATCATACATTAATTTTGTCTAGCATTGGCTGGACTTAAAAGTATATTTTTATGTTAGACTTAAGATATGAGTAATTATTGTTAGTTCAAAGATAATGAAGATACAATAAAAAATAAATGTGTTATAAAAAAAAACGAAAAGTATTATAGTGTGAAACGGGCTTGAGTAACAAGGCTTCAAAATTGTGGAAATTTACTTAAAAAAAATAAAACTGCACTTCGTCTATTTTGCGGTCAACATAATCGGCCTAGTGAGCCAGGAAATTCCTGCAGTTGTTTATAATTTTTGCACTAATTTTACTCTTCTCGATTCAAAACCATCAACAAGACAAAGAAATGTTCGTACCGAAGAAAATATTGCTGCTATAACGCGAAATTTTGCAGAAGACGCCAAAATATCGATTCATATTCGATATTTAAGTGGCTCTAATCATGTGATCGCGAGTGTATGCAATTATGAACATACTAAACGCATACAATGTTAACAATTAAGCGGGTTTAAGGTTAAACAACAAATTTCAACATCATTTAATCATTTAACGATTTGCTATTAGATTTGTTGGTAGGAAATGTGATTTTTAGTTGATCCGACTTAATGACAAATAAATAAGAATTATAACAAATAACATAAAAACATATTTTTGTTCTGCAAAACTTACCATTTTCAACATGTTCTGTTACGATCATTGTTTCGTCAATATCTGCAATTACATCCAAAGTATGAAAATCACCTGAAACAATAAAAAAGGAAACAAATCAATCTTACATGCATATCTTTCACTATTATAAAAAAATCAAAAATTTAGTTTTATGTTAAAATATATATGTATGATGAAAATAAGTTTATTGGTAAAAGAAATTGTAAATCTATAGTGTAGATCCCCCAAGCAAACCCCTAAGGTTCTGTGAGCACAATCTCAACGAGAATCTCTGTCTGTGAGCACATCTGTGAGAACAATCTCAACGAGAATCTCGCAGAGAACAAAACATGTAAAAATTTTAAATCAGTAGCATACCAGATGGTATACCAGCTTTCAACATGGTTGGTTTGTGTCACTTTGCTAAATATTTAGCAAACCAATGCATTTTCATTTTAACCACTTTTTTTGGTTGGGGGCCTTTGATCTATGCATACAATTAATAAAACTGTAAAAGAGCCGTTACCATACATGAAAATATTTGAAAATTTATTTTAAAAATTTATTGTGAGGAGGAACCTTAGTATCTTGATTCAAATCAGAGATTAATTTAGTGTACACTTTTTATCCTCTATACACACAAAGCTACACAATGGACATCGACAAAAATACATTGAAAAATGTATGAATGACTCACTTTATGCACGAATAACTCTTGAGTGTCCACTTCTGTGCATTATATCTAAATGTGTATATTGAAGACATTAATAAAAGCATCGAATTAACTTTATATTGCATGCACATTCGTGGTGAAGATGCCACTGAATTTGTTTTATAACTTCATAAGATTAATGTGTGTGTGTGCTGTAAAAGCAAATACTGAAAATATTATAAATAACCAATATCACTTTTACGTCTCTAGTTCAAAAGTTACAAAAAGCACTAATATGGCAACTCCCACCCATGTGTTTGCTTGCTAAAGCATATACACAAGATGTAAACAAGTACAGTCATAGCCACACATTAATATCAGATGTACATGCCGAAAGAAAGGCAATGTCTTCAATGTATAGAAGGTGTACAGTGTTTTCAAGGTGTCCATTAAAATTTCTTGTACATTTCTACGATCTCTGATTCAAATACGGGATACACCTTTCTCGTAAAACTACCTAATTTTCAAGAGAAAATAGGGAAAACGTAGTGAAATTTTTAAGATTTAAAGGTACTCAGAAAAAAAATTGTTTCCACTAATTAAAGGTTTTCATTAGTTGTAAATTAAAGTTCAATTAATTTCTTAATTGATTCAAATATATACAGTGGTCAGCATAGTTATTTTGACACCTGAGAAATTTTACCATTTTGAATTTTTTCAGATTTGCAAAAAAAATTAAAAATTCCAAATTCTTTTTAAATGAAATTAGCATTTATTTAATAACTAAAAAACATAAAATCATAACTTCTTAAATTAAATTTGCATTCTATGCAACTAATTTAAAAATTTAGGGGGTGGCATAAGTATTTTGACATATAGTATTTTAACTCTTTAAACGAAAATATGTCATTCCAACTATTATAATGCTTTTAGATATTTTTAATATTAATGAAACGTGTATCCTCCTTTAGCGGCAATGACTTTCCAGAGTCTTTTAGGAACTGAATCGATCAAGTTTTGAATGTATTTTGTTGGTATCCCCTCCCACAAAGATTTAACCTCTGAAATTGTTCCTTTCCTGGTTCTTGTCAGATCTGCGGTTGTTTGGCGCTTTATATGTGACCAAACATTCTCAATCACAAGCAAATCCGGACTTTGGTGTGGCCAATCCAAAGTTTCAATGCAATTTTCTGTCAAAAATGTCTTAATCATTTTACTCTTGTGGCAAGGCGCATTGTCCTGTTGGAAAATAAATGACGGTCCAATAAACCTATCGCCAGAAGGAAATGCGTGTTCATTTAAAATTTTCAAATATTGGGTTTAGTTCATTCAACCGCAGATGTGAACCAAGTCTCCCAAGCCTTTATACGCTATTCAGCCCCAGAACATGACTGCGCCACCTCCATGACTAGCTTTTTCGACAACAGGTGCGATTTTTCTAAATTTTTTTGGTCTTGTCTAACAAAAAATTTTTTCTTTGACGAGTGATACTCGAAAGTACTTTTGTCGGTCCATAAGACGCTTTGCTAGAATGATAGGGGCTTGTCCACGTATCTGTTCGCGAATTCTAACCTTTTAATTTGGTTCCTTGGCGCTATACATAGAATTGATCTTGCTACATATGTATTAATGTTGGCTTCTTTTAGACGTCGTGACATCTTTGAAACATAATATAACAGGTACTTGGTTTTACCAGTTACTTCCATTGGTTTTAAATTTATTTGCAATTTTCAGGTATTTAAGTTGTGTAATATTAGATGGCAATAAAATCATTTTTTACCTTTTCCAAATAAATTGCCAGATACCACATAATTTGAGAGTTCTATTGTCGTTTTTGTCAAAATTTATTTCGTCCAAAAATCTTGAAAAACAAAAAAGTTATGATCATTTAAACTTTAAAAATTAACTAAAAATATCATAAATTTACTAAATTCTGAAAAAGCCCATTTTGGACCACCCTGTTCTCAGTGAAATAGTTGAAATAGAGTTCTAATTTTTTGGCTCCCGAGGTTTACTACTGTCTACTTTCATATGAGTCTAATAACTTTAAAATCGGAGAACAAAAACCAAAAGGAGTTTTGGCCGCTATCTCAAAATATTGACCACAGTGCGTCGTCGAACTGTTCTTTCGCTTAAACAGTGCGAATTCCATTCCAACGCAGCGGCTTTGGGTGTCAAACCTGGATTAGATTTAAATTTTCTGATAATTTGTCGATCTTCCACTGCCGTTGTTTTACGTTTTCTTCCTGTTCGAGGCAAATTAATGACAGATTCTGTTTCTTTGCATTTATTTATTTGATAATAAACGGTTTGTCTAGGTATATTGTACTCCTTGGCAATATTTGTTACAGATATTCCAAGATTATTCTTGGTTATAATTTCACTCCTGCCGATGTTAGTTAATTCCGCTATTTTTCCCAAATTTACAAAATAGTAATAGAATTTTTTTAATTATCTTTCATCGAATGTTAATACTTAGTACTCAACAACGACCGCTTTGTATTAAAGCTTAACACAAAAAACAAAATGAGATGAAATTATAGAAGGTCAAAATAATTATGCCGTTACAAATTCTTGTATCAAATTGCATTTCTCCCTTCAGAATGAGATAAAGGGTAAAGATTTTAACAAAATATTTTGCATACGTATACTTAAGAATTAGTTTAAAGAAAATATTATAGGAATTTCAATATTAAAAAACAATAAAACAATTCTTCACTATACTTTGTCAAAATAAATATGCCGACCACTGTATATGTTTTTTTAAAGCAGAGCCAAAAAATTTCCTAATTAAACAAATAATTGATTGAATTAAGCTGAATTGGTGAGAATACATATTTTTTTCTGTATACTGCAAACTTGACAGCACCTTTTATTTTTGTCTGCCGGATATTTTTAGAATTTTATCCGCGGATGGGTACTTCTATATAAAGAAAACACCTAAACCTTAACTGAAGCACTATAAAAGAGTCTTAAAATTAGGTGTGAATTACTTTCAAAGCAAAATCGAACAAAATATTATCAGGATGCCTACGAAGTGGCGGGCACAGCTAGTTTGAAATATAACACTGTGGAACAAATTCAAGTTAGCAAAAGTTAGGTCTATTCTGAGAGTGAGGGGTGAAAATAGAGGCTAAATTAGAAGAATAAATACAGTTGCCTTTCGCAAAAAAGAAAATTATGAGTTGGAAGCACTCCATAATCAACAACTTTACTTAATAACAATGCTATTTACCTCAAAATGAGCTTGGGTTTTCTATAAAAATACGATTGACTTGATGTGCCCACTATCTACTATTTATCTATTTTCACCCCTCACTCTCCGAATCGACTTAGCTTTTGCTAACTTGAATTTTGCCTTGTAAATCACCAGCAAAGTCAAGGAATTCACTTTCTAACAAATCTGTATAGATTCCTGCATTAAATTATTCTGGCCTTAAGCCTACTTTGGGCTTTCCATGCATTTTTAAGAGGTTGTTTTAGGCATCGTTTAAGAACACGATTCTCATATTTAAGAACTAAATATTGCCTGGTTATTTGGTTTACTAATACCGTAGCCTGGGTTTTTTTAAGGTTCAGAGAAAACCAATTTTGCTTATATAATTATATGACTGATAGTAATTTGGGTATTGCTTTTTGAAAAATATTTACCTTTTTTGTGTACATATATATTTTTCTTTTTAGCCGACTTCAAAAAAAGAAGGAGGTTATCTATTCGTCTGAATGTTGCTTTTTTATGTTTGTGCCTGCAGAACTCAGTCATTTTTGAACCGATTTTAAAATTTTTTTCTTTATTAGAAAGGAAATGATTGGTCCCATTTTAAAAGAAGTTCAGAATTTTGAAAATTAAAGGGTGTCCCCATACAACATACGTGTTTTTTACGTGTATTATGAACCGTAAAGAGCACCTTTTTAAAATTTTAAAAAACTGCATATCACTATAGCTGCCAATAACAGAAATTAATAAAAAATAAACTAAAAAATTAAAGGGTGTCCCCATATATGACGTCAATTTAAATATTTGAATCATTTGAACCATTGTACACAATCACTTGAAAATTGCACAGAATGTCCAATATTTATTATCAGAAATTAAATATTTATAATTACAAGTTAAAGGGTGTCCCAATAGTTGATGTAATTTGATGTACATATATTGCAAAACTTTTGAACCGTAACAGAGAGACGGTTGAAATTTACAAAGAACCTGTATATCTAAGTCCTTTATAACATCAAGTATATAATTTAAATTTGGAAACTAAAGGGTGTCCCCATAACTAATAAAATTTTACCTATCTAGCACTATCTTTTGAACCGTTATAGACAAACACTTGAAAATTAGACAGAATCTCCACTACTATGTCCCGTATAATAACATTTATAAATATTTAAAGTTATAAAGGGTGTCTCAATAGTTGATGTAAATTGATGCATATGGCCAAACTTTTGAACCGTTTTAGATAGACATTTGAAATTTACAAAGAATCTGTCCTTTAAAATAAGTGTTTAATTTAAAATTTTACATTAAACGATGTCCGCTAGGTGATATTGTTTAACCTATATGGCCATATCTTTGGAACCGTTACTTTTTTTTGCTGTGTCAGTAATAATAAGTGTAAAAAAATAAAGGGTGTCCTCATATCTGAGGTAATTTGTCGGCTTTATCTGCTGAACCGTTATGGATAGACATTTGAATGTACAGAACATGTATTACTATATCCGTTAGAGCAACAAGTATAAAAGAATTTGATTTGAGTACTATTTCTTACAGATTACTTCCTTTTAAATTTTTAGTTAAGAATTGATGCACATATATTTGTTTTGTAGTTGGTTTTTTTTGAAAGAATTATATAATAATAATAATAATAATAATAATAATAATAATAATAAGAATAATAATTTTTCTTTATTTCAATAAAAAAAAGTAAAATATGTTTACAATTTTCCAATAAAGAAGTTTGTTTATGACAATGACATAGACGTCGTCTGTCACATAATGAACTTAAAAATATTTGAATATAATTTAATTTTGGTTTCGTGAGACAAATCAATTAAATACAGAGTTTAAATAATTTCTATATTTTAATGCTTCAATAACATAATTATAGAGTCTGTTCCAGCCATCTACTATTTCTCCGTTGAGAATTAATATTAAATAGTCTTGATCAAACTGGGCTTTGTCAAAATATCTGATCCTGACGGGACATTTAGCTTTGAAGCTGTGAGCTACGTTTCTTATCGCCTAAATTACATAGGCAGCAAATTCTGTTAGTCTGTGTTCCAAAGACATTGCCTTTTAACCCCAAGATGTCACATCGTGCTTTAAATATTATCGTAATCTTGTTTGGATTTATTGTATCTTGAATGTAACTTATTCCCTTGTTATGATCCAGTCGTTTATAGAACCGTCTATCACTTCTCATAGCTCTATCTTCTGCTTCTTGTATGCTTTTTAACTTTAAGTTTTGTAGCAATTTGACGCCTCTGTTTCTCCATTCCAAATCAGGTACATTTTCAAAAATTATATCAAATTCATTCGCCATAAGATTAAGTTCTTTGGCCCAAAATATATTTTTTTCTAATATTTCTCTGGAAAGTTTGTGTGGCAGGCAGCCTGTCAGTATGAAATCTATATAATGTTTTGTAAATATAATCCATATGCAGATTTAGGCTATAGAAGTGGCATTAGTTTCTAATGTTATAACATAATTTGGAGTAAAGTCCAGTAATTTCAAAATTCTCTTAATGAAAACCATTTGTAGTTTGTCTACTACTTCGAATAAGCCAAATCCCCACACTTGTGCTCCATATATCTGTATTGATCTACAAACAGCTTGGAAGAATTTCCATTTGGATGATAGTGTTACTGCGTTATTACTCAGAAAATTTTTCCATGTCGCGTTGATGCTACGTTTAGCAGAGTTATTTCGTTTTTCAAGATGTTTTACGAAGGACATTTTAAGCGTAAGTATAACCTAAGTAACAGCATAACCTATGTAACAGTATTCATTTACTATTCTCACTGGAAGGGAATTGTAAATAAACTTTTCATTTCTCGCCAGTGGTCCTCCTTTTCTAAATACTACCATTTCCGATTTGTTTAAGTTTACCTCCATACCCCATAGAGAGCTATACCTTTCTAAATTGTTAATCATCAATTGCTTTTACATCATCTGCTAGCAGCACAATATCATCGGCGTATAATAATAAACGTATAGTTGTTTCGAATATACGTAGACCTCCTTCTAAGAACTCATGTAAATCATTTAAATATAATGTAAATAGCAATGGTGTATGACAAGTAACCTTGTTTTACACCGGAATACGTTTCTAAGCTTTCAGATAGCTCATTTCCAGTCCAGACTGCCGATTTTGTATTACTATAAATATTTTCGATATTTTTCTTTTATATTTTATATTCATTTTATATTGATTTGGATTTTTTTTTAAATTTTTTTCATAAACTATTTGTCATAAATTTTTATATTTGTTGAGAAATTTTGAATTGTTATAGGTTTTTCCAATTTTATTGTTAAGATTAATTACTTTTTCTGAACCAAAAGATTTTTGTTCTATATCTCACTTTATGTGCTGCGCAAAAATCAAATGAGTTGCTTGTGCTGCATCTAACCCAAGCATACAATTTGATTGGATGTGTTTGGTCACCACTGGACGACTATATTTAAGGATTCTAAATACACACTATATTGACTTTGTAGGAAAGCAAATTAATATTATAAAAATAACAAATGGAATGACAAACTTTTAAATTCCCAGTGCACCTGTGGTGAAGGGGAATTAAAATATGATAAAAAAAACTATTTTATATATGTACGTCAATAAGTAAGCAAACAATATAAAAATTAAAAAAAAATAATAATAAAAACCACAATAATAAATTATGAATACAATTTTGGCGCCACTTGACTTTTTTTCCTGTGAAAAAGTATAAAATACGACGATTTTAAATGCAAATATTTTATGTTTATCTCGAAACAAATTATATATATTTTTTTACGTAAGTATCACAACACAAATATACATATTTATGCTAAACATAATTAATAAGTTATTAGAAAAAAGAAAAAAAATCAGTATCAGCAGAACGAAAAAGAGAAGAAAAATAAATAAAATGTAAAGTTTATTGAAAGTATAAAAAATAGAGATAGTCCACACACGTAGGGTTCCGTACTATGTTTAGTACGCCTTTAAAAACGCAAGTTGTTAATTTTTTCATGTCTTATGGGCACCCTTTTCCTTTTAACATCAAAGTCATATTCGCGAAAATTGCATCGCTATTGGAACACCCTTTAAATTTTAGGAATTGTTGTTATTGGTAATACACTTTCTATTAAAATATCAGCCCTACCTATTGCGGTTCAAAAAATAAGGTAATATTCGTGAAAAACATGTCACTGATGGATCATCCTTTAGTAATTAGTAATTGTTACAGTGTCCGAAGTACAACATCTACTGTAAACAATTCAAGAGTCTACCTATTACGGTTCAAAAAATAAGGCTATTTAAGTAAAAATCATGTCTCTGTCGGATCACCCTTTAATTTTTATTATTTGTTATAGTTTCCATAGTAATAAACCTCTTGTAAAAACTTCAAGAGTCTACTTATTATAAACTTAGGCCATATATATGCAAAGCACGTCACTCTCGGAACACCCTTTAATTTTAAGGTTTAATTTAATAGAAAGCGATCATAGAGTTAATTACTGTCTGCAAATTTGCCTCCTATAGCTCAAAAAATAAAGACATAACGGCAAAGAACACCTCACTTTCGGAACACCCGATAAGTTTTAGTATTTATTGCTATAGTGGCCACAGTTATACACCTTCTTTGAAAATTTCAAGAGTGTACCTATTATGGTTCACAATTTAGGCCTTATACATGCAAATCACACCACTATCGGAACACCCTTTAATTTTTAGGTTTATTTTTTTATACTTGTTTATATAGCGAACTAATTTTTAATTACTGTTTTTAAATCTTGAGTCCATGCCTCCTACAGTTCTAGAAATAAACACATATTCGTGAATAACACCTCTCTCTCTATCGGAACCTCCTGTAAGTTTTAGTATTTGCTGCTATAGCGGCAACAGCTATACATCATCTGTGAAAATTTCAAGAGTCTACCTATTACGGTTCCAGAGATAAAAGCCGCTGACAGACGGACAGACGGACAGACGGACAGACATTGTAGCGAAAACAATAGGGTTACGTTTTTACACTTTGTGTACGGAACCCTAAAAAAAGATTATCAATATGATTTTTTGAAATGTTCCTATGAGCCATATATAATTTCACATGAATTTCAACCTTGCCCTTTTTAGATTTTTTGTTTCTAATTAGGCTGCATTTTGCCTTTCTAAGAAATTTTTGCCAACAAAGGTATATTGTATCGAAATGTAAGCATCTCAACTGATCGGGAAAATGTGACATTTTACATGTATGTTTGGATATTAACGATATCTACTCCTGTCATGTTAATGTGACATACAAACATATGTGAGATGTTCCCAGCGGAATTCACCTCTCCTTAATATTAATATCAACAACAATTGATAATAATCAATTGACATTTTTTGTTGTGACTGATCATTCAATTGTTTACAAAATCATTGAAATGTGTTAAATTATTTATATGTTTGTAAACACAAACGACACTAGACAACTTGACAAAAAAAAAAAAAAAAAAAAATCACATGTACCAAACATTCATATACATGAAATAAATATTGTTTTAAGCGGAACTTAAGTGGTTTTTAATAGACTCGTACAACAATTTCATTTTTAAGAGAGCAATTGATTTTTAAGAATGTAAAGTAAACCAATGAAATGTAAAATACTTGACACTGTGTAACAGAAAAATTACGAAAAAAAAATTCAGTTCAAAAATTAAAGATCTTTATTAACACTCAAGGAAAAAATTTATTTAATTACGTTTGATATTTTTCATCCACTTCTATTTTGCATAATGTTTTACAACGGTGTTTTTATAGACATGTAGCAGAGATACCATCAAAATAATCGTCTTCATATAAACGTGTAATTTTTCAGTTTTGACAGATTGTAGTCGATAGGTAACCTGCCGTAGTACTTATCAATTTATTATACCCTTCACCACACCCCCTGACAGAGGGAATTTTAGTTTGTTTTTAGGTTGGTAGGGTTCTTCTGCATTGTATATAGGAAACAGTATACACAGAGGTAGTCTATAGAACCACAGTCAATCAATATGCACATTACCCCCCAAATGTGCTTTAATATGGCCATTCTAACGCAATATATATAGCAGGATGGTCCTAACTTTTACAAAAAATTTTCAGTAAATTTCTACAAAAAATTTTTCAAAAAACTACCAATAAAATTTTTACAAAAAAATTTTCAATAAAAATTTTTACAAAAAATTTTTTGATAAAATTTTTAGAAAAAATTTTTGATAAAAGTTTAAGAAAAAATTTTCATAAAATTTTTATAAAAAATATTTGATAAAATTTTTAGAAAAAAATTTTCATAAAATTTTTAGAAAAAATTTTTCATAAAATTTTTACAAAAAATATTTAATAAAATTTTTACAAACATTTTCGATACAATTTTTACAAAAAAATTCCAATAAAATTTTTACAAAAAATTTTCGATATTTTTCCAAAAAATTTTCAATATTTTTAAAAAAAATATTCGATCATATATTTCCATAAAATTTTTTAAAAAAATATTCGATAAAGTTTTTACAAAAAATTTTTAATAAAATTTTTACAAAAAATTTTTGATAAAATTTTTACAAAAAATTTTCGATAAAATTTTTAAATATAATTTAAATAAAATTTTTAATAAAAATTTTACAAAAAATTTTTAATAAAAATTTTACAAAAAATTTTTAATAAAAATTTTACAAAACATTTTTAATCAAAATTTTACAAAAAATTTTTAATCAAAAATACAAAAAAATTTTAATCAAAATTTTACAAAAAATTTTTAATCAAAAATTTTACAAAACATTTTTAATAAAAATTTTACAAAACATTTTTAATAAAAATTTTACAAAAAATTTTTAATAAAAATTTTACAAAAAAAATTTAATAAAATTTTTACAAAAAAATTTTAATAAAATTTTTACAAAAAATTTTAATAAAATTTTTACAAAAAATTTTAATAAAATTTTTACAAAAAATTTTAATAAAATTTTTACAAAAAATTTTAATAAAATTTTTACAAAAAATTTTAATAAAATTTTTACAAAAAATTTTAATAAAATTTTTACAAAAAATTTTAATAAAATTTTTACAAAAAATTTTAATAAAATTTTTACAAAAAATTTTAATAAAATTTTTACAAAAAATTTTCTATAAAATTTTTAGAAAAAATTTTCTATAAAATTTTTAGAAAAAATTTTCTATAAAATTTTTAGAAAAAATTTTCTATTAAATTTTTAGAAAAAATTTTCTATTAAATTTTTAGAAAAAATTTTCAATAAAATTTTTAGAAAAAATTTTCTTTAAAATTTTTAGAAACAATTTTCAATAAAATTTTTACAAACAATTTTCAATAAAATTTTTACAAAAAAAATTTCGATAAAATTTTTACAAAAAAAATTTCGATAAAATTATTCCAAAAAAAATTTCAATAAAATTTTTTCAAAAAAAAATTTCAATAAAATTTTTACAAAAAAAATTTCAATAATATTTTTACAAAAAATTTTAAATAAAATTTTTAATAAAAATTTTACAAAAAATTTTCGATAAAATTTTACAAAAAGTTTTCGATAAAATTTTTACAAAAAAAATTTCAATAAAAATTTTACAAAAAATTAATAAAATTTTTTCAAATAATTTTCGATAAAATTTTTAGAAAAAATTTTCAATAAAATTTTTAGAAACAATTTTCAATAAAATTTTTACAAAAAATTTTCAATAAAATTCTTACAAAAAAAATTTCAATAAAATTATTCCAAAAAAAAATTTCAATAAAATTTTTACCAAAAAAATTTTAATAAAATTTTTACAAAAAAAAATTTAGTAAAATTTTTACAAAAAAAAAAATTCCAAAAAAATTTATACAAAAAAAATTTCAATAAAATTTTTACAAAAAAAATTTCAATAAAATTTTCCAAATAATTTTTCCAAAAAATTTTCGATAAAATTTTTACAACAAATTTTCTCTTCAATTTTTCCAAGAAATTTGTACCAAAAATTTTCGGTTATAATTTTAAAAAGATTTTCGATAAAATTTAAAAAAAAAATTGTCTATAACTTTATATTATATTGGTAATAATGAAGTTGAAAATCATATATGTAAAAACGGAATTGGGAAACATAATAGAGTAAGGGAATATTTAACATTGTTATGGTGTAGGGTATATACGATTTGGTATGGCCGAATATAGCACTCTAACTTGTTTTTATTTTGTTGCTCAGTGTAATACTTGAAACAAATAATGTTTCTTTTTTTAAATTATAGTAATTTGAGATCTTATTTTGTTGGTATTGATGATCATTTAAATATTTCAATGCGTTATTATGATGGCGCCAAACAAATGCTGTGAGTTTAGTTGACACAACTACTTAAAACGTAACAATTTTGAGTGTAATTTTAATTAGAATAATGAACAATTATATATTAGTTGTTTAAACAACGACGTTTGGCCTATTAGAGAGAAAACAAATGTATTGAGGAATTGCAAATATGTACATGCAATTATGATCTTATGTTTTAGCGACTATAAAAAAAACTTTAAAATATTAAGTATTAAAAAGCTTGGTAAATTGATTACGTATTATGAAGTTTAAAGAAAAAAGCTCTTACATTCTTCATATAAAGTAAAATAATTTCTTTTGAAAGCTGAAACATTCCTACATCAAAGGCGACAAAATAAGATGAAGAAACTTTCTTCCGGACAACTTTGCCCAGACGAAATTTTCACAAATTAAATTCAAAAATATTTTAATGAATTATTTCTTTCTTATTTATTTTCTAGTCAAATGCAGCTAATAATAAATTTTGACTCAAATTTTCCTTAGCACGCATAGCGAGACACAAATTTGACAACTTACAATATTGTGTTAAATTATACCGTTTCTAGACACTGCAGGCAGGCTGCAGCGTAAATATGAGTTTCACACCTGAGCGCAATGAAATAATTTTTACTCATTAATTTTCAAAAAAGCGCAATAAGGATAACGCAACAAGCGAAGAAACCAATGAAGCTCAATTTGCAACAGTAAAGGTAGGAAATAACAGAATTAATTTTAATATTCAAAACTCTGTGAAAGACATGTTTTTATTTTTTTCTTAATGCACAAGCACTCCGTATTAATGAAGTCTGGTGGGGATGTGTTGGGAATGCATAGTATTAGTTAGTGTGGTTGTTTTACCTGCTGATCGCTGCTGCAGAAGCAGACTCATTCATACACATACACAAACCCATATACCATATACATACATACCTAGCCAACACAATGTCAATTTTTGGGTTTATACTTTTATGATTTTCAACTTTATTAATACAAATACATACAATATAAATTTAAATATTTTTTTTTTTTTTGTAAAAATTTTATCTAAAACTTTTATCGAAAACTTTTGCAATAATTTTATCGAAAATTTCTTGTAAAAATTTAATCAAAAATTTTTTGTAAAACTATTTCAGAAATTTTCATTGCAAAATTTTTGTAAAAATTTTATCCAAAATTTGTTGTAATAATTTTATTAAAAATTTTTTTATGATTATATTGAAAATCTGTTGTAAAAATTTTATTAGAAATTTTTGTTAAAATGTTGATGAAAATTTTTTGTAAAAATTTTATCGAAAATTTTTTGTTAAAATTTTATCAAATTTTTTATATAAAAATTGTATCTAAAATTTTTTGTAAAAATTTTATCGAAAATTTGTTGTAAAAATTTTATCGAAATTTTTTTGTAAAAATTTTATCTAAAATTTTTTATAAAACTTTTATCGAAAATTTCTCATAAAAATTTGTTCAAAAATATTTTGTAAAAGTTCTGCAATACTTTTATTTTATATTTCATTGCAAACTTTTTGTAAAAATTTTATCCAAAATTTGATGTAATAATTTAATTGAAAATTTTTGATGAATATTTTATTGAAAATCTTATGTAAAAATTTTATTGGAAATTTTTGTTAAAATCCTGATGAAAATTTTTTGAAAAAATTTTTTTGAACACTTTTTGTAAAAATATTCTCGCAAATTTTTTGTAAAAATTTTATCAATTTTTTTTTGTAAAAATTTTATCAATTTTTTTTTATAAAAATTTTATGGAAAAAATTTTTTTTAATGTTATCGAAAATTTTTTGTAAAAATTTTATCGACAATTTTTTGTAAATATTTTATCGACTATTTTTTGTAAAAATTTTATCGAAAATGTTTTGTAAAAATTTTATCGAAAATTTTTTGTGAAAATTTTTTCGTAAAAGAAGAAGAATTTTGTGTAAAAATTTTATTGGAAATTGTTTGTAAAATTTTATTGAAATTTTTTTTGTAAAAATATAATCGAAAATTTTTTGTAAAAATTTAATCGAAATTTTTTTATAAAACTTTTATTGAAAATTTTTTTTTAAAAATTTTATCCAATTTTTTTTTTGAATTTTATCGAAAATTTTTGGTAGAAATTTTACGATAATTGTTTTCAATATTTTTAAAAAAAATATTCGATCATATACATATTTCCATAAAATTTTTTTAAAAATATTCGATAAAGTTTTTACAAAAAATTTTTGATAAAATTTTTACAAAAAATTTTTGATAAAATTTTTACAAAAAATTTTTGATAAAATTTTTACAAAAAATTTTCGATAAAATTTTTAAAAAAAATTTAAATAAAATTTTTAATAAAAATTTTACAAAAATTTTTAATAAAAATTTTACAAAAATAGTGTTCAAAAAAATTTTTTTGAACACTTTTTGTAAAAATTTTCTCGCAAATTTTTTGTAAAAATTTTATCAATTTTTTTTTTATAAAAATTTTATGGAAAAATTTTTTTTAATGTTATCAAAAATTTTTTGTAAAAATTTTATCGAAAATTTTTTGTAAAAATTTTATCGACAATTTTTTGTAAATATTTTATCGACAATTTTTTGTAAAAATTTTATCAAAAATGTTTTGTAAAAATTTTATCGAAAATTTTTTGTGAAAATTTTTTCGTAAAAGAAGAAGAATTTTGTGTAAAAATTTTATTGGAAATTGTTTGTAAAATTTTATTGAAATTTTTTTTGTAAAAATATAATCGAAAATTTTTTGTAAAAATTTAATCGAAAATTTTTTATAAAACTTTTATTGAAAATTTTTTTTAAAAATTTTATCGAATTTTTTTTTTAAATTTCATCGAAAATTTTACGAAAATTGCTGTGAATATTTAACCCAAAATTTTATTGTAAAAATTTGACAGAAAATTTTTTGTAAAAGTTAGGACTTTCCTGCAATATATGTATATTGCGTTATAATGGTGATACTAAAGCACAGTGGGGAGTTCAATAAGGCTGCTCCTGGTTCCCAGTGGGAACCCTATGAGTCTATAGGCTACCTCTATGTATATTGCTTTCTATGAAGGTCTTTAATGCAAATCAATGCAAAATAAAAAACCCACCGCCCTAAAAACAAACCAAAATCGCACTTCGCAGGGTTATTGATTAGCGATTTACTGGTCGCGTTCTAATATTCTAATATATAACAACGTGAAAAAATATAGGTGGGCGTGGTGTTTTGCCCACAGCCTCTAATGAAATGGTCTGTTGTTGCTAAATTGCAATAGCAAAATTTTCGAAACTATGACTGGCAGATTGATGGGCTTAAACTTTCTGTACCTCTTCTGGTGCCTTGGCAAAGTTGATTTCAACCCGAACACAGTCGGACGGACGAACAGGCGGACATCGCTTAATCAACTTCTCTATGTATCAGGATTCAAAAATATATATTTTATAGGGTCGGAAATGAATATTGTAGAAATTACACACGGAATGACAAAATTATATATACACTTTCCACCTGTGGTGAAAGGCATAAAAAGCAATCCAAGAACACAAAATCAGTAATCGAAAGTTGAACGATGAACGATGAAAAGCGATTGCTAAAAGTTTTGTTTGTTTTCATATACTGATTTAAACTCGCTTCAGAATATTTTCAAAACTCTTTCGAACTTTTATCATTTAAGCATAGTTCTCAATTTAAGATTAAACTTGCATGTTTGCTGGGTAGTTGTGACCATGTTTTTTTTCTGTTTAATATAAATGAGTTTGTTATTTTATATGAAAGCAACCATTTCTTATAAAATTATGAGCAGAAAAATGCAAAAATTAAAAATAAAAATGTCAGACTATTAAATTTGTTTTTCAATTTATTTTTTTTTCTTTGTTGCTTATTAAGGATGGCTTTTTGTTGGTTAGATTACAAATTAAAGGAGATAAAATAGTAAACATAATTATTATTATTTTTTACGAGTATTAAAATTATGAAAAATTAACGACTTTTATGACAATAAATCAAAGAAACTTACAAAGAGATAAGAGTATATCTTTGAAAATCGGTTTAGTGCAAAACAATTATGAGAGTTTTATAAATAAATTTTTCTTTTAAATGCCCACAAATTTTTAAGTTGCTTTGCAGTAGTATTTTTGCTACAACAGCATTACGAATGATTTGCTGATATTATTATTTTAAAAGTCCCAGTTGCTATAAATTAATCTCTTATTAATAGTCTTTTTTCATGAATTCTAGAATAAGCCTTCCCCTTGCGTTTAGTATTTTTATGAAAATAAATAATTTATTACGTTACTGTGTAACGCCTCCCTGAACAAGTCTATTTAATACATGGCAGCAATTTTGCTCCCTTTTAAGTATCGTTAATAAATTCTTATAATTAGTTTTATATTAAAAAAAAAGTCGTAAAGAGAATTAAAGTATTTTTAGCTCATTTGTCCTTCATATAACATTTTATCAAAATGAATGTAATAATTTATTACATTTTTATGATAAGAAGTATTTAAAACTTTAATTAGCAAGCATTTCTTTTTGAAATCTTTTTACTACCGGTTATATTGCATTATAAGTTTTTAAATATTTTTTTTATTAATGAATTTCCCAGCGAAAGTTTTAACCGACTTCAAAAAACGGGAGAAGATTATAAATTCGTCTTGGGGGTTTTTTTTTGTTGTTGTATATTTGCGTATTTGGAACTCCGTACCCCCGGGGGTTCCAATTGTCACTGCAGGAATATGGCAAATGCTTTGACGCGGTCACTCGGGGAAAATAGGGGCACCAGACGCTAGGGTTCCTAGAGCCTAAATCTGGAAGAAAAGGTCTGCCATAAACATTGCGGGTCCTCTTCGAGGCCCGACCAGTGCCCAAAGGACTGGTACCACGGGAATCGGTGGCCCCACAGAGAGCTTATCCTCTCTGTGACCGGTTATTGGTGAGGTCCCCTTCGGGGGTACACGTGGTGGTTGTGGTTTAAGATCGATTTATGTAGGTAAGGTGTAAGGTCGATCAAGTGTGCTGTTGCACTCTCAACAGACGGAGTTTGATAGTCTCCAAACCCCTAAGCAAGAGGTTATAATGTGGATCTAGGCTTGCCTTGGAAAGGCTTGCCATATTATATAAATTGCTACTCATTGTGACTGTATCACACACACAAAGCGATTGGTGGTAATCGTAAAGTGTTGTTATACTACACAATGGGGGCGCTAGTCTACGCCTAAGTTTCACTCGGTGGTAAGACCACCGTGAGGTTAGGCCGAGTAGGCAGGTACTCACGTCAATCTTGTTAAACAATTTGGAACTCCGTCATTTCTGAATGGTTTTTCTTTTTTTTTTTTAATGCTTACATTTACAGATTGATTCCACACAAAAAAATATATTTTCTCCAATTAAAGGTTTAAATTGGTTACAGATAAAAATTTAATTAAATAATTAATTGATTCGATTCAATTAATTGTTTAATTAGCAATTTTTTTTGTTCTGTTTTAATATATATATATATATATATATATATATATATATATATATATATATATATATATATTAAATCCTTTAAAAAATTAATTGAACTTTAATTTAAAACTGATTAAAATCTTTAGTTGGTCAAACAAATTTTTCTGTGGATTTTCAAAAAAAAATTTAATTAAAAAAATAAAAAGGTGTCTCCATAGTGATTTTAACGTATCTTAAGTTAAGTTTTCACAAAGCGCGTATAGCACAAAATACCAAAACATAATTAAAAACTAATCTTAAATATTAAAGGGTATCCCCAATAACAAGAAGTATAAAAACAAAAAGTTAAAGGGTGTCTCCATAGATGACTTAACTTAACATATGATCTCATATGGATAGACAATAGAATTTTATACAGTCGGTGTATTGAAATATCCGCTATCACAACTATTAATATTAGAAATTAAAGGGTGTCCCATAAGTGATGCGATTTTACTTATAAGACTTTTGAATCAATAGGGATAAGACACTTCAAAATTACATAGCATATGTTTTGCTAAGTCCGCTATAACAGCAAGTATTGAAATTAAATGGTGTTCGCATAAAATATATACCTTGACATATCAGTATTATTGAATGCCTTGATAGATCGCTTGGTAGTTCGCTAGTCTATCAGTGTAGGGGTAGCGGGTTAAAAAATGTAGGCGGTCTCACCACATATTCATATAACCATAACTCGAAAACGAAAATTCAAAAATCGGCATTCAAATTGTCTTCAAGCCTCACTAAAGTTTTGGTTTAAATACAAAGTGCGTATGAGATATGTCTATAACACATACCTTCTGGTCAATAAGTAACCACCCAAAAAATTTCACTTTACAAGATCCCAAGGCAGGACTTTATAAAAACTCGTTGTGCGGTTTACAAAGCCTGCCTAAAACTGGAAGATAATATCCTTTGAGATCTGATCAGTGTGTACATGTAATGATACCACGGGATCTGGTAGCCTCACAGGGATTTCACCAAATCTCTGGACTTCAAAAGTTTTAAAAAGACTGTTCTTCAAAGTCATTTTTGTCGTAAGCAAAATATACTGCGTTTGAAAAAGTTTTAGGTTTTTTCAAACGATCCATTATTCATATCGAAAATGTTGCTGGGTTTCATTAAAAGACATTTCCGTCTAAAATTACCTGTTGCAAGGATGTGTAATAATGATAAATACAAAAAATTACATGTTGTAAAACATCTCGAATACTAAAGAAACTGGGCGTAAAATAAACTACTATTTCGTAATCTTGTCACGTACGGTGACGGTGGTGAGGTGAATGAAAGATGATGTTGTTATAGAAGTTTCCTCAGCTAATTATGGTTATTATTTACTATATTGGAGAATCAAGTGATGTGGAAATAATAACACTTTTATAGCAATTTATTGCTATAATTTATAAATTATATAAATTTAAGTTAAGTTAAAAAAATGATTTATTTTGCAGAATTAAAAAGGTGAGAACAAAAAATTTAGTGACTGTAGATATTTAGTTTTCATAAAAACTACGGATAACTTCTTTATTATTCTTACCAAAAAATAGATGCATGAAAACTAAAAATATATTTTTAAATTATGTGTTACTAGAAAAACTTTAGCCAATATAAAATGATATGCGAGAACAGATCATCATCAATTCTTTAACTTCTGAATTTTCTCGCAGCTAATTGAAAATTAGCACTACATCCCTCAAGAACTACCTGTTAACCATTTGCTGAGACAATGTTGCGACTGCTGCCGTTAGATATATTTATTAGGCTACAATGTCTGCTTTTCGTATGAAGATCGATGTTTCTTAGCCGATGTCTTAGATCCGAACATTAAGCATAAGAGTATTCTGGATCTTGTTAGCAAGGAGTTTAGAGGAAGGTCAAATGCCGATGGAACGGATGAATAGAAGAAAAATAGTTGAAAGACTGCATCGTACACCTATTGGTAAAGGCGTTGTACCTAGAGAATGTATGGAGAACGACATTACGTCGCGTTTATTCTTAAACCACGTAAGCGCCAAGAAATCGTTTTTCAGAAAACGAAAAAAACTTAATAACTTCTTTAATATGGGTTTCAAAAGCCATGTTTTGTTGCAAACCTTTTTTTTTAAATTTGTTACTTACAATTAATTGTAGCCAAATCTGTCGCTTACGTGGTTTTAGCGCAAACAACAATCTCAAATACAAAAAATTAAGTGATTGAGACTTTAGACTTTCCAACCTGAAACATAAAAACCATTATATTTTACATGCAAATGTCATTTGTATGCCGCTTACGAGGTTTAGGAAATGGCTTTTTTATTTTTCATACAAACTTGTTAAGATGAGAATGTTATTTTCTACCATAATAACCAAAAAAGTCAATTTCGAAAAAATGGCGCTTACGTGGTTTAAGAAGAAACACGACGATTAGCATTTTTACTTCTGGTTCTCCTAAGGACGGTAGAGCAGGAGCAGGTATATAATCAACTAAGCTAAATCTGTCCTCTAGTCTAAGTTTGGGGTAGTACGTTTCCGGTTACCAGGCAGAATTTCTTGGCTTGCTGAATGCATTGGATTACCTGCTGGAATGTCGGCTGCATGGAGGAAATGTTCTCATTACAATTGAACATATGTACTCTAATCCAGTGCTCGAATGTGTTATAAAACTTAACAGATGTGCCTCGGTTATTGAGGTAACCTTGATGTGGGTAAAAGGACAAATAGGCGCAGCTGGATATGAAGCCAACACCAACGTGCAAAAGGGAGATATGCTGTGAATTTCTGTGAATTTCCAGAACCCAGAGTAGCAATGGGTAACGACCTAATGCGAGCAAAGGTTCTACAATGGCTAAACTATACTATATGGAGACAGGCTCGAATGGTGCTCAAAGAGCACCTTGGCAGAAAGGCCAGTAAGGTGTTTAGATTCAATAGACGTACCTTTAGCTGGATAACTACGTTAGTGACAGGTCATCGAAACTTTAAATATCATCTAGCCAAGATGAAAATCGAAGAAAGTGATACCTGCAGACTGTGCCTGGAAGAGGCTCATCTGGTAGCGAACATTGCGTGTGAATGTCTAGCACTGGCTAGCATAAGTCTTTGGCCCACCGGTAGAAACTTGTTAAATGTGGATGCCATAGGGGAACTAAGTCTTGTACAAATGCTAGCAATTACTAGAGACTTCGTGATGAGAAAAAAGGCCGACTATCACCAGTCGACAGTATGAAATACCTAAAGTCTAGATTAAAGGCTGGTTATAGCACGTGACTTACTGAAAGTAAGGTTGCCGTAAATTAAAAGTCATTTGTTTATAATTATTGGTGACAGAAGGGTGTATATAAGGGACCCATTATAGTAAGGTAGTGATCTGGTTCGATATTCCACCTACATTAATAACAAACAACTATTTGTGAAAATATAATATCTAAGACAATATGCAGTCGTCATCCGAATGAAATTTTTGTGTTGTTTTATAACTGGGAACGAAACATGGATCCATCACAACATACCACAGACCAAAAAACAACCAAAGCACTTGATGTCTTTGGGTAAACGTGCATCAAAGAAGGCTCAGGAGGGTCTGTCGGCCAACGAGAAGTTTTTTTATGCAACGAGGTGTCATTCACATCGTTTACCTTTAAATCTATACATATAACAAAAAAGTAACCCATTTCCGTCTATCTGTCTACCTGCTTTTCATTTGTGTTCGCATCCCGTAAAAAATACTGGATGGATTTTAACAAAATTTTTCATTTCCAAGAGTAAGTGGAGAAAAACCAGTAAAAAACGTAATTTCCCGTTTAAAGGTACTGCAATTTTCGCTTTAAAACTGGGATATTTTAAACAATATTGCGTGACAATAGGCGCCAATTGAAAAAAATTTGTATTTGATTTGTATTTTTACTTTGTGGAATTACATTGTTATTAAAATATGTTAAAAACCTTTTACAGTGCTTTACAATAATTTTTGAAATTTTTCATAAATTTTATCCAGGGATGGGTACCTTTACATGAAGTAAAAACATAACCCAAAACTGAGCACTATAAAAGTAAGAGTCTTACAATTGGTGTGGAATACTTTTAAAGCATAGTCGAGCAAAATACTGTCAGGATGCCACGACGTGGCGGTCACAGCAAGTAGAGAATACGATTACCGGTGAATATTATTTTGGCCACATTTAATATTGATTTGACCTTATTTTAGAAAGAAGAAAGTGTATTATGGAAATGTGTATTCGCTACGACCGCGTCCAGCATATTCTTTACATTTATCCTGTTGCGACTATATCCGGTTTCCAGAATGGCTGGTTGTAAAAGATTTGCGCCAAACGAAGAGGACATCGTCGAAACAAACACCTATTTTAAGGCCGTGACGAAGCTTATCATTTGAAGTGAATACAAAAAAAAAAAAAAAAACAGAAAGACTTTGAACTAAATGTATCGAGCTTAAAGGAGACTTTCTGCCCAAAAAAATTTACTTTATCCAAAATGTCGCGGATTTATCAAATCGCTCTCGCATTTAAAAGAATTTTTGCAATTTTTTTTAACTTGAAAACATAAAATTTATTTAAGGGCTTTAAATGTTAAGCTCTTGTCCACTTCTTTAATTAAAATTCATTTTTGTGAAAGAATTTTGCAATGTCTTTGAAAAATGCCGCAACACTAGACTTAAGATTATTAAACTCTTAATGCAAAAATATGTTCAGCGTCAAGCGAATACAAGGTGTAATAAATTTAAAAGTCACTCTGGGGTTTAAGTTTTCATTATTCCTGCTAACTTATTTTTTATTTCAAAAAATCATCTTCAAATCGAATGGTTACATTTGATTCTTGCCCCTATGTTGCAATACATCTGTTTGTTGCATTCCTAACAACATCTGCAAAATCTTCTTTTGCCAAAAAATTTCGAAAGTTTTGCAAGTTAACAAAAACAAAAATAAAATTGTCCCAATTTTCCAACCATTTTTTAGACACACTTCCGCAACAAAATAAATAGAATAAAAAGAAAAACATGAATTTAATTTTAAGCATCAAAGAACAATTTGGTGCACCACACATGTGTTTATTTTGAAATAAATTCTTCTCCTCATAAACTACACAGACACGAAACGTTCAGTCGTTCGTTTGCTCTTCTTGAGCAAGATTTTTAATAAAAATGAATATTTGTTTTTGTTCTTTTATTTTTTGTTTCAAAATCCAACTGACTGCCACTTGTCCTAAGTGTTTAAAATAAATCATTTTCAAAATTGAATTTAAATGCAATTTTTCTTATTTAATCTTCGAGACAATTTACTTGTGATGTTCGTAGTAGATTCTTCAATTATTTGTTACAACACAAACACTCTCACACATATCTTGATAGTGGGGTTAGTATTGAAAAGGAACTTTAAAAAATTAATCTCTTAAATGAATAAAATTTATATTGGAACAAGTGTATAAATTGTCTTCGGCTAATGGAATTTTATTGAACCGCATAAAATTTAATTATAAATAAATTAGTTCATCATTAATTGCAATAATTATTGCCAGATAATAAAACTTTTTTAAATAAAATACAAGTTTAGGACATCATTCATTACAGGGTAAGAAAACAAACAAAACGAAACGTTTTCTTTCGTTCTGCTTTGTACTTTGTAGGGAGGGGAGTAAAACAAAATCAAAACAGAAACAATGAGAACGATTGTGCGATTTAGTTTTGTACTGTTGTTCAGTCCTAAACCTAAACTTTAAATTCATTTAAACGTACTCTGGTAGAAAAGAAAACAATGAAAATAAAACAAAAATGTTTTGCGAAAAACAAACCCTTTCGCAAACGTTTTCTAAATGATTTGCATTAAATTTATGTTTTTGAGAGATATTGAAAGTCAGCTTTTAAAAATTTTTGATTTTATTGTGTTTATTAGACTACAATAACAGAAGAAGGATAAAAAAATAAAAAAGGTATTCAAGAAAATAAATCATAAATTTAAAATCTTATATCAAGACAAGTAGATAGATAACAAGCCGATTGTTTTGTTTGCGCTCTTTGTCATTCAAAAAGTATTTGTATTATTATTATTTATGTAGGAGGAATATCCAGGCAGGTCACTTCCTTAATGTGTCTATTTTCGATCCCTTTCCGTCTTCAATTAATATAGGCAAACGACTTGTAACTTATGGCAGCCTTACATTCATTGATTCACGTGCTACCACCAACCTTTACTCTTGATTTAGGTGATTTTAAACTGTCGACTGGTAACTGTCGGCCTTCTTTCTCATTACGGATTCTCTAGTAATTGCTAGCATTTGTCCAGAGCTTAGTTCACCCATGGCATCCACTTTTAACAAGTTTCTGCCCATTATCTTATGCTAGCCAGTGCTAGACACTCACACACAATTTGCGTTACCGCCTCAGCGTATTCCAGACCTTGTCTGCAAGTATCATCTTCTTCGATTTTTATCTTGGCATTTTTTTTGGTTTTGCTATATGCAAACCGATTTAAAAAAATTTTGTTTTGTACTTTTTTGTTTGAAACGTTTCCGAGAAGTTTTGTTTGTTTTCATAACCTGATTTATTATATTGACAAACTAATTTCCTTGATTCTCTAAAGCTATAAATACGCTAATGGTTTGTTATACCGCAGGTGGAAAAGGGCATATAAGACTATAAGTTTGATATTCCGTAAATAATTTATACGATATTTAATTCCGACCCCATAAAGTATTCATATATATTCGGGTTGAAATCAGCTTTGTCACCAGAGGAGATGCAGAAAATATAAGCCCACTAATCTCACAGGCATAGTTTCGAAAATTTCGCTAATGATATTTAGCAATATCAGAACTTTCCTTCGAGGCTATAAGCAAATAACCACGTCCACCTATATTTTTTCACTTTGACTTTATTTTTTTTTCGGTTGTAATGATAATCTCTTGCTTTTTTTGTTAAATAAATATTAGACCGCGACCAGTAGATCGCATGGAGTGTATTCAGATCTCGGGAGATCAATAACAGCCTGCGAGGTGCAATTTCTGTTTATTTTAAGGGTGGTAGTAGGGCTTTTCTGCTTTGATTTGTATTAAAGGCCTTTATAGAAAGCAATATACATAGAGTTAGCAAAAAGAGACCCACAGAGTGCCCACTGGGAACCAGAAGCAGTCAAAAAGCACATTGGTTTTGTGCTTTAGTCTGGCCATTATATATTATTATATATTTTCGATAAAATTTTTAATACAATTTTAATTAACAATACAATTTCCATAAATTTTTTTTTTAATTTTCTATAAAATTTTTACAACAACTTTTCTACAATTTTATTTTTTTTTGTAAAAAAAATTTCAATAAAATTTTTACAAAAACTATTTGATAAAATTTTTACAAAAACTATTTGATAAAATTTTTACAAGAAAAAATTGATAAAATTTTTACAAAAATTTTTGATAAAATTTTTACAAAAATTTTTGATAAAATTTTTACAATAATTTTTTGATAAAATTATTATAAAAAATTTTCGATAAAATTTTGATAAAAAATTTTCGATAAAATTTTTATAAATAATTTTCGATAAAATTTTTATAAAAAATTATCGATAAAATTTTTATAAAAAATTATCGCTAAAATTTTTATAAAAAATTATCGATAAAATGTTTATAAAAAATTATCGATAAAATTTTTATAAAAAATTATCGATAAAATTTTTATAAAAAAATTTCGATAAAATTTTTATAAAAAATTTTCGATAAAATTTTTATAAAAAATTTTCGATAAAATTTTTATAAAAAAATTTCGTTAAAATTTTTATAAAAAAATTTCGTTAAAATTTTTATAAAAAAATTTCGTTAAAATTTTTATAAAAAATTTTAGATAAAATTTTTAAAAAAAATTTTCGATAAAATTTCTATAAAAAATTTTCGATAAAATTTTTAAAAAAAATTATCGATAGAATTTTTATAAAAAAATTTTCGATAAAATTTTTATAAAAAAATTTCGATAAAATTTTTATAAAAAAATTTCGATAAAATTTTTATAAAAAAATTTCGATAAAATTTTTATAAAAAAATTTCGATAAAATTTTTATAAAAAATTTTCGATAAAATTTTTATAAAAAGTTTTCGATAAAATTTTAAAAAAAAAATTTTTGATAAAATTTTTATAAAAAATTATCGATAAAATTTTTATAAAAAATTTCCGATAAAATTTTTATAAAAAATTTTCGATAAAATTTTTATAAAAAATTTTCGATAAAATTTTTACCAAAAAACTCGATAAAATTTTAACAAAAAATTTTCGATAAAATATTTACAAAAAAATTTTCTATCTTTATATGTATTAACTCGTATTTGTAATAATGAAGTTGAAATTTGGAAACAAGAGAGGAAGGTATATTTAATATTGTGAAGGATATATAAGATTCAGCACGGCCGAATATAGTACTCTTACTTGCTTAGATATTTAAAGTCAGCGTACAACTTCCGTTATAAGTGTTAATAGTGTAGAAAAAAACTGGCTGGTATTGTGAACAGTAGGCGTGTTACTTCCAATACAAAGTGAAAACAAATTATCGTGTAGCTAGAAGACTATGTGTAGCAACCAACCAGGGTTATGATGTACATTTTTCCTTAAACCACTATTAGAGCGTATAGCCTCCCCTACATAAATGTAACCATAACCGCCAAGTGGTGGACCCTATTACTTAACAGATAAGGACCATCCGGTAACTTATTGGTTTTAAATTGTAATTAAAGTTAGTTTTTTTTTTCAACTGCAGTTAATGATTATTGGCTAATGACAATTACTTGTAGATTGTAAATGAACATTTACATGTAATTAATAAATAGCAATTGAAACTGACCAATTACCAATTACAAGTAATTGTTATCTTACATATATTTGTAATTGACTTTAGTAGCTGATTTCAATGACAATTATTTATAATGTGTAATTGGGAATATTCAATTACACATGACGTGTAATTACAATTGTTGCATGTAACTGAACATGAGCGGTCATGTCTGATATGTCAGAAATTATTATCACTGTGTACTTTTTATAGTTTCTTTAGAATTGATAAAAATTAGAGTAGAGTGTTACATTAAAAAAAAAGAAAAATATCAATCCAAACTGATTACCAGGGAAATTTATTAAATGTTAAAAATCGTACAGCAATAAACCAGCGATAAGATACATGTTGCACAAGCAAACAAACAAACAGAGAAAAATATAAAAAAAAATTGGAAAAGTGAATCGTGTGAACCACAACAACTTTTAAAAATGAATTTTAAAATCAACACAATTGATAAAAATCAAATTGATTATTGAAGGGCTGATAATGAATTCTAAGAATATTTTATTTTTCTTTTTTTTTCTATTTATTTTCCAACTTTTTATTTACATAAAATGAAAAAAATAAGAAAAACAAAATGTGTTTAGAATAAATTGTTGTAAGAGAAAAAAAAAATTAAAAAATAAATAAAATTCGAATTCATTAAATAACACAAAAAAAAAAATCAAACTCATGTAAAAAACCAACTTATGTAAAAACCTATTTCAATTTTATAAAAAAAAAACAAATATTTCTTGTACTTCTCTTCGTGGGTGCCTAAACAATTAGAAACCATTAGAATTTATAATTTCTATTTGTTAGTTAACATTTGATACTTAAAATGCATTTAATGTTGAAGAGATATAGACAGCCAGGCTGACACTCACATGCAATGTATTTAACCAAATAACCAAACAACCAACCAACCACACTCTAAACAAAGTAGAGCACGTGCAAATTATATGTATAAGTAAGTAGTCGTAGTAGATACCACTCGTTCATTTTAGTTTAATTTTTTTTATTCAATATTTATTTGTTATTACTTTTATTGTTGTTGTTTTATTGCAACAATAGCAACATTTCAATTCAATAACAATAATTCAAATAAATTTGCCATTAATGACAAGAAAACATACGAGAATGATAGTGATGACAGGCGTCTTAAAGAGTGCAATCTTTTATTTAAATTTTATTTTTATTAAATTATTTTTTATTATTTTTTATTAAACTTTGTAATACAGTTTGTCTTTATGAAATTATATAAAGAGCACTTGGAAGTAAAACAACGTGGCCATCTGAAAAACAAAAAGTTTAAAAAAATTGAGAAATTTTTAAAAAAAAAATCGAATTTAAAGAAAAATTTCTTAATAATTGTTTTAACAAATTTTTATTTGAAGAATAGACTTAGTGGACAAACACTTTTAATTTGCGGGTAAAACAGGCCTTCGGTTAGCAGTCACAAGGGTATGGCTTCCCATAATCGAGTGTACTGTCAGTCGTTCAACTTACGCAGATAAATCTTATCTTCCACCACTCCAGAAAGCCAGTAAGGTGCTCAGATATAAGAGTAACTTAAGCTGGATAACTGCGCTAGGTCATGGGAACTTCGTATATCATCTAGTCAAGATACAAATCGAGGAAGATTATACTTGCAGACTATGCCTGGCTGAGACGGTAGCGCCCATTGTTGTGAATGTCCAGCATTGGCTACCATAAGATTAAGCACCACGGGCAAAAACTTATTAAATGTGAATGACATAGGGGATCTGAGCCTTGGAAAAATGCTAGAAATTACTAGAGATCTCGTGATGAGAAAGAAGGCCGACAGTAACAGCTGGTGGTAGCACGTTACTCAATGAAGGTTGGGTTGCTCTAACTTACCAATCGGCTGTCTGATATCATTGAAGACCGAAGGGTGTCGAAAGGTGACCCATTCAATGTCCGACGCAGCATCCATATAGGCGCATGTACGCTATCATATAGACGTGCTTAAAGTTTATCCATACAGATCAACGCAAAATGGTGTGGTGGAGGGGTCTTCATTCTTCGACTTGAAACTAGGATGAAATTTTGGCTGCAGCACTGTTCAGCCCTCAATTTCAACTATAAAAAAGCGGCAGGCTGGTTGAGATACCACAAAATATATGACAAAGATACCTAGATTTGTACCGATAGCTAAGCAGCTATAAACTCCTTATCATGTGTCTGTTCATCGTTCAGATAGGTTAGCGAATGCCAGAGATCTCTAGATGAGATGGCGAGATAATCCAACCTGGAACTGTTTTAGTTATCGAGCACACAAGGGTACCCGGGAATACAATTGCGGACAAACTTGCTAGATCTGATACCTACCTTAGGGATCAGGTGATAGACCAACTATTTGGCATCCCGTTAAGCTGCTGTAAAGACATCTTTTAGCAGGAACTACTGGGGGCGGCGCAGACCAGATGGTCTAACAAGGTCACCTTCGAGGTTTTTGTGGCCTCAGAATCACTGCAAGAATCCAAGAAGACGTTGTCTGAACGAGGAGGGTGAAGAACCTCCTCTGTCACTGCTCAATCCTATCTACTGAAAGGGCGGCGTTTTTTAGCAGTCCGAGGCTCATTTATGCGCGCTCCGGGATGGTTTTGCATTAGACCAAGTATGGATTTATAGTAACCCTAAGGATATTCTTGCTCATCCCTCCTTTTAGTTTTAAAGTTACACACCTGATCAAAATAATAGTTACACCGACAAATTTTAATGTCGGTCTTTTAGGTCGTTTTATATTCCTTTCGGAGTAGTTTCCAAACAATTTAATCTTAGTTTCATCACTCTACAAAATATTACTCTAATTTCTTTCACCCTCACGTCCGGACCAATATTTATGTAATTTTTTCAAATTGTAATCTCATCGCCAAATTTTTTTTTCTCAATAAAGGAACTTTTCTGGCTATCCTTTCCGGAAGATTAGCCTTCTGCAAGCGTCGCCGAACTGTTGGAGCGCTAACAGAATTTCCAATTTTGGCAGAAATCTGTTTTGATGACTGGAATGGGTCTTTTGTTTGAAATTGAGACAATGTAATAATTAGGTGCCGTGTAGTAAGCTAAAGTTACCCGAAGGATAGAAAAATCATAGCTTAAAATAAGTCTCCGTTTGGAGGAGTACGTCTCCGTTTACCAGGCAGAATTGCTTGGGCTGCTACATGCGTTGGATCACCTGCTGGAATATCGGGTGCAGGGAAGAAAGGTTCTCATTGCACTTGACAACCAATCGGTTATAAAACGCATGAAGCAGGTGAATACTGACTCTCACTTGACTAATCAATAATCAAAGTACAGTTCGGGCGCTCTTATAAAAACATCCTTTATTAAAAAAATATACATTTTTATTATATACTAATAAACTAATGAATTAATACATTTCAAGAACTGCCTACTACAAAAACAAACCAACTTGTAGTATGAATTGCTAACAATTACAGTGCAGAGTTTTGTCGACAACAAACAATGAATGAATTAACATGGAGGGATTTTTTTCTCTCTATTTTTTTTTTTTTTGATTTTCTCCATTCATTTATTATTTAAATTTTCAAGAAAGAATTGCAATGTAATAATGTCGATGTTGTTGATTACATTTGTTTAATTCTTAAAGCCATACAAGCAACAATCAACCAACATAATCGACTACACATGATCAAACGATCAGTTAGACAAGCAAACAACAACAAATTTAAAAAAAACATTCAATATTCACTGATGGTTTAAATTTCCACTTACAACTTAAGTAACGAAGAGTTTAACCATGATGACGACGACGGCAGCAATAAATTAATAATAAAAAAAAATTGCAACAAGAAAAAACTTAAATGTGTTTTTTTTTAATTTTTTTTTTTGTCATCAACCATTAAATCTCTTTGTATGATTTCAATTTAAATTAACTTGTAGTTTTATTTGTTTAACTACTTTTTATTTTTATTATTATTTTTATGATAATTCGTGCATTAAGTGGTTTTGCACAGTTTTAATATTCACCATTTGCAACAAGACATTTAACATTTTATGAAGAAATAAAATCACAAACAACTTGAGAATATTAAATTACATTTTATTTTATTTCATTTTATTTTATTTTATTTTTCCTCCAACTCCAACTTCATGCAACCAACCAACCAACCACATTTATTGGTTTGTTGATTTGTTTTTCCACGAACCTAAACAGAGTTTGAAATTCATATTGATTGTGATTGGAAGATTATTTATTGTGGCCACCTTAGATTTTGCGAAAGCATTCAAATTAAATGCAACAAACACCACTTTGTAGTTGGTTGCTTAAACTGCAATAATTTATATCCTGGATTTGACATTTTCAACACAAACAAAAACATACCAAATCCATAAAAATGTAACTAAATAAATAACCTGCTAACAACTTTGGAGGTGTGTTGTATGGTACATGGACAAGTTGAAATCAATATACTGTTGTACTAAATCCTATTTGACACTAAAATGAATCACAGAATTTTCCACAAAAAAGAGAAACTGGACTTTAATGCTATTTTATGATTTTTCATCGCGTTGTAAAATGTGCCATTAGAAACGGTTTTAAAAGGCCATTACTAACTACCCAGTAGACAGGGGTTGAAATATGGAAATAGAGTTAAATTAAAAACAAGTAATAGCGCTAAATTGGACCTTGCTGAATCTTATATGTATACCCTTCACCACGGTGATTACCGTTTTTCAGAAGGAAAACGAACCCAAATATTAACTCCAGGTATAGAGGTATAGAAGTTTAAGTTGCAATAAAACAACGATGGATTATTCGATTGACATGAATTTTATTTATCCGAAAGATAATCTTGTGGCATTACATTTTAAATATGATTTCTGGCGTGGATGTCCAATCTGGACTTCCAATTTTCGATGACCCATGATTCCACCACCCCATAAAGCACACCAAACAGTCAGTTTTTCTGGATGAAACGGTGTTTCGAGGATTACCTTCACTCCAAATGCGGCAGTTTTGTTTGTTGTTGCCACTCAACCAGAAGTGCGCTTCATCGCTAAACAAAATTCGCTTATGAAAATCGGGAACAACGGTAATCTCGTTTTTTTGCAATTTGCAAGCGTTGTTCAGGCCTGAGTCTATCCATGATGAATTGCCAAACCAAACTGAGAATAAATCACTTGGCAGCTGTTAAATCGGTCGCCATCTTGAAAAGTAATGCCAACTTAAAGTTCTATAACTCTATAAAAAAACACCCTTAATGAGGAAGTCCCATCCCAATTACCTGGATTCTTTAGAAAATATATTTAAACTTAAATGCGGGCAGACGGGCATTGCCCAATTGACTTCTCTATGAATAAGAATCCTGAATCGAGCAGATGCCTTTTACAAAATTATGTGCCTTACGTTATTTGTATCCCTGCAACTTCAGCAGTAGCCGAAGAAATGTTTATCAAAGCAGGGTTCATTATTTCAGATAGACGATCAAGCTAAAAACGGAAATATATTGATAATCATTCGATCGATCTAGAATATCGATAGTTTTCCAAGCAACAACCAAAAATATCGAATGCGGTGACATTCGTTAGTTAGCCAGTTCTACCATTAAGTCAGTATGAGCTGTATTCATAAAACATAATTTTTATCTATATACATACAATTAAATAGTAACTCATTTCCATCCGTCTGTCTTTCTTTTTTTTTGTACGTATCAGTTAAAAATTGCTAGATGGATTGTAACAAAATTTTGTGAGGTGAGGTACCTTAGTATCCTGATTCCAATATAGGATACTTTTTTTTCTGTAAAAATATTTTATTAACAAGAGAAAGTGGGAAAAAGCAGTGAAAGTACGCCGATTTTTTTACAGATATAAAAGTACTGCATATTTAAAGGCAATTTCTATTTTTGAAGGCGGGATATTTTCAACACTGTTGCGCAACAGATGGCGCTGTTTTAAAATAATCAGAAAATAAATTGAAAAAGGGGTATTTTAAACACGGTTGTGCAATAGATGGCGCTTTGATAAAATAATTACAATTACAATATGAATTACTTACTGCCAAATAGCCAATAGAATAAAATTTACATTTGATTCATATTTTTACTTTGTAGAATTACATTGTCATTAAAATATTTTAAACAATTTTTTTACAGATCTTTACAATAATTTTTAAAATTTTTTATAAATTTTATAACTTTATCCAGGGATGGGTACCTCTATATAAAGTAAATACCTAAGAGTCTTAAAATTTGGTGAGGATTACTGTCACAGTAAAATCGACGTCAGGACTTGTGGCGACAAGTAGTTTAAAAATAAACTATTAAAAAATTTCATATAAAATGTTTTAAAAAAAAACTTTTGAAAACAAAATAAATTTTTACGAAATCTCTTTAGTTATTAATAATTCATTGCTATAAAATTTTTTTATTTTGTTTATTAAAGAGGGATTAAAAGTTTTCTGTACCAATTTGTTTTACAAATTTAAACTCAAAAGCCCAAGAAATCATGCTGAGTTTGTTGGAAGTATACAAACAGAGCAACGCATTTTTGTTAACACCTTGTGCCACCCCAGGGTTTTAAGTTTTTTTTTTTTTTGTTATTCTCCTTTTAATTGAAGTGATCAGGTTGCTCTTAAATTGTAAGCAAAATGCATGTGTGCCTGTGTGAGTGAGGACTCTCCTGACAAGAGTATTTTACTTTAATTAATTAAAATGCGTTGAAAGAAATACAACATTGTTTATTTACATTTGTAACATTTGAAAAATAATTTTTTATTTTATTTTTTAATCAGAGTGTAAATGAAATTTACAAGTGATATTTCATATTTCAACTCAACAGCAGTAATTAGAATATACGAACTTGAGCCTACCAAGTATAATTTTTATTTATAAAGAATTTATGAGATCTTTTAATCAACAAAGATCAATGACTTTTTCTAGTTGTGCTAGTTGTAGTCTTGTGTAGTCTAAGAAGCTGTGAATTAATTTGTTTAAATGAAATACGATTTTTTTTGTTAATGAGTTTGTATTTATGAGTAATTCTGTAACTTTGTCTTTAGCACGAGGGTGGTCGCAGAGCTACAAGGCCTGGGGTGTTGATAGAGACACTGAAGAACGAAAAAATGAAAAATTGCCGTTTACTTTTTGAAGATTGATTCTACTACTCGCTTGTTACTTAGAGTTCCTTGACGCCCATAAGAGCAAGCCGTAGGCACAATGAAAAATGCATTTTGAGCTCCACTAATTTTTTATTAAAAAGTTAAATTCATAACGGAAGATTTTTAAATAAACTATTTTCCGACAGTAAAATAGTGCTGTAGCATAAGTGGTTAGCACGTTGACTACTAAGCAATGGTCACGAGTTCAAATCTCAGACGTGGCAACATCAATTTTTCTAATATGTATTAATTTTTCTTTATAATAATGCATATCGCAGCGCCCTCCTTCGCCGGTATTACCACATAGCACTAAATCGCCGGCGAAGTAAAATAATTATAAATTGGCTATGCTAGCTTCGAACTAATTCGCCTAAATAACACCAGAGGAGCTGCAATACTGTTCTAAAAATAATCATAACGTGCAATTGCAGTGTTGCCACAATCGAAGCTTTACTAGTACTAACCATCTGACTTATCTACTACTATCCCTTTCCAAAGGAAGTACCACTGTTAATGCATTAGAAATTTATTTCGATATCGTAATTCAGTTCGGAAATAGTGAAATGCAATATTCTGTTTAGTGATAAGGCTATATTTTTATCAATTCGAAAGCTGTTGTTGTATTTTGAATGAGAAAAATTCTCAAGAACTTTTCCAGGTCATTGCTACAACCACATAATATCACTGTTTGGACCCCTGATATAGTCCAGAAGAAACATTGTTCTCAACAGCTCGTAAAATAATCGTCTTACTAAAGGAAATACTGTGCGAACGCGTTTGTAATGGGTGATTTTTCAAGACCTTTCGGAATGGATTTAAAAAAAATCTGGAGTGGCCTACACTCAACATTAGCATACATCAAGGAAATAGATATTTTTATGGATATATAACATAAAAAATAAAAGTTCAAAATGTATTCGAATCAAAAAATAATTATTTTTGGTTTTGGGTGGTAAACTACTCCCGATTATGCCCACAAAATTATTCAGATCTTCATATACACATACACATACTGAATTTAGTTTTGATATGTCAAACAGAATGACCTGTAGAGCCATCACAATAAAAGAGTCATACACAACCACCCACCCACCACAGACATCGCGAAAATAATTTTGACTATTTTTCAGTATGCAATAATTCGGTGGACCTCAAAGCGCATAGATCCGTTAATATCCGGACATTGATTTTTCACGATTCCTCTACTTAACCCACACTACGTCGATAGAAAGATCTATAAAATTCAACCCATTCTAAAAGGTCCAATTTTGGAATACTCTCTGTTCCTCACAGAAAGTTGGTAGAAAATAACCCGTTACCTCGAAATGGTCCAGTCAATTGGGTACCAAGATAGTGCGATTTAACATGAATTATGTTTTCTCGGGTTATTTTATTATGCTTTCTGGGGTTATTAAATCTGTCAACGCCCTGGATGCGAATAGCGTTACAAGTAGCAATTTCAGAACATTTCTGGAAGGACAATGTTTTCTCGCCTTCTTTAATAGCTGGAGACTATCTAAACTCCCGCCACTCCCTCGGCGGCTGTCCTCGAATTGGAACAACACACCGAACTAAATATCGCCATTTGTGTGATTTAGTTCCACTACCTTTATGGGCCGCCCCTTTTTGACCACAAAGTCATCCGGTAAATCATCCCTTAAATAACTTTAAAGTCACTCTTATTGAGTGATAGTAGCCTTTTGAATATACAGATAGATAACGTGGTAAAACGATATGCTTTCTGAAGCCTACCAGAGATTTGCAATGAAAAGAGAAATCTGCTTTGAGCCAGAAATCAGTTTTTTCCTTAGCATATCTAGTGGATATGCCAAAGGAGAGTTCTTTATCTTTCTCCTTAAACATACTCGTACATACCATGTAACTGTTGGGGATAACGTATACTTCTACCTGAAAGATTGTCGGCTATTTGTCCATGAAAATGGCCCCGAGAATACCGCCTCCCGTGTCATCGTTAGCTGTCAGCCTTCTACCTCATCACGGGATCTCTCGTTAGGGCTATTTTTTTTTTCTAAGGCTAAAGTCCCCCACAACCACCCACATTTTTTCTTACACAGAAAAAAGTTTTACCACCAATTAAAGGTTTTAATTAGTTTTAAATTAAAGTTCAATTAAGTTTTTATTTGATTCAAATAAATATTTGTTTAAAACAGAACAAAAAATATTCCTAATTAAAAAATTAATTGAATCAATTAATTATTTAATTAAATTTTAGTCTGAAACTAATTAAAAACTTTAATTAGTGAAAATATTTTTTTTGTGTATACGTGTCTGCCAGTGGTCCAAAAGACTAATGGTGAACAGCCTCTACCAAGCACATTCTGCAAAGTACCCTTTTCTTAATTTTTAATGCTAGTCAGGTGATACTTGAAGTTTGCACAACTTTTCACTATAGCAGTTAACCAGCTTAAGGTATTACGATTATAGTCCATCATCTTTTTGGCCTTCAGGCCGACGTGTTAGTCTTTAGTGGGAATCGAACCCACATCTCCAGACTGATAAACTAGCACTACAGCTACCAGGCTATTGTGGAACAAGATTAACGTGAGTACCTGCCTACTCGGCCTAACCTCACGGTGGTCTTACCACCGAGTGAAACTTAGGCGTAGACTAGCGCCCCCATTGTGTAGTATAACAACACTTTACGATTGCCACCAATCGCTTTTTGTGTGTGATACAGTCACAATCAGTAGCAATTTATATAATATGGCAAGCCTAGATCCACATTATAACCTCTTGCTTAGGGGTTTGGAGACTATCCAAACCCCTGTTGAGAGTGCAACAGCACACTTGATCGACCTTGCACCTTACCTACATAAATCGATCTTAAACCACAACCACCACGTGACCCCCGAAGGGGACCTCACCAATAACCGGTCACAGAGAGGATAGGCTCTCTGTGGGGCCACCGATTCCCGTGGTACCAGTCCTTTGGGCACTGGTCGGGCCTCGAAGAGGACCCGCAATGTTTATGGCAGACCTTTTCTTCCAGATTTAGGCTCTAGGAACCCTAGCGTCTGGTGCCCCTATTTTCCCCGAGTGGACCGCGTCAAAGCATTTACCATATTCCTGCAGTGACAATTGGAACCCCCGGGGGTAACAGCTACCAGGCTAACTGGGAAAACAATACAGTCAAAAATTTTTGTATCAAGTGACAAAAGGAATCTCGAAAAAACGTTATCCTTAATCAAATTAATCCGCCGTGCACTCTTGTGCAGTTTCGATGTCAAAAATACACGACTTAATATTCAAATTGACACCGCTTCAACTTTACAGGCCAGATTTGGCTTTCAGACTCTATTTGCTGTTTTCGATTTCTTCAATGAGGAAGGAGGTCATCTGTGCAACAGAAGCCGCTTTTAGATAACTTTGGATATTGCTTTGCAGTGATTAAAAAAAAAGTTGAAGATAATCTACATGAAGTGTTTCGAGCCAAAAGTAGACAATGTTAAAAATAAAAAAACTACAAAAAAAATTAATTATAAAAAATATATTTCTTTATGTTTCTGTAAAGGCTTAGTAATTGACTTCCCCTTGGATACATGCATCCAACAATTTATTAATTCAAACTGCACCTTTTTTAACTTCTTAAGCGGATCATTAAAATTTTAAAAACAGCATTAAACTGTTCTGTTTGTTACATGATTTATATCACGTCAATATGATTTAAACAGCAAATAAATGTTGCTCTAAAAAGAACAAAAAGATTAATGAACTCCTAAGTCAAATGCAGCACAAATCTACTCTCCAGCACACTCTGATCCAATCTACTCTGCTCTACTTTCTACAATCTACACAATCTACATCTCATGTTCATGTTGTAAATTTTGTTTATTTGTTAAAAAAAAGTTTTCAAAATGTTCCATAAGATTAAAATTAAAAACATCTAAACAATTTTGAAATGGTAATTGTACGGTAGAGGGTTTTTCTATAGGGATGGGTAATTGATCGTGAACTCCAGTTCTTTTTTAACCATCTTGGAGTCATCAGATTCCTTAAGCAATTACCCATCCACCTGTATTTGAATCGAGCTTATAATCTGGAGCATTAAATTTTTGATGCTCACAATAATTTGCACTTTCCAAATTGAATATGACTGCGTATGAGACATGAGGTTAATCATGGTTAAGCTGCAACGTTGCACTTTCTGTACAAGCAATAACCAGGCATGGTTATCGCTTGTATCATTCGGTGAATAAAATCTTGAGATGCGACGACCTCTTTTGATTTATGCTTTTTTCTTTTGATTTATATAATTTTAGCCTATCTACCTGTTTCAATTGGAAAACCCTTTTAATGTAATTGGTTTTATTTTTGGTGCTTTGTTTAAAATATTTAAATAGATTTTAATTTATCAATTTATCAATTTAGCTGCATGTTTTGTATGTTACTTTTTTAACAAACAATATAAAAATATAATGAAGCACAAACTAAATCCCAAGATCAGTTCTTCTCAATCATGATGAATGCCGACGAACGATCGTCGAACCTTAAAATCATTTAATCATTATGAATAATTAAATTATACAAAAGTGACTGAACAAATGAAATATAGGAGGATTTGTTAGGAAGTGTTATTTGTATTTTAAGCCAAAATGGAAAAGAAGTCATAAAAATGGAAAAGATATTTTCATTTTCTACTCCAGAAAAAAATGTTTGACCCAAAATAATTAAAATTTCCAATTACCTTAGAATATTATTTTGTTCCTTCTGAAGCAAGTATATTTTTGAATTAATCCAAAAACCTATTCACTCCTATCGCAAATTATTATTCCCATGAAAAACTCCCAAATTTTCTATCGTGAATGATTCCAATAACAAATTTATATGAATTTCACGGTTGAAATTATTCACGATAGAAAATTTGGGAGTTTCTTCATGGGAATAATTATTCGCGATAGGGGTGATTAATTTCTTATTTGAAACTAAATACAAATTTTTCTGTTCATATAAGTAACCTCAAAGGTTGCTCCGGTGAGCTAATAGATAATGTGCTAATCTATAAGTCAAGAGTTGTGAGTTCGATTCCCACGAAAGTCTCTATTCTGTTCCACTACAATGTCGGCAGGAAGGCCAGAAATATGCTTGGTTATAATCGGGGTATCTTAAATTAATTAACTGCATGAGTTATATGTCATGGAAACTTTAGGTAACATCTGGCCAAGATTAAAATCGAAGAGGGCGATACTTGCAAACAAAACCGATACAAACAAACAGATTTATTAGAAGTAACTCGACCCTTAACTCAGCTTATTAAAAATTTTAAAAATATTTAAACTACGATCCCTATAGAAACACTGACGGTGGCCTTACCACTGTATAAAAACAATGCCCATTTTGAGCATAGAGACACAACAATTAGAACGTGCCTGCCAGTGTCATGCTCATAACCCTGGTGTAGTAGTTGTGTCTCTATTGAACTGTAATAGCACACCGATCTAAATCATCCTTCCTGCATAGCCACCACGTATTGCTCGAAAGGCCGGTTCCCGTAAAACCAGTCATTTGGAAATTCGAAGTTTCATATCTTCCAGTTTCAGACCCCGTGCAAGCCTCGGGTACTGTCGTCAATGTATTAAAGTAACTCGATACCTAAAATTCGACTAAAATTAAGAGATATTGCTTTTCCTGGTCGGACATCAGAGAGGTGATTCCCACCCAACTGACAGCAGTCGCTATGAAAGATATTTTTGTTTTCTAAAACCGGATGGATTTGATTCAGTATAGTCTTCTTGAGACGAGTGCTAGATGAGTTAAAGTGCATTAATTCAATTTTGATAACAAAAAATAATATCAGAAAAAGATATGGGCTAGTTAGTGCCCCATTTGATCACAATTGGTGACTGATCATCATGTGACTGAATCAGTAGATTTTCAAAATTTCTTTCATTACGATCCTTTATTATTTCTTCGCCTGCACATAACTGCGGAGGTAACAAGGACTCACCAGTCTGCTCCAAAAATAAAACACAGGAGAATGTGTAGCATTTTTTTAATCCTCCAGAAGACAGTAAAACACAGGAGAAGTTGAAGCATTTTTTTAATCCTCCAAGAAGACAGTAAAATCGGCAAAAAAAAAATTGTGACTAAGCCTTGTTATGAATGAAAAAACAACAACAAATGTTATTGTTATTGGGTTAAGAGTAACACTCGAGTTTAATCCACATACAAAAGGTACGACTAAAAGAAAACTTTTCATTGTAACACGTTGGGTGATCTTCGCGCCGGTTAAGTGCAACTTAATAAGGTCTTGAAGAAAAATACGGGATAGTTTTGGTTAGGAAGGGTAATGGTAGTTAATTATAGATACCTCCACTCGAACACCTACTGGAGACCTCTTGATGAAAAACTTCTATAGGTTAGGATTTTGCTGCTAATTTCAAGCCACCTTCACTCACAAAATTTATTCTTCGAGAGAACCCATAGATATTAATTTTTGAATATTCTCTATTATCTGCTTTTAAGCTACCACCTGATTTCCAAAACGATTCTGACTTTGTACTTGTGATATCGGTTAATCTCTGGTGCAATTGTTTGTTCAGACAACGCAGGCTTTGGTCTTGCAATCTCCCGCAACGTCAGATAATGTGCACCAGCTCATCTATGTTCCTGTCCAACCTACAAAAATCCGAAGTGCTATTACAACATAGCTGGTTCCTACTCTAACCGAACAATAAAATATTTCTACACTTTTAGCGACCCCAGGATAAGCTTTCAAGGATAAGCCAAGACATATGGTGGCATTTGGTCCTTCAAACCTTGCAATCTTCTCTATCTCTCTAGGACTGATCAGTTCTACCTTTATTTAACGTGTTGAATTCTCTTTAATACTCACTGAACCGTGGTTTTACCATTCCCTCCTACATTGCAGAACCCAAAAATCCCCTTTGACCTGCTAACGAATCTTAAATACCCTTGTTCTTCATTGCATCAAGAGCCCTTCTACACTTGCCTATCAAAAGACACTATGGCTGTTCAAGGTCTCCAGTGCTGCCTAACTATCGACATAATTAGCAACCTCTTCACCTCTAGTGAAGTGCACAGACACTAAGCCTATGGCTTCCAAAACTTCTAAAATCTCGGCGTAAAACTAACTAAAGTTGTCCGAAAGCCTATGCCAACTCTGAGTGTCCGTACGTCATAATTATACACCAGGCTCCAGAGTTTACAAAAAAGAAAAATAAGAAAAACGTAAATTTTGCAAAAGTATGTGAATCTCGAAAAATGTAACATCAGTGAATTTAATCCAACATTGCGCCGACTTTTTAATGAATAATGAGAGTTGGATATCTCTCTGTCGTGCACAACATTCGTTGCAAATTTCAGAACGTGGTCGATAGATTTTTAACCACTGACTCATACATCTTCTTTTTTTTCGATTAAGGAAATTATACTTTACCTAATCTAAAGCAAACACTTTACTTTCGCTTCTTTGGACTAGTTATCCTTATTTATCAATAATATGTAAAATAAAGTATAAAGAATCTTTTCACCGAATATTGTACTTTAACACAGAAATGTTATGAATAAATAACACCTCCGTCTTACAACACCCTCTTATATGTATGTCTAGCATCGTCATAAACAACTACGTAATTATTCTAATACATCAAACAAAGCATCGTCTGAGGGACTCATTAATTTTCACGTACAAATTGCAAGCAGTAAAAAATAGAAGGTTGACTGAATGAAGAATGAGTTCACGAAAAAACTACTTCAATCATTAGTGTTGCTGTAAAAACTGTTGAAAAATAAATCGTTTTTGCAACTCAGAGAGAATTATTATCGACAATTATCGTCTGTAAATCAATTAAATTTAATTATTCTTTTTTCTATTATGTTATTTTAAATTTTTTGTTACCCGTATGGCCTTTATGTTGCTTAGGTTTTTGTCGTTTTTCATTTTACCAAACACAAATGATTTTGCAATAATTATTAGTGGATGTCAATGAGGTTATTATAAAGACGGGCAGTCCTGCTAATGGCACGAAAAATGCCATTGTTTCAATAGATGCTGCGGGTGTGCTGAATACCTTGCATTCGAGAGGATCAACTGTCAATGAATCTACAGTCTGATGATCTATGTTTAAGTTGGAGCAACATCAGGAGTTGTGTTGATTTTGAAAGCACTATCGGTGCTAAATTGTACAAACCTGAAACTTAAGAAAACTTAACAAGAAAATACAAGGCGGTGAAATTGATCATCATAGGCGCCTAGTTAAAGTGGCCTTAGCGTCCGATAAATATGGCATCAAATTAATAGTGCAAACTGTACAAGTCATCAGTTATTTTATTCAATCATAAAGTTTTAAAATCAGTGAAAGGTATACGTAACTGTTTTGGGTATTCCTCCACTCTATGACAATGTTTTTGACAGATCTTGAAATTAGTTGACATTAAGCTATTATTGCCTGGTTCACTATTAACACTATAGGAATTGAAAGTAAAACATAACTTGTCACGTTAATAGGTCTTAAGCGAGCGAACCGGTTCGAGTTGTAGCACTTTCTTTGAAAGATACCTTACGCTTTCACCTGGTGATGACCAAGGAGGCGATCAATTATCAAATGATACTCTGTGATAGATCTAGTTGATGATTCCTCTACTTAAAAGTCACGATTTAAAGCTTCTTGTACCACCTGTAATTTGAGCAATCATAGGATGAGTACCATTGAAATAATTGTCACCAATTTCGCACTAGATTAATTCTTTCACGGGTTGAATGACATGAGGCACAGACCCTGTTGGAAGCACAAGTTGTGCACATCAATATCGCCCAATTTAAGCGGTAACAAAGTTGTTATCATGACGCGACATGTCGTGATATCGAGCACTAGTAACAGCTCCATGCTTGGCCAACCTCATTTTTGAAGAAATACGATCCAATTATGCATCCACTCCGAAATATGCACCAATGTGGATGCAAATGATTTTCGACGATCACCTCAAAAGCTAAATTTTTTATGATTAACTTAAGCATTAGATAAATGTTTACCCGGAAGAGTAGACCACATTGGCTGTGTCTCGGTCTCGGGTGTAACCTACACGGTTAGAAAACAGTGCAAAATTATTTCGGTTTACGGCTAAACACTGCTAAACAGTTCTTTGAAGTGGTCACATGATTGAGCTTGTGGTCGATTGTGAGTAATTTAGGTACTCAATGCTCGTATAGCGCTTTTTCTTCAGTAAGATGCCTATAAATAAGGTCAACTACTTTACGCAGTTTCATGGATTTTATCGGCGATTTCTGGCCAACATTTGTCAACAGCCATACAACGGAATTCAATAAACCATTTTCTTACAGTTGGGGTTGATGGTGTAGAGTTCTCATCACCCCGTGCATAATGTCTTGGCGACTTTTAAGACCTTGACGGTAATGCATACCTTGAAGCGGATGGCGGTACAAGTCCTCGAGGCTTGCACGCGAGCTGAAACTGGAAGATAAGAACTCTCAAGGTCTAACTCTCTAATCCATGTGACAGGTTATTGGTGAGGCCCTACGCGGATAATGTGGTAGCTGCGGTTTGGACCATAACCGCAGGAAAGGCGATTCAGTCCGGTGTACTCTAGCACTTTAATAGAAGTAATCAATAATCTGGCGGGAGTTTAAAATTGTAAACTAGTGGCATCAGCATAGTCCGTCCTGCCAGCCATGCTTTAAAGTTGCAACTTTTTGTCTTGCTATGCCCAACGAGGGCGTTATTTATTACATCATATTCACCCAGCGGTAAGACAAAAGTCAGGTTAGGACGTTAGGCACTTACGTAAATCACAATATGCAGAAAAAAATTATTGTTCTTTTTTTTATTAAACGAAATTCGAAAAAACTTCAAAATTCAAGTGGTATTAAAGATAAACTGAAAGACACAACATGCAAAATATTAACCGCAGTCCATTGATAATGTACGGCAGCAAACTTGAGCAGCTTCGATATCAAATTTCTTTCAGTTTTAAAATTTTGATTACATGCGTAAGCGGCAAAAGAATTCCGTAGGGAGGTCATTTATGTAGCAGAAGCCTCGGTACTTTTCGAAATCTTACGTTGCAGTTGTGTTCACATAGTTCAATAATAAATGCTGGATGAAGTGTATCGAGCTAAATGAAGACCGTTGAAAAATAAAAAGACGAAAAAGGAGGAATTAAGCTGACACACGGTTGTATGATCTGGCAACTCTATTATCATCTCAGCTCAGTTTTTAATATTCTGTTTAATAACGGATCTCCTTTTTGGCTCAATAAGAAGGAAAATAAGCATTTGTTGTGAGAAAAGGAGGCATCCCTACGAGACCTCCGTTTGGTGTGCTTCAAACCCAAGTGGTATCATTAATCCTTACATCTTTCAAAATTATACCTTAAATGATGAGCGTTTTTGAGCTACGAAAACTAATCATTTTGGTCAGCAATAGATAATATTTGTTACTGAAAATATATTTTCCCAGCAGTTTCATGTTAAAATTTTACAACGACCTTATAAGTCAAGCTTATGGCATCATATATTCGACTCGTTTTACCTTTCCGTTTCTTAATGCACATAATTACTACTCTCCTTTTTTACAAAAAAGCTACGACTGCCTTTTGATATCTGATCACTTTTTTTTAACTATTAATTTCCAAACTGATCATTTAAGGAAAACCAATTTGCATGCCGCCATAAATGTTGCATCTCAAAAATTTAGAAAAAAAAACACGCACTCCGAAAACACACATTTGTAATAATTTTTTTTACATTCGTCGTTAGTCCAAAGAGAAACGAATAAAAATGTTATTAATGCTTCTCTTTTAACTACTGTTTTTATATTAGTTCAAGACATTACAATTCAGTCTTTCTGTCCACAACAATTTGTTTCTCAGTCGTGTTGCTTTTAAAAAATTTATTGCATGATAGAAGTGGCTGGCGATGCGAAAGCCAAGTGTTTCTTCATGTTTTACTTAAGTTTTCTTTTTTAGCATTCAGCAGTTGCCGTTTTGGTCTTAAAATAAAAATAAAAAGAACCTCAAGGGGTTTGTCTATCTGTCTCAGTTGCATCTGAAAGTAATTTGTCTAAAAAAAATTCGAAGTGTTTTTATCGTTTAAGAATATTTTTTTATATGTGAACTAAGCACCAATTTGATGGTTTAAAAATAAACTGTAAAATACACCGCCATACGCTCTCTTAAAAACTGGTCGAATCAATGAATTTATACTGAAATTGTCTTTATGAAGTAATACTCGTTTTAAAATAGGATCGTCAGCAGTGAAAAAAACGTTGTTATAGTTTTATTGAAAAATTTTAAACAGTGATTAGATCAGGGTGGCCTTAAGTACTTTTTATTTATGAGACTTTTAATGTATGAGACCAACAACCTAATTTTTTACTGTTTTCAAACAGCAACAACTAAAGTGGAAGTTATGTGAAACTTAATATAGGATCCACATTATATATGGGGGGCTATCCGCTCCGTCTATATTAATTGTTAGCATTTTCCAAGGCATCTACCTTAGCTGATACTTGAAGTTTCCATCACTAACGCAGTTATTTAGCATAAGGTACTTATTTTATATAGCACCTTACCGGCCTTCTTTTAAAGGGACACCATTTGAGCCTCTGTACATGTAGTATGTACATCCTCCACCTTTATCGGTTTACAAAGTACACTTATTGTAGCAGCTTCCCTTGAATTTGTTCATTACCCAGTGCTACTCTGGGTTCTGGTCCACAAAAATTCACACCAGGAACCCCCTTTTGCTATTTCATCTGCTGCTTCATTCCCAGCTGTGCCTATGTGTCCTTCAACTATTATCAATCAATTTACCTCATTAACCGAGGCACATCTGCTAAGTTTTAAAACACATTCCTGCACTAGATAAGAGTACACGTGCACTAATTGTCAAATGCAATGAGAACCTTTCTTTCATGCATCTGACTTTCAATGCATGCAGCAACCCAAACTACTCTGCCTGGTAAACAGAGGCGTACTCCTCTAAACGCAGACTACAGGTTCAGCTCAGCTGAGTATCCACCTGCTCCTGCTATACCGTCCATAAGAGAGGACCATCAATAAAAATGCTGATGTCGTTCTCCATACAATCTCAGTGTATAACACCTTCCGAAATGTGTTTCCCATGCAGTCTTTCGACTATTTTAGATCTACTGATGCGTTCCATCGGCATTTCAGCGTCCGCAGCCTCCTTACTAATGGGCAGAATACTCATATGCCCGACGTTCGGTCCAAAATCTATGCCAAATGGCGTCGTTCTTCATACGCAAAGTTGTAACCTTCGACCTAATGAATATAGGTAAGTCTAACGGTAGTAAACACACTATTACCTTAATTGCCTGTGTTGTGGTGCGCATAAAGACGTACACTAGCGCCCCCACTGTGTAGTAACGGCACGCCCTACTATAACGTGCCCTGTGTAAGAGGCACTATATTTGCATTTTAGGTCACAGTGAGTAGCAACTTTTAGAACATGGCAAGCCATGGACCCACGTTCTAACCTCTTGCTTAGGGGTTGGAGACTATCCAACTCCTTCTGTTGAGTATGCAACAGCACATTTTGATCCACAATGCACCAACCTTGCATACATCGATCTTAAATCACAGCCACCACGTGTACCCCCGAAGGGGACCTCACCAATAACCGGTCACAGAGACGTGGCTACCGATTCCCGTGGTACCATTCCTTTGGGCACTGGTCGGGCCTCCACGAGAACCCGTGTTATAAAACAACAGATTTTTTTTCCAGATTTGGGCTCCAGGAACCCTGGCGTCTGGTGCCCCTATTATTTTCAACCGTGAGCACCGCGTCAAGGCATTTGAGAATGTAGTGCAATGACAATTGGTACCCCCGGGGGAAACTCACTAGAGACCAAAAAAAAAATCAAAATATTGGATTTTTTCTGCTAAACATGGACCAACGAACGCCTAGATTACACACGGCCAACAAGTTCTTCGCCACAGCTGTTCGGGATTCTCATTCTCACTAATTACCTTAAAAAAAACAGTAAAATATTTACCGGAAAATGCTATCTCTACAGATTTAATATTGCTTAAGCGTCCCCACATCTAGTGAAGAAAAGCGTGCGTGTTTCATCAAGACAACGCACGTACTATGGCAAAAAGCATGAATTGGGCTACGAACTACTTCATTTGAGCAATTTCTTTTAATAACTCTCGTATAATAAGTTTTTATTTATTAAATGTGTTCTTCTATTTTTAATTTATTCATTTTGAATCCATTTCACAGATTTCCAATATTTAATAGATTTAATTTTTTTTTTTTTTTTTTGTTATTTATGATGAGTAATTTATCATCAATTTGTGTTGCAGTTTTAACGATCAAAATACAATGCTGGCAATCATTCATTAATTCGATCTAAATGGCATATCATTGTCATCAGTGCAAAACATATGGTTTCTATTTATATTGAAAAAAACATAAAATGATCAGAAATCTTTATTATTACAAGCTGAAACGCTGTTCAACAGACAAACGTTCGCCTTACACAAAAAAAAAAACAAAAAAAACACAGAAACTATGAGCCATAAAAATTTATAGAAAAATAACAAATCGTACAACAACAAATATTGTTTGATTTAACGCACAAAAAAGCAACAACAAAAATTTAAAAAATAATAAAAATTTAAAAAAAATAATAATAAAATATTACATTTAAATCAATACGTGCCATCAGCAAAAAATTATTAACAACAATTTTTGTATTTAAGCGAATCGAATCACAGATCAAAACATTTGTTTATTATTTTTAATATTTTTCTGTTGCAAGCTACTGGTTGCTAAATAGTGGCTTTTTTCAATAAATAATATTCAAGACTACTGCTGCTAGATGGTTTACACGTTTGCGCAGAGGTCATGATAGTGCTGCATGCAGCAACAACAACTTCTCTAAGAAGATTTTCTGCTATGTATATGATGATGATGATGCCAGATTTCTGTTTTATGCTTGAGGCATATTTTTTGTTTGTTATTTTGCTCAAATAATAAATAATGATTTTTCTTCTTTTGAGACACATGGAACAACATTGGCGTTTTGCAAATAAGGTGCGTTTGACATCTGTGTTGTGTTGAAAATTTATTGGTTTATTTTTTATTTTATTAACAAAACATTTAATTTCTGATTTGTTGTTAAAGATTTATCTAGCAAATTGTTTATTAAAAACTTGCAGAAAAAACATCATAATTTATAATGCAAAAAATAAAATGAAATTACATACAGACTCACGCAAAAATAAAATAATCGTCGTCAAAAGTAAAAAACGTGATTGGAAAGATTTATTAAGAAGATTAATTACACCAAAAAGAGTAATTAAAATTATTAATAATTATAATTAATGTATTTATTACACTTGTATTAATTATTAATATTTCTAATAACTCTATATCTATTATACATGGAACTAATTAATTAAATTATATAATTAATTGGCCATTTCATTAGCATTGATTTATAAATAATGCTGAAACAAATTGTTTGGCATTACCATTATTTTAATTAATGTTAATGCTTTTTAATGAAACATTTTCATTGGTAATTATTTGAAAAACAAAATCATTACAATTGATCAATGATCAAATTATTTTAAAGCATTATTATTATTTACCGCATTATGATTATTTATATAATTATGGTACTTCTAAACAGTGTTTTTTATAGAGGTATAGAACTTTAAGTTGGCATTACTTTTCAAGATGGCGACCGATTTAACAGCTGTCAAGTGATTTATTCTCAGTTTGGTTTGGCAATTCATCATAAATAGACTCATGCCTGAACAGTAAGGCGTAGATTCGTCGAATGGGCCCAAAACGAGATTACCTCTGTTCCCGATTTTCATAAGCGAATTTTGTTTTGCGCTTCATCGCACTTTTGGTTGAATGGCTACGTCAACAAACAAAACTGCCGTATTTAGAGTGAAGGTAATCCTCAAGTGTATGTCGAAACACCAGAAAAACTGACTGTTTGGTGCGCTTTATGGGCTGGTGGAATCATTGGTCCATACTTTTTCAAAAACGATGGTGGCCAGAACGTTACAGTCAATGGTGATCGGTATAGAGCCATGATTACTAACTTTTTCATTCCTGAATTGAATAACCATCATGTCCAGGAGATGTGGTTTCAACAAGACGGCGCAACATGCCACACAGCTCGTGCCACAATAGATTTATTGAAAGACACTTTTGGTGACCGCCTAATTTCACGTTTTGGACCTGTGAATTGGCTTCCAAGATCTTGTGATTTAACACCGCTAGACTACTTTCTGTGGGGCTATGTAAAGTCATTGGTCTATGCGGATAAGCCACAAACGCTTGACCATTTGGAAGACAACATTCGCCGTGTTATTGCCGATATACGGCCACAAATGTTGGAAAAAGTCAACGAAAATTGGACGTCCAGATTGGACTACATCTGCGCCAGCCGTGGCGGTCATATGCCAGAAATCATATTTAAAATGTAATGCCACAAGATTATCCTTCGGATAAATAAAATTCATGACAATCGAATAATCCATCGTTGTTTTATTGCAACTCAAAGTTCTATACCTCTATTAAAAACACCCTTTATTTTTGTTTCATCTTTATAGGTGGTTAAATTTGTAAGTGCCGATGTTGATTTTGAATAAAATACAAATTATTTAGAAAATATTTGCCATTAACTTTTATTTTGATAATATTGATATGCTTCAATTATGTATGGAAAAAAACATCGCCAAATGGCCGCCGCGACCTCGGCGGCACACCTCCATCTGGATGCTCTAAATTTTCGATGATGCTGAGGCATAATTAAGGTTCTATGTTAATGTGCCGAATTATCTCATCCTTTAGCTCTTGAATTGTTGCTGGCTTATCGACGTACACCATTTCATTCAAATAACTCCAAAGAAGGAAGTCCATCGGCATAGAATGGAGGTTCTAGGCCGTTAATGTGCCGAATTATCTCATCCTTTAGCTCTTGAATTGTCGCTGGCTTATCGACGTACACCTTTCCTTTCCAATAACTCCAAAGAAAGAAATTCAACAGTGTCAAATCACATGATCTTGGCGGCCAATTAACAGCGCAACCACGTGAGATAAGCCATTGAATTTGTCGCGCAAAAGAGCCATAGTTTCGTTAGCTGTGTGTTGAAACCACATATCGTCCACATCTATATCTTCCAATTCGGGCCATAAAAAGTTCGTATCACCTCACGATAGCGAACACCATGCACAGTTATTCCCTGACCGGCTTCATATTGGAAAAAATACGGACCGATGATGGCGCCAGCCCATAAACCGCACCAAACAGTCACTCTTTGTGAGTGCATTGGTTTTTCGACGATCACTCTTGGATTATCATTCGCCCAAATGCGGCAAGTCTGCTTATTGACGAATCCATTGAGGTGAAAATGTGCCTCATCACTGAAGTTGACTTTCTTCGAAAATTGATCATCCAACGTTGCCACTTTTTGCCACCATTCTGACCATTGACGATTCCATGGTTCAAATTGAATTAGTCTGAAACTGATAAATGTCAAATTAAATGCAGAGAAAAACTTGACGTTTAGGTGTGATTCACATTCAACATCGGCCTTTAAAATTTAACCACCCGATATAAAAAAAAAAAAGCACTGTGCGTCCGAAGCACCAGTTCAGAGCCAAAATTGGATGGTTGTTTTCTTTCGATTACTGAGTCGTTTAGACCTAGTTAGCAAATAAGCCGAGTTCTTTGTAAAAAATTCATGCGTGAAATGCCGACTTGTTTCGGCCACAGCAGCCACAGTATCGCCGATATGCTTCGGATGACGACGGCGACTGTTAGTATTGTCCACCAGCACGCCTGTCTCAAAAAATGTTTGCACAAACTTTCGCTCAGCACTGGGGGCTTGATTTCGGCAAAAACACATGCATAGTTTGGACAATACAACACTCACTTGCAATATTTAACGGTTTACAGGCGTTAAGCGACCCAGTTGGGTCCGCGGAGATATCATACTGACTAATACTCAATATTTCGGAAAAGCGTATCAGTGTCAAAATAACTGTGATTTAACAACATACTTGAACTTGAACCACGAGTTATAAAGATGGCAGCTGGCTTTCCACAAGTTTTTAATGCTATTACGCGAACTTGACTTCGTTAGGTATTCACTTTTTATTTAAACTTTAAAAGGATTTGACAATAAACTTCAAAATATTTTTTTTATATTTTTACATTTTTTAAAATTGGTCTGGTCCAAGATCAAGGATACGTTATATACATATATTGAGGTCAGCGATAGATTTTGCTACCAAAAACCTTATTGATTTATTTCTGGATTAACTTCTTCAACTTGAAATTTTTCTTATTGCTGAGACTTACCTGAGAAGAAAAAAAAAACTTATAAATATATTTTATAATATATTTTTCTTAATCAAAATTCTTTCAGTGTATAAAACTCCCCCATCTGACTGACATTTGAGTAAAACAACAAAACATTTCAAACATTTACGTTTCTGCGATTTAAATTTCTCGCCAATTTTTATTTGTTTTTATTTGCAAATATTTCTCACAATAAATCTAAATATTTTTACATGAAAACGTTGTTGATTTAAATCTCAATGAAATTTTGACAGCTACAACTTCATGGTGGTCTTGGTTTTCAATCAAGCGAACATGTAAAACATGATTGAAATGATGAGTTGAAAAAAAACAAATAAATGAAATTATATCAAGTTAAATAAACTGACTATTTGTGACTTGTGGTTATGATACAATGTAGCGATGAACAACTGTTTTACATTGTAATTCAATTTGTTATTATTTTTTTAGTTATTTTTGTCACAAAAATATCATTTACACTCGAATCCCAGTAACCATTTGAAAGAATACAAATATTCTGCAAATAAAGTAAATAAATGGTCATCAGCTGTGTGGCTAGTCAGCTGTGCGGCTAGTCAGCTGTGCGGCTAGTCAGCTGTGCGGCTAGTCAGCTGTGCGGCTAGTCAGCTGTGCGGCTAGTCAGCTGTGCGGCTAGTCAGCTGTGCGGCTAGTCAGATGTGCGGCTAGTCAGATGTGCGGCTATTTAACTATATGGTTAGTCAGGTGATGACAAGTATAAAATTGGGGCTTTTTAAATCCTCGTGGACGCGATCGAATGCAGGGTCTTAGAATTATTAAATTGCTTTTTTCAATTACTTATGAACCAGAGGATAATGGTCACTATTTTAAGGCCTCGGGATTCTAGTAGAGTAAGATACTTAATACGGCCTTAGGTTGGGTTGTGACCATAAAGTGACACTTTCACTCGGAGAGCCAAAAGTCTCATTGTGATTCCTTTAATAATTCTATGTCGCTCCACTTGCGTCCTTTTCCCATTACTTATCCACCTGATTCGCTTGGCGAAACCGACAACATCATTAAGTTTGTACTCGGAGATGTGGGCTAAACTCTTGTGATATTTTCTATCTAATGCGCTTAATGATTTATAATTCCTCTTCTTTCCTACAAATCCTACAGAAGTCTGAACAGTTAATACATCTAATGATCCTCTTTCTAAGGTTGCACTATTCACTGATAATTACAAAGTTCAGAGTCTTTGGTGAAAATCGAACCCAAAACCACCAGACTGATAAGATTATCAGTGACATGAGCAAGCTCATCTAATGGTTGTGCTCATAAGCTCATGAGCAAGTGGTCATACTCGAACACAAACTAGATTACTAAACACATGCCTAGTCATATCATACTATTAGTGAGCATACTTTTGTTCGTATTATAAACTCATATGAGCTGACCGAGTAAAACGAACTTACTATACTAGTGAGCACAGTGTTTACTCGTCTCATGTTCGTGACACTCAGTGTGTTTTGTTTAGTAGTTGTGTAGAAGTTTTGGATAAGGTTTAGTGCATTTTGCTTGCACTAGTGGTTGTAATGTTGTTAACAAATTCTGTATTTTTCGTTTGTACACTCGAACTGTGTTCATGTTGCACTCAAAGCATAAAACTGCTTGAACTCGCCTAAATTCATTGTTATTATGTTCAACATTTACTCGTACTTATTCAAACTTGCTTGTGGAAACTCATCGCATTTAGCTCGTTGATGTTCACTGTTTATTATTGTCCACTCATAGTTAATTGTGTGCATCGAACAGACATGAATTCAATGAAATATTATAATGAGCATCTTAAGAGGTTCGTGTTTTGTGCTCATTTATAAATTGAATTATAAACTTTATTATAAACTAATTCTAAGAAAAAAATAAATTTCATACTAAACCTTTTGCTGGGTTATGCCAACGCTTTAAACAGATTTTAACACTTCGGTAATTTGATACGAAATTCTTTATGTTGTAAACAATTTATTTAATACTTATTAACCTCTTCTGCATCCATAAATACTCTTCTATGCTTTAATTAGCATCTTTTATTTATTCATTATGTTCAATTTACAATTCTGTTGTATTTTGTTTTGTTGGTTAAGCCTTTATTTACTCATCATCATCAGCATCAACTTCAGCATCAATACCAACAACATCCAACCATTGCAGCAGTTTCTTTTAACAACTGGATTTTAGTTTTCGAATAGCAATTTGATTTGTGGTTAATTGTTCAGTTCTTCAATTTCATTCGACCATAAAGTTGTGGCAAATATTGATTTTAACTGTTTGCAAGAAGCAAAAAAAAACCTCTTAATTCTTCGTGCATCAGTGTAAAGTGGAAATTCTGTTTAATTCAGGTGTTAAAACGAGTCAATATTTGTTTAACAGCAAGCCAACATATAGTCGATGATAAAGCCCAACAGCAATGTGAAGTATAAATAATTTTAAACCGTTCAAATAAATTCATAAAAGAAGAAATGTTTAATGTAAGATCGAGGTAAATGCGACAACTCTATGACTTTTTGAATAAGAAATTTTTCCGGCAAGAAAATCTGGATTATTTTTCAAACTAGTCTCCTCTTTAACTATGTCCATCATTTTGGGAATATTATTTAACCCTTTCAGCTAATAGATTCTCGCAAAAGCCTATTTCTCAAAATAGGCTTTTGTTCCTCTTCGTTCGACCAAAGTGTCCTAATGCCGAGCCACTTCTACAGATAAAGAAATAGGACGTAATAGATGGAGGCAAAATCTGAAGAATATGATGGAATGGTTAGAGCATCTGAGACCAATTTAGACTGTAGGATTGCAACTACACACCAGTTTGTAAGCCTTATTAAACACCAAGATTTGCTGTCATACTCAGTCGTTCGATCTGTCGAAAATGGAATGTGGACACACATACTCAGTTACAAGTTTGACAAACTTTTTAACAAGTCTTTACGATTTAATAATCTATTTGAAAAAATTCATAAAATGCATTTCTCCAAGCAATGAGAGTAGCAAAGTCTTATTTTTGTTTAGATATAGCTTGAAGATGAAGATGCTTGGCAGAAGGTATTCACCATAGATCCTTGATGCGATTGAGGTGTGGGCTTAAAGAATACCACTCGAGCAAATCAGTTTGTCGAAAATAAAAAACACCTTTATCTTCTTTACCACTTGTATCGTTGCATTATCCTGCAGGAAGATCCATTTAACGCCTTGTAATTTACTAGCAAAATCCGGCGTTCGAATTGTAACAAATCTATGTAGATTTCTGCATTAAATTTTCCTAGCACAAAGCCTATTTTGGGCTTCTCTCTTGATAGAAAATACTGCACATACCAAGAGTGATCCTGCATGTTTCTCTAGATGATGCATGTTGCCCCAGAGAAATCTTCTGTTTTGAATTTCCCTTGGCGCCTTGTTTGTTATTTAGAAGAACTGCTATACTGTGGCTATACATCGGCAAACCCCTTAGTCTTTATCAAGTGCTTTTTTAACTTTGTTTTTTTTTTCTCTGCTTGTCTGCAGAAAATATCCAGAGTCTTTAATGGATATTGAACCCGCAGCCGCCAGAGTGATAGACCAGTGTTCTACCAATCAGTCTATCTCTTAGCTTTCATACATTAATTAATTCATGACCATTTTAATTATCAAAATTTCCACGTTTTGGATTCAAAGAACCCAAATGCGATAACCGCACTGGTCAATGCTAATTGCTGGCGGGATTCAGACTTGCACCCTCATCGTGTAATCTTTTTATGTAGAAGAAAAACATAAGGTCTATGTAAGTAAACTTCATTGAACTTTATCTAAAAAGCTAATCATTTACATTCACTCCAGATTTTTTCGAAGTTTCTTAGTTCAGCAACAATTTTTCTCGGGCCAGCAGTGTGGGTATAAACCCTACTCATGCAATGCATTATGAAAGAACAGGGAAAGTTGGTTATGGCAAAGAGGATAGAGGGAGTAAAGACAACCTCAGCAGGTACATGATCCCACATACGAACTGAACTGTTCGGCTAAAAAAACCAAATTATCTTTGTAATTCATAGTGCGGTCAATCGATCACAAATGGATGAACTCTTAATAAAGAGCGTGTTGAACGCAGAAACGTACGGATATCGGGAAGGATATCCCAAATCTTATTAGAGCACATTCCATTGTTGTAACGATAAAACAGCAAATCAGCAAAACAGCAAAGAGTTGGCCACCCTACTGTCACCTAAAAGCTTCTTCTCCCTCGCCTGCACAAAGTCAAATAGCCCCAAAACAGACTTTGGAGCACAGGCCCCGGAGTTGTATTAAATTTTAAGCCGTTTATAGACGGTATTATTAGTATGGAGATCAGATAGAGTATCTTTTACAGCGTTAAAAAAAACTGGGACACTTGAAAGCTTCTTTTAAGACTTAAAAAATGTGTTTAATCCATCGAACAGTGCACTGGTTTTTCATGCTAAGAACATTTTTACTACTTATACCACCCACAATTAAAGATGAAACACCGGTTTCGTTCGAACATCAGTGCATAAGCATTAAAATCGACTCTGTTTTCTAGCGTGTCATTCATGTTTTGCCTCTTCTCCCCAATCTCTAAAAGTTTTAACCTTTTTCTGAATGGCAAATGCTGCTGTCATCTGGATTGAAAGATTGTCAAAGAAGGTCATTTAGAGAAATATGAAATAGGATAGGAGAAAGAAGAGAGCCTTGTGGTACTCCTTAATTAATCTTGAAATCGTTTGATGAAATCTCTTCTATAACAACTCGTATAGTGCAATCCCTAAGGAAGCTCGATATAACTAGAGAAAAGTTATCACCGACATCAAAACCGATAAGTTTTGATAGAAGCGCACCATGCCACACTCTGTTATGGTGATATTTAGAGCCACCTCCCTACTTTCTTCGAAATTGTAGCCCAGGTCTTTTTCAACGAATTCTCTTGCGATATGTGGCCAAGCCACCAAGCAAATACTTATATGTGTACGGCGACACGAGGTTGTCTGGTTCGAAAACCAAAAATGTCAAAAGATGCAAAAGATTTGACGGAAAATCGAGGTTGCGACAACCTGTGAGTCGCTGGTGTAGCACTTAAGTTCGATTAAAACACAGGTTCAGATCGGGATACCCATCTGCTTGAATTGTCGATTATGATTCGTAGGCTATTAATGTGGGGTGAGCAAGACCCACAGGCCTTGATCAAATAAGGCTACGATGCGATTGGTCAATATCTGACCAAATACTTTAATTACGTTTACTGGCGTTATGCCTATCCAATTGGGCGGTTAATAATGATGGTAATAGACGGTTGGTCGACATGATTCTCGCTTATCGCTTCATGATAACTGAGTTCTTTAACTTAATTAGTTTATTTGCATGTGGAAGATTTGTGATGTCAACAAATCGGTTCTGCATGCCATATATAGCCCTGTAAAAGTTTGATTGGTTCATTAAACTTTTACATCTCCCATTTCGGTGATCAGCATTGGCCTCCTTAATCGTGTGATTTAACAACATTGGTTATCGTTTAATAGGGGCATTGGTATTACGACTATTTCACAATGACCTGTCAATATAAGGAGGAAATTTAACTAGATTGATGTAAAATAGACATGGAAAATTTGAACAAAAGAATGCGTTAGTGCTTGCAAAGCTGAGGCGGTTATGTGACCGATATGCGACTTCATTTATTATTATTTTGTAGGAGGATACCGTAGCAGACCACTTCATGGGTACCTTTTCGACCCCTTCATTTCTCAATAATTTCTGATATCCGACCGTAAATTGACGACTACCATACTTTCCATTAAGTCTCGTGCTGTCACAAGCATTTTACTCTCGACTGTAGTGATTTCAAAACGGCGACTGATACATGGTGACATTCTTCCTCATCACAGAGTCTATATGGTAATTGCTTTAAGGCTAAGGTCTCCACAGCATCTCCATTTAATATGTATCTGCCGTCGTCCAAAGCATTTTTTCATATTAGCCTTTTTCCAGTTCGTAAGGTATAGTCTTACCTCGATTTTTAACTTGGCCACATAATTCTTTACAGTCCGTGACCATTTGTAGGCACCCAGAGATTATAAGGGTGTTTTTTATAGAGGCATTACTTTTCAAGATGGCGACCGATTTAACAGCTGTCAAGTGATTTATTCTCAGTTTGGTTTGGCAATTCATCATGAATAGACTCACGCCTGAACAACGCTTGCAAATAGTGCAATTTTGGCCCAAAACGAGATTACCGTTGTTCCCGATTTTCATAAGCGAATTTTGTTTAGCGATGAAGCGCACTTCTGGTTGAATGGCTACATCAACAAACAAAACTGCCGCATTTGGAGTGAAGGTAATCCTCAAGTTTATGTCGAAACACCAGAAAAACTGCCTGTTTGGTGCGCTTTATGGGCTCTATGGGAATCATTGGTCCGTACTTTTTCAAAAACGATGGTGGCCAGAACGTTACAGTCAATGGTGATCGGTATAGAGCCATGATTACTAACTTTTTCATTCCTGAATTGAATAACCATGATGTCCAGGAGATGTGGTTTCAACAAGACGGCGCAACATGTCACACAGCTCGTGCTACAATAGATTTATTGAAAGACATGTTTGGTGACCGCCTAATTTCACGTTTTGGACCTGTGAATTGGCCTCCAAGATCTTGTGATTTAACACCGCTAGACTACTTTCTGTGGGGCTATGTAAAGTCATTGGTCTATGCGGATAAGCCACAAACGCTTGACCATTTGGAAGACAACATTCGCCGTGTTATTGTCGATATACGGCCAAAAATGTTGGAAAAAGTCATCGAAAATTGGACGTCCAGATTGGACTACATCCGCGCCAGCCGTGGCGGTCATATGCCAGAAATCATATTTAAAATGTAATGCCACAAGATTATCCTTCGGATAAATAAAATTCATGTCAATCGAATAATCCATCGTTGTTTTATTGCAACTTAAAGTTCTATACCTCCATAAAAAAACACCCTTTACTTTTCTATACATTCTAGGTAGTTTATGACTCAATAAAAAAGATCTTAAGAAACAAACTGTGGTTTCTAGTAAAATCTTAAATTGCGCAAATGCAACTTGATACGGAAGGACTTTGCTTTTTTCAATTTAAGAAAATTTACTTCATCCAAAAAATTTTCAAAATATTAAATTCTTTTGACATATTTTAATCATAAATTAAATGCCAAAACGTTAACCATTTACTTGCGTTCATATGTGACCCAAAAGTCTTAATGCAATTGCATAACTGCCACAAGAGTTTTGTGATGATTAATATTCATTCACAATTATTAAACATTTTCCACCAAAATAACCAAAATATAAAAGGCTCAAACCAACCACATCATAAATAATTGCTAAAATAAACTTTTTAAATTTATGTTAAAGTGGGGGCGATATTTTAAAAACCAAAAATTAAAAAAAACAAAATAAAGAAAAATAAAAATAAAACCAAAACGATAAATTGCAGAAACTGAAACCCACAAAAAGATTTATGAAGCCAAGGAAAAACAATTTATGAATACAAAAGAAAATTGCCATTAAATAAGAAGATTCATGGCACATTTAATGAACTAATCAGAAAAGCACCGAAGCATAATAGTGAAAAGAGCCTTTGGGTCAAAAACGATTGATTCCTACTCTTCTCCTTTCTGAATTCGGTCGTTTATAATACCACACTGTAGGAAGTTGAAAGCAAAACGTTTTATTTTTTAAGCATTTTAAGCATTTTTTTTAATAAAATGATATTTAAGCCAAGAGTAAAGTTAGCTTAAAAAAAGTCACATACAAATTATTTAATTTCTGCAATACAAAAGTAAGGGCGGAGGAGTTTTCATTACTTGCCTATAAAATTACCGATAGTTTAAGATAACATAAGTTAAACGGTGCTGTGAGGTTGATCTATTTTTCAATTTCACAACGCAAGTATATATTATATTTTAAGTGCTTAATGATGACAACACCACCACAGACACCGATTACTTTTTAGCAAGATTACGTTAAAGGTACACAGTGCAACACGGAAAAAAATAACCATATACGGACACCACTACGTGATAAAAGACCAAAAAAAAAAGACCCCTGTCTCCCAGTTTTGCCCAAAGTCCTCTAGGTTTTTTTTATGGGCCCTCAAAGATGTGGGGCCTCGATGTCATTTTTGCAAAAAAATGATCATTTACTCAAGCTCATATTTTGCAAACCGTTTGGAATTTTGATATACTCTCTGAGGCAAAGTTGTAGCTCTTGTCATAAAGAACAAAAACTTCATCTTCAAGGTCAAAATCGCAAAAAACTTTAAAAAATTAAATTTTTTTACCTTTTTTCCCATGTTCAGGTCCATAGGTAGCAAACCGTTCAAAATTCAAGGAAACAATCAACTACAAAAATGAACGTAAGATCTCTTTCTAGAACATATGAACTTCCTAGGAATGATTCTTAACACCGTTTAGGTAGCGCTTAGGTAGCCGGGAAATTTTTCACTTTTGCGGCTACCTAAGCCTTATATAATAATTATTCATATTTGGCGTCGATAATCTAGCCGGACATTACTTTTTTTTTAGCTTATATTGGCTCTAAAAATGTATTGATCCCTAGGTTAATGAAACTTTGCAGAAAAATCTGTTATGGTCATAGGCTGTCAAAGCTAGAAAATAGGAAAAATCGGACCAAGGAGAAAAAAAGTTCCCCTTGGAAGAACTAATCCTACCTCTGAAAATACAAGTTTTTTTTTTAATTTTCCCTTCATTTTGTTTAGCAATTACAACTATTAAGGTCAAAGAATGTTCAAAAACTTAAAGTTGGACTCAAGAGATTCTTAAATGCCATTCTTCAACGATATTAGCATTAGATTCCTGTACTATTTGGAATAACTCCAATCTTGTATATACTTTTTCCATTTTACTCTCGCAGCTTCAAAAGGGTTATGATTACAATTTTGTACAATAACCATAATTTATAGTAAACAAATTATTAACTGCAGGTCAGATTTGTTTTTTTAAACACTACTTTTGGATTTTATTATTTTAAAAAATTATTTAAAACAGGTACATTTTTGCTCCAGGAATAACGTCATTTATATGTAAGGGGGAGGGGTAAAATTACTGTTTTACGCTTTTGCTCATTTTTTACCGGTAATAACAGTGTTAGATGCAATGATTTAAATAAAAAACATCTACCTTCAGTTAATAAAAACCAAAACATTTTATGAATATTAAAAGGTTTCTTACTCTAAAGGTGTAATTTTAAAAAAATCGCCAAAAAAAATGGCGCAAATATGCGCAAGGTTTTTTTTACACTATACAAGTAGAGATCGCAAATTTTACAGTGATATATAACATTTTTAGGATCGCAATGGAGATCACTCTTAAAAAGCTTTTAATTTTTTTTTTTTTTTTTTTTGACAAAAAATTTTACAAAAAAAGCCTTTTTTTAATTTTGAACGAAATTTTTTATCATTAAAATTTAAAAAAAAATTCTAAAAACTAACATAAGTAGCTTTCAATAAACCCTTTCACAGAAAAAAAATCAACACAAAATCTTTATTCGTTTAGCCACCAAAAAATATATTGCAAACCTCTCAAAATCGTTTAAAGTCAATAAAAACGTATGCCATTTACTCATCTTTCCTGATTTTAACAGTGTCCCAAAACGACAAATCTCAATCAAAAGCCTTGAAAATTCACTATACGATTCAGAATTTTGTTATCTGTCGAGCTGCGTACAATTAAAATTTTTACATTTCTCAAAATTAATTTTTTGCCTAATGTCCGGCTTGATTGGCAAAATACCCCTCTGTGCGTCGTCGACACAATATAACGATGTTTTGTGTCGACGGGCTTAAATCGGTATTCTCTTTGTCGACATCAACATTTGTCGATAACTGTTTATTTTTAGTTGGCATTTTGTAAGAAAATTATGTTGTGTCGACGACGATTTTGTCGTCTTGGTTTTTATAAACGATTTGAAAAAAAATTAAAAATGGAAAAAAATAAATTGACCATTTCAAACCAACTCGGAAAATTAGTGAAAGAAATAGAAACAAATCCTTTCCTTGCAAGAATCTTGGATGTACGCCAAATAATTTTAAATAGTTGTAGGATGGTTATGCTGTTCAAACAATTCTTCCAAAAAGAAAGTGCATTTTTTACTTACTTCTCATACGGTAATTGTAATATGTACATATGTATATCAGACTTCTGATTAATCGTCTCTGAACGACCAGTCTTTTTTTTGCAATCCTCTTCACTCAAATCCGAATAGGTTACAAAAAACAAGTTTTTAAATGTATTTATATTTTTAAAATAATAGATATGTGTAATTTATTTAACTCAAATTGTCGATTACCCCTCGACGTCGTCATAATACTAAATTATAATCGAAATGATGACGACGTCGATACAAAGTGATGATAACCCAAAAGTGACGACGATGTCGACGACGCCAAATGGAATAGGGGTGATTGAAAACGTACGCAATATAATAAATAAAAATTTTTAAGTATGGCCAAGCACAGTATTTTTAGAGTAGCCTATGTCAAATTTAGAGAGTGTCACTATTGCAGTTCTCAGACTTAGGCTAGTTACAATTTTCCAACCCAGTTATAGGATGTACATATATGATTTTAAAACTCTGTGTATTACACCCGGTAAATGACATAACGATAAATATATACTTTTCTAATCGAGTCAATTTTCTTGTTCAGGTACGCCCATTAATAAGGGAGTTCAGTTCCTCGTACGAAATTTTAACACTCTACCTGTTATAATTTTTCAATTGCTATGGGAGATCCTAATCCATCCAGTTTTTTCCTACATTATGCATATTAATAAGAGAGGTTTCAAGGATCTACTTATAGCAGTTCCTAAGTAAAACGATGATAAATATTTATTTTTTATGGCGCCCACTTGAAATAGCTGAAAAAAAATTATACTCTGTTTATCCCACCAGACAAATAGTTACGAACTGTAAAAATTTCTCTGTTAGAATATTTCCGGATATGGATCTAGATTCTACTCATACCAAACTATTAGTGACAAACCTCTGTTCGTATCATAAACGGATATAGGCTGACCGAGTAAAACGAACTTTCTATATTAGTGAGCGCCGTTTTTACTCGCATCATGTTCGAAACACTCCGTAAGAAGTTTTGTATAAGGTTTAGTGCGTTTTAATTGCACTAGTGGTTTTTTGCATCACTTTAACCTTAAAATGAACTTAAGTAATGTTGTCAAAAAAATTCTGGGTTTTTTTTATTTGTATACTCGAACTGTGTTCGTGTATAACACTGCTTGAACTCGCTCAAGTTTTTTATTATTATGCTCAACATTTACTCGTGGTTATTCAAACTTGCATTTAGCTCGCTGGTCTTCGCTGTTTATTATTGTCCACTCATTGTTACTCGTGTGCAATGATATATTCTTATCATATAGATATTATTATAGCAAACTATATTTTGATATAATATCATTAATGATATAATATCATGACATGAATTTAATGGAACATTATAATGAGCACCTATGAGCTTCGTTTCTTGTACTAATACAGTACTTTAATTTAAACTAATATTTTTTAACTTATGATCACCAAAACTATTTTCGGTTGTTCGACTTATATGGAACCTATGACTAAATATGGATTGAAATATATTCAAATTTACTGCAAAAAAACAACTACAGCGACTTTCGTTAAATTATCTTAAAAATTGCGGCTTCTAGAGATATGTTTGAATGGATAATAATGGGTCCGCCAAATAACTTTTTGTTTTTGAAAATGCTACAAAAAAACTACTGAATATTTTCTCAAATTTCTTATTTTATTTGAAAGTACAATCCTTCCGGTTAATAATGGAAAATAAATTCATTCAAATGGCTGCCTCGGCTGGCCATGCAGTAGCCTACACGATGGGTCCAATTTTTAAGCACATCATCTATTGTGTGCAGCTGTATTTCACCAATGGCTTCACGAATATTGTCCTTTAAAGCGTCAATTGTCTCTGGCTTGCCGGGGTAACACTTATCTTTGACGGCACCCCACAAATAACAATCCAACGGTGTCAAATCGCAGCTCCGAACTAGCCAAACGACATCAGCTCTGTGGCTGATAATGCGATCTTCAAAAACAGGGTGCAAAACATCGAGTGTAGCTTCGGCTGTGTGGCAGGTAGCGCCGTGCTGTTGAAACCAAATGTTGCCAATATCCTCCTCTTCAATTTTTTTGAACAAAAATTCGTTCAACATGGCCCGATAACGATCGGCATTGACTGTACCGACCACTCCTTGCTCATTTTCGAAGAAAAATGGCGCAATTATGCCTCTGGACCAAAATCCGCACCAAACAGTGACTCGTTTTGGGTGCATCGGCTTTTCAATATAAGCGTGCGGGTTTTCTGTGCCCCAAATGCGACAATTTTGCTTGTTTACATACCCGCCAAGATCAAAATGAGCTTCATCTGAAAAGATGATTTTTTTTTTTTGGCAAAATCGGCATCTTCTGTAAGTCGATCGCAGACCCACTTAGCGAAGTGAAAACGCATTGGATGGGCAGTTGGCTTCAACTCCTGAACCAATTGGACTTTGTATGGCGTCAAACCAAGGTCTTTATGCAAAATTCATCTCAATGATGTCTCCGGAATGTTCAATTGTTGAGAACGCTTCACGCACTTTTTCTTCCACAGCAGCAATATTCTCGGGTGTACAGACTGTTTTTGGCTTTTCACGCTTTGGTTTATCCTCATCGATAAGTTTCTTTCACTTTTTTCACAAGATAACGAACATACGGAGCTGACGGCGCTTCTCTTTTTCCAAAATCCATTCCATTACCATGATTTTCAAAGTAATGTCGCAACATTTCCCAGCGTTGTTCAAGCGTACGCAACCAGCGGAAGAATAAAACTAATTATCTGTCAAATCAGAGCTAAGTGTTACCATTCACGAAATAAGTAATAGTTGAAGAAAAATGTTAGATGGCGGACCCTTTATAAACATTTACAATCCGACGAAATAAAACGGACTCGCGAAGACGTATTGAGTAGTAATAAATTAATTGCGTTCTTGTTTTAAAGGAAAGGGATAGATGAATAGAAAAAAGCTTTACTTTTGGCAACACTGCAATTGCACGTCATATTTATTTTTAGAACAGTATTGAAGCTCCTCTGATGGAATTAATTATTGTTCCTATTGATGCCGTTTAATGCCTCAAATTAAAAGAAAATATATGTATATTTTCAACCGTTTATAACTGTACTGGCTCGATAAAAATCTAAACAATTCAAGTTATAGCTTTGGGTGTCCTCTATCCAACAAAAAAAAAAAACGTCATCAAAAATGTTAGGGCTGTCAAAAGTTATAGACTCTTGACCGACTTCTTGCGAAATTTCCCACAGTGCGATACAAAAGCCTCTTTTGCTTATGGTCAAACATCCCATCTTCCGGTTGGTTACCCAGTTACGCTAATGGTAATCGCTCATGTAAAATTTAATGTATATATATACTATATTATTAACTGTGCCCGCCACTTCGTAAGCGTACTTGCAAAATTTTTTTCGATTTTGCTTTGAAAGGAATCCACACCAAAAATCGTTACTTTTTTTAGTGCCGCCTTAAACTATGCTTCTATGTTATGTATTTGCTTGGTTACGGTTATGTATTTACTTTATAAAACAGCGCCATCTGTTAGTGATTAGTGCTTCAGTTATGGTTTATGTATTTACTTTACTACTAAAATAACTGTGTAGTTCCACTGCTTTGTCTCCACTTTTCTTGGAAATAAGATATTTTTGCGGAAAAAAATTATCGTATTGGAATCAGGATACTAAGGTACGTACTTACAAAATTTTGTTAAAATCCATACAGACAGACAGACAGAAATCCATTACTATTTTATTATATGTATAGATAACTTGCTTTTAAAGTATGTGACTTTAAAGTATTTATGTCTTAGTTAAGGGTTACTTTAGCTGAAGAGAGCATTAAAGCACATGTAGTATTATTCGTTATTGCAGCTAACCAATGATGACCAATATTTTTAGCTAAAGTATACCCTCTCACAACATCCTAACTTTAGCTATTGGCAAGTTATAATAAAGGGCCTGAGAGTTTATTTTCGTACTACTCCAGCGCCATTTAATAGGCTAGTCTTAGGCCCAAATTTCGAATAGCCTCTATTACCTCCAGTTAAGCCCTCTTTATGTGTTGATATTTATGAAGCGTGCGTGGGTGTTTTTGGTTAAAACGTTCAGTTTGGTTCAGTTGATTAAATTACACTTGTAAACTTTACAAATAAGAAGTCAAGTCAAAACAATTATAATGATTTTCATCAGTTTTAAGTTTACAAGTCACACAAATATTTTGCAACAGACGCTGGAGGATGATTTTGTTAAAGAAAAACTAAATTTTTCAAAAACTTTAAAAGTTGTTGTTACATGTGATTTAGATGGTAAGTGGGCAGACGTTAGGTTTTTCTGTGTATCCCAGCGCAAGTATAATAACAATGTAACTATTAAAAGCGCAACAGCTTGCAAATATTCTGTAGGTGTCGTAGGTGCGTTTTGCTTGGGAAACCATAGATTCGAGATAAATGACAAAGGTATTTTGCATTAGGAATTTGTATGTGAGAGGAAAATTAAAATATTAATTTAATCAAAATAGAAACTAATTTCCGGTAATGCTTTTTATTTCTCCACAAGCTTAGAGCATTGATATAAGTTGGCGTCCCTAATAAGTATCTAAAGGTTTTTACAAGTCAAATTATTAAGAGTGGAAGGGCATAAGTTCTGTTCAAGGACATAATAAGACATGGCTCATATTGTCTCTACGATTACGCTGGGTGATATTTTTTTCAAAACTCTGACGCATATATAAGATTTAATAAGAAACTGCCATGCATGGCTTGTATTCAGCCTGCGAGATAGTCGTGATGTCTGAAAGAACATGACAGCTGCTAAAGTGCAAAAAGCAAGAGCATCTCCAAGACAAGCAAGTTTAACAATATTCCTGGTCTAAAGCCTGTTTGCTTACATCAGAGTTCTGGATGCAAAGCTGATGTGAATCGGCTTGTGATTATGTAAGATCAAGAGGGTTGTTGCCTTACATTTAGTGCAGGCCGACATGTTCTCTTTTTTAGATCTTAGGAAAAGGAATTGTGAATTTGTTATCTCGAAAACTGAACAGCCAGAGATATGAACAAATTATTACACGGTACAGAAAGACGTTCTTGGAAAGGAGTTGGCTAATCAATTTGCGAGGAACAATACCCCTGGACGAATAATCAAACACACTACGGGATTGGTCCCTAAAAGAAGCTGCTCGTAGGTAGCCCACAATAACCACATGCAGATTGTCCAAAATTCTTTGGCTTTTAATCGACAAGAAAAAGACGATATTGAAGAATTCGAAATCGCTCCTAGAAGGTATTATAACAGTGCGCTGTATGATTAGACTTATGTCGGAGCTCATGGCAATCTCTCGCGGTGAGAGCTGCAAAAACTATCTGGATGATGAGGCGGAAGAGACAGTTCAACACCTTCTCTGCTTAAATATTTCAGGACCTGGACTGTCTTAAGGATGCGACACTGACTAGCCTTTCTAGTTTTCCGAGACAAACTCTAGATTGATTGAGCCAAAAATGTAGCGCATCTGAACTTTAGCGCCTAAATAACGTTATCTATAATCGAAGATTTTTTGAGAACAGAGCAACTGGCTGATGATCTTAAAGAGAGAAATATTGTCCAGTTATCAAAAAATACAACTAGTGGACAGCTTTCAATAGCACAATCCGACTCATGCCCACGATTCAATCAGTACTCAGACGATCTAAGCAAGCAGGGTTTCCTTTTTCAAAATGCCTCTGTCGAACAGAAGATCTTCACCGTGAAGTGAAGATCTCCTTTATAGACTCTGAAAAAGTACTCAAAAACCTACATGAGTGCTCGAGTTGCAGAGTTCTCCATAAAGCTGGATTTAACTTTTTGCACATTTTCTCATGCAAAAGCTGCCTGTTTTAAACGCAGTCACTTCGCACTCAGAGTTTCTATGACCGTTCTCCTTTCCTTTGCCGAGATTCTAGGAGGTTACTCGTTACTGATTTTTACTCTTACGAAATGCAGTTTTTTTTTTTAAGAAATAAAGCTTGTTTACTAAACCAATCGAACATAATTTGACAACCAAATGCTGAACACTGGCTTTGTGAAGGACAACCTGGAGAAATGGATGCAACGTGTGAATAGTGGTCACAGGAGATCATTCATTTTCCACCAAGTTTCTTCATGTATAAGTAGTATTACTATAAACTGTAACTGTCAATGGGTATGTTTCCCTTTTGACTAAAAAAAAAAAAAAAACAAAACAAAAATATGGAAAAGAACAAGAGCCCTTAAAACCCCATATGCCATATGTCCAGTGTTGAAATAGATTTTCCGCAGATGCCAATTATCTTATGCGCCTTTATTTTGTAGCGACCTTTAAAACATACATTCGAGAATTTTGCTTTTGAAAATCAGCAAAGTTGAATTAATATATTAGCAAAGAATATCAATGAGCGCTAGTCTATTAGTCTGGGGGTTGCGGGTTCGATTCCCATCACAGGCTCTGGATTTTTTTCTGCAGACAGTCAAATAGCTTCGCAGGTAGTGTTGTCGTAACAAAAAAGCGATTTTGTTTAAAGCGAGTTTCTATTGAATGTTTTCCCCTTTAAATGCGCAATAAAGCGATCAGTACTTGATGTCCATTTAAGTGGGGACAACTGTACATTGTTTTGAAAGATTTGGCCCTTTAAATTCATTATTAATTATTGGCCATTTAAATTATCTTTGAAAGTTTATTAAACAATTAAATAGAAGAAAATATTTTTTTATTCTTAACTCAACACAAAATATCTTACAAAATCATTTCTTTATAAACCTCCTAAATTACTGAATAGGCTTTCGTTAACAAATACATTGGACTTTTAGATGACTCTTAAATTACAATGAGAATTCTTTGGAATTTTGTATGCGACTGTGTGATAATTTGTTGCCATTACATGAGTGTCATAATAAAGAAGATTTATTAAATAATGACTTTAATTGTCTACTTAAAGATCACCCTATCATTCTGTGTGTGTTGTGGCACAAGAGAAAATTGAAGATTTCCTGTAGAATGTAAGAATAGAAATATTTAGCATTTGCTAAACTTTAATAAATTTATGAGATACTCTAGAGATACTTTATCATTAGGAGAATTAACAAGAGGTGTAAAGGTATTAAATCATTTTTTTTTTTTATATTGCAGCTTCGTATTGTATTGATCCATTTAGGGTATCATATTAAGAGCGAAGGTAACCTCAATTAATGTAAATAAAAAATAAAGGGTAAAGATATAATTTAATTTTTGACAGATAGATCATCATCATCTTAAAAAAAATCAAAAATCAAAAAATTTGACATTTTTTCCTAGTCCACTTGTATGGCCATAAATGTTCACAGAAAAAAGTTTTTGCCCCAATTAAAGGTTTTAATTAGTTTTAAATTAAAGTTTTAATTTGATTCAAATAAATATTTGTTTAAAATAGAATAAAAAAGATTCGTAATTTAAAAATTAATTGAATCAATTAATTATTTAATTAAATTATGAAACCAATTAAAAACTTTAATTCCTGAAAATTCTTTAATTCTTTCTATTTGAAAACTTTAATAATTATTTTTCAAATAATCTTCAATGATTTTAAATTTTACACTTCTGTCCACCATTATGCTTAGCTTTCCATTACGAAGACCATTTTAAATTTTAATTGAATAATAAAGAATGACAATTTATGAAATTTCATCTTAATGGAGAAATAATTTTTAAATTTACTAAACTTCAAGGAATGTTAAATAGAATAATGTGCGAGAAATGTATGAATTAGGGAAAGGCAAAGAGAGCATACACAGATTTGCAACCTTCATTTTCACACAGCCGTTGCACATGACGTTGTAGCTTTAGCTTTGCTACAAATTGCAGTCTAAAAAATAAAAATAGGAATAACACAAAGGCTAAAAAATTACAGGAAACACAGAATTACAACCACAAACTATCCAGTGGAGAAGTGCTTAAAAATGCACTCACTGTTTGCGCGTCCAATCAGTGAGTTTTTCTGAATACATACAATAGTGATTCGACAATCGATTCATGGATTCTCAAATTAATCGCTCTTTTGAACGATTATGAACACCATAAAATGCATGTTATGCCCCATGAGTTTGTCGAATTAAAGCATGATTTTTAAAATAAATTTGAGCAACTTGCAAAAGCTGGCTCTGACTTGAGTCTATTCACTGTAAATTGACAAAAAAAAACTAACCTCAAAACAATCGAGAACTTTCAAATTATCTGGCACATATAACAGTGCTGCCTCTAAACAAATACATGTGATAAGAAAGAAATAATTGGGTATCGGGTCATAGCAACGTTGAGGTTATGGAGATCGCCAATGACACTAGCATGGCACAGTGGCTTAAACATATTTTATTTTGGAAATAATCCACAAAAGATATCTTAATGCAATTTGACAGAGGCTAAGCAGAGGTGCTTTCGAGTATAACTACGAACGATCAGTCCCCTAGGGCGAAGGGAGTGGGTATGCCCTTAAAGTTTGACAACTCGGACATACACTCTTCTTAAATGTCACCAAAAGTTTTTAAAATATTAAGATTTTTTTTAATTTAGATTGTCCTTGATTATATTTACAAAAAATTTTCTATTTACTAATTTGGAAGAAAATTATATATCGGATTGCTATTTGACGATATCTGATGAACTTTTGAAAGAATTTTTAGAAAAAATTTAATGCTATATTCGGTCATGTCGAATCTTAAATACCCTTCACCATAGTAACGTGAAATATCCCCTTACTCTCTGGTGTATTCCAATTTCACAACGATATACATTAGGTTTTTACTTTTATGATTTTCAACATATACACATAACATAAAGATATAGAAAATTTATTTTTGTAAAAATTTTAACGATAGTTTTTTGTTTAAATTTTATCAAAAATTTTTTAAAAAAATTTTATTGAATACTTTTTTTTATAAAAATTTTATAGAAAATTTTTTATAAAAATTTTATAAAAAATTTTTTATAAAAATTTTATAAAAAATTATTTATAAAAATTTTAGCGAAAATTTTTTATAAAAATTTTTTATAAAAATTTTAGCGAAAATTTTTTTAGTAATTTATCGAAAATATTTCGAAAATTTTATGGAATAATTTTTTTAAAAATTTTATGGAATTTTATAATTAAGTTTTAACGCTCTAGGTCTTTTTTATAAAAATATTGTAATTAATTTTATTTTTATAATCGATATTTCGCTACACCATTGGGTAGCATCGTCAGGAATTAAAAAATAGTTATATAGCTTATGGAATATTTTTTGTAAAAATTTTATGGAATATTTTTTGTAAAAATTGTATGGAATATTTTTTGTAAAAATTTTATGGAATATTGTATTGAAATTTTTTGTAAAAACTGTAAAAATTTCATCAAAAATATTTTGTTAAAATTTTATCGATATTTTTTTCAAAAATTCTATTGAATTTTTTTTTCAAAACTGCTATCGAAGATTTTTTCAAAAATTCTATCGAAAATTTTTATAAATTTTATCGAAAATTTTTTTAAACATTTTATCGAAAATTTTTTGTTAAAATTTTATCGAACATTTTTTGCGGTCTGCTGGTGGCTGTCTGATATTTATTTAACAAAAAAAGGGAAAGAGAATCAATACAACCGAAAAAAATAAAAATCAAGGTGAAAAAATATAGGTGGGCGCTGCTAAATTGCATTAGCGAAATTTTCGAAACCATGCCTGGCAGACTGACGGACTTAAATTTTCTGTATCTTTCGAACACCCGCACACAGACGGACGAACGGACATCGCTTAATCTAAGGATCCAGAATATATACACTTTAATAATACACGAGTAATTTTTATTAAAGTTCTGAGAGACAGGCTTTTCAAAACTAGTTTTAAGATGTGTTCCAAGTTCGAAAATGAGTTAATCCTACAGACTTTATTTGTTATATTTTTTTTAATTATTAAAAGCATTTTAACATAACACAATCCACTGGTAGTATTAAATATCAAATTACATAATTACATAATTATTTACACGCCCACCTCATAGTATGTAAACACTGATAATATCACAGGGCTTTAATATAAAGGCCTGTAAAATAATTCTTGATTAAAGAAATTTAGTTGTTGGCATTTATTAAATAATTGTCAGCATTTCATAACATTTTTAATAAATTATTAAATCTGAATAACTTCAGACACATTTATTTATTCATTTGTCTGCACAATGGAACTCGTTGATAGTTTTATTCAATAATGGTCATGTCTCCTTTAAAACCCTTTTAAAAATATAAATGAAAATTATGAGGATGTTTATGTTTATGGTCATTATGATTTTATTTTATTAAACGAAAATCTTATTAAAACAACAATGTTTGTTAGTAATTTAAAGAGCCCTTTTGGTTTTTTATTTCAAAAGATCATTATTATGCTGTCACTGTCACTTGAGTGTTTAAAATGTTAATGAAATTGACGTTGATGCTTTAAAATAAAAATAGTTGTTTTTTTTTTGTATTTTAGTTTGGCAGACATACAGAGAGACAGAAACAGAAGAAATTATAAATTGGATCTTGATTTTTTTTTTTTTTTTTTTTCTTTAAAAGAAACCAGCATAATTTGTGAATGTCGTCTGTGTTGATTATGAAAATAAATACTTGCACAGATGGGGTATTTATGTTGTCATTGCAAAAGACAAAAAATAAATCTAAAGATGTTGTCATGACACATTTTGGCTGCTTTTCATTTAAAACTATAAGGTCCGAGAATTATCTGATCTGATGAACAGATAGCGAAATTTAAATAAAATAAATTATAATTTTTTGTATTTAATTTTTAGACATAAATAGTGCAGCCACCCTCTTAAAGAAATTAGTCGCAGATGGCTACTACCGTACAGTATTTAATTATTTCTTAGTCTAGCCAATAATTTAGTTAAAACCATGGCTAAAAAAAAAAATCTTTTCAGATACAGATTTAGGAAATATTTCTGCTTATGTGGGTGCCAGTGTTCGAAAAGTTATTAACTTTGCATTGCTATAGCAATCAAAATGCTATAGCAGTATGTTATTAACAAGCCTTATGAAGCATATCAGTTAGCAGGCAGTTAAAATAAATTATCAAAATGTGATCCAAACGCAACAGTGTTGTTGCTTTGTAATTAGATGGAAAATCATCACCAGCCATTGTTTGTCGAAGTGTCAACAAAATGTTTGTAGATCTGGTCGTGCTATAATGCTAACATCAAACAACAACGCCATCCTGAAATAGCAACATCACCAAAAGGTAAACGCCAGAATTCAAAGTAATCCACGACAAAGCGCAGTTCAACTAGCGTAAAACCTTAATGTGTCTGCTCGTAGCTTAGGATGCATATTAACCAACTAGCTGTTCCCGCCACTCCGTAGACGTTCTATCAATATTTTGTTCGATTTTGTTTTGAAAGTAATCCACACCACATTTTAAGACTCTTACTTTTATAATGCTTCAGTTATGGTTCATGTATTTTCTTTATATAGAGGTACCCATCCCTTGATAAAATTATAAAATTTATATAAAATTCTAAAATTATTTTAGATTTCTGTAAATAAAAGGTGCTGCCTAGTTTTTAGTACCTTCAAATCGGTAAAATTTTCTCTTGGAAATAAGTTATTTTTGCGGAAAAAAGTATCCTATATTTGAATCCAGATACTAAGATACCTCCTCACAAAATTTTATTAAAATCTATCCAGTAGTTTTTACGCGATGCGTGCACATACAGACATTAATTCTAAAAATTTCTGTTTTGTATTCCTTTTTGATAACTATCTGGTGCAAAATTTTCCAAAAATATTTCTTGTACAGAAATGGTCCTGTTACAGTTTTATTATATGTATATACATAGATGAACTACGATTGTAGGCGGTGCAATATTTAACACCTGTACAAAAGACGGTTCGCCTGGAAGAGTTGCTGAAACACACCCACCCTTGTGGCGAACTTGAATATATAGTCTTTTCTAATGAAAACTCTTGGATTTCTTGCTCTGCGAAATCAAACACTTGAAACTCTGCGAATTTGGGTCGTAGTCGCCGGCAACTCATAATTTGCAGTTATTAAACAGGGTCTAAGCATGATTTAACAAATCTCTCGTAAAGTGCTTTTGGTACCTTGACACGTGATACCTTGGACACGTGAACAATTATGTAAAAATCAGTGGACGTTTTAATGAAACTCAGCGCCATCCCGAAACTCGGGTAACCCAACGTTTCAAAAAAAAACTTACCACCCGCATTTTCTCCCCACACTTAAGCCCCATGGATTTTTCCATAACGTTCATTCTGAATATCACAATATCAACGGATAACACCTTTAAGATTGCTCCTCACCCAAAATAGGACAAAATGTCATCAGCTTGTAAAGGCTTCTTAGACAGACACAATCCTGGATGAATTACATGGCAGTTGGCAACGAACAACCTGCCACGATACAGAATCAAGCATATCCGTTTCGACAAAGGGACGATTCTCCACTTATCCAGACAATAATGTCAATCGAAATGTGAATACACAGAAAAATTGTTTGCACAAATTAAAGCTTTTAATTAGTTTTAAATTAAAGTTCCATTAATTTTTTAATTGATTTAAATATATATTTGTTTAAAACAGAATAAAAAAAAATTCCTAATTAAACAATTAATTGAATTAATTAATTATTTAATTAAATTTTAATCTGTAACCAATTAAAACCTTTAATTGGTGAAAATATTTTTTCTCTGTGTAGCTAAACTTATCATGTTGCATTGAGAAAGGAAAGAATTTTGTATCTCGAAGAAAGTTAGAAAAAAGTTAGAAGACGTTCTTCTGCTACAATTTACTAGCGACCTTAGAATTGTTCAGTTGGCGCAATCTTACTCGTTAACACTGCCATCAAGCAGCCTTGAAATGTTTTTCTTCCATATTTTCCTAGCGACTTTCAAATTGTTTAGTTTGCAAAATCTTACAGCTGCCATCACTGAAGGGAATGCCTGCAAATACTATTTCTAATAGTGCCAATCAGTATACCGTTACTCCATTGGTGACATTCAAACGAATACAGCCTTGGCCTGTCAATCCGCCTCAAAGGAGCCATTTTGAGGTGCTAACAAAACAACGATATTGCCAGCTTTACGACCCAAACTGGTTACTCTGGATTCTTAGAGTAACCTACTTAGAATCACAGAAATAATGTGTGATGTCAATGACAGGAGAGCCACCTGATCATCAAATAGAACCCTTTGGCGAATCCATAAGTCAAAATTACTTCGCAAAAACACTTGACTTAACAGGGAGACGATATGAGAGTCGTATCTGGCTCGATTCTATTATTTACGACAAAGACGGCTACATCAAACATTAACATATTTTTCTTATATGACAAAGACGGCTACATCAAACATTAACATATTTTTCTTATAAGCTGAAATATTTTTACGATCTACTTTTAAGTTTAAATAAATAAAAAATTAACAAAATTACCGCAATTTTAATTGGCAACACTTTGGGTGTCGAACCCCACTCCCACCCAAATCTGGTCATTATTTTTAAAACTCTATAGACAAAGACTTACAACGAACAATTTTTGAATGAACTCTGTTCGACCTTTGTTGCGAAAAAATCTTAAATTTTGAAGACTTAAAATTTGTATTTGTCCCACTGTACTTGAAATAAAAGCCTTTTTCTTTACCAGTTATTTTTTAAAATTAAATTTTTAATATAATTTTTTTTTGTCAATTTCACATTGTTTTTTTTATTTTCACACTTAGAATTAAATGAATGAATGTGTTCTTTCTTAAGTATACAACCATACAAATACGACAATATCACTATCAGCTGCAGCAGCACAAGCAGCGTCATTATAATGATCCTCATCATCGTTGTCAGCAACAGCATCATCGTATCATGTTACCAGGAGTACCAAAATATCGCTACATCATTTGAAGAATTGTTAATCTGTCTGCTCTTGGTATCTCGTAAGATCTCATAATAATTTTATTTTTATAATTTTGTGGACTTTTGACAAAACATCCTAAGTCCAATATTTGAATTTTTCAGGAAAGCAAAATTGATTACTGAATAGTCAACAACAAATTTTTATTTAACATAATAATTTATTAACTGAGGTCGTGAAAACATACATTATTAACTTTTTTCATCTTAACTCGACTTAAGTTGTTTTGTCAGAAGACTTTGTACAAAGTGCATGAATGCTCTTTAATTTGAGTGCTTAAGACTGTCTGTTTGACTGTCTTGCCATTGTATCTAATTTGAAATAGACGTTTATCACTTAATTTTACACAAAATGTAACGAATCTTAAATGAAGTAAAAACCATTAGGAAATTCTTTCTACTAATGAACTGAAAAATGTCTCGATAAAATTAAGTGTAGAATTTACTAGAAAAATTAATTTATGAGATCAAATATCTATACATCTCTTTATTATATGTATAATAAAACAGTAACTCACTTCCTGTCTCTCTTTTCCTTTGTGTTCGCATCATCTAAAAACTACTGGATGGATTTTAACAAAATTTTGTGATGAGTTACCTAAGCGTCCAGATTCCAATATAGAATACTTTTTTTCTTATTTCCAAGAGAAAGTGGAGAAAAAGCAGTAAAAGTACGACGATTTTTTTACGTATTTAAAGGTACTGCCTACTTTAAGGCATATTTTATTTTTGCATGCAGCCTATTTTAAACAATGTTGGGCAACAGATGGCGCTGTTTTAAAATAATAAGTAACTCATTTCCTGTCTGTCTTTTAGAGAACATTACAATAATTTTTAGAATTTTATAAAAATTTTAGAATTTAATCCAGGGATGGGTACCTTTAAATATAGTAAATACGTAAGAGTCATAAAATTTGGTGTGACTTTCAAAGCAAAATCGAACCAAATATTGTCAATGCGCATACAACGTGTATGGCCACAGCTAGTTGTTACATAAAATTCTTGAACGCAAAAAAGGATGAAAAAAGCGACTACAAAGAGACATTTTGCGAGAACGCGGTAAATTAAAATTTTTCAAGTTTGTAGCAAGCGAATCCATAGCAGGTAATTGCAGTGAAAAAAAGGTCATCATCTCGTTTGTATGAAAACAAAAATTCAAACTCCATTTTAAAAAAATTATAAAAAAATTTTATAATTTAAAGGTGACAACTGCAAAAGAGACGAAAATGCCTGAATTCGCCATTGAAATCACCTAGTATTAATTCGCCATGGCTTTTAGTTTTCATAGATTATCTGTGACGCTTTTTTGGGAGCAATAAAATGCATTTGTTATGATTTTTCAGGTTATGTACCCAAAGATTAAAATACAATGTCCATCTGTCATAATCCTCTATCTTGGGAACGGTGCATTAAAAATTTATTTGATCCTCGTTCAACAGTTGCATGAGCAAACTCATCTAATGGGTGTGCTCATAATCTTATGAGCAAGTGGTCATATTCGAACACAAACTAGCGGATCAATGACCTCAAGCCTAATCATACCATACTATTAGTGAGGTAGGAGCTGACCGTGTAAAAGAACTTTCTATAACTTTTAGAGCCTTTTGCTTGCACTACTGGTTTTTTGTATTCCTTAAGAAATGAAGAACTTATAATGAATGTAAGTCATGTTGTTAAGAAATTCTGTGTTTTTTGTTTGTTCACTCGAACTGTGTTTGTGTTTCAGTCAAAGCATAAAACTGCCTAAACTCGCCCAAGCTCACTGTTATTATGTTCAACATTTACTCGTACTTATTCAAACTTGCTTGTGGACACTCTGCAAGCTCATCGCATTTAGCTAGTTTGTCTACGCTGATTATTATTGTCCACTTACACGTGTGAACGAAATATTATAATGAACGTCTTATGAGCTTTGTTTTTTATGCTCAAGCAGTGCTTTCATCTGTTAAATTTTCCGACTGACTCACCTGGAAAGATAAGAAAATATAAAAACAAAATTTATAATAAATCCTAAGAAATTAAATGTTAAAAGTGTTTAAAAAGCTTTCATAAAAACATAAATTTAAAAATTAAAAAAAAAAAATATCTTTAAAGTCATCCATGCAGTTTTTTAATAGTCGGATATTTCTTAAGTTTGGTAATAAATTATTCCCTCTGTCATAATAGACGCTTATTTTGCCAAAACTACAACAACAAAAAATAAAGAACATGTGGTCAAGATTTTAGATTTCTGCCAGATTTTTCTTAATATTGTTTGCAGCTTTAAGTCGCCTTTTGTCTATTATTGCAGTTGATTTATGATTTGTTTGTGTGCAGCAACCAACACTTTTAACCAAAAAATAAGAATATTTTGACTTTTAGTTCAAAAAGCTGCGGGATGTCGCAACATCTTTTATTTCATTTTATTCTTCCTTTTCGTTTTCGTATTGCATTTTATTTCTTGCAAAATACGGAAAGAAGAAAGAAAACTATTTTGGTTAAGCGGCCTTATATGATTTTAATAAAAGTAAAATACAGACGTGAGCAAAGAATGAGCGCAATATTAAAGATCTTTTAAAAAAAATTAAAGGATTTTGAATTTTTTTTTTTTTCGTTAATGCACAAGAGGAAAGTTATGTATAAGTGTTGGTAGACTTCGTTCTCACCATTTGGCGATAGATGATTGGAACAATATATCTCGTATTCTATTATCTGAGTTTAGTTGGTTAAATAGATGATGTTTGCAACCAAAGTAAATAGATACAATGGTGAAGAATGGTAAAGAAGGTACATCCTATGATCCAGAAAGTGTATTACATTTTGCTTGTGTAAAATATAATGTTTTCCCATTATTAGGGTTCCGTACCCAAAGGGTTAAAACGTAACCCTATTGTTTTCGCTACAATGTCTGTCCGTCTGTCAGTGTCTTTTATATCTGGAACCGTAATAGGTAGACTCTTGAAATTTTCACAGATGATGTATAGCTGTTGCCGCTGTAGCAACAAATACTAAAACTTATAGGGTGTTCCGATAGAGAGGTGTTATTCACGAGCATGTGTTTGATTCTTGAACTGTAGAAGGCATAAACTAAAGATTTACAAACAGTAATTAATTAAGTAATTAGTTCGCTATATAAACAATTTTAAGTTTTTTTTTTTCTTTAGTCCGATCATTCTAAGTCAATATGGATTGCAGAAAGGTTTTGCGGAGCCCAGCGGAAGGGCGATGGGTCTTTTTTTGGGCGAGTTGGTTGTTTAGGGTGAATGTTAAATTCGTTTTTTTCGGTTTTGTTGTTTTAATTTTTATTTTACTTAGCTTTGGTCGCTTTAGTAGCAATGATGAGCGGACCAACCGATGACAGGGTGTGGGGCGGTTAGAATCCTAGAGGTAGTAGAATCTAGAGGTAGTAGTAGGGCAATATTAGATTTGTGATCTTCTGGTTTTTATGCCGTTTTTGCTTCGATTATGCTCACTCATAAAAGACCATTATTTAAAACCAATAAAACTCAGCAACGCCCCATTGGCAACGAGGGGTACTGGGCTTATTGAATGTAGGGTTATTGCGTAGGGGGATACAGTAAAACTGTAATCACCGTGGTGAAGGGTATATAAGATTCGTTAGGGACGAATATAGCTCTATTACTTGTTTTTAATTTCTTTCAAAAACTTGCAATAATATTTTTCTGTTATTTTATTTTCTACTGTATTCTACTGTCCTCTTGAGTTTACGCTGTCTGCTGTTATTTTTTTTTTTTTGGCTGCTTTTTATTATTATTATTTATTTTTGTTACTAAACCCAGCACGAGGTATTTTCTTCTAGATTAAATAATCCAGATAAACATTTCATATTTTATTTGAAATGTGTGCAAAAGGAAAATCAATAACATTTAGCAGACGTTTAGACGTTTAGAAGTTTAATTTTTAATTTTCTTTTTTTCTACAATGAGTTCATTCAACTTTTTTATAGTGAAATTTAGAGGAATTTATAGTACCAACAAGCAATTTATTAAAGCTTTAATACCATTAAAATAAACCTTCCTAAAATTATAGCAGCATTAAAAAAAAAAAAAAATAAAAAGATATTAAAATGATTTTTTCGCATGTGCTTATCGTGCTTTTGTACTAAACAAATAAAAAATATTTTTTTTTTAAACTAAAAGGCGAACCTACAAATCATAAAAACATAAAAAGTGCATTTAGGAAAGAAAAAGATCATAAAGTGAACTTTACGTCTTGTGTTAACGAACCGTTCAGATGCACAAACATCAAACGGTATTAGAAGACCAGATATTCCCTTGCTACGGTATAAAGCATGCAAACGATGTATATATGTCGCAAGGAAAATTCTTGTAACTCATTTTTATACTAAGACAAATTTAAAAATGAAACGTAAATTAATCTGTTTTTCTGCTTTCTTTTACAAATTAATAATTGAAAGTTCTCAAAAATTAAACAAAAAAATGTTTGAATTTAAGCTAAAAATGTTGTAAAATATTGTGCAATAAAATCGCTATTGAATATGTCAAAAAAAAAAAATATTGTGTCACTTATTGAAAGAAACTAAAATAATGTCTTCATAGGGCAATTAAAAAACCTTTCCTTAACATTATGCTTCTAAAAGGTGTCGAAAAATCCCGCAGGGTAACATTAAATATTTTTTAAATGTATTTGTTTTAGCTATAGGAGGTTGGGAAATTTGGCAACTTCTTGGATTTTCGAATAATATATTTTTTTTTTTCGGATAACAAACCGTTCTATTTCTCAACCCAGTCAGAGTTCTTCAGCTGAAGTTTAGTCAATCGATTTTCATTGTTTTACAAAGTTTTTTTTTAAGTCCTCAAATTATGCGTTTGATACAGTTGTACAACCCAACATTTCTTTAGGTTTGGCAACTGAAAATAGTTCTGGAAGGGGTTAAATTCGTAGAATTTTACGCGCGTCAGTGGACTGTAATGCCCTTTTTTCTCGCTATTCACTGCCATTTTTGCCGCAATTTTTCACTCTTTTGAAGAAGACAAACAATCAAAAAAAGAAATGGTCCGAAAAATCTGCAGCTTTAGTTGTTTCTTGGTGAAATCATGTTTCGTTCACGATTACTTAGCGATACAAAAACTCTTTTGGCTTACATTTGAATATCGTCAAACACTAGTTTAAAGTTTTTTTCTATCTTATGAAAAGTATTGCCAATTAGGAGCAGATTCGTTTACTTGGATAAAATAGTTTTCAATCAGTATGCAAAATGAACAAGCCAGATTCCAAGCACACCGATGATGCGTCGACTACCTAAACACGTTACGAATCATCGAAGTACTTGGAACCAAGCCTGCGCAACCACGTGAACACAATACGCATCATCGTAGAAAAATCCATCGAATAGCGCGCCCTACTCTACATATGCCTTATAGGATTCAAGAAAACATTCGACTCCGTTAAGAACGACGCGATATATAAGACATTACAGTCTCATAAAGGTCATAAAGGCACTATACAAAGGGGCCACATGCCGCATAAGACGTGGCCAGCTCTGCAGCGTCCAAATACTTTTACAAAAAAGCGTGCGTCCATGTTTTTTAATATCGTCCTAGATACCTTGATGTCACCAGTGTCCCAACACAACAATTACGTGGGGAACAAACGGCAAACTGAGTCATCTTGAGAGACCTTTTGTTATCTCAGTAGCACAATAACAACTACTGGTGGTTCAGCTGAAGGCAAACTTTCTCGCATAAACAAGGGACGTGCAGCTTGCAGTTCTCTCGAAAAAGTATGGAGATCAACGCAAATTTCAAGGGACACAAAAATAAGAATATTGATTGCGGGCATCAAGTTAGTGGTTAGGGTGACTCGGTGAGCTAGTATGTACTGTGCTAGTCTATCAGTCCGGGGTTGTGGGTTCGATTCCCACCAAATATTGTGGAATTTTTCACTACAAGTTGGCAGAAAGACTAAGAAGGAGCTTGGAAAAAAACTGGGTGCCTACAAATTGTTAACAGCTTTAGTGGCAGGTCACGAACTTATTATCTCAAGTATTATCTGGCCAGACTGTGTTTCGAAAAGAGCGAACATAAAAACAAAAACATTGCGCTGCGTGCCTTAGTCGACCAAACTTATATATTTCATAAGAGATATAATACCGAGAAGGCTGGTTACTGGCATAAGAAGTCATTTTATTAACATTAGAGAGCAATAACCTTAGTCAAATAAGCAAAGTTGTTCATTTCGCTGTCTCGGAAAAATTCCAAGGGATTGTTATGTTTGACAAAACCGACCTCAAACTAATTTCGGGTTGATTATGCGAAACGCAGGCACGTTTTCTGTGAATACATAGCTTCAAGATCTTCTAAGGTGGGCTTTAGTGAGACAGCTATGGATGCCACAAACTTTTTCAGTGAATACAAAGGCTACGAAAAAGATCTCATGAGTCCTGGGGCATATAGCCTCGCTAATTATAATAAAAAAGCAGTGAAATCTTTTGTAAAGTAAGCACAGTTTACCCAGTATTATTGTTAATAGTCTGAAGAGGCTGTAGGAGTGACAAAATTCAGACCAGGAGGAAGCTATCATTTCCCGTTCTTCTTATCACGACAACTAGTTCAATACCAATCTTTAACCATAATTGTAGTGAGACAGCTATGGATGCCACAACCTTTTACAGTGAATACAAAGGCTACGAAAAAGGTCTCCTGAGTCCTGGGGCATATAGCCTCTCTAATTATAATAAAAAAGCAGTGAAATCTTTTGTAAAGGAAGCACAGTTTACCCAGTATTATTTTTAATAGTCTGAAGAGGCTGTATGAGTGACAAAATTCAGAGTTCTTCTTATCAACAACGACAACTAGTACAATACCAATCTTTTACCATAATTGTTTAAGATGTAATTTTAAGCAGTGGTTGCTACAATATCCTGCAATACGGCTTAGCCTTTTGTTAGTAATTTGGCACGTTAACTTATTCTGTCACAGATCTTTTAGAACAGAATCTAATGCTGTTACTAAAAGCAAACATTTCAACAGATCTTTAAATTTGTTGTGTCAAACTGAAACAACATTCAGATATACTTTCAAATGCAGAAAAGGTATCTGATCTTTATGCGCAAAATGAAACACAAACAACAAAAATAATGGTAAAAACGCCTTAACTCCTAACATTTCCTAGTTATCAATTCAAAAGGCAAAAATATACAAAACTTAAAAATAAAACTCTAAATTTGCATAACAATCTACAAATAAAAATCAACAATGACCAACTCAAGCTTAACTTTGGCTTAATTGTCAAACAAACTAAAAATGCAGCAACAAGCAGCGAACCAACCAACCAACCCAACCAACAGCTAAAGATATTTATTTATAAGCAACCATCATAATTTTATGTCGTTTATTTTCAATGCTTTTTCTAGCCTAAAATGTATCAAGGGCATATCTGAAATTTTCAGCACTTCCATCTCTAATGTCTGTTAGTAAAGCCAAACAAACAAGCGCGGAAACCACAACGTCAAGACACAGAATTAGATTTTTGAAATTGTAGCAAAAAGTAATAAAAATAAACTCAACCCTCACAACGGGAAGTAATGATTTGACACAAAAAAACTTCAAATCTCAACTGATAAAGTCAAAGTTTAAGAAATTTTATGAAGAAAATAAAATTTGATTCGAAAGTGAAAGGGTGTTGCAGATGGAGCTGTGAAATTAGAATTTCTGTTTTATACTAATGGCGCTCGCCGATGTATTATATATTCATTGACTTCCGAGAAGGCGTTCGACAGGCTGGCGCACTTCGGACGGGAACGCACTTCGTACTGGAAACGCACTTCGTTGTTAAAGAATACCGGAAAAACTCATAGGACTTATCAAGGCACTCTACGAAAACGCCTAGTGCCGTATCCTACAGAAGGATGCTACCATCACATTAAATGGCAAATGTCAATGTCCCCCATCCTATTCAACATAGTCATTGACAGCATCATAGCAAAACTCATATCAAGTAGAGGTATAATTTGGCGTCTAAAAGGCCGCCTGGAAGATCCAGACTACGCTGACGACATATGCATGCTTTCGCATAAGCTTTATTATATACAATTGAAACTGATAAATTAAAAATAATTTGAAGCCGAAGCTGCATGTTGTGGTCTCAGAATTAACATTTCAAAAACTAAGGCACTGAGAATAAATACCAGCAACTTACAACAATTCACCTTGCAACAACAGATTGAAGACTGTTACTGGGCAGGATTATCATTAAGAATGCAGGCTCGAATGCAGGATGTTTTAAGTCTTAGAAATAAAGCCCATCAAGCTTACGGCAAACCGAATCATGTCTGGAAGTCCTCTCATATCTCGAAACGCATCAAAATTACCATCTTTAGTAGCTGCTTTAAATATTTTGTGCTTTATGAATGACAGTACTGGAATTCAAACCCTTTGCTACATCAATGCCTTGCAAAGATTCATCAACAGCTGCCTCCGGCGAATACTAAAAATTATCTGGCCAAGCACTATCTGAAATGAAAGTTTGTGGGCAAAATTCGGGCAAACTCCTATTGAGTTCGAAATGCGAAAACGGAAATGACGTTGGATCTGGCATGTCTTGCGAAGATCCCAAGCCTACACTACGTAAAATGCTACAGAGTGGAGTCCCCAAAAGTAGGCGGAGAAAAGATCGACCAACTCGTAGCTGGCGTTGACGACAGCTAGACATCGAAAGATCAACAAAACGTTTAACGAGCTGCAGACTGCAGTAGCAGATAAGCAAACGTGGAATCGAATCGTTGAGGCCTTATATGTTCCTATAAGGAATTTGTATACATTTATGTTACACATCAAGTAATAATGTTCAGTTAGGTCTAAGTTCGTTGCTATATGTGATTAATTGTAAACTAAAAATAAGAAGTAAGATGTAGTGGATTTTCGGGATCACTACATCCTTATCAATTAATTATCAATTAAAATTGAATTAAATTAAATGATATCTATTTAATTAACTATTATGGGCCGGAATCCCATACCGTTTCGCAAGCTCTATATCGCTAGATATTATTCTGGAAAATTTCGGTTCTTCTTTGGTTTTCATCTTGGGCAGATAATACTACATCATCTGGGTACCTTACCCACCTCTTTTATATCCAAGCATCTTTATTCCGCGGTTCTCTACGAGCAGCATTCCAGCCTGGTTAGATCTAAAGAGCCTACCTACCGCAGGGCCTTTGCTCGCACCAGACCATTTCCCAGTGCAACTATACCTTTCGCTCCACAAAAATTTACAGCAGACCCCCTTTTTGCTAGTTCATCTGCTGCTTCATTCTCAGTCGCTCCTTGTATCTTTTAACCCGCAATAAAGTTACCTAATTTACCGAGGCACGTCTACCTTGAGAACGCATTCAAGCACAAGTTTAAAGTACTCAGTCACTTCTCTCATACTTTTTAAAAATTATTGGTTGTCGAGTGCAATGAAAACCTTTAGGCCTGCAGCCGACTTTCCAGCAGGAGATGCGTTGGCTTGCAACAATACAAACTATTCTGTCTGGTAAACAGACACTTACTCACTTAGACGCAGACTGCAAAAGGAAACCATTTAAATTTGTATGACTTTAACATTGTGTTTCAAAAAAGATTTCTTTCGAATCGAAATACGCAGTAGCCTCCCTGCTCAGAGGTTAGATATTTTTTTATTTTGTAGGGCTGCTATGATAGTTCATTTTTCCAATATGCGCCTCATGATTCGGGCAGCACAAAGCGAGTTATCAATTGAACTACACCTTCTCGTGCACTATGTAGACAATTTAGCTGTTTTAGCATCTCCATCTCAATGTGTGGAACAAGATTAACGTGAGTACCTGCCTACTCGGCCTAACCTACTCGAGTGAAACTTAGGCGTAGACTAGCGCCCCCATTGTGTAGTATAACAACACTTTACGATTGCCACCAATCGCTTTTTGTGTGTGATACAGTCACAATGAGTAGCAATTTATATAATATGGCAAGCCTTTCCAAGGCAAGCCTAGATCCACATTATAACCTCTTGCTTAGGGGTTAGGAGACTATCCAAACTCCGTCTGTTTAGAGTGCAACAGCACACTTGATCGACCGTGCACCATACCTACATAAATCGATCTTAAACCACAACCACCACGTGTACCCCCGAAGGGGACCTCACCAATAACCGGTCACAGAGAGGATAGGATCTCTGTGGGGCCACCGATTCCCGTGGTACCAGTCCTTTGGGCACTGGTCGGGCCTCGAAGAGGTACCGCAATGTTTATCGCAGACCTTTTCTTCCAGATTTAGGCTTTATGAACCCTGGCGTCTGGTGCCCCTATTTTCCCCGAGTGAACCGCATTTGCCATTCCTGCAGTGACAATTGGAACCCCCGGGGGTACACTGTTGCGTTTAAATATAATATCAATAGCTATATTAACTGCGACGTAAGACGATAATGTTTCCGTAGGCTGGTAAACAATATAACAGATTAACGGTAAAATCGATGTCGTGACATCAGCGTGAAGTTTGTAATACTTCTAGCGCCGATATAAAATTAACGAACAACCGAAAGACCTTGCAAAGAGTTTGGAAAGTGTCCGCATTTCGGATGGCCTTCCAACTGCTTGCTTATGTAGTTATGATACAGTAACAACGGTTAAAGCTATAGAAAGAAAATGGTTTAAGTAGGAAGGTTAGACTTACTATGGAGTCCGTAAACTTTTTGAAGTAATTGAGGTAATGGCCAAAAGCGTTACTAATTCACGCAATGTACTCGACCATCAGAATTTATTATTATGAATTTGTGAAGGGAGGATCTTTTTGGTGTAATTGAGGTAATGACGACCATCTGAATTTATTATTATGCACATGAGTTTCCAATAAAGCAGTGCATGAGCACAAAAAACGAAGCTGATAGGATGCTCATTATTTATTATTATTTCCTTGAATTCATGTCGGCTTATTGCACATGAGTAACGATGAGTGGACAATAATGAACAGCAAAGATCCTCGAGCTAAATGCGATGAGCTTGCAGAGTTTCCATAAGTTTGAAAAGGTATGAGTAAATGTTAAACAAAATAACAATGAACTTGAGCGAGTTTAAGCAGTTTTTTGCTTTGAGTGCAACATTAACACAGTTCGAGTGTACAAACAAAAAACACGGAATTTTTTTATAAAATTCTGCAGAAATACACAAATAAAAAACCTTTAATGCACTAAGTCTTATCCTAAAGTTATACAGAACTACTAAACTAAACTAACTGAGTGTTTCGGATATGATAAATACGGCTCTCTCTGGTATATATAAGTTAATTTTACTCGGTCAGCTCATTGCATTTGTGATGCTCACTAATAGTATGGTATGAGTAGCCATGTGTTCAGTAGGCTAGTTTGTGTTCGAGTATGACCATTTGTTCATAAGCTTGCTCATGCATCTGTTTAGTTTAAATAGACAATTTAGAGAATTTAACTATGATGATATTGCTCAACCAAATTGTTTGAACATGAGTCCATAATAGAATCTAGATCCGGAAATATTTTAACAGAGAAATTTTTACTGTTCGTAACTATTTATCTGGTGGGAAAAACAGAGTATAATTTTTTTTTAGCTATTTCAAGTGGGCGCCATACTTAGTGGGCGTTTTACTTAGGAACTGCTATAAGTAGATCCTTTAATTTTTGTGTGCAGAAACCTCTCTTATTAATATGAATAATGTAGGAAAAAACTGGATAGATTAAAATAGTGGGTGTAGTATCTCCCATAGCAATTGAAAAATTATAACAGGTAGAGTGTTAAAATTTCTTACGATGAACTAAACTCCCTTATTAATGGGCGTACCCGAGCAAGAAAATTGACTCGATTAGAAAAGTAAATATTTATCGTTATGTTATTTACTGGGTGTTATACACAGAGTTTTAAAATCATATATGTACATCCTATAACTGGGTTCGGTAACTAGCCTAATTTAGAGAACTGCAATAGTGACACTCTCTAAATTTGACATAGGCTACTCTAAAAATACTGTGCTTGGCCATACTTAAAAATTTTTATTTATTATTTAAAATATACATAAATTTAAAAACTTGTTTTTTGTAACCGATTCGGATTTGAGTGAAGAGGATTGCGAAAAAAAATTCTGGTCGTTCAGAGACGATTAATCAGAAGTCTGATATACATATGTACATATTACAATTACCGAGAAGATGAGAAGTAAGTAAAAAATGCACTTTCTTTTTGCAAGAATTGTTTGATCAGCATAACCATCCTACAACTATTTAAAATTATTTGGCGTACATCCTCTTTGGAAGATTCTTGCAAAGAAAGGATTTGTTTCCATTTTTTCCACTATATATGACCACACCAATTAGATGAGCTTGCTCAAGCAACTGTATAGTTTCCAATACTTAGTTGTGTATTGGAAACTATACAGTTGCTTGAGCCATCAAAATGGACATTTTTTGCATCTATTACACAGTGCAACACGGAAAAAATAACCTTATACGGACACCACTACGTGATAAAAGACCAAAAAAAAAGACCCCTGTCTCCCAGTTTTGCTCAAAGTCCTCCAGGTTTTTTTATGGGCCCTCAAAGATGTGGGGCCTCGATGTCATTTTTGCAAAAAAATTATCATTTACTCAAGCTCATATTTTGCAAACCGTTTGGAATTTTGATATACTCTCTGAGGCAAAGTTGTAGCTCTAGCCGGGAAATTTTTCACTTTTGCGGCTACCTAAGCGCTACCTAAACGGTGTTAAGAATCATTCCTAGAAAGTTCATATGTTCCAGAAAGTTGTTTATTGAGATCTTAGGTTCATTTTTGTAGTTGATTGTTGCCTTGAATTTTGAACGGTTTGCTACCTATGGATCTGAACAGGGGAAAAAAAGGTAAAAAAAAAAAATTAATTTTTTAAAGTTTTTAAAGAGCTACAACTTTGCCTCAGAGAGTAGATCAAAATTCCAAACGGTTTGCAAAATATGAGCTTGAGTAAATGATCATTTTTTTGCAAAAATGACATCGAGGCCCCACATCTTTGAGGGCCAATAAAAAAAATCTGGAGGACTTTGGGTAAAACTGGAAGACAGGGGTCTTTTTTTTTTTGGTCTTTTATGACGTAGTGGTGTCCGTATATGGTTATTTTGCCATGACTTAAAAAATTACACAGTGTGTTATTATCAGACACAAGTTTCGGGTAAAAAAAAAACTTTCACTCTTTATTTGTAAAACCCTGTATCTGAACATTTATCTATTGTTGCATTTTTTTTTTCTTCTAAACAATCGTGACTTACGTATGCTGCTGCTCTACAAATCTACATAGAAAACTAAAACCTTTAACGTGTAATAATAAACAATTTTTTAGCAGTCCACACCACCACTCCCTCCCTTTGCCAATAATACAAACGACTAAGAGATCGTTCGTCTGTCTGTCTGGTTGTCTGTGTGTCTGGTTGTTTCTGTGTCTTTCCTTTTTGAAAATTCAAAGTATGAACACGTGTTTAATGTTGTTTTCAAATTATTTAGCCAGTTAAATGGCCACAAGGAATTGCCAGTTACTCCTCTAACATGCCTTTTCCTATGAGATGTTGCAGATATTAAGAGTCTTTGTGTTGTTTCTTTCAACCTAATCCCTGTTTTCAGACTAAACTCTGTTTAAATTTAGTACCTCTTAGACCTAGAGAATTTAATTTCATACAGTAGCTGCTTCAATGGCTTTAAATTTTATAGATTTAACAAAAAATAAAACAATTTGCGTCTTCTTTCTGCCTTGTTCTTTCAAAAGTTATAGTTCGCATTTTTTTTTTTTTGTTGTTGTTCTTGGTTGGCTTGTTTTATCTCACAGCAATTACATAAAGAAGTTTCAGATTTTGTTGTTTTCGTTTTTCTTTCGTTTTCTTGTAGGTAAAGTGGAAAATCATGTTCATTACACCGGTGTTGAAGTATTTATTGTTGGTGTGAATTTTGTCGGTTGAAATTACAATTGGGTGGTCATCACAATTTGAATTACGTTGTACCATGTTCGTGTACGTTGTATCTATAATGGAGTTTAATTGTAAATCTACAAATTTAGATTTTCTCCTTTTTTTGAATTTCTTTTTAAATCTTGGTGTTAGTTGGTTGAGTTGAGGTACAAGGGAGTTTCTAGATGAGAAAATGTTTGAAATTAGCTGCAGCCCATTTAGACTGTTGCAGCTAAATTACTTCATTTTGTGCTCATATTCGAAACTAAATTAACATGTGGCTTGTTGGTTTTAATGGACACTTTTTGTTTAACTCATAAATAATTTAAAAATTCTATAATTAGGACTATTAAACCAGGCTTAAAGTCAGGTTGATTATTTGTTATGAAGATGGGAAATGTAGTTACAGTTTATTGCAAATTTTCTTCTTTCTGTATTTAAAAAAAAAATAGACAGAAAATACGGCCAATGATGCTAATGCTCTAAAATAACACAGTGTAACACGGAAAAAAATAACCATATACGGACACCACTACGTGATAAAAGACCAAAAAAAAGGCCCCTGTCTCCCAGTTTTGCCCAAAGTCCTCCAGGTTTTTTTTTATGGGCCCTCAAATATGTGGGGCCTCGATGTCATTTTTGCAAAAAAATGATCATTTACTCAAGCTCATATTTTGCAAACCGTTTGGAATTTTGATATACTCTCTGAGGCAAAGTTGTAGCTCTCGTCATAAAGAACAAAAATTGTTAACATATAAAATCAAAAAAACTTCATCTTCAAGGTCAAAATCGTAAAAAACTTTAAAAAATTAAATTTTTTTACCTTTTTTCCCCTGTTCAGGTCCATAGGTATTAAACCGTTCAAAATTCAAGGAAACAATCAACTACAAAAATGAACCTAAGATCTCAATAAACAACTTTCTAGAACATATGAACTTCCTAGGAATGATTCTTAACACCGTTTAGGTAGCGCTTAGGTAGCCGCAAAAAATTTTTCTCTTTTGCGGCTACCTAAGCGCTACCTAAACGGTGTTAAGAATCATTAAGAGCTACAACTTTGCCTCAGAGAGTATATCAAAATTCCAAATGATTTGCAAAATATGAGCTTGAGTAAATGATCATTTTTTTTGCAAAAATGACATCGAGACCCCACATCCTTAAGGGCCCATAAAAAAACCTGGAGGACTTTGGGCAAAACTGGGAGACAGGGGTCTTTTTTTTTTTTTGGTCTTTTATCACGTAGTGGTGTCCGTATATGGTTATTTTGCCATGACTTAAAAAATTACACAGTGTGTAAGTTAATCATTGATTAATGGTAATGATTTTGTTTTTAACTAATTACTAATGAAACTGTTTTATTACCCGTAAGGAAAACAATGGTAATGCCAAACAATTTGTTTCAGCATTATTTATAATTCAATGCCAATGAAATGGCCAATTAATTATACAGTGTAACAGTGAAAATAATACATGGAGGTGACAGCATAGGTTCGATTTTACTATCAAAGGGTAGTAAAACCCTATACTCAGTTTGGTGAAATTGGTGACCAATTTTTATTTACAGGCGTCGAAAGATTCAGAGGGGACTTCAAAAAAGATCTAATCGGTTTTTGTCTAATATCTCATTCAAACTAGGTGCATACATTTGTTCGGAAATAATGTAGCCGAAGACTAGTTTAATAAATTTTATATTAATTTTAAGTCAAAAAAATAATTTATTCCTGAAGTTTTTGAAAAAAAAATGTTAATTTTTGCAGCATAACTTTCAGGGACTCTTAAATTTTCACTACCCTTTGATAGCATCGGGTGGTTAAATGTTAAGGGCCAATGTGGAATGCGAACCACACCTAAACGTCAAGTTTTTTTCTGCATTCAATTTGACATTTCTCAATTTCAGTCTAACTCAATTTGAACCATAGAAAGATACACAATCGAGCAACGCCTTAAAGCTATTCAGGCTTATTATGAAAATGGGCGTTCAAATCAAAATGCATATCGTGCACTTCGTGATTTTTTCGACCAATTTATTCGTCCTAATGTGAGTACAATCGGAAAAATCGTGCAAAAATTTAAGCAAACCTAGTCTGTAGGAGATGTGAAAACACCAGTGTATGGTCGTACAGCTCGTACTGCAGAAAATATTGCTGCTGTTCGCGTTAGTGTGCCTGAAGAACCGTCCGCATCAACTCGTCGTCGTAACCAATAATTGCACCTCTTACGCTCGTCGTTGATGAATATTATGCATAAAGACTTGCATTTACACGCTTACATGATGCAATTGACTCAAGAACTAAAGCCTCTTTTTCATTCCAAACGTCGTCAATGGTCAGAATGGTGATGCACATTTTCACCTCAGTGGATTCGTCTTTAAGCAGAATTGAGTGAATGATAATCCAAGAGTGATTCTCGAAAAACTAATGCACCCACAAAGAGTGACTGTTTGGTGTAGTTTATCGGCTGACGGCATCATAGAGCCGTAGTTTTTCCAAAATGAGTCGGGACAGGCAGTTACTGTGAATGGTGTTCGCTATAGTAAGATGATAACGAATTGGAAGATATGGATGTGGACGATATGTGGTTTCCACAGGACGGCGCCACTTGCCACACAGCTAACGAAACAATAGCTCTTTTGCGCGGCAAATTCAATGGTTTTGTTATCTCACGTGGTGGCGCTGTCAATTGGCCACCAAGATCATGTGATTTGACACCGTTGGACTTCTTTCTTTGGGGTTATTTGAAAGAAAAGGTGTACGTCGATAAGCCAGCAACAATTCAAGAGCTAAAAGATGAGATAATTCGGCCGTTAAAACCTCCCTTTAGAATCGAACCTATATTGTCAAGTTCGTGTATTTTTCAAAAAGTTTTCAAAATTAAAAATCGCAAAGCACCGCGCAATCTTGTTTACTCAACAAAGTTTGGTTTGATACTAGATTAGTGTTAACAAAAAACGAATGTTTGAAGTAAAACAAATAAACAAAAAGTAACTTTTATTGCTAACCGAAGGTTGGCCGAAGGAACAACAAAATATAAGGTGGTAAATATTAAAAAGTAAAAATATTCAACAAGCTTAAGGTAGTGGTAGACTTCGTTCTCACCAACTGATAATATAACTAGTCCCATGATTGGTAGGCAAAATTGTCTGAGTGTTACTCTTATTTTTCTACGAAAAAAAAAATATTACCGGCGAATATTACTCGGAATTTTCAACATTTATTTGAAGAAAAAATTTCCTTAAAAGAGAGAAAAAAGTGCTATCCATCAAGATAATGCACGGTTACACATGTATGTATTCCCAATGGGGAAAATACATACCCATCCATCTTGCATATTCCTCAGATTTAGTCCATTGCAACTATTTCTTGTATCCAAGTTTTAAGACATGGCTGGTTTAGGTCAAACGAAGAGGTCGTCATTGAAACAAATGCTCAAATTGTTGTCCTTGAGAAATCTTATTATTTAGAGGGAATAAAAAAAACTAGAAAGATGGATGTACAGAATTCAAAAAAATATAAATATTTTTTTCTACTCAGCAGAACTATAGTTTTTTGTCGTCTACTTAAATCCTGTCTATTCTTTCCTCGCCTAGACATTCATACAGTAATCAATTACCAAACAAATCCTTTCGCTTGAATCGAATCAATATAGACATTTTTCAATTTTAACAATGTTTTTCCAATTTAATTGTAAATTCTACTGGAAAAAGAACGAACAAACAATCAGCTAAAGACATCAAGACCAAAGCCGGCTGGCTGGGTGGAGCGGTCGCAAAAAAAGGAAACCAAAACTAAAATCAACAACGAAACATTAAACAAAAAAAAAAAACAAATACAACAAAGTTTAACATGTTGTTTGACACCAGAATTTGTGTTTTTTATTTTTTTTTTTTTTTATTTTAAATTTCAGTTCCATACAGCAGCACTGCACCGAAAAACGAATTGTTTGGGATGTTGTAAAGTCATTGTACCACATATGTTGTTACCCTCTACCACGAGTACGAGTTTTGTACGAATGAGTATCGTAGTATGGATTTATAGTAATTTTTTAAAATAAGAGTTTCCATTTTTTAAATATAAAAATATACATGCAAAAGTACAGGCAGTCATACGATTCAGGCAGGCAGGCATCCCCATATAAAGAAATAACAAGGTAAATTCATATAAATGTCTGCTGACTGCAGTTTAATAGAAGTTTATTTTTTATTTTATTTGCATGGGTGACCAGACGTTATACAATTCGGCTGACTATAGCCGCTCAAAATTTCGTTTAACATTTAAAAACATACACACACACACACATTTAACAAGTGAACGCAACAGACAATCCAAGTGGTGAAACTAAAAAGGCCTTTTCACTTTAGGCCTTCTATAAGGCATGCTAAGCATCCTTCTCTCCCTACGACCCTCATTTTGCTGTGCCTTCCAAAGAAGGCGTTTTAAAAGGCTTTGGCTCTTCCTTCTAAAAGATCTAGACGGCATTCTTACCCCAATGTCATTCCGTGTGTAATTTCTGCAATATTTATCCTGGATCCTTATACATAGAAAAATTGATTAAGTGATGTCCGTCTGTCCGTGTTCAGGTAGTAATGTCATTTGCCAAGGCATCAGGAGAGATAGAAAAAATTTAAGCACACCAATCTGTCAGGCATAGTTTCGAAAATTTTGGAATTGCAATTCATCAACATCATTCCTTTGGAGGCTGCGGGCAGAAAACCACGCCCACCTATATTTTTTCACGTTTTTTATTCTTTTTTTAGGTTTTAATGATTATTTTTTGCTTTTTTTTTTTTGTTAAATAAATATTAGACCACGACATTTAGATCGCAAGGTGTGAATACAGATCTCGGGCGATCAATAACCCCCTGCGAGGGCCGATTTTGTGTTTAGTTTTACGTTGGTAAGGTTTTTCTGTTTAGATTTGTATTTGTTGCAGCCAATAGGGCCTCAGGGCCCTTTAGTCTGACCATTCTAACGCAATATAGATTGCAGGAAGTCCTCATTTTACCAAAAATACAATTTTCAAAAAAAAATTAAAATTTTTCAAAATTAAAAATAAACTTAAAAAGAAAATTCCAAAAATATTTTACAAAAAATTCTTAAAAAAAATTAAAAATAAAATTTTAAAAAATTTTACAAAAAAATTAAAAATAAATTCAAAAATATATTTGCAAAAATTTTTAAAAATATGTTTACAAAAAAATTTTAATAATATTTTTACAAAAAATTTTTAAAAATATTTTTACAAAAAATTTTTAAAAATACTTTTACCAAAAAAATTTACAAAATAGTTTCAAAAAATATTTACAAAATATTTTTAAAATTCACAATATCAAGCATGACCAAAATTAAGGGTATATAAGATTCGGCATGACCGATAATAGCACTCTTACTTGTTATTTTTGGATTTCACATTTATAAAAAAAAACAAAAGCTCATTTAATTGGACTTTATTTAATTGAACACTACTGGCCATTTAAATGCCTCGATAGTATGATTTGTAGTGCACCAAACTATCAGTCTGGTGGCGCGGGTTCGATACCCAAAACACTGAAGCAAAAATTTTAATATTTCAATTAAAAATAAATTTCAAATGCTTAATGATTTCCTACGAAAAGCCTTCTAAAAGGCGTCAAATTGAAGGACTTCTAGCAGACAGTTTTCGGAAAATCTTCTGCAACGCTTGTCGGAAGAAGGGAGAATGGAAGTCCTGCTCCGCAATGACAACCTGTTTCAAAAAGATATAAGAAACAAAAACGCCCCTCTAGTCGTTTTTGTTTCTTGTGCGACTAAAAGAAAAAGTAAAGAGGCCTGCTAGAAGGCCTTCATACTCCCTATTTTTAACACAGGGATCTATAGCAGGATTAGAGTGTTTTGAGTTTTTATATTTCCAGAGCTTTTATTAAGAAGTCTTGGCTGAACAGACCTAAGAGGAGTAGGAAAAGGTGCGCAGTGAAGTATAAATGTTGCAGCATTACAATAAAAACAACAAATAAATAAATAAATAAACATTCGTTTATGGTGTGGGCAATCAATTGTTGCATGTTGAACATTTCTATATTCAATGCAATGCAACGCAATGCGACACAACAATAAACAGTTGCAACAACAAAAGACTTAACCAGCAGCCAAAATATTACTTCATATTCCCACTACTGAGTATTTTTTTTGTTGTTGTTGTTGTTTGTTTGTATGTAGGATTTTGCTGAATTAAATTTCATTATTTCATAAAACGTCTGACTGGTAGTTTGATAAAGGATGCTTGGGTCGTACGAATGTTTGGTTTGGCGGATGGTGGGTTGCTCAGTCTCTGGAGATTTAGACTTACGTATACACACATACATACATATATTCCTATAGTTGCTTATTCCAATGAATAAATATGTGTAAATGGTTGTTTGTATGCCTGCAATTGCTTCTTTGTGAGTTCGTGTCGCCAATCTTTTGTTTTTTCAAAAGAAATCAAAAGACAAAGATTCAGTTTGACTTGAAACTGCTGCTGGTGTTTTATTCACGTTCCTTGCCATAATTTTGCTTAACATTTGGCTGTTAGTTAAGTGGATAGTGGTAGCTGCTGGGGCTGATATGTTAAAGAAATATGACATACATGCTTGAACATGCAGATATACGGGGTTAGTTGCGAGTGTTGGGTTCTCTTTTAAGAATTACAAAATTAAAATAAATTAAAAAATTAAGTATGGAAAAGAAATTAATACATCAAAAACTCATTTTGAGCGATGAAAATGACATGAAGGCCCGAAATCTTCTATAAGCTTGTTCGAAAGTTATTTAACGAAAGCGAAAGTAGGAAATTTTTAAAGATCACCTCAGCCAATTGAACCCGGAGTTCTTCAATATAGTAATTTGGGACCTATTTTATAATATTTGTATCGGTATACTTCGGATATTCCAACCAGCAGCCGAGTTCACACACCCGACATTTGCTGAAGATACAGATTTATTAAACTTTCATAAATACTTATAAGATGATGTATTCAATTTAGAAAAGTGGTTAAAGGAAAAGAAAATAAAGGTGAATAAGCAAAAATGTACTCATTCATATGTGTAACTTTCACACTATGTAGGGACTCATGTCGTCAACCTAGTGAAAACTAATGCCTTCATACGTGACCGCTCACAAAGAAAGAGACCAATACAAATGTCAAGATTTAACGCAAGTACCTAGCATGATGCTCTTACCTGACGGTGGTCTTAACACTGATTTAACTATAATGCGTCGACTAGCGCCCTTCATTGGCATAGCAACAAAGTAGCAATTTTAGAATACGGCTATTGCTGGACCATGATATTACCCTTTTCTTAAGGGTTCGGAGGGAGGCCTTTCTGACTCCTGACACCAATTGTTGGGTTCTGTTGAATATGCAGCAGTACATTTACCAGCATTGCACCATCCAATGCTGGTCTTACCACAGCCATTACGTGTACCCGAACATTTATTTCCATCACCCCTCTTGGGAGCAAATAGCTTCCTCAAAGCATCTGCATCTTACACGATTTGTGGCAGCTGTTTTCACGTCTTCTTTTTCGTGTGCCAAACGTGTTGATATACGATTCAGTATGTTGTTATTTTGCCTTGTGTTAGTTTCCTTTATCGGTTGTTGTTCCAGCTAAGTAGATGATTGGTTTGCTATAGCGGGTCCTAGGATAATGGGAATGGAATATAATACCAACTGTCCATGTCTAGAAAGAACGCCCTTCATGTATTTGGTGTAGTGGTGGGAAGAAACCTTGCTAATCTGATTTCTATCTTTTCTCCCAGGGTACCCCGAATGAACCTCACCAATAACCGGCCACAGTGACGCACGGTTCTCTGTGGGACTACCAGAAGCATCAAAGCATTAGAAGGTCAATTGAAACCCCCGGCGGGGTAGAAAGAGACCTAAGGCAAGGTTGACCCATTTTTAAATTGGATTAAATTTACAGGAGGATTATTCGAGGAGAGCGGCTCCGAATCCCACCGAAGCCGAATTCGTTTCGGAAATTTTGGTTTATCTTCATGTGAGTCATCTGCAGAAATACATTTTTTTGGAAATTTAAATATCTTTCAGTGAATGGTTTTAAAGCTTTAACCAATTTTTTATTTTAATTTGGGGTAAAATTTTGTCGGAAAACGAATGGAATAATCGATCATTTCGGAGTCATAACAGGTATGTTAACAGCATTTGCACTCCGTACCCTGTGTAACGTGTAACGTTTACAAGACAATGCCAAATTCGATCAAATTCCGAATTCTTTTTGTTACATTTTGTTATAGTAGACGTTATAAAACACATTCTGTAACATTTTAAAGGGGCTCCCTATTACGGTTCAAAAGCATGGTCCTATATGATCTTGAAAAGCACGTAATAATTGGAACAGCCCTTGATTTTTTAAATTTATATTCGTTGTTATAGAGGACTTAATTTTCATACTCTGTGTAAATTTAAGGAGACTGCCTATTACGATTAAAAATCATGGTCATATAGGTGACATTCTAGTCTATATCGGAACACCCTTTAATCCTTAGTAATTTTTATAGTGGTCATGGTAATATATCTTCTAATAAATTTTTTTAAATTTAACTGCTCAAAAATGATATTTGTAAAAATCACTTACTATCGAGACACCCTTTATTTTTTTTATACGTGTTATTATAGCAAATATAACCGGAAATACTCTAAACTGAGAATGAATTTCTCTGCCTATCACGGTTCAAAAAATATTGTATTGTTTTTTAGCGATCCTAGTAATATAATTCTTGTGATGATTTCAAGACCCTCCTTTTTATGATGCCAGTTAGAAGGCGCCGACGGACGAACAGACATTGTAACGACAACAATGGGGTTACGGTTTTATATTTTGGGTATGGACGGAGCCCTAAAAGTGGATTTGACATTTGAACTTCTTTAATACGAAAGTCTTTTACGTGAAAATTTACTTTTTTAAAGAAATATTTTTTGCTGGAAAAACAGCTCTTTGGACAGAAAAATTATTGTAAATCAAAGAACGCCCCTCGCATGTCTCGAACGTTTTAATTTATTTTCAATTTTTTTATATTTGTATCGAATAATGTTTTGAACGAATGCCTGGCTGGTTGAGAGACTTAAATTGTCGTTGGTTGGCTGGCTGGCATGTGCGAAGGTGATATTCCCTAATCAAAGGTGTCAGTTCTTGTGGCTTCTGGGACTCTTAAGACTTTGCGTTGATACTTTTTCCAAAAAAAATAATTATTTTTTTCTTTTTTGAGACAGTTTTATTTGTAGATTTTTATATTTTAGCATTAGATGTCACATTAAATGACTGACCTCCTAAATGCAGTATAAAGTGCAACATTTAATTGCGAGTAGCAACTGCAAAGATGTTGTTGCCTGATAAAGCAATAAAAATAAAGCTGAAAATGAATTTCATACGTTTGGCAGTTTAAACTTTTTTAAATTGCGTGCTAAACTAAAAAATAAAATAAAAAAAATTTAAATGTTTTCAAATCATGGAAATTGTCACATTAGCACGTACATGACGACAAGCCTTGTCAATGGCGCAGTTAAACATTTTATTTGTTTGACTGATTTTTTTTCTCTAGCAACTTCTCGTTTCGTTTTTTTTTATACATAATGGTTGCAATGCATCAGAGACAAATACTGGCTGGCTGTTTGCTCTGCACATGCACCAGCAGCACTAGCAGTAGCTGGTTTGAGACTCTGGTTAACATTTTAATTAGCGGTTTTATATTGATCGTAAAATAATTTTATGATTTTGTTTTACTAAATATTATAGCTAAACTTGTTGCAAATGTCTGACAAATTTAAATTACTGAATTATTAAAAGACATGATTAAATCAAATACTTTTAGTTGGAAAAAAGAAATTTCGATACTTCTATTGAGTTAACTTCGATTCATTTACTGAAGGACATTATGTTCAGAACAAACATACATATATGTATGTTCATATTAAGTGATATATTTATTTAGATTGCAGATCGTTTAAAAACAGCACGTGCTTAACGACTAGATTATTATCGGCATAAACCTCCATCCGAACGAGCTTAGAAAAACTTTTAGAAAATTTAAATAAATATGATTTTTAATATTTCCTTTAATTCATGTATGTTGTTCATTGCACACAAGTAACGATGAGTGACAATAATAAACAACGAAGAATTGCGAGCTAAATGCTTCTTGGAAACTACAAGAAAAAGAAAACAATATTGCAAGCAAAACGCACTGAACCTTATTCATAAATATCTACACGAGTATTAAACAAAACACACACTGAGTATTTCGAACATGAGACGATTAAACACAGCTCTCCCTAGTATAATAAGTTCATTTTACTCGTTTGCAGACGTTCGCTCACTAATAGTATGCTTTGAGTGGGTTAAGTACGCTAGTTTGTATTCGAGTATGACTACTTGCTCTCATGAGCTTATGAGCACTTCCATTATAAGGGGTGATCCATTTCGAGATTCCCTACTTTTTTTTAAGAAAACACACAAAAAATTCAAATTTAATGGAGAATATTTATTATCATTTGAAAGAACATTCTTTGGCATTTATTTTTTGAAGATTATGTCTATCAAATGTTGGCCGTTGCTATGACGCTGATGGTCCATCCGTTGAGTCTAATTTTCAATGACTCGTTCGAGCATTTTGACTGGTAACTGGCGAATGACACGCATGAATCGAAGCGGGTTTGTCCGCATAAACTTTAGACTTTACATATCCCCAAAGGAAAAAGTCTAACGGTGTGATATCACACGATCTTGGTGGCCAATCGACCGGCCCAAAACGTGAAATTATAATGTTCTCTCTATAAATCCATTGATTGATGCGATGTGTGGAAAGTGGCGCCGTCTTGATAAAGCCAAATGCCGCCGATATCACGAGCTTCAATTTCAGCCATCAAATAGTCGGTTATCATGGCACAAAAACGGTCGCCATTGACGGTAACGTTCGCACCGGCATCATTTTTAAAGAAATATGGAACGATGATTCCACCGGCCCACAAACCACAACAAACTGTTGTTTTTTCTGGATGAAGTGGCAGCTCTTGAATCTCTTCAGGTTGCTCTTCGTCCCAAATACGGCAGTTTTTGTTTGTTTACATACACATTGAGCCAGAAATGGGCCTCATCGCTAAACAAAATTTGCCTTGAAAACGTCAAATCATCTTGGAACTTTTCAAGAGCCCACAGAGCGAAGCGATTCAGGTGTAAGTCTTTCCATTGTGAAATGCCAAATAATACTAAACAAAATTAACATGACAACATGACACACACGTGATCTGCCAAAAAAAAGGCTATTGAAAAAAGTACCTCGAAATGGATCACCCTTTATTAGCTTGCTCATGCCGATGTTGATTATCACACAAATTATTTAGGAAATTATTGTCATTTCTTTTTATTTTGATAATATTGTTATGGTTCAATTATGTATAGAACAAAATATCGGCCAAATGGCTGCCGCAACCTCGGCGGCATACCTCCATCCAATGCTCCAAATTTTCGATGACGCTGAGGCGTAATTGAGGTTCTATGCCGTTAATGAGCCGAATTATCTCATTCTTTACCTACCCCCGGGGGTTCCAATTGTCACTGCAGGAATATGCTTTGACGCGGTCCACTCGGGGAAAATATTGGCACCAGACGCTAGGGTTCCTAGAGCCTAAATCTGGAAGAAAAGGTCTGTGTGTTAAAACATACGGGTCCTCTTCGAGGCCCGACCAGTGCCCAAAGAACTGGTACCACGGGAATCGGTGGCCCCACAGAGAGCCAATCCTCTCTGTAACCGGTTATTGGTGAGGTCCCCTTCGGGGGTACACGTGGTGGTTGTGGTTTAAGATCGATTTATGTAGGTAAGGTGCAAGGTCGATCAAGTGTGCTGTTGCACTCTCAACAGACGGAGTTGGGATAGTCTCCAAACCCCTAAGCAAGAGATTGTAATGTGGATCTAGGCTTGCCTTGGAAAGGCCTGTCATATTATATAAATTGCTACTCATTGTGACTGTATCACACACAAAAAGCGATTGGTGGCAATCGTAAAGTGTTGTTATACTACACAATGGGGGCGCTAGTCTATGCCTAAGTTTCACTCGGTGGTAAGACCACCGTGAGGTTAGGCCGAGTAGGCAGGTACTCACGTTAATCTTGTTCCACAAAATCCTTTAGCTCTTGAATTGTTACCTGGCTTATCGACGTACACCTTTCTTTCAAATAACTCCAAAGAAAGAAGTCCAACGGTGTCAAATCACACGGTCTTGGTAGCCAATTGACATCGCCACCACGTGAGATAACACGGCCATTGAATTTGTCGTGCAAAATCAATCAATCCAGGAAATATCCCCTAATCTGACAACATTAGGGAATTTTTCCTTATGTAGACATAAAACGATTAAAAAAATTTAAGTTTGTATCTTTGCAAAATACATTTTTATACACTGGTGTATAGAAAAAAAACCTTTAATTTCACAACATACGCCTTATCTGATTAACATAAATTAGAAAATTAAAAAAAATGATAAAAAATTCTGAATAAAGAACTTCGAACAATAAAATAGTTTTGCAAAAATTCACTTCAGACCAAAAGTCATTTGTGGTAATATTTGAAAATTTGTAAATACGTAAACTGAAACTTTATGCAATGAACAGATAATCAGCTTTTTTCTAATGCCAGCCAATTATTCAAATAAAAAACAAGTACTCCTACAGTTACAAGAACATCTTTCTATTAATAATATGATGCAACTTATCTGATCTACAATTTATTTACATATTTACTTACAACTTGTCTAACATCCCCAACAGCTAAACCAATTTTTAAACATGAAATAGTATTCTAACGTTCTGCTAACGTTCTATTCCCGATAGATTACACCGATAAACAGTTACGAATACTTGTAATAATAATTTACCAAATAATCTACAACCTCTTTGCAGCCCCCCCTTGGTCTTATGGTTCCTCTTTTAGTTCAAAGAAAGAAAACTTTAATTGAACAATAGTAGAAAACATTGCGTGTCCACTGCATGCAATGACCAATCTACGAAATACACAAATTTACATGGTAAAATTGACAGAAAACATATGCTAAGCAATACTTTTTTTTGTTTAAACAATTCTTACACTTCACATACTGCCTCTGACTGAGCAATTGTCATTGAACCTCTTTTTGCGATCTGCTGGACTGACATTGCAATGTTTCCTTCATTCTTGTTGTGTTATTTGGAATTGCACAGCATACTTTTGGAGCAAAATTATCAGAGATTATGTGAACACGCATTTAAGAAAAGTCAAAAAGGTAATTTTTACCACACGACTACAGGCGGGGGACAGACAATAAGACAGACAGTAAGACAGTCAGTTAGACTGGTTGCTAAAGCGTATTGATCATTGATTGTATTTTTGTACTCGATGTTCACTAAGAGTGTACTTAAAGCAATACTACAACTACTACTACTACTACTACTACTACTACAGCAACAACAATAGTCGCCCCGTCAATATTGTTTACTTGTACTACTTTAGCTGGATGCTTCACTGACTGGCTGACTGGCTGGTTGGTTGGTTGTATGGTTGACTGTTAGGCTGGTAAAGTCTTAAGCTAATCGGTAATTTATTGCTATCGATGTTATGCAGACACGCTTTACTAAAAAGGAATACTCGTACCTCAACAGCCAACTTTGAAAGAAGATCATACAATGTAACACAGGCCTATACTAACTATACTTGTATAGTACAGTTAGTGACAAAAAAATTTTAAAGAAATGTCACTAAATTAAATGGTGAATATTTATTTTAGCAAATCGTTGAGAAAAAATAATAAGGAGTGATGAAAGTAGAGATACTTTTTTCAATAGCCTTTTTTGATAGATCACTGTCATCTTATTTTTGTTTAGTATTACTTGGCATTTCATAATGGAAAGACATCGCTTCGCTCTATGGGCTTTTGAAAAGTTCCAAGAAGATCCGACGTTTTCGAGGCAAATTGCGTTTAGCGATGAGGCCCACTTCTGGCTCAATGGGTATGTAAACAAACAAAATTGCCGCATTTGGGACGAAGAGCAACCTGAAGAGATTCAAGAGCTGCCACTTCATTCAGAAAAAACAACGGTTTGGTGTGGTTTGTGGGCCGGTGGAATCATCGGTCCATATTTCTTTAAAAATGATGCGAGTGCGAACGTAACCGTCAATGGCGACCGTTATCGTGCCATGAAAACCGACTATTTGATGCCTGAAATTGAAGCTCGTGATCTCGGCGACATTTGGTTTCAGCAAGAAGGCGCCACACATCGCATCAATCAATGGATTTATTGAGAGAACATTATAATTTCACGTTTTGGGCCGGTCGATTGGCCACCAAGATCGTGTGATATCACACCGTTAGACTTTTTTCTGTGGGGATATGTAAAGTCTTAAGTTTATGCGGACAAACCCGCTTCGATTCAGGCCTAAAAGGAAAACATCACGCGTCTCAGTTGCCAGTCGAAATGCTCGAACGAGTCATCGAAAATTGGACTCAACGTATGGACCATCTGCGACGTAGCAACGGCCAACATTTGATAGACATTATCTTCAAAAAATAAATGCCAAAGAATGTTCTTTCAAATGATAATAAACATTCTCCATCAAATTTTAATTTTCTGTGTTTTTTCTTTAAAAAAGTAGGGAACCTCGTAATGGATCAGATGTTTTATTTTATGGTATGAAAATGACGTTTTAGTTTTACAGTTTTGTTTTAAAACAGCGCCATCTGTTGCTAAATCCTACTAATACTATCTGCTTTGCTGTAAGCATTCAAACAATATGGATGAAATACTGAAACTTACAGACTAACCTAAATAAGGGCAAAAGGCGTAACGCTGTCTAGTGCCCAGCTTTGAACAAACCTTAATATTTTGTTTAATAAAATCTAATGAATTTTAAATTCATTAGAGATAAAATCGCTAGATAAAGCAGAAAGTAGCTAAAATGTCATCACTCTTACACAAAAAACAACAGTTTGTTTGCAACCAACTTCAATACCTAATGCTCTGTCAAAATTGGATTTTCCAATTACTAAGACCCGTTACACACTTGCAATTTTTGTTTCTGCAACACATGTATTTTTTTTTGGGAGAGGAATCAAAATGGCAGCGGGTACGATGTTTCATGTACTTGAAACTCTGCTGTGATTCTCTATTGTTGTTGCTGTTTGCTCTTTACGACATGAGAATGACTGTATAAAAGTATACAGTATAAAGTATAAAGTCGTCAGAAACACAATTTTTAAAGTATGGACACGAATGCAACTTCAAAAGAGAACTTAAAAAATGTTTCAGATACAAAAATTGCAAGAGTGGAGCGGGACTAACCGTTGACGTCACTCTACTCAGGTTTGCTTCATACATTTTGTATGTGCATGATAATTTTTGACAGTTATTTTGCGCTCTTAATGTTTGGCTGTTATGGCCAATCAGAACATGAACATAAACATGAACAAATTAATGGCTATTGTTTCACACGGCATTTTTCAAACAACAGCTGATTTTTGTTTACATTTATAAAACAATGTTGTATACTTAAAATCAATAAATATGGAAATTCATCCAAACCGAGACTATGTAAGTTGATACCAAATTTTAAATGCTAAATTTTCCAAGTAAAATGTGGCGACTTCGATCTAAGCAACTGACGATGAATGATTATTACATTATGAATAATGTAGGTAGAATATCGAAACAGGCCTCTTTTTTAAGGGGTTCATTTTCGATCCCCTTCTGTCCGCAATTATTATAGGAAACCGAATTCTAATTTACGGCAACCTTACTTTCTTTGAGTCAGACTGTCGACTGGTAACTGTCGGTCTACTTTCTCAGCACAGAGTCTCTAGTAATTGCTAGCATTTGTCCAAGGCTTAGATCACCTATGGCATTCGCATTTAACATGTTTCTGTCCGTGATCCTAAGCCTTATGCTAGCCAGTACTGAACAATGTGCGCTACCGTCTTCGACGATGGATGATACAAATTCTCGTATTCTATTATGTGAATTTGATTGGTTTGTTTGGTTTGTTGTTTACAGCTAAGCACTACATGAAATAGATACGATACGAAGAGTTCTGAAGAAGGATGTAGGGATCTGGAAGATCCATTGCGCGTTTCTGACAAGTCACGCAAAGTTATAAATACGAGAGTAGTGTGATAATTCCGTAACTTTTTTTATTGTCAGCGCAGTAACTTTTAAGTCAACACCGCTCCCAAAAACTGAATTAAAAGAACTTTATTAAGTACCGTTGTGTTCGTTCATATTGCAAAAACGCTAGTAATAGTCGATAACATCCTTGGAATAACATTAGACGATCAGACAATGAAACTACATGAGTTACCTGGCATCTTAAACCAGTGATTACATTTTGGGACTTCTGGGACTTCTTCAAAGAAATGTTTGGCGCTATCCGAAAGACTGTTTTTTAGAACGGAATATGGATCCAACACAACACACCATAGAACACAAAGAACAATTAAAACAGTGAGTTCCTTCGGATGAACGTGCACCAAAAAAGGCACGTGATGGGTCTGACGGCTAAAAAGGTCATAGCCACAGTTTCTTTGGGATGCACGAGGTATTATTTACATCTGTTACCTATAAAGGCTAAAACTATTACCGAGGAATATTATTCAGATATTTTGGACAGACTCAATATTGATTTGAAGCAAAAACGACCTCATCTAGCGAAGAAAAAAGTGCTGTTACATTATTAGCACTAGTGTGCGCTACTCACTGTGGCGAAAATCCATGAATTGGGCTACGAACTTCTACCCCATCCAGTATACGCTCCAGATATTGACCCTTGCGACTATTTTCTGTTTCCAAATTTTAAGATATAACTGGATGGTAAGCGATTTGGGCCAGGCGAAGAGGAGATCATTAAAAACATCACCTATTTCGAGGGCCTTGAGAAATCTTAATATTTGGAGTTAATAAAAAATCTGGAAACACAATGGACTAAATGTTACGAGTTTCAAAGAGTCTATGTTGAGAAAAACAAATGTCAAAGGTTATGGCTTTAAAACAATATTGGTTCAACTATTATTATATAAAATACAATTGGATTCAGATACCGGAACCATATTAAGGAACGAATCTTTTAACTTCTCGGTTTCTCCCACCCAGTGTAGTTTTAATTTCGCCTGGTCCGTTGTGATTATATTGCTTGCACCATTTAAGATGATCTCTTGTTATGCCATTTCTAGGTATTATTATTCTTTTTTCTTCTCTTTTCTTGTGTCATCGTAAGGCTCTCCTTTCCAGCTTATACAATCTGCAATAACAACAACAGCTCAGACATCCTTAAAAATATGAGTCTTTTGCACATACGAGTATGACTAAGTTTTCTTTCTGTACTGACTTTTGTTTGTTTCGCTATCTTTGTTTTTGCATCAATAAAATCCCAAATTCAAGTTTTAGTTGGCTCAAAATGTTCTTCATCCAATTGCTGCGAATGACTTTTCGTTTGCAAACCATTTTTATTATTGCATTGTGCTCTTGGCAAGGCAACAATAAATAGTGCCTGCTACAATTCGATATAATCTTTTTCTTCATTTCATTTTGTTTCATTTCATTTAATTTTTTTTTTTTTTTTTCTTTTTTAAGTTTTAAATTCTCATTTTAAAGTCTTTGGCTGTAAAAAAATAAAAGACGATGTCGACAACAACATCGTCAACGTTTCACAACGGCAACGAAAATATTGCCTGCCTTAATACGGAAATATACAATTTATGCTGTTATATGCCCTTTTTTATTGTGGTGGTTGTTGCGCTATGGCCACAGAATCTGCTCAATCTTAAAAAAAGGTAGAAAGAAATAACTCGTTTGTTACGTTTCCATTTATACTTTTATTTCCTTTAAGGAGCAAAAAAAAATAATCGCATTCGTTGCATCTTTTCTTGAAACGTTTATTGTTTCTGAGCAACGCAGAGGTGTGCAACCTTTCTCTAGCAAAGAAAATCTGAATTCTATTCCATAGAGGTTTCATTATTTTCGCTAGCGGCCACTGAATTACGATTTATACTTTATGGTAAAGGCGACTCACTCCGATTTTCAGTAGAGCTGCCAAACCAATAATTTAGACGGTGAAACAACATACTCTAGGTGAACATGGCCAGAAGGAGCTACCCTGCACATACATATGTATATATACTTACATACATATAAGGATAAATGTAAATATCAATAAAAAACGAAGACCTACCGAAACGGGCTAAGACGTCTGGCAAAGAGCGAAGGGAGAACTCCAGCAAAGATAGAGATGATTGTTAGCGTAAGGGAAACTCAAATAGCAACTTTGCCGGAGAATGGCAAGGCAAGGATGATAGACACAAGGTAACGCCATTCAAATTTCTCGCTAGATGGCGCAGCTTGTCCTATTTACAATACGCAGGTTTTGTGTTGTCATTTGTGCTGAATTTAAAGAGCTTGATGAAGTAATCTCGTTTCTTTTATTCTTGTACCGGTAGCATAAACAGAATGCTGTGGAAGCAAGGTTGAGAAACGCAGACCAAGAAGAGAGTATGGTCCTCCCAGGGGGAAGGGCGGTTTTATATTTATAATAAAACCATAACAAACCAAACGAAATTCCCCGGGTGCATTAATGTGTTGTTGACTTTTACCACCTTGGCCCCGAGTCCCCGAAGCAGGGACCTAAAACTCGAAGATAAAAAATTTCGAGAACTTTCCAGTGTACAAACGGCTGGTACCACGGCAACCGGTGGCCCTACAGAGATTCTACCAATTATCTGTGACCGGTTTAATGGGGCGCGATGGCTAAGTTTTGAAAGGCCAAGTTAGTCTGGTGTGCTGTTGCACTTTAGCAGAGGAGTTTAGCTGGTCTGAAGTTTAGCTGGTCTCCACCTCCTACAACTCCTGCTATAAAACCACCGTCATGTTGAGAGAACGCGCCAGGCACTGACGTAAATCTGTATCACAGTTAGGAGAGTAGGTAAGAAAGCTGAATTGAGAATATAGGTTTTTTATAACCTGATTATTGTGGAGTCAACTGTGCAAGTGGAATAGTCAGAAAAAAAAAATAAAAACATCAACCCAGTCCCAACATGGACAAGGGCATAAAAAGGTGGCAGAAGGCGACTACATGCAGGCAAGCTCATATGAAGCTTAGTGCATGAGAGCCAAAATAGCATTTAAATACAATCGGATTACACTAAGCTGAATAACTACACCGATTGGGGACATGAAACAGCACTTTTACTATCAAGTGACTAAAATGAATATCAGGAAAGAGGCTGTTTGTATGGTGTGATAGCACCGGCTAGTATTGCCCTAAAAACTGCAGGTGGACACAAATAAAATGTGAATACCAGTTTCGCATAAAAACCGAAATTACAGAAAAGCACAAGAAATCACCTAGAAATCTTAATTCTAAAAATCGCAGATAAAAATTACTCGAAAAATATCGAAAATTCTGAAAAAATATCGAAAATTCTCCAAAAAGTCGAAAATAAATATAAATAATTTTATTTATTTTACGCAATGACCCTTATATATTGTTAATTAATTTCATCCATTACGTTATAACTGTAGAATCCTAGCTACGCAAAGATATATTTATTTTTACTGTGCCACTATTAGCACAACTCTGTATGCTTTCGAGGCAAAGTAATATGCTGTTGAAAAACTAAGAAATATTTTGCTGTTTGTGGCATTGCAAATACGAGTGCAATTCTTTACGATTCATAGTTTAACATGAAGTGTGAAATAATGATTCCTTGGCAACGATAAAAGGTTCCCTAATGGTAAGGCCCCCAAATATTCGTACGCGATGTACGAGATGCAGAAAGACATAAATACATAGTTGCAAGGCAGCAAGTCTCTTTTTTTTCTTTTTTTTTGCTAGAAATAATAAAAATAATGGTCAGTTTGGGGCAACACATAAAATAAGTTTCATAAAATAACTCAGCTTCCATCTGCTCTTCACAAGAAAAGAATGGCAAGAAGAAAGGAATTACTGAAAAAGGAAAAACAAATCTTGCCACATGAATCTTATGGTGGCATGAATGCTGATAGTTGAGTGTAAAAAATTGAAAATTAGGTTTTACTTTTGGACCCAAACTTGAAGCAAAAATTATATTTTTGAAAAGTACAAATGTTTTCACTGTTGTTGCCTTTGTACAACTTACTGCCTTCTCATCCTTCTTTTAATTTTTCTTTTTTTATTTAATATATAAACTGTGGTAAATTTCCTTTAATAAGACTTTTGACGCCTTACAATTCGCCTTAAAGCACATTTAGGCATTTCTTTTTGTTGTTTTGTTTTTGTTTTTCTAACCTGATTGAATGATACTGATTATTGGAAGCCAACATTTAATGAGGCAAAAGTAATGGGCAGCAATCCTGAACGTATTACTGAAACGCTGTTTTGCAGTTTGATTTGAAAAAGAAAAGGGTTAAAAGAATAAATGCACAAATTGATGTTAAGACAAATTATCTCACATTGTTTCGAAATGTTGCAAAAGGCAGCAGGCAGAAGAAGATTCTTTTTTAATAAAAAATGTTGTAGACTGCTACTGGAGCATCGTTTTAGATTAAACGCTAAATTACTATAAATATTTTATAAATTTAGTTACTAGGAAGTGTGATTTCTTGGAAGCGAAAATATATGGGAAATTTGGAACGAAAGAATCTAGGTCATATATTAAACACCCTCAAGGCTTATATACCGGGCAGATATATTTTTATTAACTTTTAACCGTGTTTAATCGTGGTGAAAAATTGTATTCCTAAAATCTAAAAAATGTTTAAATGAACATATACGTCAGAGGGCTGTTGGTCAAAACTATTTATTGTTTATGTAGGGGGAATATATAGGCAGACCACTTACTTAACAGATCTATTTTCGACCCCCTTCCGAAGACAATGATTATATGCAACCGTCTTGTAATTTACAGAAACCTAACGTACATTAGGTCGCCTGCTACCACCAGTCTTTAATCCTGAATTTAGAGGTTTTCGACTGTCGACTGATAACTGTAACTATAGAATTTTTTTTTAATTTAACGATGATTTTTCCAAATTTTTTTTTGTAAAAATTTTATCGAAAAATTTTTGTAAAAATTATATCGAAAATTTTTTGTAAAAATTTTATCGAAAATTTTTGTAAAATTTTTATCGAAAATTTTTGGTAAAAATTTTGTCGAAAATTTTTGGTAAAAATTTTATCGAAAAATTTTGGTAAAAATTTTATCGAAAAATTTTGGTAAAAATTTTATCGAAAATTTTTGGTAAAAATTTTATCGAAAATTTTTGGTAAAAATTTTATCGAGAATTTTTGGTGAAAAGTTTATCGAAAATTTTTTGTAAAATTTTTATCGAAAATTTTTGGTAAAAATTTTGTCGAAAATTTTTGGTAAAAATTTTGTCGAAAATTTTTGGTAAAAATTTTATCGAAAAATTTTAGTAAAAATTTTATCGAAAATTTTTGGTAAAAATTTTATCGAGAATTTTTGGTGAAAAGTTTATCGAAAATTTTTTGTAAAAATTTTATCGAAAAGTTTTGGTGAAAAGTTTATCGAAAATTTTTGGTGAAAATTTTATCGAAAATTTTTGGTAAATATTTTGTTATAAATTTTTGGTAAAAATTTTTTATAAATTTTTGGTAAAAATTTTATTATAAATTTTTGGTAAAAATTTTATTATAAATTTTTGGTAAAAATTTTATTATAAATTTTTGGTAAAAATTTTATTATAAATTTTTGGTAAAAATTTTATTATAAATTTTTGGTAAAAATTTTATTATAAATTTTTAATAAAAATTTTATTGAAAATTTTATCGAATTTTATTGAATTTTATTGAAAATTTTTGGTAAAAATATTATTGAAAATTTTTGGTAAAAATATTATTGAAAATTTTTGGTAAAAATTTTATTGAAAATTTTATTGAAAATTTTATTGAAAATTTTTGGTAAAAATTTTATTGAATATTTTTGGTAAAAATTTTATTGAAAATTTTTGGGTAAAATTTTATTAAAATTTTTTGTCAAAAATTTATCGAAAATTAAAAGTTTAAAAATTTAAAAAAAGTTAATTCGAAAATTTTTGGTAAACATTTTATTGAAAATTTTTGGTAAAAGTATTATCGAAAATTTTTGGTAAAAATTGTATCGAAAATTTTTGGTAAAAATTGTATCGAAAATTTTTGGTAAAAATTGTATCGAAAATTTTTGGTAAAAATTGTATCGAAAATTTTTGGTAAAAATTGTATCGAAAATTTTTGGTAAAAATTGTATCGAAAATTTTTGGTGAAAATTTTTAGTAAAAATTTTATGGAAAACTGTTAATAAAAATTTTATCGAAAATTTTTTGTAAAAATTTTATCGAAAATTTTTGTTAAAATTTTATTGTAAGTTTTTTTTTAATTTTACAGAATATATTTTGTAAAAGTTAGGACTTTCCAGCAGTCTATATTGCGTTAGAATGGTCAAAGTAAAGCACTTTAGGGTGGTCATATTGACACCCCAATTTGCGTATCGGCTGCCCCTGGTTCCCAGTGGGCACGCTGTAAGTCTATCGGCTACCTCTATGTGTATTGCTTTCTATAAAATCCTTTAATACAAATAAAAGCAGTAAAACCCTACCAACTTAAAAACAAACTAAAATCGCCCCCCGCAGGGCGTTATTGATCCACCGAGATATGTATGCACTCCATGCGATCTACTGGTCGCGGTCTAATATTTATTTAACAAAAAAAAGTAAAATAGAATCATTAACACCGAAAAAAATATAAACAACGTAAGAAATATAGGAGGACGTGGTTTTTTGGCTACAACCTCGAATGGAATGGTTTTCTGTTGCTGAATTCCATTAGAGAAATTTTCGAAACTATGCCTGGCAGATTGGTGGGCTTTAATTTTCTGTATCTCTTCTGGTGCCTTGGCAAAGTTGATTTCGACCCGAACACAGACGGACAGACAAATCATCGCTTAATCAACTTCTCTATGTATAAGGATTCAGAATATTTATATACTTAATCGGGTCGGAAATGAATACTATAGAAATTCCAAACGGAATGACAAACTTATATTTACCCTTTTCCAGCTGTGGTGAAAGGTATAAAAAAGTTTATTAAGAATTCGAAAACAAAATAAATCAGTTTCTAGGGTAGGTTTACTTTTCTTTTTTTAAATATAAAAAGATTTGTTTACTACTATTGTAGTATTATGTAAAATATTGTGCAATATTTTGACATAAAAATGCAATTTATGGTCTTCGAGATACGATATACATACAAATCATATCTTGTTTTTCACAGATTATTCTCTGTCATAAACCTGATTACTATATATTCAAATTTTCTAGTTAAATTAACTTAAGAAGCCCTATTCATACAGTCTTGTTGTTAAAGCTTGTCTTATTAAATTTAAAATTAAATTAATTCTTATTAAAAATGAAATAAACAAATTAAAATAAATTGATGAAAATCTGGCATACAAAAGTTTAATTTATTACAATACCGTCATTCCAATTACTTGGTACTGACCACAAAAGGAGGAAAACTCTATCAAACCAAAGAAGGAATCAAACCAAAGAAGGAATTAAAGGCCAAACTCAAACGTTAAATATTGAAGATCTTTCAAACTGTTTAAAATCGCACTTGAAGTGTTAACGAGCAGCGTCCAACCAAAAAAAATAAAGCAAAATATCCGAGGAAACACAAAGAACTTTAGGATGTATTTTTGCAAAACAATGCGATTTTTTTTCCTTCAATTTCATCCATAAAAAGAGAATATCGTTTTGGTCCTCATGCAACATATTTAACTTTAAACGTGTTCGTGTGGTAGCGTGCAGTGCTGCAAGATCTCTGGAGATTTCAAAAAGTATTTTTTGTTTCTGTTTCTGTTTCTTTTATTTTATGTGTCCATTGTCATTATTTTTTATGTTCACAAAACAAAAATGCTGGCATTTTTAGCCAATTTTTTTTTTTGTAGAGAAGGGCAAAGCAAGAGTTTGTTTGCAGCAATAGTTTCTTTTATTTTCAACTGTGATTTTCTTTAGAGATGCATGTTGTTTTCAATTATTGATTTGATGTGCTTGAGTTGATTGACATGCTATTTTGCTTTAAAGAACTTCAAGTTTAGTTCTTTGGCCAAAAATTTACGGTAAATAGTTTGTAATTTTTTAGAAACAGGAAATGGACTTATCCATTACTAATCATCAACGATTTTAGTTGTAAAAAATACGAAATTTATCTCATTAATTCTAGATTTTCTTAATGATTTGGTAAAATAAAACTAATCAATCTAAACGTCTTTGGGTCGGTTATCATAAAATTAGTTTAAGGTCAACTAAAGGTAAAGCTTACTGTAGTTAAAGCTAATTTTAAAGCTATACGAGTATATTTTCGTTCTCACAACCTACCTGTCAAATAAATTCTAATTTTTTTATAAATGTCAACACCACCCCAAACACCGCACAGAGGGGTATTTTGGCAATCTAGCCGGACATTAGGCCAAAAATTAATTTTGAGAAGTGTAAAAATTAAAGTACGCAGCTCGACAGACAACAAAATTCTGCATCGTATAGTGAATTTTCAAGGCTTTTGCTTGAGATTTGTTGTTTTGGGACACTGTTAAAATCAGGAAAGTTGAGTAAGTCGCATATGTTTTTATTGACTTTAAACGATTTTGAGAGGTTTGCAATATATTTTTGGGTGGCTAAACGAATAAAGATTTTATATTGATTTTTTTTTTCTGTGAAAGGGTTTATTACTAGCTACTTATGTTAGTTTTTAGAATTTTTTTTTTTAATTTTTAATGATAAAAAATTTCGTTCAAAATTAAAAAATGGTTTTTTTTTTGTATAATTTTTGGTAAAAAGTAAAAAGTGAAAAGCTTTTTAAGAGTGATCTCCATCGCGATCCTAAAAATGTTATATATCACTACAAAATTTACGATCTCTTCTTTTATGCTGTAAAAAAAAGTGTTGCACATATTTGCGTTTTTCTTATCTTGTATAGGTAAATACGAGTAAGAAACCTTTTTATATTCATAAAATGTTTTGGTTTTTAATAACTGAAGGTAGATGTTTTTTATTTAAATCATTACATCTAACACTGTTATTACCTGTACAAAAAACAATTTAAATATCAAAAGAGATATAGACGTAGATGCCCTTTCTTTCGGGCTATCTACTTTACACGCCAGAATGCGCCTATTTGAGAGCATATTACACCTGTCATATAAAATGTCAATGAAGAAATGGCAAATAAAATCTGATGCGGACAAAGCCATTGTTAACGCGAGGAAATTAGGGCTAGTAGTGGGTGTACCGAAAGCTGGATTTGGAAACACCAACGATTTTAAATTAGCTGCAGAAATAACTGTACTTAACGCTGAAGAGGATTCAGATTCGGAAGAGGTCTTTGAAGAATCCGACGAAGAAGAAGCATGGCACTCATCATTACCTTAGTGCAAAGGAGAAGTTGTTTTAAATAAATTAATTGTTATAATTTTAAATAAAATTTATCGTTACAATCATAAATAAGTTATTACTATGAATAAATTAATTATTTTCCGATAAATAAAATACTATAAAGTAAAAAATTACAAAAATATTTTTTTATAATATTCTTGGGAGGCGGGGATTGGTTAGGCATTGGAAAGCTTAAAAATGAATATTTTTAAGAAATTGGCAAAAAAAATAAAAAAAATTTTTTTTCACAGGGACGTTTTGAGGGGGGATTGGAGGAATATCTCCCCCTGCCCATAAAAATAAATTTTTATGGTTTTAAGAAGTATGTATGTAATCTATTTCTTTTAATAATTGCATTATTTTTTCAAATAATTTTTTATTTCACCGCCCACAAAAGGGGCAGGGCTAAAAATGGCATCATTTAAGAATCTCTTGAGTCCAACTTTAAGTTTTTGAACATTCTTGGAGCTTAAAAGTTGTAATTGCTAAACAAAATGACGGGAAAATCAAAAAAAACTGGAATTTTTCAGAGGTAGGATTAGTTCTTCCAAGGGGCACTTTTTTCTCCTTGATCCGATTTTTCCTATTTTATAGCATTGACAGGAACATAGGCTTTATACAAAATTCTTTATTTAAAATTCTAAAACAATTGTATAGTTGTCTGAATAGTGTCTAAAATTCCCTGCTTGCAATAATAATAGGTGCTGCCAAGTTTTAAGTACCATTAAATCGGTAAAATTTTGTAATTTCACTACTTTATCTCTATTTTCTCTTGGAGATTAGATATTTTTGCGAGAAAAAGTATCCTATATTTAAACCGAGGTGCTAAAGTACCTCCTCAAAAATTTTTATTAAAATTTATTCAATAGTTTTTACCTGATGCAAACACAGACAGACGGACAGATTCTAAAAAAATGGTGTTTTGCATTCTATATGGATTACTATCGGCACCAGCAACAAAATTTAAAAAAAATAGTTCATGTACAGGAATTGTCCTTTTTGTTGTATGTATAGATAAAATAATCCTTACAAAGTTTTATGTAGAAGTAAAATTTATCTTTAAAGGCAGTGCCACACTACAAGTACAAGTATTAATACCCTGACACGATGGGTTATTATTATTTTTAAACAATGATTAGATCAAAGTGGCATTTTATTCAAAAGTATTAATACTTGTAATGTAGTGTGAAAATTTCTTAAGGAATATAAGCAAATTTATAGGAATTTTTCACTAATTTCCTAAAATTGTTAAGCCCAAACTAGAAAGAAATTCTTATTAAAACTTCAATATGATTCTTTTACATATAGTGGATACAAAACCTTAATTACGTGTCCAGAATAAGTTTTATTATATTTTTTAGCAGTAACCAGAATCCATTAAAATATGTCAAAGCCTACCGGCTGCTTTTCTTACTAAAAAACGTAGCATTTAAATTATGAATGTTTTATGATCTTTGGAAATTGTTAAAAAAAAACTAGGAATAAAATAAAACTAGACAACGACACCAACTGCCAAATGAGTTTAAAATCCTAAAGTCTCATGCATCAAAAAATCATTCAAACAGAAAAGTATTTCCAGAGAATAGAGTAGGTGTACATTTCAAATATCAACTCACACCTCTTTTCATAAGAAGCACATGTCATAAAAAAAACTCAACTCTAACCAACCTACGAACGCAATAAGAGTGTGCTTACAAACACACTCACACACGAGCGATCATTTAAACAGTAGCTGAAATCCAGCAACAAGAACCGTAGTTACCTGCCACATAATCTGTCAAAATATAAAAATCATAATAAATCAAAAACAAAAGAAAAACGTAAAATGTAAAACAAAACCAAAAAATTAATAACATGAACAATGAACTGGAAACTTAAAACAAAAGTGGTCACGTAAACAAATCTTTTCGTTTCTTAGACAGGAACTAACAACAAAAAGCACAGAAATGATGATGTTGATGATGACTACGAAGAACAGCAAAAATCTGTGCTGGCTGAAAATCAGGAAGAGAAGAGAATAAGAATTAATTCTTTATGCAAAACATGCTATCACAAGGGTTTATCTTAATAGCCCATCCATGAATTAAACATAAAATATTAAAACAGGAAAATGTTTTAGCTTGTGGTATTTTAGGTCTTGTAAGTGCTCTACACCACATAACCCAAACGTTATGCCGAATCCGGTTATTTTGTAAGGGCTGATGAAGAAGAAATCTCTACTATTTGGCTGCTTTTAAAATCTCTTTGATTTCAACATTCTGAGACGGCCTCACTGAATGTAAATCAAAATTTAAAACCTTCTTATATAGTCACTGAGCCAGCGAAATTGCTAACTAATAAAAATATTAAGTAATAGGCCCTAAGTACCGCGTTGCAAAAGATCTTTTGTACAGCCTTTACGTTTACCGAACATGTTCTAGGTTACGGAGAAAGCCTATAATCTTACACGGTGTGAGATCACTCACACCCCTCTGAAATCAAAAGAATGACTTAAAAATTGTGTTTCACGACCCCAAGGTAGGAACACGTGTACTTGTTCCGCAGTCTCTTCGTGCAGTTAACAGAAACTGCAAATTTTAATATCAGTGTTTCCTATTGTAAATTGATGGTAACGAAGACAACAATGTCCTCCAAAACATGCGGCAAGTAGCTTTAGGTCACTCTTATTAGGTGATAGTAGGCTTTTGGATGTATCCCTAGATAGCGTGATGAAGCGTCTTGCTTGTCTAAATCCTCTCAAAGTTTTCCAATTACGAGACAACTATACTTCGACCAGGGCATTTGTTTTCTTTTTTTTTTTTTTCTTAGCACTGGAAACATGTCAAAAAAGGCTTCTGGTCCTATAAATCTACGCCGGGCAACTAGGTTGGCTTAACGGCCCACCCGATCATCGATAGCTAAGACTAAGAAATGGAGTACCCACGATCAGCATTAGTCCGTCTGTGGCCCTGAGTTCAGTCCATGCAGTTCTCAACAAAAGCTTATCACGTGATCTATGATTGCGCCAGGCACAGCATGGTGTTCGCTTATATCTAAATATTTTATTTGTTTTTCTAATGGCTTCTGGAACACCATTTGTGCTGGCTTACAAGTCGTTATTTTGTGTAACTTTTATAAGTTTGCCAAACCAACCATGGCAAGATCTTAGTTATTGTCATTCCATTACACTGTTCCAATTCAGAACTTTCCTTTTTGAATTGGACTGGTTTTGGAGTTACTCCCAAACTTCCTTGGCTATTATACTATTCCCTGAGTCGTTTCCTAGTTTAACTGCACCTAGTTGTGGTTTATTATGTAGATTATGACGACTTTGACAGTCCTTGATTAGATTTGTTTCTTCCTTTATAATTCACCCACTATTCCAAGGCAACTACCGCAGAAATTACCGCCTCCACCAATAGGCAGAACAAATAAGATAAATTCAAGAATTTTCAATTTTGTCCTCCCAAGAGGAGGTGGAGGAATTAATTTCCGAGGGAGAATTTTCTAGATTGATAGAAGAGACGCTACTAATGCAGAAAACTTTTCAAAACATTATTATAGAACAGCATATGCCAAAAGATAGAGAGAAGCTTGGTAGCTAGTTTACGGAATCTGCTAGTATAAGATCTCCAGTCTTCCTGCAGATGTAGCTATACAATCTGAATTGGACTTTCATTCTCCTCTAAAATGAACTGGAGGAAACTGAACGAGACGGAAAATAAACCTTTTCAAAATGTTAATTTCGGAGGTACACATCTTTGGGTAAGAATGTTAAGAAATTGGACGACTGGGCTCAAAAAGATGCAAAGAAGTCAGTTACATAAAAAAAAACCCAACTAGAGGGTTTGCAAAGACTCTACTACACAAATGAAAAGGTTTTGAGAGAAGGACTATGAAAACTTCAACCTTGTATATCTCCAGAGAAGAAGTAACCTATGATCCGCTATAGATTTATACGTTGATTTACCCTAAATTAAACCTGGGCAATGGAATGTTAGAAGCTGTGGTCTTGCAATGAAGGGAGTCCTTAAACCTGAAACAGTTACACAGCTAGTTACGGAAATATTTCAAAGGTGGTCAGAAAGCCCTTAGACAGAATTGCGAAAAGAGTGTTGGGAAACAACCGGTGTACATTTACATGACTAACTGCTTTGATAGCAGGACAATTCAGCTACCAAAATTATCTTCCTGTTAGTATTACTCTGATAGCCACAGGTAAGGTGATACAAATACTTAACGGCGTTGTAATGATGGACCTTATAGACACTAAAGCCAAGTGACTACGCAAAAGCAGTGCTGAAAAAGAAATTAGACATTCAGATATCACTTAAACGCAATCAATATTCAGACCGTACGGAACTCAGTAATCAGCTCTTAACACACGACTAGAGGAAATTACTAAGGAAAGGAGAAAATTAGAAATGAAACTGGACAGAAAAAAAAAAGTTTTGGTAGGATAACGGATCACGAATAACTTTTCTGACATCAGGCTAAAGACTAATAAAGATACGAGTATTGAATCTGAATACAATGAATGACATCAGACTAAAGCCAAGTGATTAGGCAAGATGATTAGGCCAGAGATGAAAACGCAGATCAATTTCGATAAGTCACTAATACGCATTCATTATTTCGATTGCTCGGTATTTTGTGTTAAAAGGGTATCGACAATTAACAGTCAACAAACAAGCGAAAATTATTGAGGGAAGAAGGAAAGAGAAAAGGAATCAAACTCTAAACGGTAGTGATATCATATCCTTCGGTTTTTTTTCCCCTCAATAATTGTTGTAACCATTTTGGAAAATTCGTTTTGAAGTGATTTGGAAGAATTTCCAAAGAGGTTTTAAAGCGATGTTTTTTTTTTTTTTCTTAAAGAAGACACTACCTCTGCGAAGCTTTTTTGCTTGTCTGCAGAAAACACCAAGAGTCTTTGGCGGGAATCGAACCCGCAACCTCCAGAAGGATATACTAGCGCGGTACCAATCGGTCTATCGAGGCCTTAGCTCATCTTTGAGCTTAAGTATTTTATAGATTGATGGAAGCTCCTTGGAGTAGTTTATTCTGAAGGAACTTTTGTGAACGTCGAAGATTAATTGAACTGTTTGATTTAAAAAATCCGTGTATATATGGATCTGAAAGTACTTACGTGTACCTTGCAAAAGTTTTTCTTTAATATTTTCCATACGAACCAAAAAACTTCGAGAGTCCTTGGCCGTATTATTGTTTTACATTTTGTTAGCTTTGACAGACTACAGCATGGGGCAACTCGTCGAAATAATAAATAACTAAACTGCGTTTTTTTTATGGGAACGTTGCGCGTCCATTTTAAATGGTTAGTCTTTGTCGTCGACTATTTAATGATTGGAGGGAGGACAACATACGAGCTGTGTAAATTAAGTATTAAGACTGATTTTGTAGTGTTCCAGTTGGCAACACTGGGGACGCGGCACGTAGAGGACCCAACACATAAACATTTGATACGCGCCTAGTACATGAGTGACATCAATTCGAATAACTTTGTGATATGAAGTTCTGCTTTAGACTTGTACACAGTACAACAGAAACATCTGGAAACAGTGTTTTTTCGAGAGCCCAGATTTTTAGGTGGTTTAAGGCATTTGTAGAAGAACGGCATTCAATTGAAGGCGAGCCTCGCAGCGGAAGGCCTTTATCTTCAAGAAACGATGGAAATTTTGAAGAAACCGCAATCTTCTGCATTCATTTCGTCGTTTGACAGTCTGAATATTCAGTGAAGAGTTGAATTTGACTCACACAAAACAGTTCATCAAATTTTGAGCAATGAATTGGGGATGAGAAAAATTTGTGCAAAAATGATTGCGAAAAATCTTTCACAAGAGCAAATGGACACCAGAAAGTAAAGGTGCCTTGACTTTTTGGGGTCAATTGAAAACGATCCGCATTATCTGAAAACGTGTCATTACAGGCGACAAGTCTTGCAAAATTGAAAATTCATCTGATAGGACGTGATTTTGGGATAGCGGAGAATATTAAAACAGCCGTAAGCGACAAATTCAAAGCTATTTCAGTATCCAAGTTTCAGCACTGCTGTGAGGAATGGAAGAAACGTCTCCAGCGCTGTGTGGCGTGGCTTCCCAAGGTAGTTACTTTGAAGCAGACAATGAATCAGTCTCATTAGTTAATTTACAAACCTCAAATGCTCTTTAATAAAAACGCAAAAGTTGAGCGGTTACCTGCAATTGTGTTCAGACGAACTCCAGGCAATAAAACTCTAGTTTACACAGACATCAACAATCGTGTATAGCAAAGTGAACGACATTAAGTTCAAAAACGACGCAGCTGAACGTTACAACAACAACTGCAGTAAATATTCTTAACCCGTCCCTATTAGAAACCCCAACATTATTAAAAAGAAAAACAAAATAAACCTTTAGGCACACAAAAATTACAAATAATGACAATGAACACAAGAACGATGATGTTAGTTATGATAATTACATTAAAGACGATCATGATGGGAATAAAATAAAACTGAACCATAACATAAGGATACGAGCGTGTGTTTTATAAGAAAACCAAACTTACTTTAAAAAGAGGTCAGGTAGCTGAAGAAAATAAATGAAGCAGCTTCTACTACTAAAAGAAAAAGAGAAAAAAAAGTCACACACACTTCCAACACTTGGCTTACAAAAAACAAAAAGTTATGACCAGGAATATGTACAGACAAGACAATTTTGAAAGAAACGTGTGTTTAAAAATATGGTAGGCGTATAACAATAAAAATTGATTGTCAACTTAGAATTAACGAAGCCAGAGAGAAAGAAACAACAACGCAGCACAACAACTGCCATCATGGCAGGAAGCCAACCAAAGAATTTGAACCTTCATCAAAAATTCCTAAAGCGTTTTATTCACAACAAAAAAACAAGGAAGGAAAAAGACTCAGAAGAAAAAGAAATCTTATAACTGAAAGGAAAAAAATGAAGGCGTAAGTCAAAGGTATGATATGTCACACTGAATTTTTTATTTAATTTTTGTATTTTTTTTTTTTTTTTGTTTTCCTCTTACTCTCTTTACTTTGGCCATCCAACAACCAGACTTGATAATCAGCCATTTATGATCAATAACATGTACAAGTTGTTTGTGTAAATCAAATTAATCTGCAGTTTAAAGCAGAGTAAAATAGTTGGATTTTATGTAGAGTTGCCAAATAAATATTTAAGAATGAGTGACGAAAAATTATGAGCAGCGAAACTAAATTATAATTAAGTCACAAAATATGTTTGTTTATCGGAAAGCTATAGCTGCCTATATCAGTGAACCGATCTTCCTGGAATTTTGCACAATTTGTTTCCCGATATGCTACAGGTAAATTAGAGTAAAAGGCGTGACGTTCTTATAGAAAGTAAATATTTATTACCATGTTACTTGGTAACTGCAATAGGTTGAATATGGAAATTTTGTGCAAGTAACTCCCTTATTAATGTGAATATTTAAGCAACAAACTCGCTAGATTGGAATAGTGGGCGTGGTATCTCCCATAAAAAGTATAAAAATTATTAACTTTTAGCTAGAGGTAGACTCTTGAAATTTTGCACTGTTCAAAAGAAAAAGTTAATTTTGAATTTTCGCCGGCTGTGTACATTCGACTATCGTCATAACCATATACCGACGTTTCGTCCCCAGTTATGACCCTTTTGAGCGAACCTGGATCTTCGTTAACGTCATTGAACAAGTGCTGAGCGATACTAATTGCTCAAAATTTAGCAATTTTTTTTTTTATTTTTTAAAGAGAAGTACCACTCAGGCAGTCAATGCCTACATTAACTGTGGTACTTCCTTTGGAAAGGGATAGTAGTAGATAAGACAGATGGAAAGGGATAGTAGTAGATAAGACAGATGGTTAGTGATAGTAAAGCTTCGATTCTGGCAACACTGCAATTGCACGTTATGATTATTTTTAGAACAGTATTGCAGCGCCTCTGGTGTTATTTAGGCGAATTAGTTAGAAGCATAGCCATTTTATAATTATTTTACTTCGCCGGCGATTTAGTGGTATGTGGTAATACCGGCGAAGGAGGGCGCTGTGATATGCATTATTATAAAGAGAAATTAATACATATCAGAAAAATTGATGTTGCCACGGCTGAGATTTGAACTCGTGACCATTGCTTAGTAGTCAATGTGCTAACCACTTAAGCTACAGCACCCTGAATTTTGGAACAAACTTCGCTGCCACACATCTGCAACTTTCCTAATAGTGGTTCGAAGATTTTCCAAAAGAATTTTTTTTGCTGTTACAATATTTTCTTCACTTGTTGACGTGGTTGCAACTCCAAGACGCTCATCGCCATCAACATCTTTTCAGCCGTCTGTAAGGTGCTTGTACCACTTATAAACACTTTTTTGACAACATTTCAAGTGCCTTGGAAAACTATAGCAACCATATTTAACGCAACATGGAATACATATTCATTGATCCATTTTTTTCAAACGTCAAAAATCGAGGAACACACACAAACGCGACTAACCTTTTCAGTTGTCAACAACAAACTACCAAACCAAATTGGCTGATAATGCCAACATGTGTACCAACATAAAAAACCTAGTACAGAGTCTAACAAAACACAGACTAGATCGGAAAAGTGGGCGTGGTACTTCCCATACAAAGTGAAAAATTATTATATGATGCCCGAGGAACTTTTAACAGCGAGAGTCTCGGAATTTTGCACAAGTAAGCCCCAGATTCAAATGCATAGTCTGGGGAAAAAAAAAGATACTAGATTGGAACATGGGCGCGTACAAAGTCGAAGATAATTGTCGTGAATCTAGGAAATATAAATAAAATGTAATTAATTCTTTCTTAGAGAGAATGAAACCAACTTAAGCTTGACTATAAATTTCATATGCATTGGATCCTTTGCTTAGCAGAGTGGGAAGGTTTATGTTGTGGGGAGCCATACCAAATTTTATCCAGAACCATGGAAGCTAACTGCTATATTGCAGTGCTACAAGAAGCCTTTCTTTACTTTCAGAACAGTTTTGGAAACTTACCAGTGGATGATGCACCAATTCATACTGCCCGGGTGGTAAAGTTATGGCTGCGTGATCAAAATGCCTCATCTGACATTAACATCATTGAAAATGTTTGGGGATGGCTCGATCATAAAATTTATACTTCTGAAAAGCAGTATGCTACTAAAGAGAAACTTACTGAAGACGTTAAATTGACTTGGTTTACCATTTCGATCGATCCAATCGAATTTACAAAACAAGCTGTAAAAATGGATTCTCTAGGCATTATGGAAAATGCTCTAAAATGTGCACATTTTATTAAAAAGTAAATAAAATTAAAAAATTTTATTGCAAACTATACATAAACAGGTTTTTTATTGTAGGATCCTATTCATGTGACCAAATTTTGAATGCATTTTTTTACTTGGTCGTTTAAAAATACCTTTAAATAGAAATAAAAATTAAGTTCGTAACATTTTTTTTTTTTTGTAAAATCTATAACCTTAAAAATTTGTGTTAGGGGGTCCTTTTATATAATAAAAGTGTAACAGGACCATTTCTGTACATGAAATATTTTTTTAAAATTTCGTTGCTGGTGCAGTTAGGAATTGAAATGAAATTTTTAGAATTTTTTTCTGTCGGTACTGCAAAATTTACCACCTTTTATTTTTGTCAGCGAGATATTTCAAAAACACTATTTACCAAACTCTACAATAATTTTAGAATTTAATATAAATTTTAGTATTTTATCCAGGAATGGGAACCCCTATATAAGGAAAATACTTAAACCATAACTGAAGCACTCTAAAAGTAAAAGGCTTAAAATTAAGAGTGAACTAATTTTAAAGCAAAATCGAACAAAATATTGTCATGACGCTTACGACGCACAGTGGGGTGTTTGATGCCAAAAATGGGAATTAATTCATGGTGACTTCTCTGTGTTTAATTTTAGAACTTTTTGTTCAATATGACTTCGATAGAGCAAGCCTCGTATGTAGTAAAAAAAAATTGGTGGAATAGGTTTTCCCCATACAAAATGTGTTTTTCAGTTGAAGATCAGTGATTAGGACAAGCGGTCAAGTAACCTCCACACAAAGTAATTGTCCTATATCAATCCCATAAATTTGACAGTGGCTTCTCTAAGAAAGACGTGTCTTTTCGAGTTCATATTTTAACTTCCTTCTACGTGATTTTTTTTTTTTTTTGTTGTTTTGAGGATAGAAGTAGCGAAGCGCACTGTGCTAAACAGCCCGATTTGGGCAAATCATGGGATGTTATCGTTTTTAGTTCTTTTTCACACAATAAAAAAATCTCGCAGTGACTAATTATAGTATCGAGAAATAAGTGAAACTGATAAAACTTTTCTATTAAACCTGTCTATTATTCACCCCTATCGCGGATAATTATTCCCATGAAAAAAATCCCAAATTTTCTATCGTGAATGTTTTCAAAAACAAATTTACTTGTATTTTACGGTAGAAATCATTCACGATAGAAAATTTGGGAGTTTTTTCACGGGAAAATTTATTTGCGATAGGGGTGATTATTTTTTCCCCCAATCTTCTACTGTGCACCGTCTTGTTGAAACGGCTTGTTGTCCATATCGATATTATGTTATTTAAGCAAAGGAAAATCGATCATATAGCATATCATATTGGTCAACAACCTCATTTCCGAAAAAGTATGGACCAATCACACCTCTATCACAAAATCCATACCAAACGGTAAGGAAATCATTTGTTAATGGTAAATTAAATAAGCTTTCTTTGGACTTGCAAATTTAAACGAATAACAAATTAATAAAGCTGAAAATAAGCTTAAGTCACGAAGCTCTCTTTGTAAAGCAAAAAAGTATAAGGCGTTAGTTCTTGTGTCAACTGACCTTTGACCTTTGATCTCTAGTGAGTGTAATGATCTCTAATTCAATAGTAACTTTTTGGATAAAGAAGATTTTTTAGCAAACTTTAAGCTAAAAAAATTCGTTCCAGCCTTTTACTAGTGTTTTTATTCCCTCTAAATAATAAGATATTTCAATGCCCAGGTTTTTGTTTCAATGGAGGTATGTCTCTTCATTTGGCCCAAATCTCTTAATATTCAGGGATTTTGTAAAATTTGGAAGCAGCAACATGTCGCCAGCGGCTAAATCTGGATAATATAATAGAAAGGGTAGCAGTTCGAAGCCCAGCTGATGGAATTTTGCGCGAGAGATGCCTACAGACTCAGCCACAACATACACTTTCTATCATTCCATGGGTTTTGTCGACTATTTCTGCCGTGATGAAATCTTTTGGGCCACCTGAACCTTGATCGTTATTTGTGCTGATATAATCAAAAGGGAACCCAATAAACCATTTTTTAACTATTGAAATTGGCGATGCAGAGTTCCCATAATATTTATCGAAACTTTCCTTCGGTTTCGGCGATTAAATTAAATTAATTGAAAAAAACAAACTAATAGCCTCCTCAGTTTTCTCGAAATTCGACAGTAATCCAGTAAGAGATAACAGTTAACGATGAGCAGTGTTTATTGCGCTGGATAAGCAAAATGTCTCGGAAATATCAAGCTACCCTCGTATGCTGAGCAAAGATTTTTAGGAAACTTGAAATTAGTGTACAAAATACCGAAAAGTACTTCGATAGACTGATTGGTAGTGCACTAGTCTATCAGTCTTGGGGTGCGGGTTCGATTGCCGCCAAATACTCTTAGTGTTTTCTTAATAGGCAAAATTTAAGGATACCAACTCGGACAACTCAAGCCAACTCGTATTCCTAATCGACTACGTACGCTACAGCAACCCCTTTTTTCCGTCGAGTGGGTACCCCTTGTTTCTAACTATAAGCTGTCAGCTGTCGATATTTCTTTTTGCCATACAAATGCCGGCATATTCAAATTGCGCGTGATTTTTAAAAAACCCTATATAAACCTTTAAACAAGATCTTTTTTAATAGTCAATGCCAACCTAAACATAATTTTTAGTTGCTCCAGTCGTCATCATTAAGGAACTTAAGGGCTACACCAACATCATCATAATTTTAATGCCAGAGGTGCAATAATAAGAAAAAGTTTTATCATAAACAGATGCACAAATGAAAAAACGAGTGAGTGAATGAGTGAATGATTATAACCCAGACATAATATTTATTATTATCTAGATGCATTTTATACAAAAATTATATGTATTTCGCTTAAATAATGATTGATTTAAAACACCTCTTTTTTAGCTTTAAAGGAACGCTTACGCTTAAAGCTGTACAGAAACGCATTTAATACAGTGAATTCGCGGTAATGTGAATTGCACTGTTGTTAACGACAAAGCCTTATTCATTGATATGAGCTTTTAAAATAATGAGTAAATGAATTCGATAGTGTAAGTAACCTTGATTTTTATTTATAACTTCATATTGCCTTGAGTTCACTGTACTTTGTAGAAAACTTAACCTAAAAAACACATTTAAAATTCTTCAGCAAGTCATTGAAAAAAGTGTCTTAATACCAGCCTACACATTTAACTTGATTTTTTTAACAAAATACAATAACTTTTTGTTATACGATGTTTAAAATGAGTGGCACTAATTTTTCAAATCGATTTCCATATGATAAGCAATATGAGCAACTAACAAGAGGATGTGAGATCACAAGGAGTTTATTATTAAAGGCCTAAGGCTGAGCTATTGTAAAACTTGCGTCAATCAAAAACCTTCGTTTTAAAATTTCTGTATTTTTAGACAAGGCAACAAATTCACATAGAAGCACACAATCTTAGCAAGTAAGAGTGCTACATTCGGCCGTGCAAATCTTCTATACCCTTCACCAGGATGATTTTATCTTTACGGAAATAGGTGCAAAATTGATTTAATTTTAGAGACAGACGCTGCGCTTTTTTTCACTAATCAGCAATATTTCGTATACGGTATATATCGTCACATGAAATGCTTAACTATGTAAAAATTTTATCAAAAATTTTTTGAAAAAATTTAATAGAATTTTATTTTTGTAAAAATTTTATAGAAAAATTTTTTTTGTAAACATTTTATAGAAAAATTAAAAAAAAAAAAAAAAAAAAAAAAAAAAAAAATTTTTTTGTAAAAATTTTATAGAAAATCTTTGTAAAAATTTTATTGAAAAAAGTTTCATGAAATTTTTTTGTCAACATTTTATAGAAAATATTTTTTTTTGTAAAAATTTTTTTAAACTTTTTTTTTAAATATTTTGGATGAATATTCGAAAAATATTTTAAAAATTTTTTTTAACAATTTTTAGTAAACATGTTTTTTATTTTTTGTAAATTTTTTTTTTTAATTTTTTCTAAAACTTGTTTTTAAAAATTTTTGGTAAAGATTTTTTGTTAAAATATTTTTTAAAATTTTTTGTAAAATTTTTTTTTTTTATTATTTTTTTTTTAATTTTTTGTAAAAATTAGTTGGACCTTCCGGCAATCTAAATTACGTTAGAATGTTCAGACAAAAGCAAGAAAATCCTTAAAAAAAAATTCATCATATAGGTTTCATCGAAACTTCGCGAACAGATTTATTTTATATAGTTTTCGATATCGATAGTTTTTATGCAGCTATAAAAAAACCGATGATATAAATAAAAATTATTTCTATATGACTATTATTTACAAAAAATAATATGTTTATGAGCATTCTTTTTTTCTGAAGCATAGGACTTCCACAGAGTAGTGCTGGCAAAGTATTGAGTAGTAGGTGGTATAGAGTACCGACTATTAAATATTTTTGAGTACTCAATACTCAAAAGTAGTTACTCGATACATTAAATGGTTTAATTTTAGAAACAAATTGAATAGAAAATTAGCCTCTGCTTTGCAGTTTTGAGTGGGAGGGAAGTTGTAACCTAATAATAAAAAATATATAATATTTTATATATTTTATAATTTTCTTTTTCTCGCTCTTAATAACTACACCACGCCGCCCTATATTTTTAACTTTTATTTATTGATTTATTTATTTTCTATAGATATTTTATAACATTTACTTTGAAAAGATTTATGTTTGCTGTTTTGTTTTTTTTTTTTCTAAATATCATGAAATATTATTTTCGAACATGTTCAGCACCCTGACAGCTTTAAGTGCGAAATTCGCCACACAAAATTTAGGCCGTCTTAATTTTCATTATTTTCTAATTTGCATTTTTCTAACAACTGTCTGTTTTATTTTATTTCTTTTTGTTATTTTTATTCTTTTTATTTTATTCGAAGGCGGCTTTTTGATGTTAATGGTCTCAATAAACATTCACAGACTTTCTTTTTATGTTGCCTCTGAATATAAAATCACGCATTAAATTTGCATTTAAAATGCCTCATTTCAAAACCATAACATTTAAATTAAAAGATAATTTTGATTTATTAAAAGAAGAAACGCCGATTTGGCATAACAATCTTGTGTTGATTAACATTTAATAGAAATATTTATAAAATAAAAAAAATAAAGTAATTTGCCAAATTTGGAAGCCAAATAAAATAGTTGGCTTAAATGTTTTAAAAGCTTTGAGATGATAAGGAAAATATGAATTTTAAAGCACTAAAAAATCGAATTTAATAGCACCCACTGAAAAGAGAAAAACAATAACAAAATGACATTTTTAAAATGACAAGAAAATTAATAACAGTGTCAAAACACAATCTACCCACCCACCCCCCTCCTAAACACAACAACTGCTACTGATCTTTGTATTGAATTGTATTTATATTTTTTATTTAAATTGTTGTTTTTTTTTTGTTGTTGTGTGTATTATTATAGTTGTAAATATTTTTCTTAAACGTTAAACTCTCGATCATTATCTGCTGTCACATTTATGACATTATCGCACATTTGGAATCTAATGCATGTGCGATCACACACCTTTTATTTTTTTACGAGTGCAGCCAGCCAGCCAGCCAGCCACACCAGCACTGGATTCCAAAGTCGTTTAGAAATGAAAGCAAAAGCAGAAAAAACAACCCAAATAAAAAAAAAAACGATTAATAAAATAAACATCCAGAGAAATTTAATAAATGTTTGGCTGAAATAATAATAATTATAACAATTATTGGCTGTTAAATATTGTGGCAAGTCATTAATACTGAAAATGAAAAATGTTTGAAAATTTCAAATAAATGTGCATACAAGCAGCAAAATAATATATGAAGTAATTCTCTATATAAATACATGTATATAAGCACACAGTGGGACAGTAGCTGAAGAAAGGGCAGACAAATATAGTGTAACAAAAAACTTAAATTAGTTTCACTTACTATTTGGAGGTTAGCTAATGGGCGGACTACCATTGAAAAACTCTTGTTCTAGACCAGTCTTGATATTTCATCGAACTTAGAGGATTTTCAACTGCTCGAGTTCGAAAAAATACTTTGACATACATATCTTTGGCATAGTTAGTGGTATTCGTTCGAGCCTCCAGGGTTGATTAATCTTATACAAAACGGGGTAAAATTCAGATTATTTAGCCAATGAGCCAGTGGGTGACAATACAATGGATTTATTTCCTATATTCACATATTTCTGATTGTAGATAATTCGAAAATATAAATAAATCAGTGAAGAAGAAATGGTGTACGTCGATAAGTCAGCAACAATTCAAGAGCTAACGGATGAGATAATTCGGCACATTAACGGCATAGAACTGTTAATGTGCAAAATCGTGTCATTATCGAATCACCCTATAATTTTTGGTTTTATTATTTTTATATTAAAAAAATTCGATTTTTTAAATGAAAAACTTTAAACTCAATTTCTAGCTAAACTAAGCGTCCTACAGCCAAAAGGACAAAAATCTGTGATCAGTTATAAAATTCATAAAAATTTGTATTTTGTTAAAAAAAATATAGATTTTTTATATCAAAAACTAAAAACTCATTTTCTAGCTAAACTAAGAGCCCTACAGCCAAAAGGACAATAATCTGTGATCACTTATAAAATTCACAAAAATGGACTTTTTATTAAAAAATTCGAGTTTTTAAATGAAAAACTTTAAAATCATTTTCTAGCTTAACTAAGCGTCCTACAGCCAAAAGGACAAAAATCTGTGATGAGTTATAAAATTCATAGAAATTTGTTTTTTATTAAAAAAAAAATCGATTCTTTATATGAAAAACTAAAAACTCATTTTCTAGCTAAACTAAGAGCCTTACAGCCAAAAGGACAATAATCTGTGATCAGTTATAAAATTCACAAAAATGGACTTTTTATTAAAAAATTCAATTTTTTAAATGAAAAACTTTAAACTCATTTTCTAGCTAAACTAAGCGTCCTACAGCAAAAATTTGTTTTTTATTAAAAAAAATAGCTTCTTTCGCAAATTAAAATTTTTTTATATTTTTTGCTATAGCGGACATAAATTTACACACTGAATAAATTCACATTAAAAAAATTAAAGAAATATTTATCGAAACACCCTTTACATTTTAGTAATTGTTGTTAAAGCGGCCACATGAATACACTTTTTATAAAAAAAATCATAAGCCTACCTATTGCGGTTACAAAAAAAAAAATTTAAATATTGCTGAAAAACATGTCACTGAGGCAACACCCTGTAAAAAGTTCAAGAGTCTACCTATTACGGCTCAAAAAATAGGACGTTATACATGCAAGTCACATCACTGTCGGAAAACCCTATAGTTCTTACTGTTATTTATAGGGGTCATATAAATACACCATCTGTAAAAATTTCAACAGTCTACCTATTATTGTTAAAAAAAATTATGACATATTTATGCAAATCACGTCACTGTCGGCATAGCCTATAAATTATTATTATTTGTTATAGTGGCCATAGTAGTATAGCTCCTGTAAAAATTTCAAGAGTCTACTTATTATCGTTCAAAACTTAGGTCATATTCAAGCAAATCACGTCACTGTCGGAACACCCTTTTTTTTTGTATACCTGTTTATATAGCGAACTAAGTTTTAATTACTGTCTGCAAATTTTAAATGGTTGCCTCCTACAGCTGAAGAAATAAAGACATAAACGCAAATAACACGTCACTTTCCGAACACCTTGTAAGTTTTAGTATTTGTTGCCAGAGCGGCCATAGTTATACATCTTCTGTGAAAATTTCACGAGTCTACCTACTATCATTTAAAACTTACGCTGTATACATACATGCAAATCACGTCACTATCGGAACACCCTTTAATTTTTAGGTTTATTTTTTAGAGTTGTTAATATAGCGAACTAAGTTTTAAGTACAGTTTGTAAATTCTAAGTGCATGCCTCCTACAGATCAAGAAATTATTACATATACGTAAATAACACGTCAATATCGGAACACCCTATAAGGTTTAGTATTTATTGCCTATAGCGGCAACAGTTATACATCTTCTGTGAAAATTTCAAGAGTCCACCTATTACGGTTTCAGAGATAAAAGGCGCTAACAGACGGACAGACAGACATTGTAGTGAAAACAATAGGGTAACGTTTTTACCCTTTTGCTACGGAACCCAACAAAAAATTAGGAACTTTTATTCAAATACATTGTTCAATAACAAGACTTAAAGAAATATAATTACAGAATAGGGTTTTCAAAAAAGTTTCCATTGAATTCACGCCCACTATATATTATAAAGATAAGGGAAAATGTGCTAAGACCCAAAACGAGTCCCCGGGTACAATCAAGAAAGTTCTTTATCCTCCAACCATGAAGATGGAACTGTTTTTGCTGTCTGGACGGCGTGTTGGAGGTTTCGAACATTCCGCACCAAAATGGAATATTGTGAAATATTCAAAAATAGTCAGGAACGTTTGGGACCCAGAACATTCTAGAAGATCATTTTAAGACATTCCACAAAACACTCGAATATTGTGAAATGTTCTGAAACATCGTGAAAAATTCGAAGATTTTTTTGTATGGATGGGGTACCCTTTAAAAAGATGTTCTTTATAAACAACACAGCAAAAAATTATTGGGGTTTGGTAAGCAGTAAAATAAAACCCATGTCTTTCAAAATAGGTTCTCATAAGCGCATTCGAGAATGATATAATTGTAAGGCAATAATAACAAACTGCATCCGCTCTCGTTTACGAGGATGCAGGTATGTAAGGGAATAAGTTTTTTGAAAGAATTTGTTGAAGCAAAGAGACCTACCAAGTGGGACATCGCAAACAAATATCATGCCTTCCTGAAGTAGGTTGGAAGGGAGTGTATATTTCTCTCTCCCTCAAAAACCTGCTTCCAAGTAAACGTAATTTTTTGCTGGGAAGTATTTGAAATAGTTAGAAGAAAAAAAGAAGTTTATATTTTTTTCCCATATCAACTTCCAGAGAAATGCCGGGTACCCCAACCAATATAATTTTAGGAATTTTTTAAATCCCTTAAAAATTGTTAAAAATTTGCTAAACAGAAAAGATGAAATATAAGAAAAGAATAAATATAAACAAATATGAAAAACTCATTGCTTAGACGAAACATAAAAAATATAATTTTCTCCCAAATCAGCCCACCGTTTACACCCCACCAACGATCGATGATGTTAACGAAAAGGCGTGTTGGTAAAATAACAAAAAGTGGGATAATCTTTAACAGGCATTTTGTTCGATTATAAACCTAACTCTTATGATAACAACAAAAGCCAAAAAGCCTACATAGATAACTTTAGCTAGAAAGAAGGAACCGCAACAACAACAAGAACAACAACACCAACGCCTTGCAACAATTTTATGACATGAAATGCACTCGAAACTACACATTTGCCACTTCAGCAGAATACTTTCGAAAGCAAAATTACGACAACCACATAAAAAAAAGACAACTAAACTATTTAGAAGAAAAGAGTAGAAAATAAAAAAAGAAAAGAAAAGTAAAGTAAAAATGATAATAAATTTTCAATAAATGACAGTTTTATGATATGGGAAGTTATAAATTTTAATAGTTGAATTTAGACTGAATGAACGAAACGAAGAACGCAAAATGCAAATAAACCATAAAATGCAACAAACTTATATATAATTGCTATAATCGTATCTTTTCAAATGGCTGTAGAAACAATACAAATAGACTTAATGCGTTTTTTTGTCGTTTTGATTGCCTAAGAATATTGCTGAGAAAATGTCTTGTTGATAATGTTCTCTATTAGAAGTGCAGGGACTGTAAAAAGTTTTTCATTTAGAAAAAAAAAACGTAATAAATAGGTTATATTAGGAGTAGATTTTTTTTTAACCCAGCCTTACCTGGGTCCAATTTTATAACCTTTTAAAACCTTATCAACTGGAAACAGAAAAAAAATTTTTTGGAGCAAAATGTGAAATTTCGGAAATAAAACACTTGATTAGATCTCCTCAACAGCTTAGATCCAAATTATTTAGTGAGCCACCAGGTGCGCACAGAGGAATTTTTTTAAGTGATTTTGAATGTTACCATGTTGCACTACGTGTTTTGTATACCCAAATTGACTTTTAAGCACTCTAAGACTAGGTTTGTAAAGCAGAAATAGCCTATAGACCATCTAAAGAAGGATCTATATGAATATGAAATTTTATTAAAAACGATTTAGTCGTTAAACGATACTCATTGTATCATATATTTTTCCCTCTGGATCAGACATATGCTATGCTTCGAATTCCATTATAAAAGTTGCACTCTTTTTTCTTTTAACTATTTCTAATACTTTTTTATAAACCACATTTTTCAAAGGGTTATCTATCCCATTGTAGTTCCAGTAGTGCGATTCACTATTCAGTTTTAACGATTCGGGACTCGTTAAAAAAATTTAATACCAAAACGGCAGGCTTCGGCTTTGCTATTCAGTAATGCTTTTGAATAAAATTTGATGCTGTTATAAATCAGCTGTTTTTCTTAGCAAGTCGAGTATTATTAATTACACTACCACTATTTTTGTGTCGTTTACTTTACCAACATATTCTAAATAATTAATTTTTATAATTAAAACACATACATATGTATTTTACTTACCTTATAAAAATGAATTTAAACCATTTATAGAAATAAGCCTAGTACTCTGTTCGAATTTGTGAAAAATGTTGAGCAACATTTATTATTTCACAAGTAAATTTGACATTTAAAATGTGGTGTCTACCTCGCGATTTGAAAGAATTTTACGATTTTATTGTGTTTAAGTATACCACATTGTTTTACAAATGTTAACAAAAGCCAGGTGATCAGCTGTTATTTGAAAAATTCCGCACGAAATAATGCCCATTTGCTTTATTTCACAGCTTTGATAAAATGTTGCCAGAAACATTTCAATGTTTTTCTACAGCAAAAACAGAGTACTACTTCAGGAACATTTTTTCACGACTTTTTCATAGAAATTTTTTATGTATGTGATTTGACAGCATTCCGCATGAAAAACTGAACAGAGTATCAACAGGCTATAAAGTTAAAAAAACAAAAAATGATGCACTTGGGTGAAAAGTTTTGTATATTTTGTTTATTATTTTTCATTCCTCTTTGTTATTTTCGCTATTTTTAACCGACTTCAAAAAAAGAAGGAGGTTATCAATTCGTCTGAATGTTGCTTTTTTTTATGTTTGTGCCCGCAGAACTCAGTCATTTCTGAACCGATTTTAAAAATTTTGCACTATTAGAAAGGTTATGGATACAGATTGGTCCCATTTTAAAAGAAGTTCAAAATTTTAAAAATTAAAGGGTGTCCCCATACAACATACATGTTTTTTACGTGTATTATGAACATTATAGGTCACCAATTTAAAATTTAAAAAAAGTGCGTATCACAGTAGCTCCCAACAACAAAACGTAATTAAAAAATAAAATTAAAAATTAAAGGGTGACCCCATAGGTGACTTAATTTCACCTTTATTCTCCTATCTTCTGAACCGTTATAGACAAACACTTGAAAGTTGCACAGAATGTTCGTTACTATGTCTGTTATAATAAGTATAAATATTTAAAATTAGAAATTAAAGGGTGTCCCATTAGTTGGTTTATTTTGATATATATATGGCCAAACTTTTGAACCTTTATAGACAGATAGTTGAAATTTACAAAGTACTTGTATTGCTAAGTCCGCTAAAATAACAAGTGTAAAATATGAATTTGGAAATTAAAGGGTGTCCCAATAGTTAATGTAAAAGTAATATATATGGCCAAACTTTTCAACTGTTATAGATAGACAGTTGAAATTTACAAAGAACCTATATTGCTTAGTCCGCTATTAAAACAAGTATAAAACTTGGATCTATAAATTAAAGGGTGTCCCCATTATTGATGTTATTTGACCATTATGTCCTCATCTTTGGAACCGTTATAGACAAACACTTGAAAAATAGACAAAATGTTCACTACTATGTCTCGAATAACAACAAGTATAAATATTTAAAATTGGAAATTATAGGGTGTCCCAATAGTTGATGTAATTTGATGTATATGGACACAAAGTTAAAATTTAAAAAGAATCTGTATTACAAAGTGTTCTTTAAAAAGTATTTATATTAAAATTTGAATTTAAAGGGTGTCCCAATAGGTGACGTCATTTGATATATATGACCCTATCTTTTAAACAGTTATTGATAAACACTTAACAATTAGACAGAATGTCCATTACTATATCTGTTATAATAAGTATAATTATTTAAAATTATAAATTACAGGGTGTCGCAATAGTTTATGTAATTTGATGTATATGACCAAACTTTTAAACCGTTACAGACAGAAGGTTGAAATTTACAACGAACCTGTATTGCTACGACCGCTATAACTAGTATAAAATTTGAATTCGGAAATTACAGGGTGTCGCAATAGTTACCGTCTTAAAGAAACATGCTTTTAAGTTTGTCTGTTTTGAAGTCGGTTTTTTTTTTGCAAGAATTATGATATTTTGTTTAGCGGAGTTGCCATTTATTTTTGTTTGTATTTTTATCTGTTAACCATAGGTTAGTGAATCGCAAATGCGTTAGTGCAAGCAAAAAAAAAAACATGTTGATATATGTATTTAACAAGTGTTAGATCGTTAAAAGTTAGTGAATTGCACTACAGAACATTTCACAATATTCGATTCTTACAATGATGTAGAATGTTTCGGGATGCTGTCAAACGTTCCAGACTGTTTTTGAAAATTTCACAAGATTAAATTTTGATCCTGAATGTGCGAGAATGTAATAGTATGCTCTTGAATGTTGTAGACTGTTACAGATCTAGAGATCGCAACTGCCAACAAGCCGTTTAGACAGCAAACACAGATGCTTCTTCATGGATGGAAGATAAAGGGCTACCACACCATATAATTGCCTTGATTGTACCCCGGGACTCGTTTTCGAATTTTAACAGCACGTGCATTTTTTCATTATTGTGTGAATTCAATGGAAACTTTTTTGAAAAGTCTATTCTGTAATTTTGTTATTTTAATTCTTAGTAACTATGCCGAAGATATTCTTTCGAAATCGAGCTGTTGAAAGGCAGATCTTAACATTAATAAGTCTCTTGTGTCAGATGAAATACCAACACCAGTGTAGAATCAGTAGAATCAGCCCATCAGCTGACCTCCAATTTTTTTGTGAACAACACTACCTACGAACCTGTGAAGCTTGCCTATCGGGCGGGAATCGAACCGGCAAGGGAGGCACTAATACGTCACATTACGTTGACTATGGGGACAGCCTTTGATTTTTGAGTTTGGATTTTTATTCTATACTAGCTGTGTGATCCTGACAATATTTTGTTTGATTTTGCTTTGAAAGTAATCCACGCCCAATTTTAAGACTCTTACGTATTTACTTTATATAAAGCTACCCATCCCTGCATTAAATTATAAAATGTATATAAAATTCTAAAATTCTAAAAATTATTGTAAAGTTCTATAAAATACAGACAGGAAATTAGTTTCTCATTATTTTAATACAGCGCCATCTGTTGCGCTACATTGCTTTTAAAAACAAAAGATTCCTTAAAGTATGCAGTACCTTTAAATCGGTAAAAAAAAATAGGCGTACTTTTACGGCTTTTTCTCCTCCTTCTCTTGGAAATAACACATTTTTCCGGAAAAAAAAGTATCCTATAATTATACTAAGGTACCTCCTCAAAATTTTGTTAGAATCCATCCAGTCCAATCCATCCAGGAAATGAATTACCATTTTATTATATACATAGAAATATAGATGAACAAATATAGAGGAACAGATAACCTTCCTCCTACGCTATTGTAAAATTTTAGGATATTATTACAATATTACAAGATAGCACACCTTATGAGTCCTCCAAATATACATTTCATATTAGATTAAGGGTACTCACGAGATCAATCAAGGAGTCAAAAAGTTCTAGTTATGTCAGTCAATGGCAGAGGTTCGAAATATTGCGGTAGCGGCTGGTAACACGCCAACAAGCAAGATCTTTTCTCTGCTGGGAACTTGACAAAATTAAGTTAAGCGGTGAATTCTTCATACTCGTCGAACTCGAGACTTAATATAGAATTATCTGGAAATATATAGCTCTATATGGGTGAACGTCCATTTTTTCACCATAACTGAGAATTTTATGAATTCTAATATGGCTCACATCAAAGACGATCGTGAGAATAAGAAAGCCCCGTAGGAGGTGGAGAGGTAGTGATCAAATGATTTTCAGGTTTTATTGGCCAATAGAGGCATCCGAAAGAGACAGACCTTGAAATAAGTTGACGACTTGATTTCTAAAGGCACTCCTGAAATTAAGTCGATTGGCGGGAAGTTCAGAAAGTTAATTGGATGTAATTGAGGAATTTTAAGCTGGATAACTGCGTCAGTGACAGGTCTTGGAAACTTAAAGTACCATCTGGCCAAGATGGAAATTGAAAAAAAAATATTTGCAGATTTTACCTGTGAGAGCGTACATTTTGTGTGAATGTTGAGGACCAATTAGCGTTAAGCGTTGAAACCGTGAGCAGACGCCTATTTAATGTGGATGCTATGAGGAACCTTAGAGCCTTAGACAAATATTAGCAATTACAAGAGACTCTGTAATAAGGAAAAAGTAAAGAGTAAAGGCTAGTGATAGCACGAAGCTCAATGAAAACAAGGTAGTCGTATATTACCCATGTAATATTAAAAATCATATATAATCAATCAATTAACCAACATCGGAACGCCAATAGTGTGTTGTATACTTAGCAGCAAATCGTAAAAGAGTACTCGAGCGCCCGTATAGGTTAATTTTCTGAAGCGCAGAAGAATTCGACTTTTTGCAAGCCTTACAATTTTACGATACCAGTATGGTTTCAACAGTAGGACGTTTCGTAATGCACAGTAGTACTTTTTTATTTGTTGCCTTTTTTTTTGGAAATATCTTTACAACAGTTTATGGATTAAGGATTTGGTTAATGTAATTTATTAAAATTAATTTTCATGTTCATTTTTCAATTCCAAATAAGTTTTCCACTCAATCTTCCTTCTTTTTTTAAAATGAAAAATATATAAATTTAAGTTGAATTTATCAGTTGAAATCTTTAAAAAAAAATTAAAGATAAAAATAAAATATAGTAGACAGTTGGTAAATATGTACATAAATATCAAAAATAACCCTTTAAATATTAAAAAAAAAGATAAAAAGGCATTCTTGTCATCTTATAAAAACGATCTAAAAAGTAACACAATTTTTAATTAAATTGATTTGATAAGGGACAACAACACAAACACACAAATACATATCAAACATAAAAAGGGACAACCAACCAACATACGACCAAATAAACCCACATTTCTTTCGTATTTCCATTCAAACAGTATGTCTGTCCAACCGGCCGGCCAACCGGCCAACAGCGAATGAACGGTATTGGATAAGAAGTTCTGTTAATTTCGAAATAAAAACTGAACGTGTTTTTTGAGAGCAAAATAACAAAAAAAAGAAAAAGAAAAAACAGGGGCAAGCAGACAACAACAATGCAATTGATAATAATGCAGGGGCAACAGAACAACTCAAGAACAGCTGTAACAAATCAATATGGTTTTACTTATATTTTTTATGGATTTTTTCTTTGTTTAAAAAAAGCGTTATTTGCTTTAAATTTGAAATCATAAATTTTTCAAGTGGAATCCCTGGTTTTTGAGTGTGAGATTTTTTATTACTTTTTTCTCAATGCAAGAAAATAAAACAGAACCTGTTTAGTTTTGATAAAAAAAAATTAATGGTTTAATAAAAGACCAACAATTTCTTACAAAAAAAAAAATAATATAAAATTTAAAAATACACAGAAAAAATGTTTTGTACCAATTAAAGGCTTAAATTAGTTTTAAATTAAATATCAATTAACTGTTTAATTGATTTAATTATATATTTGTTTAAAACAGAACAAAAAATTTTAATTAAACAAATAATTGAATTAATTAAATTTTTAATTAAATTTTAAACATAAACCAATTAAAACCTTAAACTGGTGAAAATATTTCTTTCTGTGTCTATAAAATTAGTTTTGGTTTTTCGAAATATTTTCAAAACCTATTTAACCCTTCTATGCGCATAAGCCACAAACCACAAAGGGCCACAAAACTAACATAAGCTATGCATGAGATCGATAAAATTTATGATTTATGAGCACGAATCATGGAAATCATGGAATTTATATTCCAGACATACATAATGACGTCGACAGTAGTGCTGGCAATTTCTACTAATTTCAATTACTCGATGCCACTCATTACTTTTCAATTGGATACTTAATAGTACTCAATACATTTACATAATATCAACGGAAATATATCGTCGTAGTCGTCAAATATTCTATTCTATTTATTTCCAAAAAATACTACAATAAAAGTAACGATTTACTTTGGTAGATTGTGATACTCAAAAAAAACGAGACAAAACTCGCTACCAATCAACCAACTCAATACTTTTCCAGAACTAAAAGACAGGTCTTTAACAAGAATAAAAAATTTGGATTTCTTGTAGTTAAATTTAAAGATAGGAAGCTCCTTATGAAGGACCTCTTTTATAACTGCTTGCACTTGTATATGTAAAGATAATTGTGAAGCAACAAATATTTGCGATTTTCGTCAGCATGTGCGCCATACTACCAAATATTTCCCAATAAATGGCGTATAAAATTTTTTTTTAATTTATTTAAGGTTGAACATGGCTATAACTTAGCAAATTTCTTCGATGACCTTCGATATTTTTACACTAATTGCTGTAGAATTCCAAGCACTACTACATCTGACAAAAATATTGAACAACTTTTCTACACCATTTATTTATTTTTTAACAAAAGTATTATTATTATTAATGTAGGGGGAATATCGCAACAGGCCATTTCCTTAATGGTCCCTTTTTGACCTCCTTCTGTCCATAAAGGTTATTGGCAACCGTTTTGTAATTTACGGCAACCGGATTTTCATTGAGTCACGTGCTACAACCAGCCTTTAATTTTGACTTTAGTGATTTCTGACTGTCGACTGGTAACTGTTGCCCTTTTTTCTCATCACGGCGTCTCTAGTGTCTACTAGCATTTGTCCAAGGCTTAGTTCCTCCATGGCATCCGTATTTAACAAGTTTCTGCCCATGGTCCTAGTTGCCAGTGCTGGACATTCAAACACAATGTGCGCTACCGTCTCAGAGTCTTTAAGACGCAGTTAGCAAATATCATCTTCTTCTATTGGCTAGATGATACTTGAAGTTTCCACGACCTGTCACTAAATTGAGAGATGTCAAATTGAATGCAGAAAAAAACTTGACGTTTGGGTGTGGTTCACATTTAACATCGGCCCGATATTAAACAATTACAAATTAAATACGAGGAATGCTTTAGGTGGTGGTAGATTTCGATTTCACCAACTAAAGATAGATCGTTGGAATAAAACTTCTCGCATTCTATTATCTGAGTTTGGTAGGTGATGTTTAGATAATGTTTAAATTTAAATCCTACCCAAAATGGTTAGATACGAAGACTGGATGAAGAAGAAGGATTTAGCGATCCAGAAAAATTGCATTACATTCTGCTAATGTCTAAATAAAATTTTTCCAGTTATTGTTTAAAATTCGTTTATAAAATAAGACATACGAGTCATATGTGTAACACCCAATAACATTTGTACACAACGAAAACACTTCACACAATGCAAACAAAAGATAAAGTCATTATTGGTTTTTGATAATAATTTATTAGCTCTTATTTATATTTATAATTAAAAAAAGAAAAGAAGAAAAATATATATTTATTTAAAACTTATCTTTTAAAAGACCTAAATCAATATTAAATTGATAAATAAAATAAAATTTATTTACACAAAAAAAAGTAAATAAAATCATAAAAAAAAACTTGATGACTTTTACTAAGAAACCCTATGAATTTTATGTCAAAAACGAGAAATATCTTTAAAGAAAATATGCATTAGTTTTTCTTCGAAACAAAAAAGTGATTGCCAAAACTCATACATTTATGCAAACACGATTTTTATTATGAAAAAAAAAGCACGATGACTCTTCAAATTTTATTTATTTATAAAATAAACTTTTTATTTTTAAATTTTACAATCATATAAAAATTAAAATCTTTTAAAGAGTTCTCCTCACTTTGTTTTGCTTTGAAATGTTCGCATTAATAAAAGGTAACTCCAGCTCCAACAGCATCACTTTTTAACTCTAAAGATCTGGCACATGAAATAAAAATAATAATGAAGGTAAAAGACGCGACTTTAAGTCGCCGATGTTGTCAGTAGCGGCAGCAACAGCATCAGCATAAGCAGAGATTAGAGAAGAATCATGAACTTGCATTTAATAATGAGGATGTAGTCGTCATGATCATGATCATGATGATGATCATGGTGGAAGAAAAAATACAATAAACAAAAACAGCCACAAGGAATAAATGCATAAAAGGAAGCTTAAAAATATCCATAAAATAAAAACAACAAAGAGATCATAATGTTGGATATTTGAATGAAAGCACAGAATTTAAAAAAAAATAAGTTTGTCGTTCCATGTCAAAACCATTAAAAGTTGGTTACAAAAGTAAATGGGCAGTGTAAAACGTCACCATCACCAAAAATCAAAACGAAATAATATTTAAAATTATTTTTTGTTTTAGAAAAATATCAAAAGAATGTTAAAACTTTTATTTATTCCTCTCAAAAGAATTTAGTTTTGTGGAAATAACACTCGAAACTGGTCACATTTAAGTGGTTAATACGAGGGCAATTTAATAAGTCCGTAAAATTTTGGTTAAGATACTTTAAGCCAGCGTATTTTTCGTTTTTTTGTTCCCTAACCTCCAAATATTCAGCCCTATCTCGAATAATTATTCCCATGAAAAAAAACTACCAAATTTTCTATCGTGAATGATTTCTACCGTAAAATACAAGTAAATTAGTTACTAGAATCATTCACGATAGAAAATTTGGGAGTTTTCGGATGAGAATAATAAATAATTCGCGATAGGGGTGATTAAGTTTTCTCAAGGACCTCAAAATAGACGATTCTTGCGTTTGACCTCCCCCCAAGGCATATTTTCTAGTTGACTTCGAACACCTTGACGCAATATATGGAAGCACCAATCCCCGAGCCTTACAAGGGCCTGAAACTGCAAGATAAGAACCTTCGAAGTCTAAACAGTGCTCAAACGACTAAACCCACTGGAAACGGTAGATCCACAGGAATTTCCCTAATCCCTGTGACACCTAATTGGTGAGGCCATTCCGGAAGTAACATGGAGGCTGTATTTTAAACCTAAATCGCAGGTAGAGCGATCTACTCCGGTGTGCTACTGCACTCTAACAGAGGCACCAATTGGGTGTCATGAGTTTAGATGGTCTAAAGGGGGTGTGAGCATGGTGCTGTCAGCCATGTTCTAAAATTGCTACTAGTTGAGTCGCTATGACCAACAAGGGCATGGGTAGACACATTGTTTTCACCCCAGTAGTAAGACCATCCACCGACAGGTTAAACCAACACGTCTCACACTGAAGTAAGGCTGCATAACACACCCCGTTTGATCCTAATCTTTTATCAGCCAGCCATTTCTTTAAATTTGGAAAGAGAAAATAGTCGTAAGGAGCAAAATCTGGAGAAAATGCTAGGTGGGGTACGAAGCAGTTCATAGGCCAATTTATGGATTATTGTCATTGTGACTATACACATGTGCACCTTGATTGATCATCGCTAGTTGAGTCAGTTTTGCTTAAGCTCTGAATAATATTCGCCGGTAATGGTTTTATTCTTTTCAAGGTAATCAATGTAAATGACACCGCCCCTGCATCCTACAAAAAAACTGTGGAAACGTCTTTTTTAGCCGACAGCTTTCTGTGGTGCACGTTCACCCAAATAAACCGGGTATGTATTTTGAATGTTCTTTGGTCTCTGTGTGTTGTTTGGATCCATATTTCGTCCACCTCTTTATTGGTGAGGCGGTTGTGCTTATGGGCGAGTGCAAACAATATAATGTACCCGCTTCAATATAATTCCATTCATTTGATCTACTATGTAGAGGTCGTCACGCCCTCTTTGGGCGACCTGTAGGTATGTCATCATTTGTGCTGGTACAACAATTACAGAACTGAAACGAATTTCAGTTTTTTCCTATTTCATTACAATTACCAAGGTTGTCTGCTTTAAATGGTTGTCAAAAATAAACTAATAAATGCAGATTGCTCAATATTCGGCCAGTAACAGATAACAGATTATCAGGTGCAATATTGAACTGAAAGTTACTTCGCTGTAAATATAAAAAAAGTACCGAAATTATCAAACTATCCTCGTATTTTCCAAAAAAGTGCCTGGTCTTAGAGGTTTAAGGAGTTCCTCATCAAAACTTTAACTTGAATGCTCCTCTACTATGGCCAAGCAAAAATTTGCTGTGCCCAGGGGCGTAGTTTTGTATGAGCGATTTATTTCCAAAACATTGCGATTCTGCCTCACAAACAGAACAAATTTGTTTCACCAATTAAAGGTTTTAATCAGTTTTAAATTAAATTTCAATAAATTTTTTAATTGATTCAAATATAAATATTTGTTGTCATACCTTTCGGTGAAGACCGTCGTCACCGGCTGTTGTTTTGGTACTTTTGGCGAGTGCTTTCGATGTAAACACATCATTTTCAAGCCGCGTTTAAAATAGTACTCTATTAAACGCGGCTTTAAAATGATGTCTTTACATCGAAAGCGCTTGTCAAACGTACCAAAACAACAGCCAGTGACGACGGTCTTCACCGAAAGGTGTGACAACAGTATTTTATTAACTGGCGGAACAAATCCAATCAATATATATTTGTTTAAAACAAAATAAAAAATCCTAATTAAACAATTAATTTAATCAATTAATTATTTAATTAAATTTTAATCTGAAACCAATTAAAACCTTTAATTGCTGAAAATATTTTATTCAGTGCTGTAAAACGTTGCCTAAACTTTATTCAAGAAAGTCTTAAATTTTTTAAGCTTGATTTGTTGTTAGATGATTTTATTCTTTTATTTAAGACTATTTAAAAGCCCAGATGATTCGTTTTCCTTCAGAATCAACCAATATCCCTATACATAACTGATAGACACCAAGGTAATAGAAATTTAGACTTTCAGAAACGATACTCCACCCCTATAACTCTGCACGAACCATCAACCAAAAGACAAACAAAAATTAAAAAAAAAAATATAGTTCGACTATAAGAAATTCTACACACAACAACTTTGCTATAAAATAAAAAAGAAGGAAAATTTTAAAAATAAAAAAAAATTAAAAATAAATATAAAAACATAGAAAAACATAGAAAAATTTAAAAATATTTTTAATTAAAAATTTTCTAAAAATTTTAACAATTCGCAATAAACTTCTTTCTCTTTGAAATAGTACCTCCATAAATTATGTGATTCTTTTGAAGATCGTAATAAATTAGTGCAAAAATTTAAATGGGATCCCACTAACCAAAATTATGCTTAAAGATTTATTTTTGTTGCTTTCTTGTGGTGTGATCAAATAAATTATGACACAGTCATAAATAAAAGGGAGCAGAAACAAAAAAAAAGGACAAAAAAAACCTCACACGAGTTCTAAAAAATCAACGCAGGTGAAAGTCGATAGAAGATTTTGGCGAATTGAATTGATACGATTGGGCAGATGAGGGAGGTAATGTGGAGAAAAAAAAAATAATTTTATAAAAACTAAAAGATGGTTAAATAAAATTATAGAACTAATTTAAGACAATCTTAAAAACAGTAATATTTTTAACTTCATTTAAAAGCAATTTTCCAAAAAGGTACTTTTGCATGGCACGTGTTAAAAAGTACATTTAGTATAAAGGTCACTTTTTGCATAACGGATCCTTTTCGTAGTTTCTGTATATGTTGGTACTTTTTGTATAACTTAGTTGTGTATAAAAAGTACGTAGAAAGGAAAAGTAAAATGTATGTAAAAGGTGATATAAAAGGTACTTTTTGTACAAAAGGAACTTATTATATTAAAGGCAATATTTTATGAAATATTCCTTTTGTACATAATGAACTTTATGTATACAATGTACTTTTTATATAGGTACTTTTTGTATAATTTAGTTTTGTATAAAAGGTACATACGTAAAAAGGTAGTGCAAAAGGTATTTTTTGTATAAAAGAAACTTTTGCATATTTTTTTATAAAATATTCCTTTTGTATAGTACTTATTTGTATTTTGTAATGTACTTATTGTATAAAAGGTACCTTTTTATTAAAGCTACACTTTGTGACAAAAATAATTTTGTTTATATGAAAAGTTTTGGATATTAGGATCATTTTGAAATAAAAGAAAAGTCAGTTTTTATATAAAAACTTCTTTTTGTATAAAAGGTACACTTTGAACAAACGGTACTTTTTAAGTAAAACGTATTTTTTTGTTCAAATGTATTATTTTCATACGATATTTTTTTAAGAAAAGGTAAATTTTTAAAGGATTTTTTTTATGAAATGTACTTTATGTAAATAGAACTTTTTGTATAAAACATTTATTTCTCATGAAAGCTGCTCTTTGTATAAAAGGATCTTTTCGACTTAAATAAAAAGCTTAATTTGTTTAAGAGATAATTTTGTTTAAAGGACTTTTTATAAAAACTGAATTTTGTATGTTTGAAATGTACCTTTTTCTAAAAGAACTTCTAGTATAAAAGTTATATGATTTTTTGTGTAAAAATAGCTATTTATAATTGTTATAAACAAGGTCCTTTTTTAAAAATTTTTTTTATAAATGGTACTATTTGTCATAAGGTACTTTTGAGTGAAAGCTACTATTTTTGTAAGCTATAATTTTTTGTATAAAAATAGCTATTCATAATTGTTATACACTTAGGTACTTTTTAAAAAATTTTGTTTTTTGAAGAAAAAAATTTTTTTTTTTTATAAATGGTACTATTTGTCAAAAGGTACTTTTGAGTGAAAGCTACTACTTAAGTAAAAGGTATTTTTAAATGTACTTATTGTAAAAGAGATTTCGCATAAAAAGGTAAAATATTTTGAAAAGTTTTTTTATAAGATTTCACTTTTTTGTAAAAAGATCCTTTTTGTATAAAATATTTATTTCTCATGAAAGGCGTGTTAGTTGCATAAAAGTTTATTTTCGTAAAAATTCCTCTTTTTGTTTAAAAAAAAATCTTTTTTAAAAGATATATTATGCAGGAAAGGTGTCTTTTGTATGACGCTAACTTTTTTTGTAAAAGTACTTTTAATATAAAAATTATCTGTTTTTTGTAAAAAATTCGTTTTTTTTATATATTTTGTATAAAAGATACATTTCTATAAAACGTCATTTTTGGTTAAAGGAGATTTTTGGTATAAAATTAACTTTTTTAAAAAATGTTTTATAGAAAATGTCCTTTTTGCATAATTGTAACCTCTTGATCCTTTTCTGTAGAAATGATCTATTAAAGGTACTTCTGCATAAATGGTACTTTTTGTATAAAAGGTAACATTTGTATAAAAGATAATTTTTGTATATAAGGTAAAAAGTAAAATTTTTTGCAAGATACCCATTTATAAAAGATAATTTGTATAAAAGATAATTTTTGTATATAAGGTAAAAAGTAAAATTTTTTGCAAGATACCCAATTTTTGAGAAAAAGTACTTTATTACAAAACAGTTATTTTTTGTCTAGATGCTACTTTTTGTTTGAAGCCACTTTTTTATAAAGTATAATGAAGGGTATTTATTTATTTTTATTCGATTTCTTAAAAACGTATCCTTTACAATTTTAGTTCACTTATATGAATGAGGAAGCACGTGAAGTTAGCAGTACCTGACAACCGCCTAATCCTCAGTTGTCTTTTTTAGTAGTATCCATTCGGCAGTGGGCCGTCATATTTCTACTCACTTTTCTATGAAGACTAATTTTGTACAAAGATAAAAGGATTTTTTATAAAGGGTGTTCTTATTTAAAAGGTACTTTTTGTATTAAATATACTTTTTGTGTAAACAGTATTTAGTATATTTTCTATGAAAGGTGCTTTTTTATAATAAGTTTATTTTCTATAAGATTTGTTTTTGTTAAAAATGCATTAAATTTTCATTTTGTATAAAAGGTAGCTTTTTATGTAAGATACTTTTTGTATAAAAGGTACTTTTTATATAAAGGTTACTTTTGCAGAAATTTACTTTTTTCTCTTAAAGAGCTCTTTTGTATCCAACTGAATTTGTTTAAAAATTAACTTTATTAAAAAAGAACCTTCCTTTAATAGAAGAGTTACTTTTTTTTACAAAATTCACTTTTTGTAAGAGGTTTTTTAATAAAAGAAAATTTTCCATCTAAAAGAGTACTTTTTTAAAATTTTTTTTTTGAATTAAAAGTACTTTTAATAAGAGTGGTAATTTTTGTATTTTTTTTTTTTTTGTATAAGAAGTATCTTTAAAAAAAAAACATACTTTTTATTAAAAAAAAAACGATTTTTCAGAGAAAGGTACATTTTGTATAAAAAGTACATTTTGTATACACTTTTTAATTTGTTAAGTACCTCAATATACTGATTGCTAGTGTGCTAGTCTATAAGTCTCGGGGTTCAGGGTTCAATTCCCGCCAAATGTTTGGGTGTTTTCTGCAGACAAGCAAAACGGTTCACAGGTAATATTTTTTAATTTTAAGGTTATTTTTTTAAACAAAGTACTTTTTTAAAAAAGAACCTTTTCACAAATAAATTTACACATTTTTGTTGCTCTGTATTGTGCAAAATAAAGAACATAAAATTACAAAAAAATATTATTCAGTAAATTCTCTTAGATTCAACACAAAAGATTAAACATGATATATGTATACTCTTCAGCAACTGTTTCTCTTATAAGCTCGACCAGCTAGTCTGCCTGCCTGCCTGCCTTTCTAATGAATAACCTCCGGCTTTATTATCGCTACAAAATAATCTTCACAAGAATAGAACAACCATGTACACATGGTCAGTCATATCTACGAGTGAGTATCTATAAACTTTAAGCTAAAAAGTTTAAGCACAATGTGGTTAAACCTATTAATCATGCCATAATGGTTAAAAAGGCCAATATATTTAAAAGGGATTATAACTATAACTTCGAACGAACCGAAAACAAAAAAAATTATAGTTTTTCACAATGATTTTTGCATAAGAATCTATAAGTGAACAGCACCAACAACAAAGCAAATCTAGCTCAGCTATGACCACAAAGAGGAACGAAGAAAAAAATGAATAATATTTCCAAGTACATCCGAAAGCCAGCCACAATATAAAGACCGCCACACCACACCATTAAAATCTGTATTTAGGACTTGATTTTTTATTTTTTGTTTTTGTTTAAGATTTTGGTTAAAAGTCTGGCTGTTTTCTAAAACGATTGGTTCTACGTGATTGCGTGTCAAATTGGTTACGTGTTTGACGTTTGATTTAAAGAAAATAAAAAATGAGAAAATCCCTTTTGTTATTATAATCTTTTAAGACCAAAGTAAAACTTCAAGAAAAAAAAAACAATCTGACTTTAACGAATTGTTAACTCTTTTTAATTTATACAGAGTAACAAATATTTTTTCGCACAAAATAGTACAAAGTCTTACATTAAAGTCTAAAAGTTGCAACACTCGTTGGAAAGGCTGAAAATGGGCCATTCCTGTGGATTTTGTCAATAGATGGCGATTTATGCAGATATATGTGGCAACAACGAACGTAATATAATGTGCTTGATTAAAAGGTGACAGAGCTACAAAGCCGAGTCTCACTGTTTTAGTAAAAAAAATAATATGTAGTGGCTTTAAATTTGTGAAAGTCTATACATATAATAAAATAGTAACTTATTTCCGCCTGTCTGTCTGTCTGCTTTTCGTTTTTTGTGTTCGCATCACTAAAAAAACTACTGAATGGATTTAAACAAATTTTTATGACGAGGTACCTTAGTATCTTGGTTCAAATATAGAATACTTGTTTCCACAAAAATATCCTACTTCCAATAGAAAGTGGAGAAAAAGCAGCGAAAGTACAAAATTTTCGGTTTAAAGGTACCAAAATTGTTCGGTTTAAAACTGGAATATTTTAAACACGGTTGCACATCTTTTATTTTTGGAAGTGGAATATTTGAAACAACAGATGGCGCCAATTGAAAAATTTTTATTTGATTTGTATTTTTACTTTGTGGAGTTACAATGTTATTAAAATGTTTTAAATACCTTTTACAGAGCTTTACATAGAAATTTTAGAATTTTTTATACATTTTAGAATTTTATCTAGGGATGGGTACCTGTATATAAAGTAATTACATAAACTGAAGCACTATAAAAGTAAGAGTCTTACAGTTGGTGTGGAATACTTTCAAAGCAAAATCGAGTATAATATTGTCAGGGCGCCCATGACGTGGCGGGCACAGCTACTGTTTTTGCAACGCAGGTGGATTAGACAATCTATACTGATAATACGGTACATAGTGTGTTGAAAAGGGCCTCCCAAGAATATATCCCTTTGGTCGACTAATCACTGAAAAAGTCGATGAAGTTCAGTTAGGTAGGTCTTCCCGATAATTTACGGCTCTATGTAGACCTGTCCCACGTATGACCTAGGTGCTATGCTGCACTTAACGCCAATGCACCTAACAGTGTAAGAGGTGGCGTGGAATAGCGTATTTGTTTGTGAAAAGCGGAAACATAACGGGCTACCCTTGCGCATACTTCGTATCATCGTGCAACAAGAGGGTGATTGTATTCAACCGTCGTGACACGAAGAACCAGATTTAGTTTACCTATGGTCCCAAACAAGAAAATGATGACACGGCAGCCGGTATGAACGACCCCTGCCTTAGGGTAGCTGATCATATTAAACCGACGCTCTTGGTACACAGGGATTTTGATATTCAACAAGAGTTGGTGACATAAGGTCATAAGGAAGCCAATCAGATTTGGTTTACTGATATGTAGTTCCTAACAAGAATATGATGACACCGGCTGCGAGGTGTCTTTGGCTGAAATATTTAAAGGGCCATTCCGATGTATAAAAACTCAAAGATTTTTCTACCAAAAGTAATTGCCATCCTCATCTGTGCTAGGAAATGTTAGAGGGAAAAGATAAGGGGCATAAAACTCTATCTGCCCTAAAGGTCTTAACCTCATTTGAGCTAAGGAGTTGGGTAGTCATCGTCTATACAGCATCTTTTGATTACCTTCGTACTTACAACAGACTAGCAATATATTGTGTCTCAGCTCATCGGGGTCATGTAAATATCGAGAGGTTAGGTCTAGAACCCTATTTACTGGCTATGAAAACTAGTAAATAGCAAAAAAAAAATAGCATCGAAGCGGTGTTTTCTCGTAATTGGAAAGCGTTGGCAGGGTCAAGACAAGCAAAGCGTGTTATTAAGCTATATAGGGACACATCTAAAATCTACTGTCACTCAATGAGAATAACTTAAAGCTACTTACGGGGTTGTTTACTGGACTTTGTGGTCTTAGATACCGTCAATATACCTTAGGTAACTTCATTAGCGTAGGGGTCAAATTTACTAGGGGGGTCAAAATGATTTTTATTGCAGAATAATATTCTGAAAATAAATATGTGGTACAATTTTTATTCTTTGAGGGGGGGGGGGGGCAACATTGCACCCGCCAGAATGGCTTTTCTACGCCGATGGATAACGCTAGATTACTCAAGTTCTGTTAATTGAACGATGATGTTTCGAAGAACGTACTCTTTGCGTGCCCTGCTCTAAGAAGGTCTTGCAGAATAAAAATTCTCGTAGGTTCCCTGCTGACTTCAAGGGATGTGAATGATTTCTGACTTGACAGGATTTCCGTTAAAAAAAAAAACCTGGTCGCTGAGTATAAAGTCTATCTCCATTAGTGCGGCGCATTATTAAGTTTAGCATCTTATAAAAGTAAAGTAAGTAATAAGCACTTGCTTTTATTTAGAATAAAGTCGTAAAAGTCGTGTGAAAAGTTCGTAGAAAAAATTAGATTATGTGATCAAACCTTCTGGCAGCAGGGAGAAATATCTACAACATGAGACTTGAATAGCTTCCTCTTAATTCTAGACACATACGTTATATGCGTGCTACCACAACAACAATTACGCACGATAATCGAACTCAACACTTTTTCATACAGCTGAGCGTGAATAAGAATGAGCAGAAAAAAGAACTCGCGGCTAATTGTGCTTAAAAAACTGGCGTTACTCGTGAACGAGACTGATCGGTAGTAAAGAGCTACGCACACTCCCATCTCTTAATCAAGGTCAGTCATTTTGTTTCCGCACCCACCTTCCAAAAAGTCAGTGTTCCTTTAATACTTTTCCTACTGTATACTTAACGCCTCAAATTATTACCTCTAGAAGAATAAGAAAAGGAGATTAAAACGAAAAAAACACAATATTTTTATTTTTATTCTGCTTGACTTAAAGTAAAAATTAAACATGTTTTTAGGAAAAGTAAAAAATAAATACTATTATTGGCACTGTTTTTGTTACGTTCATTTAAAAGTTTACGCGCATGCGCAACAAATCGCTTGATTGGTTTTTATTATTGTAAAGTCTTTGGCAAAAATTTTTTTTCTTGAGAAGTTGTTCAAAAATTTCTTTATAAAAACGAAATAAAAGAACAAATCTTATTGTTGTTTCTTAAAGCTCTTCGAATAATCAAACTGGCAGGTTAAATCTTAACAAAAACAAAATCGAAGATCAGACGCAAGATATTAAAGCGTTACATTGATGTGGTGTGGTGGTTGCAGTTTAAACGATCTGACAGGAAATAAGCTTAATTGATGAGTATTAAATTAAAATTACAAAAAAAAAAATTATAATACAATAATCTTTATTTATGAATTACATTTTTTATAAGATGAACATTAATTAAAAGATTAAAAAAATAATTTATGCAGGGCTTACATCACATTACACAGTACAAACATGTAAAATTTTTTATACATGTTGCTTACTGAGGGTGTCTGTGTATTTTAATTTTTTAATCTGTTTAAAAATTTATACAAACAAAAAATTAACAATGAAACGAAAATTCACTAAATTAACGAAAACATTATACAAAAAAAAATTATTCACCGAAAAGCGAAATTTTTTAAAATTTCCAAAATTAAAAATTTCAAAAAAAATCACCACAAAATTAAAATATCAACAAAAAAAAATAAATTCGATACTTTCGTAAAATATTTTAATATTCTCTAAACAATTTTTAAGGCCACAAGAAAAATGTTAAAAATTAACAAAAAAATATTTAAAAAATTTTTGGGCGAATACACGAAGTTCAACAAAAATTTTCCACAAAAAAAAATACTTAAAAAAATTCATTAATAAATTTAAAATTTGTGAACTAAAATTAAAAATATAATTTTCTGAAAATTAATCCTCCGAATTCGAACCGGATACACACAAGAAATGCAATACCTAATTTACCATTAAATCTTATAAATAACAAGAACATTTACAAAGTTAACAACACTTATTTTAGTACCCATAAAAGTAAAAGAAATACAACATGAAGTAGAAAAAAAAATAAGCAATAAAATGCTATCCCATGTACCACTATATTTTCTGTTATTGTTATAAAAAAATAAAAGGTGCTGCCAAGTCACTTAAATCCGTAGAATTATGTATATTCGGGTTATCTTTATTTTCTCTTGGAAATGAGTCATTTTTAGTAAATTTGAAGCGATGTGTTATTTTATTAAAATTCATTCTGTAGTTTTTACCTAATACGGACACAAAAATTCCATAAATTCATGTTTTGTTGTCCATATCGATTGCTATCTACCAGCATGAAATCTTCTTAAATATATGTATATACATAAGGCAAGGACACGATCGATCCTACTATAGTTTTATTTTATGTAAAGATTTTCTACACTTCTCACTCCACTTTTAAATGGACAAAAATTACACATTCACAAAACTAAGTCACTGATCTTCTAACTCCGGAAGATCGGAATTGTTGTTCACTCGTTAAAAAACGAGTGATGTTAAATTAACACTTTATCTTGGAGCTAGATGACACTAAGTTAGACGTCAATACGTTTATCTCAGATTCAAATTTAGGTTGAGAGATCGATATCTTTTTTTCAGATCGATATGACAGATGGGTGACAACTTCCAATATGAAACAGATGTGACCTGAGTTCCACATTACATGCAACTACATTAAATACATAAGTCGACCTAAACGAATGACACTCGCTGATAGATCAATATATTTATTTCAGATCTAGATAACACTGGTTAATAGGCTTGGAAACATGACCGTTGATTATAGAAATCGATATCTCTATGTGACATCAAGGAGATACTAGGTGACAGATCGATATCTTTATATAACACCCAGATCGAACTGGCTGCTACCTAGATAAGTGCTTTTCACATCTAGTTGACACTGGATGTAGGGTTTTGCAAAAAAGTGTGACCTAAATCTTTGATCTATCTATAAGCTTACAGGTGATATATCGATTTTTATTTCTGTTCTAAAAGAGACTGTTTGATATAGTTCGATAAAAGACAGGTACGACCTCCATTCATAACTTTGTTGACAGCTGTATGGATTAGAGAAAATCGATAGACTTATTTTAAATCTAGATGAGGACAATAAATTTATCGCAGATCTAGGTTTCCCTGTCTGAGATATCGATAACTTTATCTTAGACCTATATGACAATAGGTTGGAGTTTGATAAGGATCAGGAGTGTACTAAATTCAAAACTACGATGTTCTGGTGTAGTTCTACAGAAATCGATATCTTTATATTAGACCCAGATTATAAGTATAATCTTTATGCTACATCAAGATAACACTAGGTGACAGATCGATATCTTTATTTAAGACCCATGATACCGGGTGCTACCTAGAGAAGTGTTTTTCATACCTAGTTGACACTGGATGTGATTTTATGTTCAGCTCCCACTAATTACAAATCGATATATTTATCTTAGATCGATCGCTTTCAATTTTCGCTAATCTTTTTGAATATCTAGATGACGAATGGGTGGGAAAGATTAATACGATTTTACGTCAAGACTTAATTTTTATATCAAGACGAACAATATTGAATGAGAGATCGATATCTTTCTTTTAGATCCAGATGACACTGGCAGATATTTCGATAAGAAACAAGTGTGGCCTAAAATCAACAAAACGCTTAGGCCCAACAATTACATAAGTCAATATCTTGATCATCGATCTATCTATACGCTTAGAGGTGAGAGATCGAGATTTATTTTGATGAAACTGTTTGTTAAAGATCGATATGAGATCAATTCATGAGTATGTTTAGAGCTGTATGGATTACAGGAATCGAGATCCTTATTTTACATATAGATGAGTCCAATATATTTATCGCAGATCTAGGTTTGACTGAGTGAGATATCGATAACTTTAAGATATATCTATATGACAATAGGCTGGAGCTATATCGATTACAGGAATTGATAGACTTATTTTAGATATAGATGAGTCCAATATATTTATCGAAGATCTAGGTTTCACTGTGTGATATATCGATAACTTTAAGTTATATCCTTATGACAATAGGTTGGAGCTATATTGATAACAGGAATCAATAGCCTTATTTTAGATCTAGATGAGTCCAATATATTTATCGAAGATCTATGTTTCACTGTGTAAGATATCGATATCTTTAAGTTATATCCTTATGACAATAGATTGGAGCTATACGGATTACAGGAATCAATAGCCTTATTTCAGATCTAGATGAGTTCAATATATTTATCGCAGATCTAGTTTTCACTGTGTAAAAATTTATCGATAACTTTAACTTATATATATATTACAATAGGTTTGAGCTATATGTATTACAGGAATCAATAGCCTTATTTTAGATCTAAATGAGTGCAATATATTTATCGCTTTAACTGTGTGAGATATCGATAACTTTAACTTAGATCTATATAAATAACAATAGGTTCGAGTTTGATAAGGAAAAATAATAATATATTAGACCCAGATGATCATAAGTATGAGATCGATATCTTTATCTTACAGCAAGATGGAACTTAAAAAATTTGTAAAACAACGTTTATATATTACAGATATCGATTTGTTTAGAAATAGTGCAATGCTATGTGAAAGATCATTATCTTTGGACAAGAAACATAATCATCTTAGACGCAGATGACACAGTTAGAGAGAGTTCGATAACAGTTGTCAACTTAATACAGCACTTCTTTTTTTGTTAAATACAAATAACGTTTTAATATGAGTTTAAAATATTTTAAAGAAATACCTTAATTTAAAATTATTTTAAACTACGATTTACAAAAAATTGCCAAGCTGCAGAAAATTATCCATCAATTATTCTTCAAATCACTGAAAACAATTCAATAATAGTCCATCACAATTCCACATTTCATCTGAACATACCTGCAACGACACAAGAGAAAACAAAACAATTTAATATTAGAAACCAGAAATTTACTTTACAACAGAATTTTAAATGAAATATTTAGCTTAAACTACGAGTATAATTAAAATTACTGGTATCAACTTCGGACATAATCATGACAAGAAGGAATTATGTGCGAGTAGAGAACATTTCATCTTGTCATTAAATCATTTAAAATGTTTTTCAGACATTATCTAAGTAATTAAATTAAAACAAACAAACTAAGAAAAATTACAATTTTAAAAACAATCCAAACAGAATCACTACAATAATAGGCAGACTACTATTTTTTTCTTGATTCGAACAAAAAACAATCAACAGACTCTTTAAATTTGTGGCATATTATTTGCCTATTTCGTTGTAATGAGGGACTGTCTAAATACTAAATTGTTACTGGCTGCATGTTATGAAGTGTTCGTTCGCATGCAATATTGTATTTTGGTGGCTCGTTGTAACATTATTTTTTTCTTTGTCATTATTAAGCGCCACCTGAGATACAGCCACTAACGAACATTTCACACCACAGAATGTTGTATAAAAAAACTTTTTAAATTTCTATTAAAAAAAAACCTGAAATCTGAGGAGAGTATTTATATCCTGGACACTGTGCCACTTTTCAGAGACAATTGTCTTAAATTTTCATCTTACACAAATACAACGTCCGTATAAAAATCTTTGCAATGTACAGGTGGTTAAAGAAGTAAATGAACACCACAAACCCTAACTATGTCATAACGTTTTTTCCTACACAATCTGGCATAAAATAAATATCGTGAGTATAGGAGCTGTCATTTTCGGACAATGTCACCATATTTTTATAAAATTTCAATAATTCGTTTTAGTTTTTTTTATATGGTTTTTGACTTCAGTTTCAGACATATTCTCTTTCGTCACTTACTCAACAGTTTCAATAAGCTACTAAGCTGGTCTAAAGTTTATACTTACAGACAGATTTTTCAGTCAATTGAAGCCGTAAAGACCCCCAAGGTAGAATCTTGGGAACCGGTTGAAGCTTGTTGTAGATTCGGATATGCTATCTGGCACCTATCTTATCACCCAAGAAGCATCCCGACATTTGCACGAGTATATATGGTATTTGGAAAATAAACTGGCTTATTGGAGGTTACTCATCTATTTCTGCAATTTCCACTCTTGTATTTCCACAACTTCCAATCTTCTACTTCCAAAACTAGAAATTCAAATGGTGCTATTTTTGAGCATATTTTTCTGGCAGTCCTCGTAAAATTTTTTATACACTAAGACGATTAGCCGCACGCCTTAAAAAGATTGGAGTAACATGTGGCAGTAGGGACTTGAAAGGCTCATTCCACCAGGTATAAAGCCGCTGTGGCTTCAGCTGTTATAGCTGAGCCATCAACGTTTATCAGCAATACAGAACCATGAATTTTTATTGTTCTAAATTGATTTATTAGACATGACGAAATGTTGTTTCAAACAGAACGAGTCAGCTGACAAAAGATATTTTAAATTATGCTTTTCGTCAAGTGTCTCAAATTGGCAATTTGTTGTGACCGACATTATTTAATTTGCGCTGCATACTTTTTCTCTCAATTTTTTAACAACATTCCAAATGGTCATCAGCAATGGCGAAGTCCATTTAAAATTGTCAAAAATTATAGTTTCATTTAAAAGAAAGAGCAAAGCAACCTTGTACGATCGAAAACGTAGGTTAAAAAATTAGACAGTGGTACTCCTTTGACCATTTCCATGTTCAATTCGGCTAAAATTTCTGGGTGGAGAGAGCCCACACCTTGCCGGCATCGATCTACGAAATGGATATAAAAGGAAAGACGTTAACATGAATGGCTCCGAACTGCATAAATATGTGAGTTCCGCAATCTAGAGATAAAGGCTTCTAAGGAACTTAGAGCTCTCTTAACACTGACTTGTTGAACTGATGGATAAATATGGAGTATAGAGATTTTTGCAACAGATGTCAGGATATGATAATAAATAAATATGTAACATTTTCTTTGCTCCTCTTGTGACACCGAATCGGACGAAGATATATGTTCCGGAATATAGAGAAAAACGCTCTCTATATCTAATGATATTTGCCGTAGAACATTTCCTTCTCACTCTCTAGGAATGTTCGTTTATAATCTTTACTACGTCGTCGGATATATTCAACTGTAGAGACTCAGCATAAACATACGTAGTAAGTCCAAGCTTGAAGTCTAGGGAAGGCTTCAATGCTCTTTTTAAAGTAACCTTGAAAGTTTTAAGAACTATAGCTTTTTTTAACCTTAAAAGTTCTTTAAAAGGCTCCAACAACAAGCCAACATACGGGTAATGTTGAAGTTGTTGAGTTAAAAATCCTTGTTCTTTGTTCGTTGAACTTCGAGTCGTTCCGGTATGTAGAACCGATCGTCGTGGGAACGTATACTACATGTAAAACGATTTGCCGGCCAGTGGTTCACTATGCGGGACCATTGTGCTCGCCGGGAGTCAGAAGTACTCAATGGAAGAAGCTTCAAAGTTGTCAAAAGGCCGTCCTAACGACCGTAGCTGGTTGTGTTCATATGACATCAAGAAACACAATGTCATGTTGGCCAAACATTTCCTCCTGGGATGTCATTGGAGGGGTATCCGAACTACCATCTAATGGAATTAGATTCTTCTCTAGACATGTCAGGAAACACTGCGATATTCGACCTCTGGATGCAACGAAGGAGACCAACTCATAAGAGACCGCTCTAGGCAATATTCACAGCAAGTCGGTGGAGGGCGCCATAAATACCCACCGTTTTAATATTATGTTAGCAGCGTCCCCAACATAATATAAAACGAAACTTGCCACAAAGTACCAGATTGATATAGTCACTACTCAGGTCAGGAAGGTGCACTCGTTTAAACTCTTACTGGTCCAGAATTAACATCATTCTCGAGGTGTGGCATAGGTCCACACAATGTCCGACATATTTTTAACTGTAGTAAAGATCCAACTTTACTGGAACCTAGATCCCTTTGAACCCACCTGCTTGAGGTGGCCGAGTTGGATGACCGTAGTGAAGAAGAAGAGGATAAGAACATAAACACGTGTAATTTCGGGTCGCGCTGTTACAACAACAACAGCCCTAGATTGTTTGAGGATATCGTATTAGTTATAGGAAATTTAAATTTGCGTTAACTTCCAGAGCTAAAAAAAACTTTTATTTGAAATCCTTCTAGAGAAAAGGAATCCTCAAATTCTCATTTAGAGAACTACATTTGGCTTTTTACATTTTAGAAAAAAATCTGTCTGCATACTTTTCGAATAGTGTGCCAACATTGTTGTTTTTGATATCGAGTGTAAATGAAAATTTTTCAATCTTAAAAAACAAAACAAAACTTATTTACCTCAAAGAACAAGTTTCTATGACACTCCACACACACATACTGTCAAAAATTTATACCAACTGAATTTCTGAGCAGTTGTCTTAAGCACATATGTACAATCAACTACATGCAGAAGACGTGTGTCGCCACTTTGACGCCTCGCGGTAGAGTTCTTTCTTGCATTTAAAGACGGACCCTTTACACAATCTAACATAAACGTACAGGTTGGTTTTTTTCTTAAAAAGAATATCACTGAAAGTTTGAAGCAGCAACAAGAGTTTTATAGCCCAACCTGTCTGTCTGTCTGTCTGTCTGCCTTAAAGTTAGTTGGCAAGACGTCGTCTCTCTTGTCCTTTTATTACTTTCGCCTGAATGCCGATTTGATACAAAAAAAAGACTGCGTTCATGTTTTTGCTTCCTCCTCAATAAGTTCTATTTCCAGCCTTGAAGATTTTCTTATGCAATATTTTTTTTTTTTTGAAATGAATGAAGAAATAAATCTGGCCTTATTTATGCAAGAAAGAAAACCTTCATCTTCCACTTGTTACCTTTCAAAACCAAAACAAAATGACAACTTGTACGTAGGTAATTCAACCGACATTCTTAATTAAATTCATTCGCTCACAGTCAGTCAGTCAGTCAGTCAGTCAGCCAGTCAGTCAGCCAATCATTACCTTACTCCTTCAGCCTTTCAGACCGTGTTAAAAATTATGTGTTTTTAATTAAAATGATATCGTTTTTATTTTTATTTTTTTTTGTTTCCTTTAAAATTCTCCATTTGCTTCTTTCCTGTTTTTCCTTATACCCTTCACACAGGTAAACATAACTTTGTCATTTCGTTTGCAATTTCCACAATATTATCTTGCAACCACATAATATTGATGTTCATTTTTAGGCTACCGTAGCCAAAAGGGCAAAAACGAAACCCTATTGTTTAGCTACAAGTGCTGGCAATTTCTATTACTTTCATTTACTCGATACTACTCAATACTTTTCAATTGGGTAGTCAATAGTACTCAATACATAATAGCAACGACAATTTATCGACGTAGTAGTCAAATATTCTAATCAATTTATTTCTAAAAATAACCTAAACTAAAAGTATGGATTAACTAGTTTTGTAGATTAAGTACTTAAAAAAAATGAGCCAATACTTGATACTCGGTACCCACCGCTCAATACTTTGCCAAGACTAGTTCGAAAGTCAGCATATTCTATCTCTTTAACAGCAAAAAGTAGACTTTAAACTGAAGAGTTCTGCCTGCTATCTATCACTCAGTCACCCCCAACATCTTCGAGTTTGCAACGCGCGAAGTCTTAGAGCCCATCGAGAACTCTTGCAACTAGCCATCTTAGTCTGCGGTTTTGTAATACCGGACAGTGACTACAGTTTCCAACTCCTCTTCGTCCTCGCACATCCTGCAAAAGTCCGATGTACTGGTAACCCAAATACTTGCTCTAATAGCGCAATGGCCAGGGATCACACCCATCAAAAGTCTTAGAACTTTCCTGTCCAAAGCTAGAAGTAGCTTAGTTTTTGCAGCGTCAAGGCTGGGCCAAATTAACCCTGAGACTCGGCAATCCTCCCTAACTTTCCACGACCGGTCAGTTCTCTCCACTACCCAATCGGGCTTATAGTAGTGGCTAATGGGCAGCATCACCGATTCTTCTTATAGGTTAGTATCCTCCGAGCGAGATCATCAGCGATTTCGTTGCCCTCAACATTGCAATGACCCGGGACCCAGCACAATCTAACCCTATACTTGTCCCCCAGCACATCGATAGCATTTTCGCACTCGCCTACCCAGCCTTGATTTCCCACTGTGTCCTTTCAAGGCTTTAAATGCTTGACTGTCGACATACAGCGTGACCTCCTTCCCTTCTGAATCTTGTCTCTGGACACCAGTTCGGTGGCCTTCAGAACCGCCAAGACCTCTGTCTGGAACATACTTCATTCATCTACGTGTACTAGTTTCTTTCATCTTTGAACCATCTATGAACAGCGCAACCATGTCGTACACTTTTCCAGACCCCGTTTTTCGGGAATACAACTAAGGGTATCCTGCTGAAATGGAAATCAGTGACCATAAAGTCCGTTAGCCCAGGGGTTAATGGAAGCGATCCGTTGTAGAATATTTGTGTGTCGTATGTTACTCGACCTCACCAACTCTGATTCAAACAGTCTAAGCAAACTTTTCGCCGCAGTTTGCTAAATTTTTTGACAATCACACAATTCTTATCCGCTTTCTATCGTACAAAATCCAATTAAAATCTTAATACTTAATATTATAGTGTGAAACGGGCTTTAGTGGGATGCATTAGGAATGGAGATGAAGTGAACTTCAAGCAGCTCTGGACATCATTCTGCACCTACTTTCCATTGAGGGCTTTGTGGTCGAAAGTCTAAGCAAGCATTTTACAAAAATTTTCAAGATCGAGCATCGTTTGTGTCGGATTTTTGCTAATTGAGCTCATTTAAAACTTTGAATTATTTTAATGATGAAGCTCGTTCCATGGCTACGTCAATAAGCGAAATTGCAGTATTTAGAGCTATGACAATTCTCAAACCGTTCACCATTACATCCATGCTGGCGGCATCATCAGTGCTTATTTCTTTGGAAATGAGCAAGGAGTTGCCGTTACGGCAAATGGCGAGTGCACTCGAGCCATGCTAAAATTTTTTCAAAAATTAATCGGCTAAGCATCGAGGACTTTTGATTCCAACAAGATGGCGCGCTTCACAATCGATTTATTGCAACATACATTTGGTAACAACTTTATGCCGACAAACCAGCAACTGTTGAAGCATTGAAAGCCAAAATCAAGGCACCATGGACGTTATACGGCTAGATTTATTGCAAAAAGTAATTAAAAATTGGACTGATCGAATGGACCAAGTAATTTATAGCCACGGCGTACATATGCCGGAAGTCATATTTAAAAAATAAATATCATGAAATTATTTAACAGATTGTAATAAAAAAAATATTTCTGTCTTGCATTACACAGTGCAACACGGAAAAAAAAACATATACGGACACCACTACGTGATAAAAGACCAAAAAAACAGACCCCTGTCTCCCAGTTTTGCCCAAAGTCCTCCAGGTTTTTTTTATGGGCCCTCAAAGATGTGGGGCTCGATGTAATTTTTGCAAAAAAATTATCATTTCCTCAAGCTCATATTTTGTAAACCGTTTGAAATTTTGATATACTCTCTGAGGCAAAGTTGTAGCTCTTGTCATAAAGAACAAAAATTGTGAACATATAAAATCAAAAAACTTTATCTTCAAGGTCAAAATCGCAAAAAACTTTAAAAAATTACATTTTTTTACCTTTTTTCCCCTGTTCAGGTCCATAGGTAGCAAACCGTTCAAAATTCAAGGAAACAATCAACTACAAAAATGAACCTAAGATCTCAATAAACAACTTTGTAGAACATATGAACTTCCTAGGAATGATTCTTAACACCGTTTAGGTAGCGCTTAGGTAGCCGAAATTAATTTAAAAATTTTCGGGAAATTTTTCATTTTTGCGGCTACAGGGGTCTTTTTTTTGGTCTTTTATCACGTAGTGGTGTCTGTATATGGTTATTTTGCCATGACTTAAAAAATTAAACAGTGTGTTATCATTTTAAATTCTCATGCAGCTAAAAAAAACACCCTTTAGTACCATGCAGCTTATAATAACGATTATAAAATATAATTAAAGGGAGTTCCCATAGTAGACTTGCTGAGTCGTATATGTGCTTATCTTTTGGGCCGTTTTAACTAGACACTTAGAATTTTTAAAATCCAGTAATAAGAGGAAATTTTTAAAGGGGGCACCCTTTAAAAATATACATAGTACGTGGTACGGAACCGAACGTGTATGAGTCTGACTATTCCTGTCTTGATTTATTATATTTATTCATTTCTTAATTATATTTTTATTGAATCAATAGAATTGGAAAAGTTGATATCACTAGAGAAGGGTCTATAAGATTCGGCAAGACCGTCTGTAACTTAATTCATTTGCAAGGTATTTACTTCTGAATTAAATATTTTGTCCAAGCAATTATATTCTTAACTGTTTTTTAGGGATTATTCTTCCTCACTTGAGCCTGCTGTTATTCAAACGAGTACGAAAGATTTAGCAACAACATTTTTTTTCATTAATTAAATTCAACTTTTCTGAAGAAATCTACAGATGGGAAATATTTGCACATATGAACAAGAGTATTTTAATAATCTGCATTTTATCGGAACTTCTCAGGAATTGGATTTTAAAGAATCTTAAGGATTTTTGTCCAAGAAACACTTGCCACTTGCCGCCTGGCTAGCTGTGTATGAGTTTTAGTGGACACAAGTGAAATTTTAATTTGTATTGGCTAAAAATGTGACTTGAATTAAATAAACTAAAACCAAATTGAAACTGAAAATAGTCAAGCATAAGTAACATTAAATATAAAAATATAAAAAACGTAATACGTATTTAATTTGAGATCTATCTGGCCCTGATTAAAATTAATTAAATTCAGGATTTTTTATAAAAAAAAAAAAAAAACTTGTATGTGAGACTAAACCGGTAACAAAGCAATATCGTTATTTCTTTGCAAACCCTTGAGATCGTTTTACTGTTTGAAAATAGAGATGCCAGACTCTATATGATAGCTCGTTGAAATCGTTTATACAACAAAAATATACGAACGAGGGCAATTTGATAATTCTGTGGCTGTGTGGATTAACAGATTATTTCGGCCAAAGAGCATAGTCTTAAGCAAGGTTGATAAAAAAAAATAGGTTACGCCATCCCAAAAATATAATTGAAATTTTCTGCGCAAGTAGGCCTAATGACGTCACGAAACTGTCGTCCTATTGGCTAATAATTGTGACTGATAGTTTTGGGTGGTTAAGTTTAAAGGGCCGATGTTGAATGTGAACCACACCTAAACGTCAAGTTTTTTCTGCATTTAATTTGACATTTCTCAATTTCAGATTAACTCAATTTGAACCATGGAAAGATACATAATCGAGCAATGATCAGAATGGTGGCAAGAAATGGAACAATGGATAATAAATTTTCGAAGAAAATCATCTTCATTGATGTGGAACAATTTCACCTTAGTGGATTCGTCAATAAGAAAAATTGCCGCATTTGGGCAAATAAAAATCCAAGAGTGATTGTCGAAAAATCAATGCGCCCACAAAGAGTGACTGTTTGGTGCGGTTTATGGGCTGGCGGCATCATCAGGCCGTATGTTTTTCCAAAATGAGGCCGGTCAGGCAGTTACTGTGAATGGTGTTTGCTATCGTGAGATGATAACGAACTTTCTATGGGCCGAATTGGCAGATATGTATGTGGACGATATGTGGTTTCAACAAGAGCTAAAGGATGAGATAATTCGGCATAACGGCATAGAACCTCAATTATGCCTCAGCATCATTGAAAAATTGGAGCATCAAATGGGGGTGTGTCGGCGAGGTCGCGGCAGCAATTTGGCCGATATTTTATTCTATACATAATTGAACCATACCAATATTATATTATAGGTGCAATTGTTGGGCTTGACGACGAGTTGAGGGGAACAGCAGCAATATTTTCTGCAGTAGACGAGCTGTACGACCATGCACTGGTGTTTTTACATCTCCTACAGACCAGGTTTGCTCAAATTTTTGCACAATTTTTCCGTTTGTACTCACATTAGGACAAATAAATTGACTGAAAAAATTACGATGTGCACGATATGCATTTTGATTTGATCGCCCATTTTCATAATAAGCCTGAATAACTTTAACGCGTTGCTCGATTGTGTATCTTTCCATGGTTCAAATTGAGTTAGTCTGAAATTCAGAAATGTCAAATTAAATGCAGAAGAAAAAAACCTGATGTGTATGTGTGGTTCACATTCAACATCGGCCCTTAAAATTTAACAACCCGATACTTGTCTTCTACTTCTTAAAACATCTAGAAAAACCAGAGATCTGTTAGACCAAGTCTATGTCGCAATAGTAATAGTAATATCGTTTGAGATTATCTGTAATTTATTAAAAGATTTTCGACGATAAAATTTAGAAAAAATAAATTTTTGGAAAAATATCGCACTAAGGACACGCCGCTGAACTCAACAGTTAGTTACTATGAATTCAGTGAGAAATTTGTAAAAAAAAAAATGTGAGAAATGTGTATTAAATATCACTTTATGGTGGCGACCGAAAGGAGGCAGACAAGCGGCGCTGACCAAACAAATCGGTCAAAGAGATTTTAAATAAAAAAGCCTATTTAGCTGTGAAACAGGATACATCAATGGAATAAGGATGCAAGTCGACCTCCAGTTGTTATTTAGACTTTCCTGTCCTAAGTAAAACCCTGCATAGAGAGGCTTTCTTTCTTTCTTTCTTCTTTACCGCTCTTTAGAATGAAATGAATAAGTTAACATCGCAATGGACGAAAAATGTTATGTGGACTTACAAGCTTTTACCCACTTCAACCACGAAATGAAAGAATTCTAGCGTGGACTGGAGAGAATCACCTGTACAAGGCAACTTTATGCGTAAAACTTTAGAATCAGTCTCAGAACAACAGGAAAACAAAAATTGAGCGCGGAGGCCATTGCGAACTTTAACCTAAAGACACTTAGCGATAGAAAGGAACATCGATAACTACTTTTCGAATGCCAATTACCACTACGGCTGAAAGTATCGATATATCATATACATTTGTGGAACAAGATTAACGTGAGTACATGCCTACTCGGCTTAACCTCACGGTGGTCTTACCACCGAGTGAAACTTAGGCGTAGACTAGCGCCCCCATTGTGTAGTATAACAACACCAATCGCTTTTTGTGTGTGATACAGTCACAATGAGTAGCAATTTATATAATATGGCAAGCCTTTCCAAGGCAAGCCTAGATCCACATTATAACCTCTTGCTTAGGGGTTTGGAGACTATCCAAACTCCGTCTGTTGAGAGTGCAACACCACACTTGATCGACCTTGCACCTTACCTACATAAATCGATCTTAAACCACAACCACCACGGGGACCTCACCAATAACCGGTCACAGAGAGGATAGGCTCTCTGTGGGGCCACCGATTCTCGTGGTACCAGTCCTTTGGGCACTGGTCGGGCCTCGAATAGAACCCGTATGTTTTAACACACAGACCTTTTCTTCCAAACTTAGGTTCTAGGAACCCTAGAGTCTGGTGCCCCTATTTTCCCCGGGTGAACCACGTCAAGGCATTTAAGAATATACTGCAATGACAATTGGAACCCCCGGGGGGAGAAGCTAAACGATGAGATAATTCGGCACATTAACAGCATAGAACCTCAATTATGCCTCATCGTCTTCGAATATTTGGAGCATCGGATGGAGGCGTGCCGCCAAGGCCGCACCGGCCAGGTGGTCGATATTTTGTTCTATACATAATTTAACCAATATTATCAAAATGAAAAGAAAAGACAATAATTTCCTAATTTCCGAAATAAAAGAATTCTCGCGTAAAACTTTAGAATCAGTCTCAGAACAACAGGAAAACAAAAACTGAATACGAAGCCACTGTGAACTTAAACCTAAAGATACTTAGGAATAGAAAGGAACATCGATAACTACTTTTCGAATACCAGTTACCACTACGGCTGAAAGTAAGCGTAATGATTGGTTGGCACTCGAGACTGGTGAAGGGATACTATCGATGGTGCTATCGATATATCCATATATTTATACAGCTAACATCGCAAACGGTGTTGGAATTTGTTTATTTCTACAACAGTATTAGAGTTTAGAATAGTAGCACGGCGACGAATGTTGCCAACGGCGTTTGGAATCGAGTAGCAGTGTAGCCGCTGTCAAAATCCTTAAACAGAATGAGTTTTCGACACCAATGTCAAGCAGTCAAAAGTCGTAATGAAGAAAAAGAAATAATAGTTTACTTAAGAGCCACTATGCTTTTTCAATCAGTGTTTTCGATCAAACAACAACAGGAAATTTTATTACAGCAACACTACCTGCATGCAAAGCTTTTAGCTTGTCTGCAGAAGCATCCAGAGTCTTTGGCGTGAATCAAACCCACAACCCCCAGGCTTATAGAATAGCGCACTAGCAATCAGTTTATGGAGGCACTCTGTGTTACATTCAGTTGAACTTAGGTTTGGCTAAATAAGCCTTTTGTCATCGAGAAGTCACACGCATAATATTCCACTTCAAAACCTATTATAAATACCAGTGTAGGATCTTTTCTTCTTGCATTTATTGCGACTTAAAAACAAAATCAAATAAGAATCAAAAAGTATTTTAAAGATTCTTTAACATTTTTTTCCTAGAAATTGTTTTCATCGAAAACAAATAATTATTTGTTTTAAATATTTCCAAATCAAGAGAAAAGAGATTTATGGCAAAAGCTTGCAACAAAAGCCTTAAAGACACTGATACTTGGCAAGGAACCCTTGTTTATTGTCATCTTACGACAATGTCAGCAATGTTTTCCTTTTTTTTTCAACATTTCTTAAGAGACAATACCTGGCACAACATAATAAAATGAAATTCACACCATTTTAAACAGCAACGACAACATGAAACGATTGACAGTTTTATTATTGCCGGCTGAAGATCATTTATAGTCCGGAATAAATGTTTTCATTTCAAGACGTTGAAAAATGTATTTCAAATATAAAATCGTTTTTATTTATTTCAACATCATTTCTTGTTAAAAAAAAAGATTAAAATTATTTGATTATTTCAACACTTTTCTTCACACCTCCGCGTAAAAGATCAAGTTTTGTGTGAAAAGAACAAAGAGAAATTCAGAAAACAATGGTAGCAACAAGCAACACTATGAAAGAGATAAGCCGCCTCAAAAAAAGGAAATTAAAGAAAGAAAGAATAAGTTATAAAAAGAACTTGAAAAATAAATTAAAAAAAAAAAACTGGTCAGCCGAAGTTTTCAAGTGTTGGAATACCTGCTGTGTGTACAAGACGAGCACGCAAACTGTTTCTCGTTGACTGACTTGCTTGTTGTTTTTTCCTCTATACTCAACTCATTGGATACAGTGATAATGTTGTTTGTTGTTCACTCATTTAGACAGTCAGAAGCTTCCAATTCAATTCTAGTTAGTTTTTAATTTCCACTGCATTTTCGAAGACTGATGCATCAAAAGATGAGAAAACTTTAATAACCAGTGGCAGTTAAATTTTATGTAATTTTGATTACAGCCATTGTCTGGCGGTCGGTCGATCGGTCGATCTGTTAAATAATCTTGACAGTCATTAAGTGGAAATGATATTTAAATAATCACCGTTATTAAGTCGAATGCAACAGGAACCTTAGAAGTATAGCTTTTAAAGCGAAACATCTGGAACATAAAAATAATAAATCTTTTATAGATTTTTTTTTAACAGGAGATGGGATCTTTAGTTTCTTTTAACTCACAATCATGCACGCTTACACATGCATGATCATGAACGAGCCATTTCTTTTGATTATGTTCACTTCCGTTAGTGTTGAAAAATGATTGTCACGAAATAAATCCAGAAAGATCTAAAATGCAACTGGAAAGTTCTCCATTTATTATTATTTTTATTTTATTCGTATTTCAGGAAATCCTAGAGGACCCTAAAAGAAGTCTATATAAGAAAGCTGGAAAGTTTTGAAGTTTGGACCCAGCAAAAAATTATTGGGTTTTGGTAAACGGTAAAATAATACTCATGTCTCTCAAAAGCAGTTATCATAAGCGCATTCCAGAATGCTATAATTCTAAGAAAGTAATAACAAACTGCTTACTCTCTCGCTCACATGATGCATTTAGTAAAACAGAGACCTCTATCGTTTACGCGGATGTAGATATGTAAGCGAATAAGTTTTTATAAAGAATTTGGTTAAGCAAAGAGACCTACCAAGTGGGACATCGCAAACAAAAATCATGCCTTCCTGAAGCGGGTTGGAAGGGAGAGTCTTTTTCTCTCTTCCTTACAAACCTGCTTTCAAGTAAACGTAATTTTTTGCTGGGGACTTATCGAAGGCATCTGCAAATTTTATAAGACAGATTATTACTCTCATATTCAGGCTAACAGAGAGAGAGAGAGAGAGATTGAACACTGAGCGCCAACTTTTACATGCAATCAAAAGTCATATGTTGGCCACCTAATAAGACATCCAAAATATGAACCTCTCCTACTTTTTTTACAGGCTAAAATTGAAGACCATCGTCATAAAGTAATTTAAAAATATTTTATTTTGGAAATAATTTGATTAATGAGTAACAGTGGCGGTATTTTCGAGTGGAGTTGCAGTTTACTGCCTAGAGTGAAAAGGGGGCTTGTGGTTATGCACCATAAGGAATAATATTGGTTTAGAAAATTTTTTTTAATTTTTGGCCGTATTGTGGATTTAGTGATGTGGTGAATTTACATATTTATGATCGGATTATTATTAAATTTATTTTAAGATAATGCCAAGTTTTGTTCTGATAAAGTGTTTCATAAAAAATTATAAGCCTCTAAATCGGGAATATGTAAAAACAGGTGGAAAGGGTAAATATAATTTTGTCATACCGTGTGTAATTTTTACAATATTCATTTCCGACCCCATAAAGTATATATATTCTGAATTCTGATACATAGAAAAGATGATTAAGCGCTGCCTGTCTACGGGTTGAAATGTCATTTACCAAGCCATCAGACGAGGTACAGAAGATTTAAGCCCACCCATCTGCCAGCCATAGTTTCGAAAATTTTGGGATTGCAATTCAGCAACATCAGATCATACGTTTGGAGGCGGGAAAAATACTATATTTTTTTACGTTTTTCAATTTTTTTCGGTTTAAATGATTTTTTTTTTTTTTGTTTTGTTTTTTTTTTTCTAATAAATATTAGACCGAGAATGGTAGATCGCAAGGAGTGCATACCTTGATAACCATGCGAGGTCCGTTTTTATGTTTATGATTAGGTTGGTTAGGTTTTTCTGCTTTGATTTGTATTAAAAACCTTAATAGAAAGCAATACCTATAGAGGTAGCAAATAGACCCACAAGGTGCCCACTGGTAACCAGGAGCAGTCAAAAGCCCCATTTAAAGGATTTTATTGCTTTAGTCTGACCATTCTAAAGCAATCAAGATTGAAGGAAGGCGATACAGCTTTCAAAATAATTTTACAAACAAATTTTTACAAATAATTTTCAAACTAAAATTTACTAAAAATTTTCCAGAAAATATTTACAAAAAATTTCCAAAAAAATGTTTAACAAAATTTTTACAAAAAATTTTTTTTTACAAAAAAAACATTTAAAAATTACGATAAATTTTCCAAAAAATTTTTACAAAAAAATTTCAAAAAATATTTTTACATAAAATTTTTAAAAAAGAATTTTTTTATATAAAACTTTTAAAAAAGTATTTTTACAAAAAAGTTAAAAAAAATACAAAAAATTGTCAAATTAAAAGAGGATAACACTATATAGAGCATTACTATGGTAAAGGGTATATAAGATTTGGCATGGCCGCTTATAGCACTCTTACTTATTTTTAGGAATTTTCCCCAAAAAGGTGGTATAGCTTTCTTAGTACCAAATTAAGTTTAATATAAATTAAACTTACTTCGGTACTGGTCATTTTTAAATTATTTTAAAGACTAAAAATTGGATCAAAAATTGTAGTGGTTTTTCTTTTTCATCCATCCCTATCCAAAAATATTCAATTTTGAAACAAAATTTATGATGCAGTGTAAAATTCCTCGAAGTGCAAAGCAGCGATTGAAAAAAGATCAACAAAGTTTTAGAAGCCAAAGACAGGGTAGTCTATTTTGAAAAATCCCCAATTTTTTTTTTTAACGTAACTTTTGCGTTTAAGGAATTTAAGTGTTAAAATAAAAAATATTAAATTTTTTATTACCACCATTTTAAATACTCTCTTATCTAGGTCAGTTTGAGATTTTGTAAGAAATTCACGGTCCATTCTGAAGTTATGTCGATTTTAATGCTATACTTTATTTATCAATAAAATCACTTTATCGTTAATTTTCCAGTTTTAAAGGTTAATGGTTTCGTTGATGGTATTTTTTTTGCAAAAAAAAATAATTTTTAATTAGCACACAAACTCAACTTTTTCCATTTTCAAACCGTATGTCAGTAACGCAAAACAGTTAAAGTGAGCTTTGTTGTATTGAACGTTACTGCTCCGCAAATACAAAAGTTCACGGTACCATCAAACTGCCCTTCTATTCATGCATTAAGTTTAAGCAAATGCTTATTGTAAAAATGACAGACGAAGTGAAAAGCAAGTATAGACGAAAGAGAGAAATTTTTGTTTCATATAAACATTCGAGTTGCCACCATCAATTAAATATATGAATCATACAGAAAAACAATTATTTGTTGTAAAGGGTGTTTTTTATAGAGGTAGAGAACTTTAAAATTGGCATTACTTTTCAACATGGCGAACGATTTAACAGCTGTCAAGTGATTTATTCTCAGTTTGGTTTGCCAATTCATCATGAATAGACTCACGCCTGAACAACGCTTGCAAAAGGTGCAATTTGAGCCCAAAAGGAGATTACCGTTGTTCCCGATTTTCATAAGCGAATTTTGTTGAGCTATGAAGCGCACTTCTGGTTGAATAGCTACGTCAAACACCGTTACATCCATAAAAACTGACTGTTTGGTGCGCTTTATAGGCTGGTGGAATCATTGGTCCGTACTTTTTCAAAAACGATGGTGGCCAGAACGTTAGTGTCAATGGTGATCGGTATAGAGCCATGATTACTAACTTTTTCATTCCTGAATTGAATAACCATGATGTCCAGGAGCTGTGGTTTCAACAAGTCAACGCAACATGTCACACAGCTCGTGTCACAATAGATTTATTGAAAGACACGTTTGGTGACCGCCTAATTTCACGTTTTGGACCTGTGAATTGGCCTCCAAGATCTTGTGATTTAACACCGCTAGACTACTTTCTGTGGGGCTATGTAAAGTCATTTGTCTATGCGGATAAGCCACAAACGCTTGACCATTTGGAAGACAACATTCGCCGTGTTATTGCCGATATACGGCCACAAATGTTGGAAAAAGACATCGAAAATTGGACGTCCAGATTGGACTACATCAGTGCCAGCCGTGGCGGTCATATGCCAGAAATCATATTTAATATGTAATGCCACAAGATTTTCTTTCGTATAAATAAAATTCATGTCAATCGAATAATCCATCGTTGTTTTATTGCAACTTAAAAGTTCTATACCTCTATAAAAAACACCCTTTATATAGAAACTTAAAAAAAAAATAATGCGTTCATATGGTTTTTTTTAAGCTTTGAGCAACAGCTGTTCCTAACCTATTTAATATCTGCATACAACGTCTTATGCTCCCCAAACAAAAAAGTTCGTTGTCTTCTTAAGTTCAAAATGATGTTTGTTTAAGACTACGTGTTGTAAGAAAAAACCGCAAATAATGCAAAGAAACAAACAAACAAACAATGTTGCCACCATCAAGTCAGAAACAAAGACAATAAAAAAAACACTACAAAAGAATATTTGCCGCCAACACAATTCATACTCGTACAAAGAAAATGTGACTTTTGGCACATAAAAATTGTAAATTTATTTGTTGTTCCTTTTAGTGGACAAAAAAAAATAAACAAAAATTAAAATCTTGTTTAAATACAATTTACAACATTAACGGCCAACAAATAAAAGTAAATGAGAAAAAAAGGATAAATGAATTTGAGGTTATTCGAGGTTGAAGTTTCAATAGCGACACCTATAACCAAGCAAACTCGCTAAAAGGATTAGAGTGAAAAAAAATTCAGTTTCCTGTCTTAAGACCTTTAAAAATCAACTAAAATATCCGTACCATTAATACAATGAAGCCCACTTTTGTTTTTGTTATTTTTTATAAATTATGAAAACAGTGAAAACAATATACGACGTAGAACGAGTTCTAGGTGTTGCAAACAAATGACCACTAAAACTACTACTGCATTATTGACACTATTGCGATCATAAATAACCTTTTGCCATCACCTTACAATCGGTTAAGGAAATATGAAACTTGTTGCAAAATCAAACAACAAAACCTGTGGTCATAATAAAAACAAATCGGTAACTGGATCTGGGAATAAGGGCTAGAGTTTCACAAATTGACAAATATATCTTATTCTGATTTCTCATTTATTTTTTTTTTTTTTTTTTTTTTTTTTTTTTTTTGTTTAATAAAAACCCATTTTATTAAACAACCCTTTTGTATTTATAATATTTTTAAAATCCATATTGTAATATAATTAAGAACCTCCCATGGTTTTATTAGGATTCCCTGTTGACTGAATCAAAGTGTCATTTTAATGGAATTTTTATAAGTTTGTTATTGTCAAAAGAAAAGATAAAAATATCTGTTTTTCATTTTTAATACGAGTGCATGAAAATATTAATAAAATCAGAAGCTGATGTTTTAATTAATAAAAAAAGCCTTTACTACACCACGACATCAATGCAGTTTATGAATTGATTGGAAAAAACAACCTTGTTTACAGGCTCGGTGACCATATGAACTTCCATCTTGGTTTTTAAAAAATAAACACTGCTCCTGTCCACTAAGGATAGAAAAGTTTGTTGTGTCGTATTTTTTGCAGATACTCTATTTGCTTAATGGGTCGAAGAAAAGTGAAGCGTACACTATAAGGGCTTGGTGTCCCCTGTTTCCGCTAACGAGGCTCTGGCGACCGACCTTAGGCGGTGTAACCTTAACATCCGCTCGGAGGAAATTCCAATGCACTGCGTCGGCCTGGAGGCCAGCTGGCAGCCCCAGCACCAGGATTGGATGCTCTAGTCTAATCAGCTTTTCATCTTAAACTTTTAGATTAATGAAACCACATGTGGCCCTATGTTCCTTATAGGAATAACAGGATATTATATATATATATATATATATATATATATATATATATATATATTTGATATTCAAAAACAACATATTACTTCCCTCACGAGCGTATGGCGTAACGACGTCTAGCGCCTAGCTTTAAACAAACCTAAATAAGAGCGCAACGCTCTGTAATAAACAATAATGTTAACATATATTTATATATTTATATATTTATTTATTTATTAATGATTTTCTAATACAACAAGACAATATCATCTTATAAATTACAGTATTAGAATCAGAAAAGTTAAAATTATTCGTGTCAAAAATTAAATATATAATAATAATAATAATAATAATAACAACTTTTTTTTTTTTTTTTTTTTTTTTTTTTTATTATTATTTAAAATTAAATTATTATTTAGAATTAAAGTTTATAAAAAACAAAATTAACAAAATAATTACATTAAATATTATTGACAAAATTAATCGTTTATATAGTTATTAGGGTTTGTTAAGTAGAAAATGAAAGAAAATGTTTAATCATTTAAATAATTGTTGAGTAATTTCCTAAAACTTGTTGCATTGTTGATGTTTTGGATATAATTTGGAAGTTGATTCCAGAGTCGTATACTCAAGATGAGAAACTGGCATTCAGACGCATGGCTTCTATGACGTAATTGAATGATGTATTTGCCTCTCTGAGATCTCGCGAATTTTAGACGATTGTATAAGTATTCGGGCTCCTTTGTCACAACAATCTTGTGGAGAAAAATTAAGCATTTCATTTTAAGCATATTATTAAAGGACAGATTCAGAAAACGGCGAGAAAATTGGGTTATTCTGTCAAATCTTTTCAGACCATAAACATAACGAACGATGTTGTTAAATGTAGTAGTTAGTTTTCTCATATCACGAGAAGAACAACCAGAGAAGATTTCTGATCCATATAACAATGTGGGAAGCAGATAAGTTTTGGCCAAAAGGGTTCTTATTTTCACTGGTGTGAAATATTGTGTTGCCCATAAACTGCGTAACTTACCATACACCCTGCCGCAGGCCTGGTTAATGTGGTCCGACCAGGTTAGTGTCCTATTAAAGGTAACACCTAAATTCCTTGCTGTGTTAACAATTTCGATTTTTGAACCACCAATAGAAATATTAATATCGTGTTCCATTCTAATATTATTTTTGCAAATTAAAAGAAGAACAGATTTATTGGGGTTTATTTTTAAACCGTTGGCAGAAGCCCAGACAAAAATTTTTTCCAAATCAGAATTAAGTTCAGTTATCTTTGTTGCAATAGATTCTGTAGTACCACTAATATATAACTGAACATCGTCCGCATACATCTGAATATTTGAGAAACTTATCTGTTGTGGAAGATCATTGGCATAAAGAGAATACAATAAAGGTCCAAGTATGGAACCTTGAGGTACTCCTCGTGTAATTGGTAATGGATGGGAAGTTTGGTTGTTGTTAACAACGGATTGAGTTCTGTCCGTGAGATACGAATGTATTAGTTTAGCTGCTGGTAAGGAAAAACCAAATTGCTTTTGTAGCTTCGTGTTAAGTATCGCATGATGAACAGTATCGAACGCCTTCGAATGGTCCAGTAGCACCAAAAAGGAGAATTTACCGTCATCTAAATTGCTTCTTAAATCTTCTACTACGTCTACAATTGCAGTTATACACCCACGTTGCGGTCTGAAGCCAGATTGCCGACTAGTCAGCAAATTATTTTTATTTATATAAGTGTAAATATTTTTGTATATAAGTTGTTCAAAAACCTTTGAAAAATAGGGTAAAATCGCTATTGGACGGTACTCATTTCTACTCTTGGGTACAGGAACAATTTTGGCATTCTTCCATACTTTTGGGAAAGTACCAGTCATCAAGATACAATTGAAAACATGCGTTATATATGGAATTATCCAAGGTAAGATGATCTTTATAAACCTTGGATCAACGCCATCTAAGCCAATCGAATTGGATTTAATTTTATAAAATGCTTCAACCACATCAAAAACCTGTACGGGTTGGAAACTAAATTCCACCGGCGGGGCAAAAATATTGTTATTTTGGTTGTAGAAGTCAGCGTGAACATTAGGCTGTGGTATATTTACAAAGTTTTCATTTAATTTATTAACATCTACATCTAATGATCTACAAATAGTTTTGCCAATTCCTATGTCTTTAATATACTTCCATGTTTTCTTACCATCTGAAACTGAGCTAAATTTATTATGGTAATATGCAGTTTTAACAAGTTTTATTTTCTTAGCAACACTCTTTTTAGCTTGGCGATACCTAGTAAAAAATTCGGGGGTTTTAAAACGCTTCCATAAATTATACACGCGATCACGTTGTTCAATTAAAGCTTTCACCTCACTAGTAAACCAAGGTGTAACACCTTTTCTCAACCTTTTTGTTTTTACAGGTACTCTGTCATTGTATATATTAACAATCATGCTATTTAAAAATATTAGCTTTTCATTTGTTCCAGGTATAAAATATATTGAATCCCAATCAGTACTTTCAATGTCATAATATAAGCCCTCATAATCGACGTTATTGAAATCACGGTAGGAGAAGTTTTGAGCTGGTTGTTCAGTAAAAAATTTATATGAAATAAAAATTGAATCATGCTTCGAAAACGAGGTTGCAGACAACTGTTCGTAATGTAATACGTTTTGTGTTTTGTTAACAAAAAACAAGTCCAATAAAGTGGATGATGTTGCTGTGAAATGAGTTGGCCTAGAATTATTAACGGATGATAAGCCAAAGGTTGACATAATATCTGGCAGTTCACTAGTAAGAAGCAAGTTACTATTAAAATCACCTGCTATGATAATGTCAGAATAATTAACTGATAATATTTCCAATTTATCAGTGAGACTGTCAAACGTTATGTTTTTATTCGGCCTATAAACACATCCGAGTAAGATCTTATTTTCGCGACAACTCAGTTCTACAAAAATATATTCTGTTTGACGATTTTCACAAAAACTCATTATAAGTTTACTATTAATATCACACCTGATATAAATAGCAATACCACCACCATTTCCCGATCTGTCAGATCTAAAAAGACGATATCCATCTAGACCAAGAACACCATCATCGACTTCTTTATTGAACCATGTTTCTGAGACACATATAGCATGAATGTTAGAGTTTTCAAATAAATAACGAAATTCATCAATTTTAGGTAACAAACTTTGAGCATTAATGTGAAAAATATTAAGACAGCTATTGCGATTTGCCAATATTCTAATCATGTTAAAGTTGCTTTCTCTGGAATCAATGTGATTAAAGAAAGATGTTGACATATTCATCATCTAAGAATAAAATAAGAACCATGCAACAAGATGAAGGAAATTTATGACATATTAAGTTTAAAATAAGAAATATAATAGTTATTTTTAAAATTAAATATGAAGTCATCTTACTTAAAAGGCAAATAAACAGTCTATTAATAATAATAACAGAAAAAACATAAAATAAAAATTTATTATCAACGAAAAAGTTTTTCCATGTCCTCCAAAAATTCCAAGAGAATAGGATCATCAGAATCTACCTTTTTGACGTATACAAGGCCACGCAAAGTAAAAATTGATTTTACGTTTTTATTTCTTTTTTTCATGTTTAGTGCAGCTTTAAAAATTTTATGGTTATTGGGAGTTAAATCTTCGTTGATATAAATAAATTGTTCGCTATCAAATCCGGCATGTCTGAGGTTTAAATTGGTCCGACATTCCCTCCGATACTTGGCAATTGATTTTAGTAAAAAATTTTTTTCAAACGGTGAATGCAGTTTCACAACAATAACCTCATCTTTAGGATTGTAGGGTCTATTTTCTTTATATATTTTTTTCAGTCTATAAATACTATTGATTCGTGGAGTGGAAATTTTTATACTGTTACAAATATTATTAAAAATTGTTTCTAGATTTTCATTTTCGTAGCAGGGTACGCCAGTAATTCGAACACTACTGGCAACAATCGAGTTTTCCTGCTTGTTAATTTTTCTATTTAGTTCTATAATTTCCTTTTGCATTTCTTTAATTTCTTTAACGTCAATACTCTTTAACTCTAACTGATTAACTCTTTCAGTTACAGAGTCTAATTGATTTTTAATATAATTTATTTTGGTATCAATAACAGAGAGTATTCTTTCTTCACTTTCTTTTAATAGCTTTTTTATATAGTCAAAGTGATTCTCTTCACTTTGCCTAATTGAGTTCTTTATTACAGCTGATGTAATGTCCTCACTCTCTTTGATGAGGTCTTTGAAAAAAGCTTTATCACCATTTGTTAACCGGGGCACTTTATTGTACTTTTCGAGCAAAGAGTCTTGTTTAGAATCCAGATGTGATTCTCTTGCTCTCTTTGATGACGATTCGCTCCTAGTTTCCATGTTTGTTAGATTTTTATACAAATTTAATTAGTAAAATTATAGCTAGAAATTGATGGTTTTTTTTTTTTTTTTTTTTTTTTATTTTTTTTTTTATTTTATGTTCTTCAGTTGATTAATTGATTCAAAATATTAATTTATATTAGATGTTTGTATAATTCAGCAACTTGCATAAGAATTTCGTTGAGTGTACTTTTCAAACTTAACGGACAATTTCTAGTTCTTCCGTGTGGTGGAAAAAAATCAGCTTTGTATATTTACCAATATGTGTGGTGAAAAACAATTAGCTTTTGTATATCTTGTAGACGGTAACTGTTGTTGTTTGTAATATTTGGAGTTTAGAGTTTTGAGTTGTTTTTAGTTGTTATTGTTTTATCAATGCGAATTAAACTATTATTGCTTACTTTTTATTATGAACATTCAGCAATAACACTCCATAATAACACAGCAAATAACAGCAAATATTTTTAGGCAAGATTCACTTTTTTGTAAAATATTCAATAAATCTTTGGTAAATCGCAAAATTTTGTTCGTATATTGCGGAGCAATTAAAAAAAATACGTCCGACACGTTAAGGTGACCAAATTTTATTTTGTGTAGTAAATTTAAAAACTTAAAGGCAAAAGAGAGATAAATTCGCTAGATAAAGCAAAGCACGTCACTCTCGGAACACCCTTTAATTTTAAGGTTTAATGTAATAGAAAGCGAACATAGAGTTAATTACTGTCTGCAAATTTTAAGCGGTTGCCTCCTATAGCTCAAGAAATAAAGACATAACGGCAAATAACACCTCACTTTCGGAACACCCAATAAGTTTTAGTATTTATTGCTATAGTGGCCACAGTTATACACCTTCTGAGAAAATTTCAAGAGTCTACCTATTATGGTTCAAAACTTAGGCCTTATACATGCAAATCACGCCACTATCGGAACACCCTTTAATTTTTAGGTTTATTTTGTTAGACATGTTTATAAAGCGAACTAAGTGTTAATTACTGTTTGTAAATTTTTAGTGTATGCCTCCTACAGTTCAAGAAATAAACACACATTCGTGTATAACACCTCTCTATCGGAACACCCTATAAGTTTTAGAATTTTCTACTATAGCGGCCACAGCTATACACCTTTTGTGAAAATTTCAAGCGTCTACCTATTATGGTTCAAAACTTAGGCCTTATACATGCAAATCACACCACTATCGGAACACCCTTTAATTTTTAGATTTATTTTTTTATAATTGTTTATATAGCAAACTAGGTTTTAATTACTGTTTTTAAATCTTGAGTCCATTGCTCCTACAGTTCACGAAATAGGCACATATTCGTGAATAACATCTCTCTATCGGAACACCCTATAAGTTTTAGTATTTGTTGCTATAGCGGCAACAGCTATACATCATCTGTGAATATTTCAAGAGTCTACCTATTACAGTTCCAGAGATAAAAGGCGCTGACATACGGACAGACATTGTAGCGAAAAGAATAGGGTTACGTTTTTACACTTTGTGTACGGAACCCTAAAAACAATAACTGTTTGTCTGCACCCAACTTCACTAGCTAACGCTTTGTCAAAATTATAGTCACGCGTTAGCGGAGACATGCTTACTAACTTTTCGTGCCGATAAGAAAAAAGTTTAACTTAGATCGCCAGGATTTGTACAACTATCACTTACTCGAAAGAGTAACTTAAATAAATACGCTTTTTTTTTCAAAGAAAATTTTGGTGGTATATTATTAACGGTTTAGGAATCATTCCATACCAATGGTTTACAACAGTTAGATTTCGTGAGTCCCAAAATCATTTAGCGGAGCACACCACCATTCTTTAGACAATCATTAAATCCTTTTCAGATCGAAAACGTGAAAAAAATTATTTTCCAACAAATTAACGGCTGTCAAAAGCGAATGTGGGTGAAACAAACAACGTGCCTGGATTGCAATGACCAGGTCTGTGATGTTTCCCAATTTCCCAATAATATACATTCGGTTTTTACTTTTATGATTTTCACCTTCATTATTACAAAAATACGATAAAGATGTAGACAATATTTTTTTTTTAATTTTTTCGAAAATTTTTTGTAATAATTTTATCGAAAATTTTTTGTAATAATTTTATTGAAAATTTTTTGTAAAAATTTTGTTGACAAATTTTTGTAAAAATTTTATCGAAATTTTTTCGTAAAATTTTTTTGTAAATATTTTATTTAAAATTTTATAGAAATATTTTAATACATATTTTTTGTAAAATTTTCCTCCAAAATTTTTTGTAACAATTTTATCGAAAACTTTTTTTCAAAATTTTACGAACATTTTTTGTAAAAATTGTATCGATTTTTTTTAAATTTTATCGAAATTTTTTGAAAAATTGTATCGATCATTTTTTGAAAAATTTTATCGAAAGTTTTTTGTAAAAATGTAAGTGGAAATTTTTTTTTTTAAATTTAGGACCTTCCTGCAATCGATATTGCGTTAGAATGGTCTATTATTGAAAAAACCGAATTACGGAAATTTGCCAATCGTGTTCTTATACTTGCGATTTTTAAAAACCTACTCGTGTTTTTTATATTCGCTTTTTTTGTTTTCACTTTTCTTTTACTTTACATACTGTACCACTGTACGATTAAAAGCTCATTTGAACGAAATTGAAAACTTCCATAATTATCTTCATTTGAATAATTATCGTATCCTCGTATATTGAACTTTCAACTGACATTGATTTCGTTGCCCCAAACAGGGACATTTGATACTTTATCCTGTGTTATAAAAAAATAGAGAAGACAAACAAAAACAGTCCCAGTCAATGAGGGAAGAATATCACTTTCATTATTGACTCGTGTTCTAACTTGACATCATTCAGAAAAAATTATGTCAGAAGCAATTGCAATATTCCCATACCAACCAACCAACCAACCACCATCCATCCCTGTAAGATATTCGGTATCATCTTATCTGTGGCTCTTATATGTATGATTTCACACAAGTTGCCACCGATTGTGTTAAGGTTGCCCTCTCTATCCCTCTGCTCTTGGTGTTTTAATCTTAAATGCACTGGCTGTGCTCTGTTTCAGTTGCAAAGAATTAAGTCAACGAGTTTGTGTCATATTTTAAAACTGTTTTTTTTTTTTCTTTTGTTTTTTCATTACTGTTCGTTGGCCTGGCAGTTTCAGTTTCATCTTGTTATCTTGGAATGGTTTGTAATAAAAATATGTAATAAAATCAATTTTTATATTCACGATTTTCATAAATTTTATATTTTTATCGCAATTTTAGCTTTAAATTGACAGCAAGTGTTTTTGTGGCAGAAAAAAAGTTGTTGCCTTCTTTTTGCTTTAAAGCCATAAAATATGGGGTTTCCTTGAATGTGGATTATTTTTTGCAGGTATTTTTTTTTTTTTTTTTTTTGAAAAAATATTAAATGGAATAAGATATTAAAACCATTGTGAAGGGCTTAGAAAAATTCATTTTAAATGTTTTAAGTTTATTTTTTTATTAAGCAAAAGGCAAAAAGTTCCTTTCGTCAGCTTGGGTCACATATACTAGTAAGAATAGAGAAACTAATATATATTAGAAAAAAATTATGCTGGTGATTGGCGCGGCTGTGGTACAAACTAAGGCACTACATGAGCCTAAAAAGCGAAGCTCATAAGACGCTCATTATTATAATATTTCATTGAGTTCCTGTCTGGTCATTGCACACGAGTAACGATGAGTGGACTATAATAAAACCAAAGACCTACGAGCTAATGCTAATGAGCTTGCAGAGTTTCCATAAGCAAGTTTGAGTAAATGCGAGTAAATGTTGAACATAAAGACAATGAACTTGGGCGAGTTCAAGCAGTCTTATACTTTGAGCGCAACACGAACGCAGTTGGAGTGTAAAAATGAAAAACACAGAATTTTTGAACAACATTACTTATGAAAATAAGTAAAAGGATTAAAGGATTCCATACAAGACATACAAAAAACACAAAAACCAATAGTGCAAGCAAAACTAAACAAAATAACACACTGAGTGTTTCAAACAAGAGATGAGTAAACACGGCGCGCTCACTAGTATAAAAAGTCCGTTTTACTTGTAGCTCATTGCATTTATGATGCGAACAGAGGTTTGCTCACTAATAGTATGTTATAAGTAGGTTCAGTAAGCTAGTTTGTGCTCCAGTATGTCCACTTGCTCATGAGCTTATGAACACATCCATTAGATGAGCTTGCTCATGCAAAATTTTAATACGAACCCAAAGGACTCAAGCCAACACGTATGCATAGTAGTCGATGTTCTAAATACCCACTACAAGAACAGCTTTAAAGCATTTTATTTCTCTATTTTTTTTTAATTCTTTCAAATAAAAAGTTTTTTTTTTTCAGTTTATTACAATAAATAGTTGCAAAAGGATGTCGATGCTTTAACAACATATTCCTTATTTGAAGTTAGGTATTTGAATGACACTGCGTGCGACCCAACAAAAATGGCACCATAACCTTGTTACAAACTCTTAATGCTGTGGCCAATGTTTCAACTACCATTTAAAAAGGGGCTAAAACACTTCCGCATTGCGTCTGAACATCGCCAAACAGTCCTTTGAAGTTGTCTTAAAATTACACTAATGTAAGCAATTACGGAACCTACTGTGCAGATCGCTTTTTCATATCTAATTATTTGAATAAAATACGTTCCGCATAAGCTGTCTTCAGACTCAGAACACCGTACGCTCTTTGGGTTTCCAATGGTCCAATACCATTCTATAAACTCTATCGAATTTCTAGCGCAAAATATTTCCCGAATGCATTTAGAACATCGTCAAACTGTGCCTTAAAGTGTTGACACGATTGCACTTATAGTCGAGCGAACAAAATCGCTTAACCCATCGTGCGTATATCTTTTTCATATACAAGTTTTCATGTCAAATAAGATTTATCCCATGTGTTCAGTGCCTTAAAATCAACCCGTATTCTCGTTCATTTAATATCTTTCGATAAATTTGATCGTCGATTTCTGGCGTTAATACCTCTTTTGGGCAACTGTAACGTTCTATACCAAATCCTCTATGTATTATATAAATTGATGATACAGAGTCCGCTGAGAATTAATAAGGCCTCTTCTTGGTTTCGGTAACGTTAAAAGAACTAACGACATTTGGAAGGAATTCACTTGTAAATTGATTTCTTTTTACTTCTTTTGAAGCTCAAAAGTGCTGATCTACTCCAATCATGATATATAGTTGCTAATTTTTAACATAAATACAGTAAATTTTTTAAAGAAATAAATCTTCTCAAACCTACCAAAATTAGTTACATATATAGCCTACCATCCTACCAAACGAAAAAATCTCAATAAAGGCAACGTTGTTTTCAACCTTTTCAGTGGTAGTGGACTTTTCTCTTCTTTACTCTGATTGAAAGAAAGTCGGAGATGTTAATCTAGGGGACTGCTCTGGCGAAAAAGAAGGTGGCTGTTATAGTAATAGAAGAATCTTAATTTAGATGAGAGAGATAGAGAGAAAGTGAGATCAATTGCAAACTTGGAAGGATCCGGAGGGAGATTTAACAGTGACAACTCTAAAAACGGCAACTCTCATACAAGGCGGCCAATCAGCAATGGATGTTCTGTCATTTTCTATGAGCTTGAATCCAGAATTTCTCTTGGCATATAGTGAGACCATTAAAAAGTGACAGGGGGATGTAATTGGCCAAGTTTCAACGCTACACCAGAAGTGTCTAGGCAATAGGCAAAAATTGTACTTGTATACATTCGGTATAGCCTTAGCCGAGCTGTAGACATACTGCGTAAAAGCCAGCGATTATACGTACTCTGTGAATAGGAAGTAGGTCCACTACTAACAGCCGAAAGTATACGGCAATGCTTACACGGATCTCAGTAATCAAGAAGAAAGTAGTTGAAGACTAGGCGACAACCGAAAATCATTGAGGAATAAAGAAGGGTTAAAATTAAAAAGGAAATCCATAGTAAGGGGTTTGCTTAAGTATGACAATATTATGTTGTTTTCTTTTCGGTTATATGCTTCGAATGGATTTGGTTGTTGAATAAGTGACATGCCTTTCTACACTTAGAGTTGCATCCCCTCGCACAGTGCAATGCGGAATCCCATTCCTTTTTATTATTCAGGAATCTCTTAGTATTAATCACAAGTCAATCAATTCCTTTTCTTGTCATAAATGCTTATTGCCTTAAATCACATCTAGGAATTGGGTGTTGCACCAATTCTTCTTGAGTTTGCGAGAATCTTTACAACGAAATGTCTTTAATTCTGCATCTCTTAAAGTATTTGCGGGCCGTCGGCACGTACAAGGGTGTATGGCTTTTCGTTAATTATTCTACAATCAGAAGATTGAATTATTCCTCTCCGTCGTAGGACCGATAATAGGCTCCTAGTTAAGACTTTTCTTTGCTAGGAGGCTGGGTTAAATTAACTCGAGCGAACTCTACTCTATGAGCCGTTTTCCATCTCTAAAGGCCTTCCTTAGGCAAAAGCCCCTCGGAAGTAATTCCAGAAAGTTGCTGGAATATAATCGAGGTACCTTAAGCTGAATAACTGCAATAACAAAATTCGGAATCGAAAACTAGACATCATTCAGGAATGAAAGGGGTCGAAAAGGAACCCAGAAAGTAATTGGTTTGCTACATACCCTATATGTATATGTAGGTAAATATAAAACCATTTTTAAGACAGATGCCCAAGTATGGCGGGTTTATATTCAAAGAATGTTTCGGAAGCAAAGTTAAATATCAAAATCATTTATCATATATAGAGATTCTTTAATTTCCTTCTATTGAATTAAAAAACCCACCAAAAAGGGTTCCTAATTCTAAGGACGGCATTCTAATTAACATTTTTGTTAGATTTCTCCTGAAGAAAATGACATTATTCTCTTAAAGGAATTTGCAAATCTAACCACAATCTAACGTTTTCAATAAACAAAAAGCCATTCAAAGAATTCTTTTCTTTGCCAAGTATTTAGAAATCTCACGATTGTCCCGAACTCGAAAGTTTAGATAAAAAAAAACTCTTTTTTCATGAAAACAATAAATAACTTTTATTTATGATTTAAACACAATTTTAAAGAATTTATTTCTAAAGTTTACCTGTTAACCACAATAATAACGAACGCAAAATGTTTGCAAATTTTTTTCTGTGTCACACTCAATTAATGAGCGCGCAACCAAAGCATTTGGAGATATGATGCGCGACAACGTAGGCAGTTTTTCATGAACAATAAAAATGAAAAAACCACGCGTCGCGTACTTTGCCACAAGAAAAAAAAACCGAAAAAAAGGTGAAATGTGGGCAGTTTGCACACTTGAAAAAAAATTAAAACCCCACAAAGCCAACAACAAACTAAACCTTAAAAAGGTCTGAAAATGAGAATTTATGGTTTTGAACTGTACAGTACGAAACGTATTTAAAAGAATGCATTCTAAAAAGAAGCTGAAGAGAAGAATAATAGTTTTGGAAAGTTTTTTATTTCCCCTTAAGCTAGATTCGACTTTTTAATATTATAAAGGGATGCCGAAGCAGACCGCTCTACTTATGGCCCGCTTTTCGACCTCCCCAGTTCCCAATGTTTTCTGGTATTCGATCGATTGGTAATTTACGACTACCATATTTTTTGTGGCTGTCACTAGTCTTTTTACTCTCGATTGTATTGACTTCAGACTAGTGACTGATAACCTTCTTCGTCCTCATAGAGTCTCGCGTAGTTGGTAACATTTGTGTTATACTAAGCATCTACATATGAATGCATTGTTCAGTGATTCAAAGCCTAATCGTTAAGCAGTCAGCTGGACATTTACACACAATGTACAATACTAAGTACAGTCTCCAAGTTTAGTCTGCTTCGATTTTCATCTTCACCAAGAGGATACTTATCATTAACGTAGTTTAAGGTACTTTGAATATATCGAAGTATCATACTGCTTATCCTGTAGCTTGTTGTAAAACAAGCCAGCGTCCCCGAAATACTCCGGATTGATAGACTAGTATTCAACCTTGGCTTCGCATAGTGCTACGGTTCTATGTTAATAAATTTCGCTGACTCTGCTCCATAGATACGTCTAAAACTGTGCCATGACCTGGTTTTATGACTTTAAAGACATTGCGACTTTTAGTATAGACCTTTGACTTTAGCGATCCCAGCTAAAAAATGGTCTGGCGGTTGATAATCTTATGATAATTGTGGCCAATTGACTTCGCCTCCGCAGAAAATTATCGAGCTCTTCAAATATTGCCTTTGTGCAGTAATATGTGTGACACGTATCGCGTTCACGTGACACCTTGTCCGCGTCTATAGAGTTTCATTTGGGAAAAACAAATTGGTTCTTATGGACTATAAAGCTCGCCATTGATGTTGATTGGCTTTTTTTAAAAAGGTATGGAACAATGACTTTACCAACCCAAAATCCGAACTATGTTTTGCGAGCTGAGTTGGCATGTTTTCAATTCCAGTTCAGTTCTATTTCAGTTCTAGTTCATATCTAATTCAGTTCTAGTTCAGTTGTATTTCAGTTCTAATTCAGATCTAGTTCAATACTAGTTTAGCTTTAGTTCAGTTGTAGTTCAGTTCTAGTTCAGTTCTAGTTCTGTTCTAGTGTAGTTCTAGTTCAGTTCTAGTTCCGTTCTAGTTTAGTTCAAGTTCAGTTCTAATTCAGTTGTAGTTCAGTTCTAGTTGACTTCTAGGTCAGTTCTAGTTCAGTTCTAGTTTAGTTCTAGTTTAGTTCTAGTTCAGTTCTAGTTCAGTTCTAGTTCAGTTCTAGTTCAGTTCTAGTTCAGTTCTAGTTCAGTTCTAGTTCCGTTCTAGTTTAGTTCAAGTTCAGTTCTAATTCAGTTGTAGTTCAGTTCTAGTTGACTTCTAGTTCAGTTCTAGTTTAGTTCTAGTTTAGTTCTAGTTTAGTTCTAGTTCAGTTCTAGTTCAGTTCTTTTTTATTATTTATATAGTTCAGTTGTAGTTCAGTACTAGTACATTTTTAATTCAGTTTTAGTTCCATTCTAGTTCATTTTTAGTTCAGTTCTAGTTCAATGCTAAATTAGTTCTAATTCAGTTCAGTTCTAGTTCCGTTTTAATTCAGTTTTAGTTCACTTGTAGCTCTAGTTCAGTTCTAGACAAACAAATTGGTTCTTATAGACTATAATGCTCGCTATTGATGACAATGAACTTGCCAACCCAAAATCCGAGCTAATCAATTCTCCTGCAGTTCCATTTTAGTTTCAGTTCAGTTCTGTTAGCAACGGTGAACAATTCTAGAAGATCAAGGTGGTGTGACATTGTTTTCCAAATATTTAAACCGGAGTTAAGCTCCGTAAAACCAATATTCAAAAACCAACATTATAACTCACATATTAAGATAAAAAAATTTATATTTAATGTTGCGTTAGATAAACGCCTTAAATGAAATCAATCCTTTACACTTCTTTCAATCTAACGACCACAAAACATTAAATTTAAAACTCACATTGGTGTGTCTTTCGGTCTACCGATCAGACTGACTGCGTTTAAGTCTTTTTTTTTAAGCTCCAAATGCAACCAACAAACAAACAAACACATACCCGTACAAATATTTTATTTTCATTTTCGGATTCATATAATAAATGATTCAGTTTATTGTCTGACGTTTTATGGTCGTCGGTCGGTCGGTATAGGCCAACATTATTCTTTACAATTAAATTCTATTTCTTTTGGTGGTTCTCTGCTCTTCGCCATCTAGATGCCGCAAAATACTGCGTTAAGTTTTGAATGTGTGTGCGTGTGAGCAGTCAGCCAAGGCGGTATTAAACGTTTGATGTTGTTGTTGTTTTTGTTGGCTTATTTATGCTAGAATACGAAATGACTAACAAACTGTTCGCATGTTGACTAGTTAGGCGAGTATGGCTATAATAAGAATGAACAAAAACAACAAAACAAAACGACATTGCGGCGGTTTAACACTTTTGTTACCATTTTAATTTATTTTTCTTGTCGAAATACGTTGCAACATTTAACACTTTTAATAAATATTAAATAAAAATAAAAACAAAAACAAACGCTTTAGAAAAAAACATCAAATTGTTTTGTTGTAGCAGCGGAAAACGCACAAATTAAAGTGCGGGAGCGTACTCCTCTTCACTGCCCATATGAAGTCATCCGACGAAGAGTTTTTTTTTTTTTTCATTTTATAGTTGTTGTCATTTACACCTGCATGATATTATTTTTTATTTATTTTAATTTATCTTTTTAATTCGTATTTAGAAAAATACGTTAATTTATGATTAAAATAAAAATCAAATAAAACGTAGAGATTAAAATCACCACCTACGTTTTGAAATAAAAATATTTTTTATTTGAATTTTTAATTTATTTTCAATTAGAAAAATATTTAAATTATAGTTTTGTCTTAATTACAATATTTAATCAGCTTTTGCATATACATAAATATTCGATTTCTTATTTACCAGATGATTTTTGTTTTTATCTCAATGAACATAAATGTTTCAAAAACTCAATAGTCAGGAAGTTTTTTTTTTTGTTTTTGTTTTACGACTACAAATGACGTCAAACGTTCATGTCGCCCGATAAAGGTCGCTAGAAATAGTCGAAAAAAAGTACATGGAATAACATTGGGCGATCGACTGGGGTTATAAACGTTTTATTTTGGAAATAATTTGGTAACTCATGAACCAAATTTACAGAGGCAAAAAAAGTGATTTTGATTGGAGTTGCGGACGATCGGCTTCCTAGGGTAAAGAGGGGATTGTGGGTAATCCAGAAAAGTTAAGTACCTCGGGCATATACATATGTGTATATTTTTTAATTATTTTTTTTTTTTTAATCACAAAAAGTTTATTTATCACTCAAATGTTAAGATATGATTTTAACTAGTACTTGAAAATATATACAAAAAATGTGCTTGCTGGGTTATTTCTTTTAAGGGATGATCCATTTTGAGGTTCCCTACTTTTTTAAAGAAAAAATACAGAAAATTCAAATTTAATGGAGATTGTTTATTATCATTTGAAAGAACATTCTTTGGCATTTATTTTTTGAAGATAATGTCTATCAAATATTGGCCGTTGCTATGTCGCCGATGGTCCATCCGTTGAGTCCAATTTTCGATAACTCATTCGAGCATTTCGACTGGTAACTGGCGAATGAGACGCGTGATGTGTTCCTCCAAGGCCTGAAGCGGGTTTGTCCGCATAAACTTCAGACTTTATATATCCCCACAGTGTGATATCACACGATCTTGGTGGCCAATCGACCGGCCCAATACGTGAAATTATTTGCTCATGTATTAATTATTTGCAAATGTTCTCTCAATAAATCCATTGATTGATGCGATATGTGGGAAGTGGTGTCGTCTTGCTGAAACCAAATGTCGCCGAGATCACGAGCTTCAATTTCAGGCATCAAATAGTCGGTTGTCATGGCACGATGACGGTCGCCATTGACGGTTACGTTCGCACCGGCATCATTTTTAAAGAAATATGGACCGATGATTCCAACGGCCCACAAACCACACCAAACCGTTTATTTTTTGGATGAAGTGGCAGCTCTTGAATCTCTTCCGGTTGCTCTTCGTCCCAAATGCGGCAAATTTGTTTGTTTACATAAATATTGAGCCCGAAATGGCCCTCATCGCTAAACAACATTTGCCTCGAAAACGTCGGGCGAAGCGATTCAAGAGCAAGTCGTTCCATTATGAAATGCAAAACAAACAATACTAAACAAAAATAACATGACAGCATGACACAACTCACACGTGATCTGTCAAAAAAAGGCTTTAGTTTGGTAGAAAATGGGGTTCCATTTTTTTTTTTTTTTTTTTTAATTTCTGTCAGAACTACACTAAGTATTTTTAAATAAGTCCTTCAAATTATCGGATTGTTATTATGAGATATCAGCTGCACTCTTGATAAAATTTTGAATAAAAAAGTTATCAAGTTTTGTTCTCGTACCACGTTTCGTTTAAAATATACACGCCTCTGAATTCGGAAAATGTAAAAACTATCGGATTTCCCCAAAAAGGTGGTATACCTTTTTAGCTTATACATATAAATTAAACTTACTTCGGTAAAAGAAAATTTATTTTAACTACTATAGCAAATGCGAATAAAAGAAAAGTTGGGTCATAAATTGTAACGGTTCTCCCTCCAGCCCTAAGTTTTGGATACAAAACTTAGGCAATTTTGAAACAAAATTCGCCTACGGCGATCCGCGAATGCAGAGGCTTACGGGCGATTAGTAGCCGTTTTTCCAAGCCAAGACTGCACAATTCGTGTAGCGGAAGTGAAGACGAATAGCAATACCTTCAAGCGACCAATCCATACGTTAGCGGTTCTTTCCACTGATTGAAGAATTGATGGAAATTCAGGTGTTAAAATATAAAATATTAATATTTGTTATTACCATTTGTTTCCCCCCAGGGGTTCCAATTGTCACTGCAGTAGATTGCAAATGCTCTGACGTGGTTCTCTTGGGGAAAATAGGGGCACCAGACGCTAGGGTTCATAGAACCTAAATCTAGAAGAAAAGGTCAGTTGTTTAATTACACGGGTCCTCTTCGACGCCCGACCAGTGCCCAAATCGGTAGCCCCGCAGAGAGCCTATCCTCTCTGTGACCGGTTGTTGGTGAGGTCCCCTTCGGGGATACACGTGGTGGTTGTGGTTTAAGATCGATTTATGTAGGTATGGTGCACGGTCGATCAAGTGTGCTGTTGCACTCTCAACAGAACGGAGTTCGGATAGTCTCCAAACCCCTAAGCAAGAGGCTATAATATGGAATCTAGGCTTGCCATATTTTATAAATTGCTACTCATTGTGACTGTATCACACTTAAATTGCGATACTGTTGCTATACTACACATTGGGGACGCTAGTCTACGCTTAAATTTGACTAGGTGGTAAAACTATCGTCGGGTTAGGGCCTACACGGCCAAGTACTGACGTCTATCTGTATCACGAATTACCATTTGTTTAAAATCTCTCTATCTCATCTCTCTTTCTATATTTTAAGAGTTACTTTCTAAAGAAAGTCCTGAGGTTATAGCCACTCAGCACGAAGTGTAGAAAACTGTTTGGAAACTTTAGTTATCATCTGATCAAGATAAAAATCGAAGTACATGATATCTGAAGACTGTGCATAACGTACCTAAAATGTGAATATCCAGCATTGGCTAGTTTATTGGTAGAAGAGCGGATGGACCTGTGTTAAATGCAGATTCCATAGGATTTCTAGAGAAAGTTATGAGGAAGAAAGTCGACGGTCTAAAATCACTATAGTCAAAAGTAAAGGATTGTGTTAGCACTCAGACTCACCGAAAGTGTGGTTATTGCAAATTACCAATCCGCACCCTGAAATAAATGAAAAAATAATTGAGATCCGAAAGCAGTGGAAAGGGGACCAACGATAAAAAACTTTTTTTCGTTTCGCTGGTGTACCTATTTGAACACCAAATTTCTTTTCGTTTATTTTCTTCCAAATACACGTTGTTGTCTCAATGATGCAGCATCAAAGTTTACATAAGTTTATAAAAGTATGGTTTGCACAGAACTTCATTTAAATTAATTAATCTTATCATTAATTTTTATTATTTAACATTTTGTTCATTAAAGAAAAATATTCTAATTAATTTTTTATTTTTTTTTTTTATTTATTTATTTTTTTTTTTTTTTTCTTAATATTTTGGTAATACATAAATAGATATGTCCATTCAAATTCTCACACCACACAATAGACAAAAGCTACCAACAAATTGTAGATGAATGTCTATCACAAGCATCGGTGGTTCAGTGGTAGAATGCTCGCCTGCCACGCGGGCGGCCCGGGTTCGATTCCCGGCCGATGCAATAATTTTTTTATTTTTTATTCATAAATATATTTTCATAATGTTTATACATAATTTAATTAATAAATTATTTTACAGAGGATAAAAATCATGCAACATCCCAAACATGGGTATTAAGTAACACTTTTTATCATACTGCATTGAATTTATATTAAACCACATGTCTGTAATAGTATGCCTTTAAAAGATTTACGATGATTTTCAAATAAAAGTTTTAATTAGTAGAAAAATCAATTTTATGGTAACTAAAAAAAATTATTTTAACATTTTTAAATAGTTTTTATTTTTTTTTTTTTTTTCTTTATGGTTTTATGTTTTAATAATTTAATAACAAATTAAAAAAAAAATATTTTTTTTTTTTGATTAATTTTTTCAATTTTCTGTAAAATATTCATCACAAATCGTAATAGAAGGTATATCTAGAAGACTAACCATTTCTAAACTATAATTTTTTTCTAACTCTCTTCGTGACTTCACATGCCGCAGGGAAGAAATGAGTGGATCGGAAGATGCTGCCAACATGTTGAAGAGGTCCTCATTTTGCCTTACCCTTGATGCTTTGAATGTGTTCTGCAATCTATATTTTTTTAAAATTTGTTCTAAGTCCATAAACAAGGCCAAGGCTTCTTCGGAACCATACTTTTTAATGTGTGCGTTTGTGGGCATGGGAATGCTTTCCTTAATTCTTTTTAGTCGCAGTGGGCTTGCATCAGCAACAGATTTGGTTATCTAAGACCTAACTCTTTCACTATCCTCTGTATATTTAATAGCTAGCGCGTCCGATAAATGCTTCGTGGTCAAGTCATTGGTGGCATCGACAAGTTTCCTCTTTCTTGTGAAAATTGAACACTCCTCAATACTTTTTTTGGCCTTCCTTTTGCTCCTCTGGCTGATGTGGTGGGTTTATCTACTGCCAATATAGCCAGGATGGTGTCTTCATTAAGCCAGTCCTCGTATTTGGAGTTGAAGTTCTGAATGGTTCGATTAGATTTCACCCATTTTGCCTTAAACCACATGTCTTGCAATCGTACGTCTTTAAAAGACTTACGATGGTTTTCAAATAAAAGTTTTAATGTCGATTCAATCCTAAGTTTATCATAAGTCCCAACGAAGCAAGATTATCATATAAAATTATATCATTTTAAATTTTTCGGATTAAGAATGGCGAAATATTATTTTGATGGGTTCCAAGGTTATTGGCGAGCTAAAGGCCAGCATACACTAGGTATACATGGTCATAAAGGAGCTGGGGTGTTAGTATGCGAACTCTTGATACCTGTCGGCGTCCGATTTTACTGCAGTACATGTAGGTGATCATCTTTTTCTTCACAACTCTTACTTTGCTACTGGTTAAAAATTTGTTAAAAATCCTTTTTGGGCTTTACTCGATAAAGAAGGGACGAAGAATGAAGCAGCGATCATAATGGGGCACATGTCTCTCGTACTGAGAGATGCTAAAGCGCCGCTGTCTGGTTGAAGAGGATAAAGGTTCAGTTGAACACCTGCTAGTGCTCGGCGTTAAAAGAACGCCAGTTCAAATCTTTGGGCCAAAAGTTCTTTTAGTACCTGGACTATCTTAGGGATGTAACACAGACTAACCTGATACGTTATGTAAGAAGCTCTAAGTGGTTCTTACAAGCTGGATGTTCTCTATGGAACTGAGGGTGTAGATAGTCGCCAAGGCATAATAATGACTTCCGAGTGAACACGATTTATGCAGGCGGCCCAGGTAACCATATAAGACCAGGTCTTTAGTATTGACTGCCAGCGCGTCAACCATTATGGGATTGTCCCGATACACATGAGCCTTAACATAGCCCCACAAAAAATAGTGTAAAGGCGTTCGATCGCTCGATATAGGCGACCAATTAATCGGCCCCTAATGAGAAATGTGTGGCATTTGGTGCCTTCGTGTTGAAACCACATATCAGCTAAGTCCAGCTCTGCCATTTTGGAAAAAAAAAGTTCACAGTAACATTTCTGCCTTCGTCATCTTTGAAAAAGGACGGTCAAATGCCACGGGCCCATAATCCACCCCAAACAGTGCATTTTTCGGGATGCATTAGCAGTCTATTCAACAAGAAATGAGCATGAATTTCGATAATAAAATTTAACAATCTGCAGGGCCCTGTTCGTTTGTAAGTCGATTCATAGAAATTAAATAAAATAATATAATTTATGAAGAGAAAACGCGTAGGTATAGAGAAAGAGCTTTCTCCGATTTGTAGCACTAAATGAAAACAAATTATGGAAATAATTTTGTATTTGACAAGACGAAGATAACAAAATAGTTTATTTTGGGGCAAAAAGAGCTCTTTCAACCCCTTTCAACTAATTAATAATATAGTTAATTAAAGTTTGTTGAATTTTTTCACCAAGTAAACTTCATTCAAGTGCCAAGATGGGTAAAATATTACAAGCACTCGACTGCCGAACTTCATATTTTTTCAGATGCCCTGGAAAAGGCATATGCGGGGGTAATTTATATCCGAACTGAGTCGCCAAGTGGAGAAATTCATTCTCATTTATTATCGTCTAAAACGAAAGTAGCACCACTTAAATCAGTTTCTTTACCTCGCCTTAAGTTGTGCGGGGCGGTTTTGGCATCGGAATTGTTAAAAAATGTCCTTAGGGAAATTGAAATCGCTATTGAGCGTGTTTGTTGTTGGACAGATTCAACAATTGTTTTAGCTTGGCTTCGAAAACCTCCTTGTTCTTGGACCACCTTTGTCGCGAATAGGGTTTGTCGAATTCAAGAAAATGTTGGAAACCACAATTGGTTTCATGTTCGTTCAGAGGACAATCCTGCCGACCTGGGCAGCCGGGGGGTGCATCCGCTCACTTTATCGAAACTGTTGGCACGGCCCAAAATGGTTAAAACAGGACAAAACCAGTTGGTATACACCAACTTTAGGAAATCTTGACACTGATATGGAAAGTCGAAATGTCAACGTTCATGCATGATTTTTTTCAAAATTTGAGGACATATTAGAACGATTTTCATCTTTAGATAGGGCTATGCGCGTCATTGCATACATTTTTCGATTCTTTCACTCAACACATCCAGCCCATAAAGGTCATTTTAATTATGAAGATAATTTCGTGTCTAGTGATGAGCTAAAAAGGATAAAGGTACGTTTAGCGGTTATTGCTCAGAAGGTATATTACACTCAAGAGTATAAAAATCTTTTAAATAAGATACCCTTGCCATCGAAGAGATCTTTAGTACCTTTAAATCCCCTTCCTGGATGAGCTAGGATTAATGCGATTAAATGGCCGACTTGCAAAATCACCTTCACTGTCGTATCGTGAACAGTACCCTACCATATGGCTGCCGTTTCGCGAAACTTATGCGGAATTTATACATTTGATTTCAATTCACGGTGGAAATCAATTAATGTTGCGAATCTACCGTTGTGAGTATTGGATACCTCGTTTGAGGAATTTAGTTCGCACGGTAATTCGGCGATGCAAGCGGTGTATAATTGATAGACAGCGTTCCTGCAGTCAAATAATGGCTGCCCTCCCCCCGGAAATTGACCTACATAAAATAATTATTAAAAAATATTTAAAAATTCCCTGTATTCTGACCTACCCCATAGTTCTTAGTAAAAAGTAGACTCTTTGTTGTAAAGAAAGTTTTGAATAATTATTTTAACTTACCCCATTATTGTAAAATTAAAATTTTAATTGATTATTTATTAACTAATTAACAGTTTTACTTGTGCAATTTTATAAACATTTAATTAAAAGTCAATCATCTATTCCATGCAATAGATATCCTATATTCAACAAGCATATATTTTTATTAAGACAAATCGTAAGCTCCGCCCCAATATTTTGACATAAAACTCATTAAATTTTTTAAATGTTTAGATTTTATCAGCTAAACTTTTTTTTTATATAAATACTAGACTGACTGACACACATTGAGACAGATGAGTTTATTAATAAATATTTCTCGTCATATTGTTTGATTTTTTTTTTCTTTATAAACCAGTTTAAAACCAAACAGTTACTACACAACAATTAACAAGTTTTAGTTGCAAGTACAGCACAAGCATCGGTGGTTCAGTGGTAGAATGCTCGCCTGCCACGCGGGCGGCCCGGGTTCGATTCCCGGCCGATGCAATTAATTTTTTTTCTCTGCTGGTTGAATTTAATTTTTTTTATGGTAATTTAAATTGAATCGTAAACAAGATTGTGATGGTTATTATTGGCCATAAATTAAAATGTTACACCAACGTTTTGTGTATATTAGAAAGGTATAACAGAAGTAATAGAATAGACTTCATTCATATTGTACGAGAGTGGTATCAGAATTAGGCAGCCATAATTTAAAAAGTGATAGTTATAAAAAAGTTGCAACATTATTAACCTTAAGTTTAAAGACTGTTTGTAGGCCGTATGTGGTGAGTAGTATAAGTCTCCACCCAGGCAAGCAATTTTTGTTTCTGCATTTTATGGAAATTCCCTTTTTATATGTGTTGAAATATGTTATACCGTTGAAATCAACTTTGTCAAGGCACCAGAAGAGATACAGAAAATTTAAGCACACCGATCTGCCATCAGAGAAAATTTCACTAATGGAACTCAGCAACATCAGACCCTTCGAGTTCGAGTCTGTGGGCAAAAAAATGCGCCAACCTATATTTTTTCAAGTTGCTTTTATTTTTTTCGGTTTTAATGATTCTCTTTTGCTTTTTTTTTTTTTTTTTTTGTTAAATTAATATTAGACCGCGACCAGGAAATCGCATGGAGTGCATATATGTAGATCTCGAGGGATCAATAAACCCCTGCAAGGGGCGATTTTTCTTTGGTTTTAGGTTGGTAGGGTTAGTCTGCTTTGATTTGTATAAAAGGCCTTTATAGAATACACATAGAGGTAGCCAATAGACCCACAGGGTGGGCACTAGTAACCAGGAGCAGTCAAAATACATATAAGGAGTCAATATGATGAAATTTTTTAAGGATTTTTTTGCTTTTGTCTGGACATTCTAACGCAATTTAGATTACAGGAAGCTCCTAATTTTTACAAAAAAATTAAAAAAAAAATTAAAAGTAAAATTTACAAAAAAATATTACAAAAATTTTTTTTTGAAATTTCTAAATATTTTCAAAAAATGTTTCCAAAAAATTTTTTCAAGAAAAAGGTAAAAAAAATATTACATAAAATATTTAAAAAAAATCCAAAATATATTATATAAAATTTTTACAAAATACAACTTTTTTCAATAAAATTTTTACTAAAATTTTCTATAAAATTTTTACAAAATATTTTCATAAAAATTTTTACAAAACATCTTCGATAAAATTTTCGAGAAATTTTTCCAAAAAATTTTTTATAAAATTTTTACAAAATATTTCCATAAAAATTGTCTATAAAATTTTTTCAAAAAAATTTTCTATAAAATAAAATCACAGTGGTGAAGGGTATAGACGATTCGGCACGGCCAAATATAGCACTCTTCCTTGTTTTTAATACAAAGATCTCAGAGAGTTTTTCACCTGCTCATGGATCTGCTGCCCACCGACACATTTGTATAGGAAGTCAGAACGCACCCATTCATAACAATATCTAAGATCAATCCTTTTCGCCTCCTTCAGGATTGCCATACGACTTCAATAGAATTCCCATAATTCTATGAAATATCTTGCGTTCTGTAGGGTGCTCCACCAATATAATTCTGATTTGAAATTTATAATTTATGATAATTTGAGTTTTTTTTTGGTTCTCCACAAATATGCTTTTGATTGAATTTTTTTTTATATACATTTTTTAATTAAGCAATTGCAAGCTACTTATAACTGTACCGCTGTACAGGTATTCAAGGTAAACCAATCAGCCACTGATAGAGAGAGACGTCAACAACTTAAAGGTCGAGAAACAAGGACCATCTGGAAAACATATTGATTATATGGCAGCCATTTCGACAGATTATCTGTCAAAGCTCAAAAGTCCCTACTGGAACACCCTTTATAAAGATTGTATCAAGGATTTCGAAAATAGCTGTAAAAAGGCTACTAAAAGAAGACTGAATATGTTGAAAAGAAATTATAATTTTGAGATCGCCTTCGCATGCCACAATAATAGTTCGTTAGTTGGTTGGTTGGTTGGTTAAAATGATATGTGGTCACAAATTAGTCTTCATTATGTCAATAAATCATTTTTGCGTAAAGCAATAAACCACAAACGAAAATTATACAAATTTTTAATAGACTTTTAAAACAAGATCTTGGAAATACTCATATCAGTTCTCAAGACACGCATTGATGGTTGGAACGTATGGACACAAAAAATTACATGAAAAAAATCACGTTAAGCCTTTTTTTCTGAACAGAAACAACTATTCTACATCATGCTTTATAATTAATTTGTCTGTGAATTTATTAGGTGGGACTTAAAATTGTAAGAAATGGGGTTTAACTAATATACAGGGTGATAGAGATAAATTGTAATATAGATTGGATTCAAGGAACAGTCATATGTAAAGTTTTATTTTTTTATAAAGGGTGTTTTTTATAGAGGTATAGAACTTTAAGTTGGCATTACTTTTCAAGGTGGCGACCGATTTAACAGCTGTCAAGTGATTTATTCTCAGTTTGGTTTGGCAATTCATCATGAATAGACTCACGCCTGAACAACACTTGCAAATAGTGCAATTTGGGCCCAAAACGAGATTACCGTTGTTCCCGATTTTCATAAGCGGATTTTGTTTAGCGATGAAGCGCACTTCTGGTTGAATGGCTACGTCAACAAACAAAACTGCCGCATTTGGAGTGAAGGTAATCCTCAAGTGTATGTCGAAACACCGTTACATCCAGAAAAACTGACTGTTTGGTACGCTTTATGGGCTGGTGGAATCATTGGTCCGTACTTTTTCAAAAACGATGGTGGCCAGAACGTTACAGTCAATGGTGATCGGTATAGAGCCATAATTACTAACTTTTTCATTCCTGAATTGAGTAACCATGATGTCCAGGAGATGTGGTTTCAGCAAGACGGCGCAACATGTCACACAGCTCGTGCCATAATAGATTTATTGAAAGACACCGCCTAATTTCACGTTTTGAACCTGTGAATTGGCCTCCAAGATCTTGATATTTAACACCGCTAGACTTCTTTCTGTGGGGCTATGTAATGTCATTGGTCTATGCGGATAAGCCACAAACGCTTGACCATTTGGAAGACAACATTCGCCGTGTTATTGCCGATATACGGCCACAAATCTTGGAAAAAGTCATCGAAAATTGGACGTCCAGATTGGACTACATCCGTGCCAGCCGTGGCGGTCATATGTCAGAAATCATATTTAAAATGTAATGCCACAAGATTATATTTCGGATAAATAAAATTCATGTCAATCGAATAATCCATCGTTGTTTTATTGCAACTTAAAGTTCTATACCTCTATAAAAAACACCTTTTATTTGTAAGAAATAAAGCAGACCGAAAACATGTCTCAAATGGAAAAAAAAAGCTTGGAGAAAGAAAAAAGAAAGTTTAGTGCAAAAGAAATTAAATGAGATAAATAATGGAAGTCTTTTTCCAAAAAAAAAGCAGGCTATGAAATCGTTTAAAGATAAGAATATTTCAGAGCCAAAGGCTCTGAAACTCAAAACTTTGAGATGTTTAATTAACTCCTAAACCCAAAAAAAAAAACAGAGGCGCCTTGCTGCACTAGTATGCTGGCCTTAAGTTCAGGCTAGGGATAGTTCTCGCCGGCATATCTTGTTCTTATCAGCAGCTACAAATAAAATCATATCACTTGTACCGATAAAATTTTTAAATTAAATATGAATTGAAGCCCGCCACATAAATCCTTTTAACTTCCTTGTCACACACACGTTGAGTTCTGGCTGGTATTCTGCCAGGAGTTAACTCTTCCACTTGAGGACATCAGACTTTACCATGACATCGTACTTTAAGTACTTTAGATGTTTAATAATTAACAAAAAAAAACGTCTGCAACTGATACATTCCCCTACTTAAGCAACAACTAAAAGTTAGGCCTCCATATGTGTTGATTTGTGTCACATCACCTCTTTTTTGTCGATTTAAAACGCCAATTAATCATTACCGTAATATGGGGAAGTATTAAATTTCTCCTTTAAGATTAAGGAAAAGCTTTCGAACGCTTGTCATAGATTAGCCTGGGTACCTGCCTGTAAACTCTCGGTGCTCTTAACAACGATTGATAAAATACGTCTAGCAACGCCCCGACACAAAATCGCCTTAGTAGCAATTCGAAGCCAAGTATTAAGACATGGCTTTTTCCTTGCTGAAGTGCGGAGCCTATTTAAAACTTCTACCGGTTGCAACACCACACTGAGCTAACGTATGATCTCCCCGATATTTGGATTTAAACCAGTGATGTCGTTTGCTTACATTTTTCGTAACTATTGAAGGCCCCACGTAACATTTAGACAAGTTTTCATAACTTTTGGTACAAAAGGCGACCTACAATTTCAACAATAAAGGTTCGAAATGTAACTTTCTATGAAAAAATTAATTTTTTGGAAAGAAAATCGTAACTTTTTTAGTCCGGCCGTGGAAAATCTGGTTTAAACCACAACCACGACGGTACACCCCGAAGAATCACACCATTGTCAGGCTGGAACAAATTTTAGGGGATCCTGACACCCGAGGTACCAGATTAAAGACTCTGGTCAGACTTCAACGTTACTACCAGTTGAACTCCAAATAGTCCGGGACTGGTGGCCCACAACTATCACTGGAACGAGTTTAGAAAACCGACATAGCCTACTGCATCTAATTTTCTAAGTCTCTATGTTTTCAAATTTACTAAAATCGGTTCAGCCTTAAACAAATTCCCATTTTCCCCTTTCCATCCCTGAAGGACCTAAAAAGAATAATACATAGTATTTGTTAGCATTTCAGAGGATGGTGATGAATATTTTGTTTCATTCCGATCACAAAATCAATTCTAATTAATTCAGATTAAACGAAACTTTGTTTTTTAACTTCTTTATCTACAAACTCCCAGGTGTCATCTTTGTGATTAAGATCAGGAAACTGTAATGGCCAATCCAAAGCAGGCTCATCATGTTCGCGAGCTTAGCTAGTTGAGTGCTTCGGATCATTCGGATCATGTTCGAATATAACTACCAGGTGTCATATTTTCTCGAAGATATGCTCTTTAAGTAGTTCGCTGTACTTATTTACAATGAAAGACACTTCGAATTTAGATATTGCACGGATGCTGTCGTAGATTTCATTTGAAACATCCCTTCTTACCCATCACCATTATTGATCATACAACAAGCTGATATAGGGGAACATCGATTTTTTCGTGGCCTGCGTATGGAATTTATTCCATCAGATAGAAAAGAAGTGAATTTGCTATCTTCGCTCCACAAGACGTTTGAGGATTTAATTCTTACAGAAATTAATTTAAAATATCTCTGTTTAAAATCTTAAATTTAAGAAATTTTTAAAGGGACCCAAAACTAATTCTCCTTTGGTTTACGTGGCGGCAGCCAATTGCTACGCGCAATTTAATTTACTAACATTAAAAGAAATTAATTTTTAATTTTATTATAATTTACAAAGGTTAATTACTTTGCCAAACGGCCAAAAGGTGAATGAATTAGTTAGTTTCAAATGCAAGTAATTTAAAAATTAAGTAACTTAAAACCATTCGTGTAAAAAGCAAGTCTATTGCAATAAAAAAAATTTAAGAAAATCGCCTTGTTTAAGAAATCAAAAGGTGTCTGTGCTAATAACTTTAAACAATTCGGTTTAATACCAATTTAGTTGTGGTCACTTAACACCTTAATTTATATTAATACACTGACTGGTCTTAGTTAGTCGATTTGCACCGCAAACATTTCTCAATGACTTCATTGAATGGTCCATAAAAAGAAATTAACAGCAACCACAGCAGTCATTATCTTAGAGACAGAATAAACAGACCGTAAAGAGTGGCTTTTATTAAATAGTTGATGTTGCAAATTGCAACAAGTACTAATGGTTTGGTTGTAGTAGATTTAAAAAGGCACCCTACGTAAGGTAAATGTTGCAAAAATAATAGAAAATAAAATGAGCTGCAGGAGCGTTTTACAAATACATACTTTTGGATGGCTCTGCATTGCCAATTTCAATAGTTAAAAAGTTGTGCAATAAGTTCTGTCGTACTACCACAATAACGCGAAACATTCAGGTCACCCTAGAGTAGTCGTCATGCCTGAAATAGTTGATAAAATCCATGGAACGATATTGCACGATCAGAGTATAAAAGGCTGTAGACATCTCAATCGAGAATGATATTTGGATATGATGAAGCTATTCGAGGGTGAGTTCCACGATCAAGACAATGTGCACGAAACATCTGAAGTCACTGTGTTAAAAAATCCGTGAATTGCACTACAAACTACTACCCCATCCAGCATACTCTTTAAATTTAGCATTGCGTGAGAAAGATTTTTGCAAACGAAGAGGTCATCATTGAAGCTAAGGCCTATTTGGAGAGCCTTGAGAAATCGAATTATTCATAGGGAATCGACAACAGAAAAGACTAAATGCACCAAGCTTAATTAGAGAGAATTAAATTAAAGAGAATTAAAATGCTTTTTTGCCGACAAAAAGATCTTTTCTCCTAAAAGACACGTTATTATTAAAATACCCTCGTAACTTGACAATAGCTCGCAAAAAGGCTAGCGTTAGTTGGTGGAAAGATATGTTATAAAGCTTCAGATTACTGCTATAGGGTTACTAAAGATGATGGAACATGGAGCTATGCCTATGAACCCAAAACAGAATCAATTCATAGTGTGGGTCGATATCAGGAAGAGTCCGAAGAAAATTTGCTCAGAAAGAACACATAGCGCTGCTTACTTAATTCTGCCCCACTGTGATACATACTAGTAAGAATAGAAATAAATGTATGTTGATAATTTGGCACGGCAAGGATCCAAACTCGAGGACTCAAGCCAACATATATTCTTAGTAGTCGACGTTTTAACTACCTCTGCTACTACAGGAAATCAAATAAGTAGCTTTGGTGATAAAACATTTGTTTTGATCTCAACAACAGTACCACATATCCGGTCCAATCTATCAAGTCTGTCACCCCACAGAATACATAGAAAAAAAAATATTTGAAATCAGTTGGACAGTGTTGGAGATTAATTTATTTTCCTCTCCGCACTCTCTCTCTTTTCGTTTAGTCCAAGGTTATAAAACAGACACAGCCAATTACACATCCTAGATAAGAATCTAACTTTGTTTTAAATTGTATTAAGATCGATTCGGCCTTTAAAAAATGCCCGTTGTTCTCCTTTGCTCCCCTCTAGGTCCATGTTTTGAAAAAAGACAACCTATGGCACTTTATATAAAGATTTGTACCACTAAGGTTTTAAATTTTATAAAAAATGGTTCAGTCGATTAGTCGTCGATTGAGGCATAAAGAAACAATCACACTTTAAGAGACCTATAATATTATAACATTAGTAAGCCATGTCCTACTGGAGTACCATCTAAGTACTGGAGTACTATCTAAGTACTGGAATAGTATCATAGTACTGGAGGAATCTCGTACTATTTAAATACTGCAGTACTATCTAATAAATGGAGTACTATCTAATTACGAGAGTACTCTCTCTAAGTACCAGAGTACTATCTAAATACTGGTGTACTATCTAAGTACCGGTGTACTATCTAAGTACTGGTATACTATCTAAGTACTAGAGTACTATCAAAGTACTAGAGTACTATCAAAGTACTGTAGGAATCTCTAAGTACTAGAGTACTATTTAAATACTGGAGTACTATCGAAGAAATGGAGTACTATCCAAGTGCTAGAGTACTTTTTACACGACGTGTATTTGTCATATGACTTGTCACTTTTCCATGTGTAAATTGTAAACACGTCGTGTGAACCCTTTCAAATATAACATGTGTATTTTCCATGTGTACAATACATATGATATTTTTCATTTAGAATGTGTTCTATTTTGATGTGACAAAGAATCTGACATCCTGTAATGCCAACTTGATATTTTGCTATTTTAGGTTTTTTGTGGTACCAAAAGCACTAAAAGCCTGGCAAAAGCACTACGATTGCATCTTTGCATCAGCTGTGGTTGGCAATACAAAACTGTGTTGCGGAAAAATTAAATATTATAGGTTATGTCAGATGTACTTACACATGTACGTTTGAAACACATGAAATTACATATGGGTTATAAAACTGACAAGTCATATGACAAACACACGTCGTGTAAAACCACATTAAGTACTGGCTTAATATGGATGTTCTTACATCGAAAGCGTTAGCCAACCGTACCAAAAAAAGCCAGTAACAGCGGTCTTCACCGAAAGGTTTGAGAAAACTATTTCATTTACTGGCGAACATATCCAATCCAACATAGTACCAGACGTATAATATATCGGGTGGTTAAATTTTAAGGGCCGATGTTGAATGTGAACCACACCTAAACGTCAAGTATTTTTTCTGCATTTAATTTGACATTTCTTAATTTAGGACTAACTCAATTTAAACCATGGAAAGATACACAATCGAGCAATGGTCAGAATGGTGGAAAGAAGTGGCAACGTTGGATGATCAATTTTCGAAGAAAATCATTTTCAGTCATGAGTCACATTTTCACCTCAGTGGATTCGTCAATAAGCAGAATTGCGCATTTGGGCTAATGATAATCCAAGAGTGATTGACGAAAAATCAATGCACCCACAAAGAGTGACTATTTTATGCAGTTTATGGGCTGACGGCAATATCGCGCCGTATTTTTTTCAAAATGATCGTGAGATGATCTTTTTATGGCCCGAATTGGAAGATATGGATGTGGACGATATATGGTTTCAACAGGACGGTGCCACTTGCCACACAGCTAACGAAACAATGAATCTTTTGCGCGACAAATTCAATGTTATCTCATGTGGTGGCGATGTCAATTGACCGCCTAGATCATTTGATTTGACACCGCTGGACTTCTTTCTTTGGGGTTATTTAAAAGAAAAGGTGTGCGTCGATAAGCCAGCAACAATTTAAGAGCTAAAGGATGAGATAATTCGGCTCATTAACGGCATAGAACCTCAATTACGCATCAGCGTCATCGAAAATTTGGAGCATTGGATAGAGGTATGCTATTTTTTTCCATACATAATTGAACATAATTGAAAAAGAAATGACAATCATTTCCTAAATAATTTTGTTTTTTTTTTTCAAAATCATCATCGGCCCTTACAAATTTAACCACCCTTTATGTATATGATCTGTGATTTTCCGGGATGTTGCCAAACTATTTCCGAAAATGCTATACCATTCCATAATATTCCGAAGTGTTATACATTGTTGAATGGTCTCGAATGGTCTAGAATATTCTGCACTCTTAGAGATTTCGTGAGGGCGAATATTCCGACCCTTTCAGGTAAAAGTGAGAACCTTCTTAATAGGTGAGGAGATATAGGGATACCATAGTATATAGCCCCCTTAATCATACCGGGACTTATTTCTCAATTCTACAGGTATGCAGATGGAACAGTTACCTTTATAATACGATCATACAAAATATAACTTTCAATATGCTTTACATCATTAAAAATACATTTTTACAAGTCGACCTCTATCCACAACAATATTTTAGCTTGTTTTTAATTTGTGTATTTCTTTTTTAAAGTGTTAGCAACATGTTGTGCTGTTCCTATTGGTAAATCGCAAGCGAAGAGAGACAAAACAGAACCAACAACAACAACAACAAAAATATGTAAATAAAATCATATTGTTGTCGTTGTTTTACTGTAATGCGCAACTAATTTGCGTTTAATCATGTTGTGTTTAATTGCCCATCGAAATGTCATATAATCACTGTGTTAGCTATGTGCGATATGTTGCACATACATACATACATACACTTACACTTAGGCATCTGTATGAAATGCAACCAAATGTTAATAATTATTATTGGTTCATTTTATTTAATAAAAATATTTTATCTGCATATTTTTCGTATCTGCACTTTTTCGAAAACAAAATATTTATGATGATGTCAACAGCGATGGCGGTAACGGTGGCCATGTGATCATGTTGCGACAATAAAATAAAACAACATTTGTTTATTGCTGCAACATCATGTAAATATTCAACATGTGCTATTCTCTAATGCTTAACACAGGTGTACAATAGTGGCAAATTACTTTGTGTTTCTGTTTTTTTTTTTTTGTTTTTCCATGTTTCTTCTCTTTGCCATGTCAAATATGTAAAAATATTTATGTAAAAAATGTTGACATGGGAAGGAATAAAATTTTAAATGAACAAGTGTTATGTCATGTTAAGTTTTGTATATTTAAAATATTTGGCATACAAATTTTTTTCGTCACAAATTTTGGTGAAATTTATGTTACTTTTTTTTGAGAAGTTTTAAAATTGTGGTGAAATTTCGATATTTGACTGAAATTTATATATTTTTTTTTTTTTTGATAGATATTCTAGTTTTTTCTACGATTTCAAATTCATTTTAATCTGTAGTTAATTATATTTGATTATATTTGTTCCGCCAGTAAATGAAAAAAATTTGTCTTAGCTTCCGGTGAAGACGTCCAGTGAACTATTTCACGAGAAGGCGGTCAAAATCCATAACTTTTAATTTGATTGGAATTTTGATTAGCGTTTGTTTTTGTGTTTACTAGTTGTGATTTTAGTCTAAGACGTAAAATGATAAGAAAAAGTGATGAAAGGTTTAAAATACATTTTTATTTTTGTTATGAAAAGAAGTGGTAAAAAGCGCTAAGAAATTAATAATAATTTTCATAAATTTACAACTAAAATTGATATAGAAATATTTAAAAATTTATGTAACTAAAAACATATCATGAGTCAATCAATCAGATAAATTTTTCGTTTGCTACTTAATAAATTATGTTTCAAATCAAGAGCACGACCAATTTTGTTAGTAAAATAATAAAATTTCAAAAGAATTTCCAGATGGTATCTGTAGTAGCCTCTCTCCACTGTTTTAGGATTAGTGAGTTCAGCCATTGTAGGACCTTCGCTGGCATTATGCCATTAATCAGTGCTACTCTGGGTTGTGGTCCACAGAATTTCACAGCAAATTCGTTTTTAGCTTCATTCGCAGCAGTGCCTATGTGTCCTTTAACCCATATCAATGTTACCTCATTAACCGAGGCACATCTGTTAAGTTTTAAAACACATTCCAGCACTAGTTTGGAGTACACCTTCACCTGACTCATACGTTTTATAACCGAATGGTTCCCTGTACCCGATATTCCAGCAGGTGATCCAACGCATGTAGCACCTGCTCCTGCTCTACCATTCATATGAGAACCATCAGTAAAGATGCTGATGTCGTTCTCCATACACTCATTGTGTATAACGCCTTCCGCAATGAGTGTCCGATGCACTCTTTCGACTATCTTTCTTCTACTCATGCGTTCCATCGTCATTTGAGCTTTGAGCTAACCTCTCTATTAACTAGGTCCAGGATGATCTTATGCCCGATGTTCGGCCCAAAGCCATGCCAAATGGCATATTCTGCATGTGCAAAGCCGACATTGCAGCCGTTGACCTAATGAATAAGTCCAACGGCTGCAATCCCAACATTATCTCAATTGTATTGCACCAAATATACTCATACAAGCAATCATCTGAACCCCATCTAACTTACGCTTAATTGTAATCTGTGAGGCTTTTAGCCACCAAACCACAGATGCATAAGTTATTATGGGTCGCACCATCATTGTGTATATCCAGTATGCAGCCTTTGGCGAGATTCTCCACATACGGCCACAAACTCGTTTACACTGATGCAAGATCCTTTTCGCTTTCCGTATCTTCATTTCAATATGTTCGTTCCAGGTAAGTTCCTTATCCAGAGTAACTCCCAGATAATTCACCTTCCTTGACAAACTGATTTCCGTTCCGAAAAGCATTAAGGATCCAACCTCTCTACCCTTCCTCCTACGAGTGAAGAGCATAGCGTCTTATTTACTAGCATTTATCGCACAGTCTCAGTTGTTGTGAGACTCTCCTCATACATTCTTGGGTAGTATCGATAAACTTTCCACCAACCACAAGTGCCAGATCGTCGGCATACGCAACCGTATAGACGCCTAATGAGTCCAGTTTCCAGAGAAGGCCATCAACGGTGATGTTCCACAAAATGGGTGACAGAACTCCTCCCTGCGAGCAACCCCTGACTACCCTACCCCGGATTCTGGAACGCCCATTTTTAAGATTTATAGCTCTCGACCTAAGCATTGATTCATTTTGTAATAATGGGATCAATCCCACGCTCAGCAAGAGCATCCCTCAACTTTGAGAAATAGATTTTATCAAAGGCACCCTCAATATCAATAAATACGGACAATCCAGCGTCACCATTGAGAATTTCTCTTTCCGCGACTCTAATAATTTCATGCAGAGCTGTATCAGTAGATCTACCTGCTCTATAAGCATGTTGGTATCTACTCAAGGACTCCCTATAAAAAAAAAAATATGTTTGGCCGCCTTCTCCAAACATGAGCCACTGTGCGTCGTTTGTTTGGTACGGTTGGCGAACGCTGTCGATGTACATCGTTATTCAGCCCCGTTTTAGATAATAATGGGAAGTTAGTTATTACGTGTTTTAGCATAAATAGTGGTGGGTTTCCGAAATTTGTTATGCAGGTAAATTGCTTGCAACCTCTTAATTTCATGTATAGTGCGTCCATCCGTAAACGTTTTTCTCAGAAGTTTCAGTTGTGGTGTAAAACTTGTGTCTGAGGTTGTGTTTATCTGTTCGTAAATAATATCCAAATTAAAAGTTCGTGTTCTGTAGATTTCCACGTTTTCAACAATGTATTTGTGTTGTCCTTTTTTGCTGGAGTGCAGAAATGCCATACATTTATCTATTCCTATTGGTTGGTGTCCCTGAGTATCAAGGTGTAATGCAAATTTGGAGTCCTCTCTTTTCTGGTTTTCTATATATTTCGAAGGTTAAAGTATCAGTTCCTGCTATTATTGGAATGTCAAGTAGTGATGGCAATTTCTACTACTTTCAATTACTCGGTACTACTTAATAGTTTAGCGCCGTAGTCGGAAAATATTATATTCCATTTATTGCGAAAAATACTATATAAAAGTATCGATTAATTACTTTTGTGTATTGAGTATAAAAAACAAGGATCAAATACTCTATACTCGGTACCCACTACGCAATACTTTGCCAGCACTAATGTCAAGATAATGCAAAGTTCTTTTCGGTCTTTCTCCTTTTCCATTGTAAAGGTAATGTTATTATTTCAGTCTGTTAGAATTTAATCGGCGATGTCATGTTCAAGATTGAATATGATGACGTCTACGCATCTATAATAACACAGTGCAACAGTGAAAAAAGCACCAGGTGTACTCACTATGCAGATTCGATAGCGGTACCAGAGCTGAGTAAAACCCCAGTTCAGAAGCCGTTTTTTTTTTTTTTTTTTTTTGCCCCTTAAAGTTTTTGAAAGTGGGTGTGACCACCAAAAAAAGGTGTCATCAGTTTTCGGCCTTAAACTGTCTTCGGCAAATTTGTAGCTGATAGTGTGCCGAAGGATTTTTTTACAAAGGTTTTCAAAAAAAAAACATGTTTTGCAAGAGTTTTTCTAAACATAACAATAACAAAAAATTCTGATTTTTTAAACTTATACTCGAAAAAGTAAATAAATATGTTTTTTCAAAAAAGTTTTTTTTAGAAAAACGCTCAGAAAATATGTTTTTTTTGAAAACCTTTGTAAAAACAATTTCTTCGGCAGACTATCAGCTACAACTTTGCCAAGGACAGTTTATGTCTATCATCAAAACTGAAGAAGTGGTTTGCCGGAAACTGATGACACCTTTTTTTGGTGGTCACTTTCAAAAACTTTAAGGGGCAAAAAAAAAAAACAAAACGGATCCTAATCCAGCCAAACTAAACTAGGGTTTTACTCAGCTCTGGTACCGCTATCGAATCTGCATAGTGAGTACACCTGGTGCTTTGCAAAAAGTTTCAATTTGGTGTGTTATCCCATCACTGTGTTTACGTGTCTTAATTCAAGATGGATGATGATGATGATGATGATGATAATTACAATACAACTTTTCTCGTGTTCCTTTATCTGAGTTTGGTTGGTTAAATAGATGATGTTTACAACTTAAAATCACTCAACATAGGTAGATGCAAAAAATGCTGAAGACGGTTATAGCGATCCAGCACATGCTCCTGGGCAATTTCCACACTGCGTAAAAGAACTTGACTCTTCTCAGACAACTAAATTCAATGATATGGATGTAATCGAGATTTTTTTTCTTAGCATTGTAGATGCCTTTTCTTATTTAGTCATTTGTTTCTTTTGGTTCACTGTTACAGAATCAATAATAACAATCGTTTTTTTTTTTTTGAGTTGCGACCTTTGGAACTTTAGGCAACGATATGTAAGTATTTAATAATTATTTACCTGTAACGAAACAAATAAAAAAAAAAAACTTATTAATATATAATAGACACTACAAAAGAGTCATTTAATAGATTTAAAATTTGTAGGTCACATTAAGTGCAAAACTTGTTAAAACGTATAAACCTAAAAAACAAAATGGCAAAAGGTTTAATAATAGAAAAACAGAAATTGTTTAATTCAACTAATTACACAGTGCAGCAAATAAAAACTTTTTGAAAAATATACGAACTTTTCAATATTGGTTCGATTCTACTATCAAAGGGTAGCAACATCCTATACTCAGTTTGTCGAAATTGGTTAAAAATTTTTATTTATCGGCCTCGAAATATTCGGAAAATCAGAGGCCCTTTAAAAAAGGTTTCATCAGTTTTTGTCTAATATCTCATTCAAACTAGGTGATAGCGCTTAACTTTGTTCGGCAATAATGTAGCCAAGTATTAGTTTAATAAATTCTATATAAAAAATAATTTATTCCTGCAGTTTTTTTGAAAACAAAAAAAAATTTTTCCTGTTTTCAGTATAACTAACAGGGACTCTTAAATTTTCACTAACAATATATAGGAAAATTGTAGCCACTATAAACCTGAACAACTTTAATGAAAATTTAAGATGAAAGTAAAAAAAAATATTTTTTTCAATTTTCTTATTCAAAAAAGTGCAAGAATAAATTATTTTTGGCATAAAATATTAATAGAATTTTTTCAACTTATCCTCAGCTACATTATTACCGAACAAAGCGAATTAAGCGCCATCACCTAGTTTAAATGAGATATTAGGCAAAAACTTATGACACCAAATTCCATCGGGAACATAGGCTGTTTACATAGAATCTCCATTATTGTCGATCTACTGCTAGTCTTCTTAATTCGTTAAATGATCTTCCAGTTTCACTAGTAACACTACGTCTCCAGGTTGTCTGCGGTCTACCGGGCGCTCTTGAGTCCTGTGGGTTCCATTCGAGTGTTTCATGACAAATTTCGACAGTGAGTGTATGGCCTAACCAGTTATATTTTCTTCTTCTTATTTGGGCATTAATATCTTCTTGATCAGCGATGTAAAGAAGCTGTTATGTTAGTTATTACTCGCACCTGTTGGTCAAACTTTGTAGTTTGCGTTTGATACCCTCGTTTACCAACTAGGTTTCGTTACCGTAGAGACGGATGGATTTTACGCAAGTGTTGTATGTGAATTTTAATTTTCGGAGACAGGGCATTTGACTTCCAAACTTTCCTCAAGTTGTTATAGGCGGTTCTCGTTTTATGTATGCGTGCATCTACGTCACCGTTAGCACCACCGTCAGGTGTCATATTGCTGCCTAGGAAGCTATTATTTATTTACGATTTGAAACCCCCGGGGGTTCCAATTGTCACTGCAGGAATGGCAAATGCTTTGACGCGGTTCACTCGGGGATAATAAGGGCACGAGACGCTAGGGTTCTCTTCGAGGCCCGACCAGTGCCCAAAGGACTGGTACCACCGGAATCGGTAGCCCCACAGAAAGCCTATCCTCTCTGTGACCGGTTATTGGTGAGGTCCACTTCGGGGGTACACGTGGTGGTTGTGGTTTAAGATCGATTTATGTAGGTTGTTATACTACACATTGGGGGCGCTAGTCTACGCTTAACTTTCACACGGTGGTGACCACCGTGAGATTAGGCCAACTAGGCAGGTACTCACGTTAATCTTGTTCCACAATTTACGATTTGAATTGGTTTTTTATTTAGCTTAAAAACAGTACAATCATTCATTTGGTTTTTGCTGCGTTGATTTGCAGTCCATATTCACGACCTAGCTTCGGAAGCTACATAGGTCGTCTATTTTCTTCTGCATGCAAAACAAGGTCGTCAGCATAATCCAGGTCTTCCAGCTGCTGATATATTCCTTGTCCAACACAGAGGAAAGAATTTCATCGAGTGTAGTAACAAATGTGTGAGTGAGATATTAGACAAAAACTGATGACACCTTTTTTTAATGGCCCACTGATTTTCTCAATCTTTCGAGCTCCTTAAATAAAAATTGGTCACCAATTTCGTCAAACCGAGTATAGCGTTTTACTTCCTTGTATTTTTCACTATTGCAATGAGTTATTTATAGATTTTTCTGTTTCGAGCTGCTTACGAAACTCTAATCTGATATAGGTCACCTTGCACATAATCGTTCTTTAATAACGAATTATTTATTGTAATAGTAAAATCAGTCCACAATTAATCTTATATACGTTTTTACAAAAAGCTGTGAATACCCCTGATAATTTTCTCAGACGTGATCAATAGACAATTTATAAATATAATTTTCAACAATACTTCACTATTCGATAATAAATATAAACAAAATAATTTATCAAATTATCTATTAGATTTAAAAAAAAAAATAAAATGCCTGAAACGTTGTATACAGTTGGTGATCGCACAAATACGAGTTTGAGTACAATCAAAATTGGACATCAATAATAAATAAAATGTTCCTTTTGCCGCCACAAGCATAAATATTAATGTGCATTACATATTGCACACGTTGAACGAATGCAAATTTTAAAAAATATAAAATATAAACAAATACTCGTACAGATACAAAACAACTATAACCAATCGTGCAACACAACACAAAAACATTATTGTTTTTTACAAGAAACACGTACAATTTGCAGTTCGAGTCATAAACATGCAATAATTTGCAACACATACGTACGTGTACTTGATCAGTTTAATAAAATAATTTGCGATACAAACAAAAAAAAAAAAGAAAAATAACTTTGTTACTATTGACACCTTACACAATATTGATCCAATAATAGACCTTGTGGTGGTGGGTTTGGGGAGACATGAATATGTCGTGTACGAGTATATTTGGTATCTTGCCCCAAAAGCATTTTAATTAAATGAAATAAAATTGCAAAAACGACTAATTTGTCTACTAGAAAAATTCAATGCATTTTCTAGATCGCTACATCCTTCTTCAGCATTCTTCTTCGATATTCAAGTTTAAAAGAAAAAAAATACGAAAATATGTTTCATCAAGTGATTCTCAAGTGATGAAATTCATTTTAAGTTAATAACCATAACTGCCGTATTTAGTGTTCAGAGAAGTCACATGTGAATGTCAAAATAATTATTACTTCCACAACGTGCCACTCTATGGTATATTAGTGCCCCGAGGGCACTAATTGTCATTGCGGTTCATTCTCAAAGCCTTGACGCAGTGCTATTGGGGAAAATGGCTCACCAGACACCAGGGGGGTTACTGCGTATTTCGATTCGAAAGAAAAATCATTCGAATTTGTATGTCTTTTACATTGTGTTTCGAACAATTTACCTTTCGAATCGAAATACGCAGTAACCCCCCAGGGTTCTTGAATCTTAATCTGGAAGAACCCCACCCTAATCCACGGTGGAACAGCATACGCCAGGGATGCGTGGTCAAGAGGGTGCTTGGCCGTTAGTAAGCGAACTCTGGATACCAGTCGACCTCCAGTTTCAATATAGACTTACCCATTCATTAGGAGCTCTGTGTGGGTGGACAATGTTTTCTCCAATAATGGCCTAAGGAAGAATTCAGAAGGGATGGACAGTAACGACTCGCAAGGAGTGAACAGGTTAATCTCTAAAGGTTCTCCTATGGCGTTGAACCGGGAGGCTAAAACGGCAGCGCACATTGTGTGTGAGTGTGCAGCACTGGCTAGTATAAGACTCAGGAGCACTGGTGGGACCTGAGCCTTGAACAAATGCTAGCAATTACTAGTGACTGCGTGATGAGAAAGAAGGCCGACAGTTACCAGTCGACAGTCTGAAATCACTAAAGTCAAGATTAAGGGCTGGTTGTACCACATGACTCAATGTAAGTAGGTTGCCGTAAAATACATTTCGGTTGCCTTTAAACATAGAGGACGGAAGGGGGTCGAAAAGTGACCCATTATGGAAGCGGTGTGCTTCGATATTCCCCCTATATTACATACAGTCATACATGGTACCGATTTTACGCTGAAAGCTTTATCATCAAAGCATCATTTCAGAAATTAACTTTTCGAAAAAAAAAATGCTTTTTTCCAAAGATTTAATAGAACTTTTAAAAAGACTTATATTGTTGCTTTGTGAAGAGCTGTATTAGAAAAAACTTCTCTATTAAAAAAATATATTTGATTTGATTTTTTGGTGAAACAGTATTTCGTAAAGCTTAATGTGATACACTTAGCTTGGACAAGCTTTTTTAAAGCTTTTTTGAAATATGTATATGCTTTTTATGAAAAAGCTTTGTATGATAATAGATTTTAATGAAAAAGCTTTCAGTCGCAAGACTCAGGCCATCCTTGTTTACCGGCCATCGAGTGATTTTCTTCTCACTCTAGCATAGACTGATTGGTCTGGTTCGAATAGCTGTATTAATGTACAGTAATTAGTGGTTGCATGAGTTAGTCAAGTCCGCACGTTTTATAATCTTTTATAACCTAAAATTTAAAATCCATTTAAAACTCGAGCTGAATTAGAGAATTCTGATTTCCTCTGCGAAAGTATAGCATCATTTAAAAAGCAGAACAAACTAGCAATATGTTTGCTTGAAAGCAACATCATACTATTTATAAATTTATTTTAATTTCTACCCCAACTTTTATAAAAATTCCTTTTTTAGAAGATTTTTGGAGCCAAACTTTTATTTATATTAAAATAAGCCTTTTTAAATTTTGTTATGTTGTCTATAGAAAAACACGTTATTGTGTAAATATTTTTATATAAAGATTTTGGATAAGAAAATTTATGAAAAAAGCTTTTTAAAGAAGTTAATGAAAAAAGCTTTTTTGTAAATCAGTTTATGAAAAAAGATTTTTAGGCAAAAAGTTAATTTTAAAACTCACCACGAAACAGTAACAAAAACTTACTTTTTAAAGCTTATTTAAGAGTCTATAAAAGTACTGCTGGCAATTTCTGCTACTAGTAGTCACTCGATACTACTCAATACATATCAATTGGGTACTCAATAGTACTCATAACAGACACTAACTGCAACTATGAGTTTTAATAAAGTCGTAAATTTTTTTATTTAATTTGTTACTAAAACTATTACGTTATAGGTATCGAGTAACTACTTTTGAGTATTGAGTCCTCAACACAATTAACAATTATTCGGTACTCGATACCCACTACTCAATACTTTGCCAGCACTATATTGAAAGCCTTAGACTGGATTTAGTTCAAATTTTCTAGTAGTTTCCAAGCTTTTGCAACACCATTTCTTTCGGTGTAATATTTATTTAAAGCCTTTACTTTACTTACAAAGTAATTGATTAACGAGCTGCAATAAAATACAATGCCAGTACGAATGACCCGACCATATAAGTAATTACATTATGAAAGAATTATACGAACAGGAAAGTGGTTTCAAAACGTTTTTTAAACATAATTTAAAATCAACAAAATGTTGGTTGACTCAATGACTGAGTTATTTAAATTTAAGTTGGTAAATAAATGACTCGTAACTGCAAAAACGTACCGTTAAAGGTAAAAAAACATAGGAATTAGGCTATAAACAATGGAAGTATTGAAGAAATGAGTAGTCAGCTTTTAAAGATCTTTAAAAAGCTGTTTGTAATTTAAAACAAATATGTAACGAGTGATTTTTTAAGAGCTTGAGAACTTTTTTTAAAAAAAAAAAACGCATAAAATTTGCAAAATCTCATCGGTTCTTTATTTGAAACGTTAGATTGGTCCATGACATTTACTTTTTGAAGATAATTTCATTTAAATGTTGACCGCGGCTGCGTCTTAGGTGGTCCATTCGGAAAGTCCAATTTTGGGCAACTTTTTCGAGCATTTCGGCCGGAATAGCCCGAATTTCTTCGGAAATGTTGTCTTCCAAAGCTGGAATAGTTGCTGGCTTATTTCTGTAGACTTTAGACTTGACGTAGCCCCACAAAAAATAGTCTAAAGGCGTCAAATCGCATGATCTTGGTGGCCAACTTACCGGTCCATTTCTTGAGATGAATTGTTCTCCGAAGTTTTCCCTCAAAATGGCCATAGAATCGCGAGCTGTGTGGCATGTAGCGCCATCTTGTTGAAACCACATGTCAACCAAGTTCAGTTGTTCCATTTTTGGCAACAAAAAGTTTGTTAGCATCGAACGATAGCGATCGCCATTCACCGTAACGTTGCGTCCAACAGCATCTTTGAAAAAATACGGTCCAATGATTCCACCAGCGTACAAACCACACCAAACAGTGCATTTTTCGGGATGCATGGGCAGTTCTTGAACGGCTTCTGGTTGCTCTTCACTCCAAATGCGGCAATTTTGCTTATTTACGTAGCCATTCAACCAGAAATGAGCCTCATCGCTGAACAAAATTTGTCGATAAAACACATTTCGAACCGAACACTGATTTTGGTAATAAAATTCAATGATTTGCAAGCGTTGCTCGTTAGTAAGTCTATTCATGATGAAATGTCAAAGCATACTGAGCATCTTTCTCTTTGGCACCATGTCTGAAATCTCACGTGATCTGTCAAATACTAATGCATGAAAATCCTAACCTCAAAAAAATCACCCATTATTTACTTCAAATATCATTTTACTAGCCAAATTTACAGGAGCCGTTAATCTCTTGAATGGAATGTGGTAAGGTCTAGCTGTATACCTACTCGGAAGACCCCTTGTAATTTTTGTTTTTTTTTTCTGTTTGCTAATGATGAGTGCGCAAGGAAGGGAAAAAGTTAGGCGTGTTAAATGCACAGGGAGACTTAAACACCCCCGGAACGAATTTTTAAACACGTTACGTGATTCGGCATTAAATGAGATAACTCGACGTTGTTATATGTTAACCTCTTGCAGATTGTCCAAAATCCTTTGGCCTTCACTCTATAAAGAAAGGATGAAATCTGGATGTCACTTCTCGTAGGGCAAGTTTAATTATACGCATATCGGAATGTTTCTCTCGCGGTGAAAGCTGCAAAAGCTGTTTGGATGAGCAAGATGAAGATTGAGCTCAACAGCTTCGCAGCGAATGTCAGGCACTGGCTGCAAGAAGGCAATCTCAAATATTTTGCCAAAAGGTTCTTCAGGACCTGAACTGACTGATTTTATTACCCTTTATTTGCCCAATTATGATGAATAATATTTGCTAATTTTTCCTTTTTTCTAGTGCTCAAAGTCCGCAAACTCGACTGTGGTTTTATATCTTTTTTTTTAGTTTAGTTCGGAGCAGCTCTCACAGGCTGACCTCTACTTATTTAATACATTGTGCTGAAAGTGGGAAATTTGGTTATGGAAAGGACAAGACCCCTGCAGAGAATTGATTATACATGCGAACTGTACGGCTAAAAACTGAATTTACCATGTAATACGTATCATTGTCTGGATTCACTGGTGTTGTACGCAAGAGCGAGCGAGTATTGGCAACAAGTTCACTGATCTAATTCAAGCACATTCACACTTCATTGTAGTTACGATAAAGCAGCGAAACACATCTCGCATTGCGTCAAGGATCCAGTGAGTCCATGGTGTTGTCGATCGGTATTAAGAGCCTTAATTATGAATACACACAGATGCATGACAATGATACAATATAAGTTTATGGGATCTCAATGGGCTTAAGCCAAAGATGTCAAAATGTAGGTGAATACTTTAAAATGGAATTCTCCTTTACTATTTTATTCAGTCATTGATTTTTCTTTTTTATATGTGAATACGTGGGGAATACCAATCAAGACTAACGTTATAGGTCCCTTTTCACTCCCCTTCTTACCTTAATAACTTCTGGTACCCGATTATTAATTTACTACAGTTGAACCAGTCCGCTATATATACAAACGACGCCTTAATACATTTAACCAAAAATAAAATTTACCTTTTCACAATTAAAATTAAAATCGCACATTTTACCAAATCTGGTTTCGTGAGCAAGATAATAAGGTTAATTTATGATTATGAAGGATAGCGATTCAGGCTTTCTTTTCTACCACTTTCAAAGCATCTATCTGGCTTTCCTGCTAACGTTGTAATTAAATAGACTAGGCTTTGATGAGGATCGAACCCACAAGCCTACCGGGGATTCTTTTACTACCACTATTAGTATTAATGTAGGGGGAGATATCGAAGCAGGCCGCTTCCTTAAGGGATTCCGGCTTTCTTTCTCATTACGGAGTCTCTAGTAATTGCTAGAATTTGCCCAAGGCTTAAATCCCCCAAGTATCTATGACATGTTATCAACGCAAATAACCAGCCTAAAGTATTCCGAATATATCAAAGATTCCATCTTGCTTTCCTGCCAACCAGTCTTTGTTGGGAATCGAACCCACAAGCCCACCGGGGATTCTTCTTTGTTTCTACCACAATTAGTATTGATGTAGGGGGGTAATCGAAGCAGACCGCTTCCTTAATGGGTCCCGGACTTCTTTCTACTCACGGAGTCCTTAGTAATTGCTGGCATTTATCCAAGGCTTACATCCCCAATGGCATCCGCATTTAACAAGTTTCTGCCCGTGGTCCTATGGGCGCTACCGATCGATATTCATCTTACTAACGGAGTGATCACGCTTCTTGTTTAAATGAACGGCACAACTTATTCGCGCTATAAGAACGACTATAATTCAAATCAAAAGATAAGATAACACACTGTGTAATTTTTTAAGTCATGGCAAAATAACCATATACGGACACCACTACGTGATAAAAGACCAAAAAAAAAGACCCCTGTCTCCCAGTTTTGCCCAAAAGCCTTCTAACTTACGGGAGAAGGCTTTATAGTATCTCAATGTTGAAGTAAAGAAAAACCAAATGAAATTAAAAAATTTTCGGGAAATTTTTCACTTTTGCGGCTACCTTAGCGCTACCTAAACGGTGTTAAGAATCATTCCTAGGAAGTTCATATGTTCTAGAAAGTTGTTTATTGAGATCTTAGGTTCATTTTTGTAGTTGATTGTTTCCTTGAATTTTGAACGGTTTGCTACCTATGGACCTGAACAGGGGAATTTGCGATTTTGACCTTGAAGATGAAGTTTTTTTTGATTTTATATGTTAACAATTTTTGTTCTTTATGACAAGAGCTACAACTTTGCCTCAGAGAGTATATCAAAATTCCAAACGGTTTGCAAAATATGAGCTTAAGTAAATGATCATTTTTTTGCAAAAATGTCATCGAGGCCCCACATCTTTGAGGGCCCATAAAAAAACCTGGAGGACTTTGGGCAAAACTGGGAAACAGGGGTCTTTTTTTTTATCTTTTATCACGTAGTGGTGTCCGTATTATGGAAAGGATCCAATTCCAAAATTTTTAAAATAAACCTCTCATAAATATATAATTTCGCAATTCATTTTAAGTATTTAAATTTATCAAACATAGGGGCAGCAGCAAGCTTTCTCTTCCACTGCACTTAATTCACACAACAATATGTTTCCACTGTCTGTAATTAACTCAAATAGCTGCACATATTAAAATAATACCTTCACCTGACTGACTGACTCTCATGATGCTCAATAGCAGTAATTATTTTGCTTGTAATTTTTACCCGAAAATGAGGTGAATATTTTTCTTAAAAAAAAAAAAAACCAAAAATAACCAAATTGATGCAAAAAGAAACTCATTAAATTTTTACAAATTGTTGTTGAGCAACATTTTTAAGGTGTAAAATAACATTCAAAATCTTATAAAAAATGCCCTTAAGCATTTAAATGCACAACACAGCAACTGAAAATGGACAAGAAGAGGTTGGAAGCCAAATGATAAAGAATACATTGGTATGGGATGTGAATGAAGACTCCTCAAAAGCGGTAGCCATAAATCAGTCATGAAAATGAAGTAGAAGCGGTAGAGGAAGTAAATAAATTGATACGAAGGAGGTTTATAAATTACAGTAAAATTACGTGGGTTGATTGTTACAATAATATTGGGAATAAAATGATTAATTAATTTTAATAATAGGTTGGGGAAAAAGAAATCCATTATTTTATCGGTAGATTGCTGTAGTGATCGATATCTCGTAAGATATCGATTAACCAATTTCATATTTATGGTCGTTGTCAATTTCTTTTTGTGTGTTAAAAATGAAAATCAACAAAGAGAAAATCTGGTACATTTTACAGATTTTCTTTGATAAAGGCTATAATGCATGCCACAATGTTGTCGTGTTTGACACGGGCTTGCCTATGCAAGGTAATTCTTTAAAATCAAAAATTCTTGAACGGAATCGGCGAAATCAATTAGGGAACTTGTTGCCAATACTCGCTCGCTCTTGCGTACAACACCAGTGAATCCAGATAAAGGCTATAATGCATGCCACAATGTTGTCGGTTTGAAACGGGCTTGCCTATGCAAGGTAATTCTTTAAAATCGAAAATTCCTGAACGGAATCGGCGAAATCAATTAGCTGTTACAGAATCGGCATATTAAACACTGTACACAATTTCAGCCGCCTGGCTTGACTTTTCGCCTTTATCAAAGAAAAAGTGTAAAATGTACCGACCGAATTTTTTCTTTGTTGACTTTTAACATCCTATAACTCACAGCTGAATGGGCCAAACAAAAAACAGTAAAAAAAAGAATTTTTTTAGTGTGAAATGTCACCTCGACAATAAACATAAATGTGAATTTGTTTGATCGGTAGATATCGATCACAATACAAAAAAATTCTTGCACTCATTAAAGGTTTTAATTAGTTTTAAATTAAAATTCAATTAATTTTTTAATTGATTCAAATATACATAGATTGCTTTAAAACAAAACAAAAAATTTTCTAATTAAACAATTAATTGAATCAATTAATTATTTAATAAAATTTTATTAAATTTATTGGATTTGTTCCGCCAGTAAATAAAACACTGTTTTCATACCTTTCGGTGAAGACCGTAGTCACTGGCTGTTGTTTTGACTGCCTGTTGGTTTGACCAGTGACAATGGTCTTCACCGAAAGGTATGACAACAATTAAATTTTAATCTGAAACCAATTAAAACCTTTAATTGGCGAAAATATTTTTTTCTTTGTACAGAATGGATTTATTTTTCCCGAACCTAATATTTTATAATAATAATGCAATTTATGCAAATTGCAATATTGTAATTGTGATCCAAATACTACTTGACTTTTAAAAATTAAACTAAGGACCAAAATCATTTTTTTTTTTTTTTGTATTTAGGAAAAACGCTCTTATTCATGTGACTGCTGCAACTGCCTTCACAGTTGCTTCTTCTTTCAGTCCAATTTTCCCAAGACTTTGCTGATGGGTACTGGCTCGAACGATATTTGGCTAAAAATAAGCCTTAAGGGGTCAAATCCAGGCGGCCAATTGATATCGTCAAGACGGCCGATAACACAGTAACCAAAATTAGTGCGCAAAACATCGATTGTTATGTCTTGATTCTGTGACATGTTGCATCATCCTGCTAAAAGCAATCATTATTGAACTTCATATCTTCTAATAAAGGCCATAGAAAGTCCGTATGACTGTGTAGTGCTCGTCTTTGACTAAAATAGCGTTTATAGCAGCATTTTCGTAAAAAATTGAGGCAATACTGTAATTTTCACACCAAACTGTTGCTCTCTGTGGATTCATTGACTTCTCAACAATCACGTGCGTGATCCTCAGAAGCGATAATTTGTTTTGTTGACATATTCGTCAAAATGAATATGTACTTCGTCAGCAAAAATTTTTTTCCGGGCAAATTTTATGATCTATTGGAGATAACGATATTAATGGCCTTCAATCGCTGAGTCACGAAATGGTGCGTTAAATACCGAGTTGTTGAGATCGATGACGATACGACATTCTTCGATTGACCTGCGACCACATCAGCCACATTCTCGTCTCTCTCGCGGTTATACTTCATTTTGTCCAAAAGCTCTTTAAAAAAAAAAACGGAATGTTTGGGCGACCCAGCACTCACTTTGGCTTTGTTACATCGCTTTGACTTAATTCTCATTTAGTCAAAAAAAAATTTCAATTTAAAGTTATCTTTAGCTTAACTAGAATTTGGGTAAAGGTTTCCTGATAAGCTAAATGAAGCACTTAGCGAAATGGCCATAGAAACTAGCTTTTAATTAAAAATTAAAATTATGTAAAACGACTAACTGCTAAACCTAAACAAGCGCGTTGAGCGTCAACCGACAAATATGACAGAGCTTTAGGTAGTGAGGTTGGATGCAAACAAACTATTATTGCTTTTTTTAAGAATAATTGTATTTTAGCTACTCTGGAATTATCTAGCGATTTTATCTCTATTTTCATATAAATTTATTAGATTTTATTATTTGCGTTACGCCTTGCGCGCTTTTTTAGGTACGTCAGTAAGTTTGGACCGCAAGGTATGACCCAATTGATAAACAATATTTCGGAGGGAAAAAAACTTTTAGCGTCAAAATAGCATACGAGCCCTTGATTATGAAAGTGGTATAAGTCATATATATATTTTTTTTTTTTTTTTGAAAAATTAAGAGGTTTGCATTTTAAAGGATTAAAAAATATATTTGTTTTATGGAATAAAATATTTTGACAATTAAATAGTGCCAACAAATAAGTATTTATTTTGATTGTAAAATTTATAAACATTTTAAAAGAGAAGTGTGGTTTTGAAAGGTTGAAATGACTTATACCATTTTCAAAACTAACTGACATGACTTTATAAATGACTTAAGCCAGCAAGGACAAATTTTTATTAGGAATTAACATTTTATTCAAACTAAGTAGACTGTAACGAAGTAATTTATTTTTTAGTAATTAGTTTTTAGTGTTTGTGGAAAATTGGTGGGATATAGGATAGTAAATCCATCATATCTTTACCTTTTTCTTCTGTTATTGGTCTAATGGTGGTGTATAATGGATCATATTTTCGTAAATTCTTGGCCTTCCTGTTTTAGGTGAAAGGTTTAAGACTTTGAATTTGGAATTGTCATCCAAAGAAGTTTTATATAACATCTTACACGGATAATTTTTTGGAAATCTGATTAATTGTATTTTTAGCCAAGACACAGCTCCACCATTGATGTTTTTCTTTCTATTAGTCGTTGATTCTCCCAGTTGTTTCGTCGAAATGAAATCTTTCTGTGCCATTTGTTTTACTAAAAATTGGTTTCTCTTTTTACATAATTCTATTAAATAACTTATACTTCTTCGCCGTATAATGTCTACAATTAACTATAAATAGTACATTTTTACATTAATATGATTACCTAATCATACCTGAACCGCTATCTGAAGACATGACATAATTAATAATAATTATTTTGAAAACAGACTGACTTATAAAGGGTGTTTTTTATAGAGGTATAGAACTATAAGTTGGCATTACTTTTCAATATGGCGACGGATTTAACAGCTGTCAAGTGATTTATTCTCAGTTTGGTTTGGTTCACCATGAACAGACTCACGCTTGCAAATAGTGCAATTTTATTTCGAAAATAATGGTACTGTGCGGAAACGAGATTATCGTTGTTCCCGATTTTCATAAGCCTCAAGTGTATGTCGAAACACCGTTACATCCAGAAAAACTGACTGTTTGGTGCGCTTTATGGGCTGGTGGAATCATTCCACCACTGAATTGAATAACCATAATGTCCAGGAGATGTGGTTTCAACAAGACGGCGCAACATGTCACACAGCTCGTGCCACAATAGATTTATTGAAAGACACGTTTGGTAACCGCCTAATTTTACGTTTTGGACCTGTTAATTGGCCTCCAAGATCTTGTGATTTAACACCGCTAGACTACTTTCTGTGTGGCTATGTAAAGTCATTGGTCTAGGCGGATAAGCCACAAACGCTTGACCATTTGGAAGACAACATTCGCCGTGTTATTGCCGATATATGGCCACAAATGTTGGAAAATGTAATCGAAAATTGGACGTCCAGATTGGACTACATCCGCGCCAGCCGTGGCGGTCATATGCCAGAAATCATATTTAAAATGTAATGCCACAAGATTTTCTTTCGGATAAATAAAATTCATGTCAATCGAATAATCCATCGTTGTTTTATTGCAACTTAAAGTTCTATACCTCTCTAAAAAACACCCTTTACCACTATTTAAATATACAGTAACTGTATTTTGTTTACCAACCAAATAATAAACTCAATTTATCAACTTAATTTTCATGACATACTGCGAATTACTTCAGATTATCGGGTATGTTCTGTAATCCGAAACCGAGTGAAATTAAAATCGAATAAAATTTTAAAGAAAAATATAACTTAGTTGCGCCTATTATTTTAAAACATTAGCAACCAAGGAAGTTATGTGAATTGTCTTTAATCAAATGTATAAAAAATATTATCAAAATGTTGTAAGATTTAAAAATTATGACAATTTAAAATTTCATTCGGATTCAATTTCACTCGGTTTCGGATTACAGAACATACCTGTATGTTATTTTAATAGGATTTGATGTGAAACAGTTGACAAATTAGATTTTAAAAATTTTTGACTTATACCACTTTCAAAGTCAAGGGCTCAAACATTGCACATGTCAGATTATTATGATGCCTTAACACATCACATACTCATATGAACTTTTATATTTATTTGATTTTTATATTGATTGATACACTGAATTAAATTTTAAGCGACCCTCGTAACAAATAATGAACAAAACGTAATAAGTTTCTGACATGATGCTCAAAAGTGACAGTGGAGTCTTTTCAAAAAAGACAAAATCTATTTAAGTCTACAAATTTAATAACTTGGTTGAATTTATGTCTCTTGAACTTAAGTGCCCGTCTACATCAGACATCAACATGTCTTAACAAGAGTCAAACTTTATATAAAAAAAACATTTTTAATACTGTTTTTTTATATGGAGTAGTTTAAGTGAAAAAAACAAGCTTTTAAAATTCATATGTATATATATTTCACAAAATCATAATATAAATAGTAATTCAAGCTGACTTTCCACATGCAAAAACAAGACAAAGTTCATATTCTAGGTACCTGTACATAACGAGTCAAGGAGCAACAAATGACCAAAAAACGTAGTTGAATTATCAAAGCGTATTATGAAAAATTTACTTTTAAAAATAAAATTTAATCAATATTTTTTTTAAGACAATTTATTAAAGCTTTCACTGTACTTCTTATTTAGTTTAGTCAGTTTAGTCAAATCTAACTTCAATCAGAGATGACCTTGTGAGTTGGGTATCCAAAGGGTTTATGAAACGTGTGTTTTTACAGGTTGCGAAAAATTCCAAACATTTAGATTCTTTTTTGATATGATTAACGTATTTTTAGATGTCTCATATGTACATACATACATATATTAAGGGGTGTCTTTTTAGGTGTACAATCTTGAATTAAAATAATAAAGGGTCCGCGATCTAACGTTTTTTTTTTTCAACTAGTGCTTATTTCGTGAATGGTAACACTTAGCTTCTGTCTGATTTCACAGACAATTAGTTTTATCCTTCCGCTGAACGAATATGGTGGTGTATACGCTTGAACAACGCTGGGAAATATTGACTTACAGAAGATGCCGATTTTGCCAAAAAAAAATCATCTTTTCAGATGAAGCTCATTTTGATCTTGGCGGGTATATAAACAAGCAAAATTGTCGCATTTGGGGCACAGAAAACCCGCACGCATACATTGAAATGCCGATGCACCCAAAACGAGTCACTGTTTGGTGCGGATTTTGGTCCAGAGGCATAATTGGGTCATTTTTCTTCGAAAATGAGCAGAGTGGCCGTTACAATCAATGGCGATCGTTATCGGGCCATGTTGAACGATTTTTTTTTTTCAAAAATTGAAGAGGAGGATACACAGTGCAACACGAAAAAAAAACCATATACGGACACCACTACGTGATAAAAGACCAAAAAAAAGACCCCTGTCTCCCAGTTTTGCCCAAAGTACTCCAGGTTTTTTTATGGGCCCTCAAAGATGTGGGGCCTCGATGTCATTTTTGCACAAAAAATGATCATTTACTCAAGCTCATATTTTGAAAACCGTTTGGAATTTTGATATACTCTCTGAGGCAAAGGTTCATTTTTGTAGTTGATTGTTTCCTTGAATTTTGAACGGTTTGCTACCTATGGACCTGAACAGGAGAAAAAAGGTAAAAAAAAATTTAATTTTTTAAAGTTTTTTGCGATTTTGACCTTGAAGATGAATTTTTTTTTATTTAATATGTTCACAATTTTTGTTCTTTATGACAAGAGCTACAACTTTGCCTCAGAGAGTATATCAAAATTTCAAACGGTTTGCAAAATATGAGCTTGAGGAAATGATCATTTTTTTGCAAAAATGACATCGAGGCCCCACATCTTTGAGGGCCCATAAAAAAAACCTGGAGGACTTTGGGCAAAACTGGGAGACAGGGGTCTTTTTTTTGGTCTTTTATGACGTAGTGGTGTCCGTATATGGTTATTTGGCCATGACTTAAAAAATTACACAGTGTGATATTGGCAACATTTGATTTCAACAGGAAGGCGCTACGTGCCACACAGCCGAAGCTACACTCGATGTTTTGCGCTCTGTTTTTGAAGATCGCATTATCAGGCGCAGAGCTGATGTCGTTTGGCCAGCTCAAAGCTGCGATTTGACACCGTTGTATTATTATTTGTAGGGTACCGTCAAAGATAAGTGTTACGCCGACAAGCCAGAGACAATTGACGCTTTAAAGGACAATATTCGTGAAGCCATTGGTCAAATACAGCTGCACACAATAGATAATGTGCTTAAAAATTGGACCGATAGTGTAGGCTACTGCATGGCCAGCCGAGGCAGCCATTTGAATGAAATTATTTTCCATTATTAACCGGAAGCATGGTACTTTCAAATAAAAAAAGAAATTTGAGAAAATATTCAGTAGTTTTTTTTTATAGGATTTTCAAAGAAAAAAAGTTATTTCGCGAACCCGTTACTGCCAGAGCAATAACTTTTAATGCAACATTGCACAGTGGTTAAGAAACTTTATAATTCAGTGGCTCATTAACCACTGATGAAAGAAGAAATAAAGGGCTATATTTGGATGAAGATATTATGAACAAATTTTCTTTAATTTGCATTTGTTATAGGTTGTCTTTAAAATAGTTTAAAAAAATCAAAAAAGGTAATTAAAAATTTTTGACGTGATTCTTAATCGGATTCTTAAAGAAAACTACTGAAAAAATTTATATTTCCCTAATTTAGAGACCGGTGACTTTTTAACAAAACCAAATTTCGGGTTTAACATTATTTTTTCTAATAATAAGAATCAGATTATAAATAAGTTCATCAAAAATTTTTTATTATGATCGGCCGATAATTAAAAAAAAATTATATTCCATATTAAAAGAGAAAAATTAAAGTACATTTTTTGTGCATATTTTCATGGACTAAATACCCAACTTTTATAGCTTACATACAACCCCCACCCTCCCCTTCACCATAGCAAGCCGACGGTCTGCAGCTCCTCTCTGCTCAAGAGCTACCGAACAATATGTTATTTAACCAGTGTGCACTGCACTTAAGGAAGCTAAGAATGCAGACGTCGCAACCGAATGGGTACGTCACTCACATTTTGCATATGGAAGTCATGCATGTCCAAGCCATGGGTGTGGCAGTCAAAACAGTGTATTGGAAAACTTATATGGGAAAAATACATTATTTGTGATTGTCAAAACCGTCAACCTGTTAATTTTGACGAAAATGGAAAAACGTTAATTACGTTTGCTGATTAGACATTATATTTTAGGTAATAAAACCATTTCCGAAACCAAAGAAAAGCTCTATAAATGCTACGGGGACGCTGCGCCATAAATTTCAGAGGTTGGTAAGTAGTTTACTGAGTTCCCTTGTGATCCAACCAGCACAAGTGACGCCAAACGTGCAGATATAATGCATTAAATTTATGAAATGATGTTGGACGATTAGATAATAAAAAATCCATAAATTCGGTTATGAACTGCTACCCCATCTAACGCACAGTTTTCGTATATCCCTTGCTAATATTCCCCGTTTTCAAATTTGGAAGAGATTCAATAAATCAATGATTTCACCATTTTTTTTAGGGTTCCGTACCCAAAGGGTAAAAACGAAACCCTATTGTTTTCGCTACAATGTCTGTCCGTCTGTCCGTCTGTCAGCGCCTTTTATCTCTGGAACCGTAATAGGTAGACTCTTAAAAATTTTCACAGATGATGTATAGCTGTTGCCGCTATAGCAACAAATACTAAAACGTATAGGGTGTTCCGATAGAGAGGTGTTATTCACGAATATGTGTTATGCCTCCTGTAGGAGGCATAGAGTCAAGATTTAAAAACAGTAATTAAAACTTAGTTCGCTATATAAACAAGTATAAAAAAATAAACCTGAAAATTAAAGGGTGTTACGATAGAGGTGTGATTTGCATGTATAAGGACTAAGTTTTGAACCATTTTCACAGAAGGTGTATAACTGTAGCCGCTATAGCAGCAAATTCTAAAACTTATAGGGTGATCCGATAGAGAGCTGTTATCCACGAATATCTGTTTATTTCTTGAATTGTAGGAGGAATACACTAAAAATATGCAAGCTGTACTTAAAACTAAGTTCGCTATATAAACATGTCTAAAAAAATAAACCTTATAATTAAAGGGTGTTCTGATAGTGGTGTGATTTTCATGTATAAGGCCTAAGTTTTGAACCATAATATGTAGACTCTTGAAATTTTCACAGAAGGTGTATAACTGTGGTCACTAGAGCAATAAATACTAAAACTTATCGGGTGTTCCGAAAGTTAGGTGATATTTGGCTTTATGTCTTTATTTCTTGAACTATAAGATGCAACTACTTAAAATTTGCAGACAGTAATTAACACTATGTTCGCTTTCTACACAAGTAAATAAAATTAAACCTTAAAATTAAAGGGTGTTCCGAGAGTGACGTGCTTTGCGTGTATATGGCCTAAATTTTTAACGATAATAAGTAGACTCTTGAAGTTTTTACAGGAGGTTTATTACTATGGAGAGTATAACAAATCATAAAAATTAAAGGGTGTTCCGACATAGACATGATTTTTACTTAAATAGCCTTATTTTTTGAACCGTATTAGGTTGACTCTTGAATTATTTACAGTAGATGTTGTACTTCGGCCGCTGTAACCATTGCTAATTACTAAAGGGTGATCCATCAGTGACATGTTTTTCACGTATATTACCCTATTTTTTGAACCGCAATAGGTAGGCCTGATATTTTTATAGAAAATGTATTACCATTGCAGTTATAACAACAATTTCTATGCAATTTTCACGAATATGACTTTGATTTTGAAAATAAAGGGTGCCCCATAAGACATGATAAAATTAACAACTTGAATTTATAAAGGCCTACTAAAAATAGTACGGAACCCTACATGTGTGAGTCTAACTCGCACTTGACTCATTTTTTTACAACTAACGTCATTTAATCCATACATATAAGTAAACAGTAACTTTTATCCTGCCTGTCTGTGTTCGCTTCACGTAAAAACTACTAAATAGATTTTAATAAAATTTTGTGAGTAGGTCCTTAGTCTCGTGACTCAAATATAGGATAATTTTTTCCGCAAAAATATCTTATTTAAAATAGAAAGTTGAGAAAAGGCAGTGAAGAAAGGCAATTTTACCGATATGCATGCTTTAAGGCGCCTTTTATTTTTCACAGCGGGATATTTTGGTAAGGATGAGACCCTTTATAAAAAGTAAATACATAAACCATAACTGAAGTATTAAAAAAGTAAGGGTCTTTGGTATAGATTGCTTTCAAAGCAAAATCGAACAAAATGTTGTAAGGGCGCTGACGAAGTGGCGGGCACAGCTAGTTGTAAATAAATTCAACAGTTGTGCAGCGTTTTTAATGAGGCAAGTTTTTTAGGAACATATCTACTTATAGCCTCCAAAAATTAAAAGGGATATTAATAGTTCTTTTTTTATATTTTCGATAAAACTTTCTCGATATCTCTGAAACTACTGACCACAGTCAAACACAAGGTTTGTATGATCTAAAGGTAATTTTAGTATGGATTTTCGAGTTTTTTATTTAACCGAATAAGGGTATATAAGGGTATATCTCGAAAACTAAGCGAATCTAAATAAATCAACTTAAAGATAAAATTCAGTAAATCTTAGTAAATTGTGTAACTTATTATTTAGCTGGTGCTAGCCTAAAAATTATCCCACATCATTGCGTATTACTGTGAATCGGATGTTTCACTCACGCGCTCATCTCTAATATTTACTTTTGCTGCTGCTGTGACTTCTCAGACACGAGTATAAAAATAACAAATACTCATATCATAAATTATTGACGTAAACTCATCAAGAAAAAAAAAAACGAAACTCAACTAAAAAAGCTCACTGCCTTCCATCCATCCAACGTGTATACCTGTGCTTACAGAAAAGTACTCTTCGTGTGGTTGGTTTTCAATGTTTCTATGAATGTGTTGTTTGTTGTATTTTTTGATTTCTCATGAAGACTTTTTGACAGATTTGTGCAGACTTTTGGCGCCTCAAGTGCCATCATTCTTCATATTTTATTCATTCAACGATAAATTTATTTTTTGTTTTGCTGCTGCATCTTTTTCCCTATTCCACCAGATATTTTTGTATGTCCAGTTTTAAAAAGGAAGTACGTTGAAACATAAAAAAATAATTTATAAATTTATTTTATAATTTTAAATGATTTTTTTTTTCTTTTCTTATTTCAATCATCATCGAAAAATAGAGAAAAGAATGGAAGATTTTCACGAAGCAAAATGAAATATAATCTATAATTTATTTTGTTGATTTGTGAAATAGTCATAAAATTGTTTTTATTTTTTCTCTTTTTTATTAATATTTCACCAGGTGTCAGTTTAATGAGGTGTGACTTTAAAGGAAATTATTTTAAATCATAAATATTGACTGAAGTGTGTGGGAATAGAAAATGTTAAATCAACACTCAGTTATGGTCGATATATACATATATGTACATAGATATGTAAGAGAGGTATTAAAATTATTTTGTTTTATTATGTCAATTTTTCGAAATGCTTCAAAATTTTGGAAAATAGTCATATTTAATAATACAATATATAATAAAAAGGCACATCAGGTAAACATCTTTCAAAAAAATTTGTATTGCTTATGGAAGAGAAATTTAGTATTTTAAGAAACCCAAATAAATTGTAGAAAATCACATTTTCTCAAAATCGCTTTACAAAAACAAAAAAATAAAGTGGCTACATTGCCGAGGAAAAAATTGAAAATTGCTTCCTTTAAATCGCAACTGTACTTTTAATAATTCAGGCAAAAAAAACCGACTACAAAACAAATATATGTGTAACGGTTCCAAAGATATGGCCATATAGCTTAAACACCCTTTAATGTGCAATTTTAAATTAAACACTTATTTTAAAGGACATATTCTTTGTAAATTTCAAATGTCTGTCTAAAACGGTTCAAAAGTTTGGCCATATGCATAAATTTACATCAACTATTGAGACACCCTTTAAAATTTTAAATATTTATAAGGGTTATTATACGGGACATAGTAGTGGAGATTCTGTCTAATTTTCAAGTGTTTGTCTATAACGGTTCAAAAGATAGGGCTAGATAGGTAAAAGATTATCTATTATGGGGACACCCTTTAGTTTCCAAATTTAAATTATATACTTGATGTTATAAGGGACTTAGATATACAGGTTCTTTGAAAATTTCAACCGTCTCTCTGTTACGGTTCAAAAGTATTGCAATATACATCAAATTACATCAACTATTGGGACACCCTTTAACTTCTAATTATAAATATTTAATTTCTGAATATAAATATTTAACATTCTGTCCAATTTTCAAGTGATTGTCTACAATGGTTCAAATAGTTCATATATTTAAATTGACGTCACATATGGGGACAACCTTTCATTTTTAAGTTTATTTTTTTATTAATTTCTGTTATTGGCAGCTATAGTGATATGCAGTTTTTTAAAATTTTAAAAGGGTGCTCTTTGCGGTTTATAATACACGTAAAAAATACGTATGTTGTATGGGGACACCCTTTAATTTTCAAAATTCTGAACTTCTTTTAAAATGGGACCAATCTGTAAGCATTTACTTTCTAATAAAGATTTTAAAATCGGTTCAGAAATGAGTTATGCGGGCACAAACATCCTCCTTCTTTTTTTGAAGTCGGTTAAAAAGAAAACAATATGGACAATGGGACTCATAAAAATATTAATTACTAGCTATCCCCGGTGCGCTTCGCTACACCCATCCACAAAAAATACAATAGACTATACATATTAACACATTAATAATTTTTTACTTTTAATGGGAGGTACCACTCCCACTATCCTAATCCAGTCTTCATTTTGCTAGATAATGCACATTACTCTGAGGGTTACCTGTGGAAAGTTTCAAGACCCTACTTATTGCAGCTCTCTAGGTACACAATAATAATATTTCACTTAAGATGGGAGGTACCACGGAAACTGTCCCAATCCACTCTGTATTTTGCTAGACATGCACATTTCTCTATGGGTTACTTCTGCAAAGTTTCAAGACTCTGCCAATGGTAGTTCTCCAGGTAAACGATAATTTTCTTTTTGTATAGGAGGTACCACGTCCATTGCCCCAATCCAGTTTGTATTTTGGTAGACTATGCGCAAAGCTGCAAGGCTCTATCTATTGCAGTTTGCTAGAAACATGATAATAATTTTTCACTTTGTATGGGAGGTACCACGCCCGCTAATCCAATTCAGCCTGTGTTAAGCTTGACTATGTACATTAAAATGGGGGCTAGTGGTGAGAAATTCCAAGGTGCTACATATTTCAATTCTCTAGATACACGATAATATTTTTTCACTTTGTATGGGAGGTACTACGCCCACTATTCTAAACCAGTCTATCTCTCTCTAAACTATGTATGTTAATATAAAGGTTACTGGTGCAAAATTTTAACGCGCTACCTATTAATCTTACCAAGCTACACGATGATAAAAATTTTTTTTTAGTATGGCAGGTGCCACGCCCACGTTGAATATCAAAAAATACGTACCCTATTTTACCAACCGTATATCTAATAAAAAAAAACTATAGAAAGATCAGTTCACTAGTGTAGGCAGCTATAGCTTTCCGACAAACAAGCAAACAAATTTTTGTGCATTTTGTGCTTTATATATATATATAGATAGATGTATGGAAATATGGTTAGTTTACTGTTTTTATACCCTTCATAAAGTGGCAAAGGATATGATTATTCAAGGCCCTCCAGTGAGGGGTTTATTTCAAAGATGACCATTTCGTTTGACCCAAATCTCTTACCACCCAACCATTTCTTTAAATTTGTAAACAAGAAATAATCACAAGTGGCTAAATCTGAAGAGTATGCTGGAGGGGGTAGCAGTTGATAGCCCAATTCCTGGTTTTTTGACATAGTGACTGCAAACGTGTGCACCTTTCTTTATTTTTGTCTACTACTTCCTTTGGCTTTCAAAAGCAAATTAATAAACTCAGCTTACTCAAAATTCGTCAGTAGTCCAGTAACAGAAAACTGTTAATGGGAGCGTTTTTTTTTAATTAAAAAATGCTGCGCTGGAAAAACATAAAATCACGGCATTATCAAACTGTCCTCGTATTATAGTCGAGTTGTTCTAAACAGAGTGAAATAGAGTTAATAATAAATGCTTTTTATGTGAACAATTTCATATTTTAGTTACAGCTACACCTAAATTAGTGCATCTAATTAGTACAGCTACACCTAAATTAGTGCATCATTTGTGAAAAATTCAAGGTTTTTGAAGAATGTTAATAGTGTAAAATCCCTTGTTTACACGAATTCGACTTCGGCGGTATTATTCGGGACCACTTCCATTCTATTCTCCAGTAAATTTTGCCCCCAACTTAAAAAAAAATTCGGTCAACCTACACTTAGATCCCTTTCTCTGTGCGCGTACCCCCGGGGGTTCCAATTGTCACTGCAGGAATGGCAAATGCTTTGACGCGGTTCACTCGGGGAAAATAGGGGCACCAGACGCTAGGGTTCCTAGAGCCTAAATCTGGAAGAAAAGGTCTGCGATAAACATTGCGGGTCCTCTTCGAGGCCCGACCAGTGCCCAAAGGACTGGTACCACGGGAATCGGTGGCCCCACAGAGAGCCTATCCTCTCTGTGACCGGTTATTGGTGAGGTCCCCTTAGGGGGTGCACGTGGTGGTTGTGGTTTAAGAGCGATTTATGTAGGTATGGTGCACGGTCGATCAAGTGTGCTGTTGCACTCTCAACAGACGAAGTTTGGATAGTCTCCAAACCCCTAAGCAAGAAGCTATAATATGGATCTAGGCTTGCCTTGGATAAGGCTTGCCATATTATATAAATTGCTACTCATTGTGACTGTATCACACACAAATTGCGATTGGTGGCAGTCGTAAAGTGTTGTTATACTACACAATGGGGGCGCTAGTCTACGCTTACATTTCACTCGGTGGTAAGACCACCGTGAGATTAGGCCAACTAGGCAGGTACTCACGTTAATCTTGTTCCACAATTTCTCTGCGCGTGTTCACATAAAAACAAATGTATGAAGGAAGACCAAAGAGCGCGACGTCAACGTTTTGCAATTGGAAATCGGATTTTAAATGAGCATTAGGTAGAGAAGTTGGCTACAAAGAAAGTATCGTTTTTTTTCGGTTGGGGGGAAGTGCGCTCTTATTTAAGTTTAATATTGCAACGTAAAAGGTAGGCACTAGACAACGTTGCGGCAATTCAAGTTTTTCTGTAAACCAGGCTTGGTTTTTGAACTCCATTGTTTCAAAATTAACTCTCTAAATCATGTGATTTATAACTTTTGCATTTCGTTATTTTCAGTTATTAAAAGCCAAGCCTACAACCCCCATTGATACATTTATAGCAACTGGTCTTGAGAAATTGGGACAGAAAAGAGGGTCCTTGTACCTAAAAATTCCTTTCCTTCTTAATTTAAAGCTTGCGTTAATTACATGCATCACATGGTAAGGTTTCTTGTTGAAACAAGTAAAGAATAAGAACTTTACAATAAATTTACGAAGTAAAATTAAATTTTATTATCGGAATTATCTATCAGCAATTCTTTTTTGAAATAAAATAAAAATTTCACTGTGCTTTAAAAGTCCATTTCAACCCAAAAAAAAAAATTCTCAGAAGAAAACAAGAAAAAGATCGCACAGATTTTAATAAAAAAACAACAAAAAATGATGTGTATAAAAAAAAACGTTAAAATATTTTATGTGTCAAACAACAATTCTGCAACACACACTACACAAGTGTTAACGAGTGCCAAAAACATCAAAAAGTACTTTAAAATTAAATTAAATCAAATCAAAAAAATAAATTACACGATCCTCAACAACAACAAAAAAAAATGTGGCAAACATCATAAAAATAAACAACATCAAACACAACATAAAACAAGGTGTTGCTAAACCATGTTGAACAACAACTTTAAATTAAAAGCAACACAAATTTCAAAATCAAAACCCTCTTGAGATTAAAAACAAAAACGGAATTTTTTTCTTAAGGAATTTTAAATTTGCACAGAAATCCCTTTAAAGGGAGTTGAAATACCAAAAAGAGATTTTTGCCTTTAACGGAGAATGAATTTTATAATCAAATACACTACAAAAGGAAACGGACTATAAACCAGGAAAGCAATAATTTCACAAAAACAAGCAACGTAACAACAGTCTTAAGAATTGAAAAAGAAGAAGAAGAAAATAATAGGAACTACAGAAATAGGTTCAGAGTAAAAAAAAACAAAAGAAAAATGGAGACAATGTCTAGTTTCAAATATCAATAACAAAACATTGATACAACAACAATAAATACCGGCATTTTTGTTTTAAAAATCAAAAGATTTTATGTTTATTTGTTGGAAAACAACAAAAAAAAAACAAACAATAAACTAACAAGAAAAGATATTACAGAAACAACACATAACCACAATTACAATTACTATTGACATTAACATTAACAACACGTAAACAACAAGAGACGGACGTACGGACGCATTATAATAAGGAAGGAAATCAGTCAAATTGAATATATGTATTTTAGTGTAGAGTTTCAGATAGTGATGGGATTTTATCGATAATGTTATCGATGATAACATTGATAATGCTATCGAGATCATCGATAATATCGGTATCGAGATCATCGGAAAAGCTATATCGATAACATCGATAATGCAATTGAGATCATCGATAATGCTATTGAGATTGTCGATAATGCTATTGAGATCATCGATAAGCTATCGAGATCATCGATAAGCTATCGAGATCATCGATAAGCTATCGAGATCATCGATAAGCTATCGATATCATCGATAAGCTATCGAGATCATCGATAATGCTATCGAGATCATCGAAAATGCTATCGAGATCATCGAAAATGCTATCGAGATCACCGACAGTGCTATCGATAACATTGATAAAGCTACCGATAACAGTGATAAAGCTACCGATAACAACGATATTGCTATCAATAACATCAACAATATCGATAATGCATTAATAATGCTATCGATTACATCGATAGTTGGCTGATATAGAAAGTATCAATGACAAACTTAACTTTCGATACCGATCGTTTAAAAAAAGATTAAAAAAAATTGTGTTGTAGGTGCAATAACTTTTGCAATAAAGATTTACGTTTCGTCCTTTATAATTCTCTAATTTGATTCTCATTTTCAGAACAACAGTTTCTCTGTTAATTTTCCATTTTTCGACAGGCAAATAAACTGACATACGGTAGTCAGATCTGATAGCTCCTATTAGTCTGGTGTTTTGAGGTAAATGCATTAAGACCGCATTTTCAAGTGAATGTGTATTCGATTGTCGATTCTTACAAAATGCAGCTAAAAAAAGGGCTGAAACCACCATTGCACTCTCATTGATTGCTCTAACAGCAGCAAGCTCAATTCAGTTACTCCAGTGTCTTTTTTTAATTCCTCCAAGTAATAAGAGTTCTCAAGGCCCTACAGAAAGGTGTTTCATTAAAACGATGACCTCTTCGTTTGAGCTAAGTGTCTTACCACCCAGCAACTTGTTCAAATTCTGAAATAGAAAAAAATAGTCACAAGGGAGTAACTCTGGAGACCAGGCTAAATGGTGTAGCAGTTCGTTTCATACTTCATGGGTTTTTGCCATTTATGAGGTAATTTTTGCGTTAAATGAATATTGAATGTGTCAAAAATAAATAAAGTCTACCAATAATCGTTTTACCCTATTAAAGCCAATCATAGTGACTCTACCCATTAGCCGACAGGCCCAACTTAGCCTTCTTTTGCCCCTAAAGAAACCAACTATTTTGATTGTTCTTTGGTCTCTGGTATGTCGTGATAAATGCATGTTTCGTCCATAGTTACAAAACGGCACAAAATGCATTCGGATACATCTGAAGATCACCAAACACTCATTTCAAGTAGTCACAGGGTTGCTCTTATGGTCGAGTGTAAGCGAAAGCGGCACCCTTCGTGCGAATATTTTTCTTATATATAAATATTAATTCACATCACGCACTTTCAGTTTCCCATTGTCCAATACTATTCCATGGTTTTTATCGATTATTTTTGACGTGGCGATATTGTTGAGGGCACCTGAACTTTTTAACCCTTCAAATTGATGTCGGCGAATATTTGTCGAGCCTTTCTTTATTTTCGGTAATGTTTTTCACAGCCGCTATAACAACTTAAAAATATAATACAGAGCGCCCATACAACAAATATGATTTTTATATAAATTTTAATAAAGCCCAAAAGCATGCTATTAATAATATGTTTTAAATAATTAAAACTCATAGTTTCCAGATAAAGTTGAAGCAATATCGTCAAATTATGCAAAAAAAATCGTCAAAATCTTTAATAATAAAACAGTAACTTTTTTTCCTGTCTGTCTGTGCTCCCATCACGTAAAAACTACTGGATGGATTTTAACAAAATTCTGTGAGGAGGTACCTTAGTATCCAAAAATATCTTATTTCCAAGAGAAAGTGGAGAAAAAGCAGTGAAAGTACACAATTTTACCGATATGCATACTTTAAGGCGGAATATTTTAAACACCATTTACAGAGCTTTACAATAATTTTTAAAATTTTAGATATGCATACTTTAAGACACCATTTATTTTCGAAAGAGGTATATTTTGCACACCTTTTCCTAAGCTTTACAATAAGTTTGAGAAATTTATATACATTTTAGAATTTTTTCCAGGGTACCAATACCTTTATATAAAGAAAATACGTGAAAAACTATAAAAACAAATTAATGTCAGGTCGCACACAACGTGTGTGGGCACAGCAAGTTTTTAATAAATTTTAAGACATTTTTATGGTGTTTTTATTGTAAAGTTACATATTGTAGAGTGCTTCCATATGCGAGACCATTTCGCACTTCACCAATTAATTACATTTTGTATTGGAACAACTGTGAGTTTTTAGCGATGATTTTTTTAGTATTTAAATTTTTTTATTAAGTAAATTTGTAAAAAATCCTAGAATAGTTTAACTGAAGTCACTCCTTTTTTGTAACACAATACAATAGTTTTTTATCCTACATTTAAACGCATAAAAAGCATTCTTTTAATATGCCAGCGACAATCAAGGTGGCTAATTTAGCCATTTTCAGCCTAGAGCTAACGATTTTTTTAACTAATCATTGAATTCAATTTATTAAGAAAATTTTGTTACTCATTTTTTTTAGGAATTATTTTTATTGAAATAAATTTCAATGGCAAAGAAATATCCCTTTCCGCGTTTTTTGGTAAATATATTTGACATTACATTTGTATTTATATTTTCTTATTTTTGTTAAATCATGGAGACTTGAGACGGCTATAGTTGTTATATGTGACGCAAGCTGACGAAAGGAACCTTATCTTGCCAGGGGTCGAAATTGAGGTTTTGATGCTTTTCGATAAAGTGCAAAATTCTGGACAGAACGAAAAAAAATCAGGAACAAATTTAAGAATTTTACGAAGTTGTGGGCTTTTGAAATTTGTAGTTTGTAGTTTGGACAACTAATTTCTGCAAGTTTTCTATTATTAATACTGCCTAGGAAAAGATCTCAAGATATGTAGGTATCGTTTGGTGCAAAACCCAGAAAACATGAAGTTTTAACCCAAATTCGTATTTTGTCCAGTAATGAAAATTTTACGCTGGCAAGATAAGATCCCTTACGTCAGCCGTTACATATACAATATAACAAGAATTGTACGCCCGCATTGGGAAAACCTACATGCTGCAGTAAAGTTAACAAAATAATATTGTGCACCTCAGCGTGATATGCAATCATCAATGTCACAATGGCGCCCAGTCGACCCTATAGTCAAACAACTGGCCATGAATTTGGCAATACGGCTAAGTGCAATCTGGCCATGGAGCCCGATGAGCTTTCACCATGCGACTATTTTGGGATGTGCTTCAACTATCCCTGGTAATATCGATTACTGATCACCCTCACACACCCATACCGTCTAAAAGATTCGGAGATTCGCATTAATGTCTGAAACGTCATACATGACGGCGCATGTGCGGCATCATAAAGCCGTGCTTGGAGTTTATGCAGAAGCATCATTTCAGCCGTAAAAAAGCGGCAAGCTGGCTGAGGTACCACAGAATATATGGCAAGGTTATTTTGATTTGTGCCGACAGCAAAGCCGCGATTAACATCTTATCGGGCGTCCATACGACGTCCAGATTAATTCGCTGAAAATATTTTGGCTACCGGGGCATACAGGGATGCCTGGGAATATAATTGCGAACCAACTTGCTAGCGATCAACAAATAAATCAACTAGTCGGCGTCCTACTAAGTTGCTGTGAAGACAACTTTCAGCAGGAACTACTACTAGGAGCCATGCATACCCGATGGTCTAACGAGGTCATCTGCACAATTTTAAGGTTTCTGTGGACTCAATATGACTACAAGGCTGCTAAATACCCCTCGAGGGCATGTAGAAACACTAGTGGCTTGCGCTGCGTTATTTGTGTCTACTCTAGGAGATTAAATCTCTATATAATGACGTTGAAGCACCTTCTTTATTATTGCCTAGCCTTCACCACAGACAAGGCGGCGTTTCTTGGCAGTCCGAGGCTGCGACTTATCGGCCTGCGATATTAATATTATAAACTTATTTATCCGGGCTTCAGGGTGTTTTTGCACTAGACCAAGTGGAGATCTACAGGAACCCCAAAAATCTGCCGGCTCATCCCTATTTCAGGCGTCAGAAAGGGACCACATGGACCCAAGTAAGTCTGCAACCAAACCTAATAATTGTAAGGTGTTCAGTGTTCAGTGTTTTTTTTTTTTTTTTCTTTAAAGCTGTAGAGTTGGCAACATTGACAACAACACAAATCTCTTAGAAAACAACGATACAAAAGAAGAACAAGATGTATTTAAACTGATAACAACGCCAACAAAAGACGTAACAAAAAACCGCAACAACAACATAAAAACCGTTTAAAAAACAAGCATAAGCGTCGATTCAATTAGTAATTCTAAAAACGGTCAATAACGTGTTTTGCATTTTTAAAATGCAACATTTAAGAGTAAAAACAGAACTCTGTATCTAAATGCGAACTAACCCAAACAAAAGAAGCAAAAGACAAAACCACAAACAGTGTGAGTACTCGAACACAGCATTGACTAGATGCACAAATGCATCGCCTTAAATGAAGTTAATGTGGACACAGCAAAAATAATGTAATAAACATTTGTGGCAAGTCGAAATAATGCGAGCAGAAGGAAGCGGTGCGCAATTCATCACCGTAATAAAAAGACATCATACAAAATACAATAAAGGCAAGAAGAGTATTGATACGGATTGTGCGAGTTATTTGTAATATTACATGTTATTATTAATAATTGGTCAATTTGGGAGCCACATGATAATAAACACTCGTATTAGCAGAAAGATAGTCTAAAAAAAACTTTGCAAAAAAGTCTAGAGTTCTACAGTTCCTAAATGGTCAGTCCATATTTAATAAAACATTGCATAGCCAAGGTAGAATTGTAGTCCAGTGTAAGTTCTGGACCTTATATTCTACACTCTCGATTATTTTATTAAAACCACTTAAATTTCTGTTTTATGTTGGCCATATCTTTTTCAATTTTTTGGCAGAGGCATGAGCGTAGTTGATCAAGCTGACCAATCAGTTGCAGTATACCGATCAGCTATACGAGGCAAAAAATTGTGGTGGGTGCTACTTACGTACATGCTAGATTTGGCTGTAGCTTATGCTTGGCGTCTCTATATCTTGACATCCGAAGGCAATATGAAGCAGCTTCAGTTTCGGGGAAGTATAACCCGATTTTATTTTAAGTATTCAGGCACTGTAAGGTCCTGTGGAAGAAGTTGTCAACCCAACTACGATGCATTGAGTGCCATATGAAAGCCCGTTGGCTATGTGGGTTAACGTTTAATACAACAGTGTTTTGAAAGACCTTTTCCAAAAAAAGACGAACAAAACAATATCTTTCGTTGATATGGTTAGAACCACTTTGCATTTTTTAATTTTTCTTTTAGTCGCATTTGATTTATACATGAACCTATTGATCAAAGAAAAATATTAATTTCTAATGAAGTAACAGAGTGAAAATGGGCAAGAAAAGTATTTTAAATATAGCGGAAAGGACCAAAATCGATGTTTATAAAGCGTGATCCATTTCGAGGTACTTTTTTCAGTAGCCTTTTTTGACAGATCACGTGTGAGTCGTGCCGTGTCATGCTGTCATGTTATTTTTGTTTAGATTTGTTTGGCATTTCATAATGGAAAGACTTACGCCTGAATCGCTGCGCTATATGGGCTCTTGAAAAGTTCCAAGAAGATTTGACGTTTTCAAGGCAAATTTTGTTTAGCGATGAGGCCCATTTCTAGCTCAATGGGTATGTAAACAAATAAAATTGCCGCATTTGGGACGAAGAGCAACCGGAAGAGATTCAAGAGCTGCCACTTCATCCAAAAAATAAACGGTTTGGTGTGGTTTGTGGGCTGGTGGAACCATCGGTCAATATTTCTTTAAAAATGATGCCGGTGCGAACGTATCCGTCAATGGCGACCGTTATCGCGCCATGATAACCGACTATTTGATGCCTGAAATTGAAGCTCGTAATCTAGCGACATTTGGTTTCAGCAAGGCGCCACTTCTCACACATCGCATCAATCAATGGATTTATTGAGAGAACATTTCGGTGAGCACATAATTTCACGTTTTGGGCCGGTCGATTGGCCACCAAGATCGTTAGATTTTTTCCTGTGTGGATATGTAAAGTCTAAAGTTTATGCGTACAAACCCGCTTCGATTCAGGCCTTGGAGGAAAACATCACGCGTGTCATTCGCCATTTACCAGTCGAAATGCTCGAACGAGTCATCGAAAATTGGACTCAACGTATGGACCATCTGCGACGTAGCAACGGCCAACCTTTGATAGACATAATCTTCAAAAAATAAATGCCAAAGAATGTTCTTTCAAATGATAATAAACATTCTCCATTAAATTTTTAATTTCAGTGTTTTTTTTTTTTTTTTTTCTTTAAAAAAGTAGGGAATCTCAAAATGGATCACCCCTTACTAGAGAAGAAAATAATGGCGTACATACTACCCTTGAGGAGAACTCTTAAGACCGGCCGAAGCTGGCAATACAGATAAACTTTGGCAAGCGTTAACAGATGTAGACACGCCAAAGAGGAGTGAAAGTCCGAGGGCCACCTGAAGGCTGACATTGTTCATTGTTTTTGCCTTGCTTTCCATTCGGTAATCATTATGTTTTTCCAGCTAAATAAGATGATTAGTCAGTCTAGTGTAGCCTGTCTCAAGACGCCTCCAAATTATTGTTAGTTGTGCAGGTCCTTGCTATGTGGTTTAGAGTCTTGCTGAGAATTTGTCATCAGACATTCATTTTTCCTATAGAGGTGGCGCTTTCTGAACATCCATACATGTGATGCTGATCTTTCATTGATACGAGAATTGAGCTGGAGCGTCTATTTTGAGGTCGTAGTTTAGGGACACTGGCCCCCAGTACCCTTATGATAAAGACGGCACTACCTGTATGTAAAATTTCTTCTTCCAGCATTGACATTTATATTCTCTTCAGCTGAATATTTTTTATTTCCTTTATAGTTCGCAATTTCATTTATTTTCTTTTAAGATGACGATTAGTGTTGGCTTTAAAAATAAGCTTTGGCAAAAACTTTCTTATAGGTGTCAAATATCTTTCCCTGTAGCATTTTTCCGAAGTCTGTAGACAGCCAGTAGTGAACGGAGATCAGATCGGTATTATATTAATCAGTATCATATTATCAGTATTATCATTATCATATTATCGGGATATCGAAGCAGACCACTTTCTTTTTTACCCCCTTCTATCCTCAATGATTATAGGCAGCCGATTTGTAATTTACGGCAACCTTACATTCATTGCGTCACGTGCTACCACCAATCTTTACTCTTGACTTTAGTGATTTTAGACTGTCGACTGGAAACAGTCGGCCTTCTTTCTCATCACAGAGTCTCTAGTAATTGCTAGCAGTTGTCCGAGGCTTACATCCACCATGGCATCTACATTTAACATGTTTCTTCTCATGCTCCTAAGTCTTATGCTAGCAAGTGCTGGACATTTACACACAATGCTCGCTTCCGTTTCAGCCTGGAAGAGGCTGAGAGAGATAATACTTAAAGTTTTCTAGGCCTGTCACTAGCTCAGTTATACAGCTTAAGGTACTTCTATTATAATTGAGCCTCTTACTGGCCTGTCTGCCAAGGAGCTCTTTGAGCAACACTCGAGCCTGTCTGCATGTAGTAGCCTGCCTCCACCTTTTCAAGTCTAGTGAGTTCACGCATTATAGGACCTTTACTCTCATTAGGCCATTTCCCAGTGCTAATATGGGTTCTGGTCTACAGAAATTTACAGTTGGTCAGCTACTTTAATTCCAGCTGTGCCTATGTATCATTTAACCCATTTTAATGTTACCTCATTAACCGAGGCACATCTGTTAAGTTTCAGTACGTTCAATAAATAAATCTCTAAGACCGCTTCTTCCAGTATTGGTTTGTTAAAGCCTGTTTTGAAAATAGGAATTATTGTTTTATTAGCTAAGCCGGTGACTTATTCAAAAAATGGTTGATTATGGTAATTTAAACTTCATTATTTTCTTTGCTTGCAGACGGATTTTGCTTATAATTTACTTAGCTTTTCGATTAGTCTAGTAGCTTAGAAAATATGATATTTCGATTGACTTTACTAATTGTAGGTTGGGTTCTCGACTAAGTGTCGGTTGAGTTCTCCACTAAGAGTGGGTGCTCCCAAAAGTTTTATTTACACCATTGAATAATTAAAACACCAACCAAATATGTGTAAGTATGTCTTTTGAGATTTAATATCGTTTGAATTTATTAATACATACATTGTTTTTCAAGCAAAATGCTTGTGTTTTATTTGTTTCCCAGGACTTTACTTGGACATACTAAAACAATAACTGCATCTTTGAGGATGACGGGCAGTAAGAGAAAGAGCAATAAAAAATACAACTTTAAAAAATTACTTGTAATAACAAACATGATGGTGTTTTTTTTATTCTGCCTCTAAATTCTCTAACAATTTAAAATTATGAGGAGATGAAATGATGCTGATGGTGGTAAAAGCGATTTTCTTTTCAGAAAGCAGAGAAGAAAAAAAGAAAGAAAAAATGCAATTACATGTGGATGTTTGGCATTGGTTTTGCTTTTTCTTATAATTTTTTTAAGTCAAGAACTGCTTATAAACGAACAAAACGCTTAGTGAACGTCGTCAACATCATTATCTTTAGAGACGTGTATGTACAAGTTTGAGGATAAAAGGCAAAATAACTTTAACGATAAAAAAATTAAATTCAACACTGGTAGCTAACCACAAAACCCATATAAGTATCACGTTTAAATTAATTCTTTAGATGCGAAATTAAACCACAAACTACAGGCCTTTATCTTTAAATAAATAGCGAGAATTGAAACATTGTAGAAATTAAATTTAATAATATTCAGTATCGATAATATTCTTTGGAAAAAAAATTCTAATTGGAACAGCATCAATAATATGACTTTAATAATTAGGTTAGATTAATCCTGAAAGACGACATTTCAGCGGAATTATTTGTGCCATAGATCTTAATACCAATAGTTGTAGAACACTTCTTATGAATGCAATAGCAGAATATGGAAAAGTCTGCATAATTTCCTTAGAATCCTAGAATTCATTGTAAAAAAACATAATTCCTTGTTGTAAAGAGTACAACATTCACATATAAAGTGTAATGGTCGGCTGTTGTGTCAACTTCTTTTAGGCAAAATCAATATGCAGCCAATTATGTATATACCCGGGGAAATTTTTCATTTCCAAATGATTTGTTCCTGGGAAAAATCTCCCATATTCTAATCTCCCTTGGAATAGCAAAAAAAAAAAAAATGGAGTAAGAAAATCAGTAACAGCTGTTTTGCTTTGGCATTTTATTTCGTTTAGTCAACATTTGAACCCGGGCCAAAACAAAAATTCCGTGTTTCAATAGAAATTTAAAGAAATCAAAAATTCACTATAAAACGACGTTTGAGTCAAGTTTTATATTATAATTTAAATATTGTGAAATTGTTAAAACCAAGAATTTAAACTCATATTACAAAAAAAGTAAGAGTGTTATATTCGACCATGCCGAATCTTATGTACTCTTCACCATATTAATGTTAAATATTCCTTTACTCTTTTATGTTTCCCAATTTCACAATAATATACATTCGGTTTTTACTTTTATTATTTTGAACTTTATTATTACAAATACATATAATATAAAGATATAGACAATTTTTTTGTAAAAATTGTATCGAAAATTTATTGAAAAATTGTATCGAAAATTTTTTGTAAAAATTTTGTCTAAAATTTTTTGTAAAAATATTGTCGAAAATTTTTTGCTATAATTTTTTCGATAATTTTTTGCTAAAACTTTATAGGAAATTTTTTGTAAAAATTTTATAGAAAATTTTGGTAAAAACTGTATCGAAAAATTTTGTTTTAATGTTATCAAAAGCTTTTTGTAAAAATTTTATCGTAATTTTTTTGTAAAAATTTTATCTAAATTATTTTGTAAAAATTTTATAGAAAAATTTTTTCTTAATTATATCGAAAATTTTTTGTAAAATTTAATGGAAAATTTTTTCTTAAATTTTATAGAAAATTTATTTAAAAATTTGGTAGAAAATAATTTTTAAAATTTTATCGAAAATTTTTTGTTAGATTTTACAGAAAGTTTTTTTTTAATTTACGGGAATTTTTTTGTAAATATTTTGAAGAAAATATTTTTTTTAAAAACTATAAAGGAAATTATTTAAAAAATTTTATAGTATTTTTATTTTAAATTTATCTAAATTTTTTGTAAAAATTTTACGAAAATTTAGAGAAATTTTTTTGTAAAATTTTATTAAAAATTTTTTGTAAAAATTTTAACGAATATTTTTTGTAAAAATTTTGTAGAAAATTTTTTCCATTTGTAAAAATTTTATCGAAAATTTTTTGAAAAAATTTTATCGAAAGTTTTTTGTAAAAATTTTATCGAAAATTTTTTTACATTTTTTTGGAAAATTATAGTTAAAAATTTTTCGAACATTTTTTTTTTTAATTCAATCGAAAACTTTTTGTAAAAATTTTATCGAATAATTTTTGTAAAAATTTTATAAAAAATTTTTAATAAAAACTTTATCGAGAATTTTTTTTTATTTTATTGAAAATGTTTTGTAAAAATTTTATGGAAATTTTTTTATAAAAATTTTATCATAAAAGTTTTACAGAAATGTTTTTTGTTAAAGTTAGGACCTCCTTCCTATATTGAGTTAAAATGATCAGACAAAAGCACAGTGGGGGGTCATATTGACCCCAACAATGTGCCTGTTGACTGCTCCTGGTTCCCAGGTGACACCCTGTGGGTCTATCGGCTACCTCTATGTGTATTGCTTTCTATAAAAGCCTTTAATACAAATAAAAGCAGAAAAACCCTACCAACCTCAAAACAAACAAAAATAGCCCCTCGCAGAGGGTTATTGATCCCCGACATCTGTATGCACTCCATGCAATCTACTGGGAAGGTCACGGTCTAATATTTATTTAACAAAAAAAGCAACGTGAAAAATATAAGTGGGCGGGCGTGGTTTTTTGCCCACAGCCTCAAATGGAATGGTCTGATGTAGCTGAACTCTATTAGCGAAATTTTCATAACTATGCCTGGCAGATTGGTGGGCTTAAATTTTCTGTATCTCTTCTAGTGCCTTGGCCAAGTTAATTTCAACTCGAACAAAAACGGACAGATGGATATCGCTCAATAAACTTCTCTATGTATAAGGATTCAGAATATATGTATATACTTTATGGGGTCGGAAATCAATATTGTAGAAAGTACGCACGAAATGATAAACTTATATATAAAAAACCAAAAAACGATAAATTATCAATAATTTAAAAGTTCTCTAAACGTCTAATCAGGATTCGAACCTGGGATAAATTAAAAATTCCTTGCTTAAATCGATATTTTTCGGTTGGTAGTTATTCAATTTTTTGGTGGCTTTTAAGTGTATTTTTTGGAAAATCTTGTATACTTTAACGAACTCTCAAGTTGTTATTTGGAAATTAGTGGGTGCTTCCAAAAACAGACTTTAGGAGTTTTTTTCCTAATACATAGGACTGCCATGAGCGTCGTAAACATCTACACGTTGAAAGGCTTTTTTATGTGAATTTTCAGTTTTTAATAAAATTAATATTTTCTGATCGAGAAATTAAAAGTTTTGGACAAATTTAGATTTATTGGTGATACTTCGGTATTTTGTGATATTTTCTTGAAATTTGTGAAATTCTGATTTTTCTGATTCTGATTTAGCAAAATTAGTTGTCTAGGATCCCAAATTTATATAGTACTTCATTGCATCGAACATAAATATTCTACCTGTGTAAAAGTCACATACAAATTTTCAAGGCCTTAATTTGAAGACAAAAGCCATTTAAGTGTTAAATGCCCATTGATGGTTTATATTTTTTTTTTTTTTAACATTTCATAGATTCCTAAACGCACAAATAAATTGTTTGCGTTCTTTCAGTTCTATTTCCACGTATAGTGCGTGAACGCATTTTAACTATTAAACAAACCAAATACGCATTTATTTTGCTGAAAAACTCTAGCCAAGTCTAGTATAATGCTTAGTTGAGTAGAGCTGTGTTGTGCTGTGTTGTGTTGTGAGTGGAATTAAAAACCTAAGAATGATTATAATTCAGTTTAAAGATTTTATAGACTATAGATGGATGGTTGGTTGCCAGCCAATGATGGTCATAGCAGCTTGGCATTAAGTTGAAGATTGGTGACATGCTTTGTCATTTTAAAATCGATGGGAAAATAATTGTGTAAATAAGATTGAAGTTTTTTTTTTTTCATTTATTTCTTTTAATATTGATTAGTTTTTTTATTTTAGGTTTGCAGCTTGTATCAGCAGTAGTCATTGTAGTTGTAGTTGTTTCATTTCTCTCCAAGTATGATTGACATCTTTTTCCTTTTTTTTTTCTATTGATAGGCATCATCATTATTATTAGCAGCAAGTAGTAATATGTTGGGTACTCCATACATAGTATGTAGTTGGAATTTATTAAGATGGTATAAGATCAGTTATCGAAATATATGTACGAATGTATATAGTATGTGATGTGATGTGCTGTATGTTTGCTACTATGCAATTGTAATCATTTGTTCATGTCTGTTTTAACGAACAACAGTGGCAACAAATGCCAGCAACAGCCATCCATCAATAAATGTTGCAGATTTGGCAACAACAGCATCATTACTATCATCATCTCTAGCGAATGAATTAACGATCAAACGAACGATCGATCTCAGCTACCGCCAACTACTTGAATTATAGTTACTCAGCTAACAGTAGTAGTAGCAAAAGATCTTTCAGCTACAATCTCAAGTATTAAGTCAAAAAAGAAAAAAAAACACGGCAACAGCAAGTGGTTTCATTTCGTTTGTCTGTTCGTTAATTTCTAAACAACATAATAATTTATTTCATCGCTTTTAGATTTGATGATCGATGATCGGGCTGGCAGCATTAGTACGAGGGCAATTTGATAATTCAGTGACTTTTTGTATTTTCAGAGTAGTAACTTTTAATGCAACAATACTCCCATGACGCCAATGGTAGCTTCAAAAATATGTTCCAATGTTTCAATAGTTACTTGTTTGTCGGCATAAACAAATAACGTAACATAGCGTTAAATCGCAGGAACAATGGGGCCAGTAAACAGGACCACTTCTTATGAAATAAAAATGTCTTCAAATTGATTTGCAACAAGTGCCACATATACACGACATATTTTTTACATCTGACATGTCAAATTTACCAATGCAAAATACGTACATCTCATCTGACAAAAATTTATTTAGAACGTGTTTTAGTGTTGCCAAAAACCTATGCCGTGTGAAAACAATCAACGGCGGTTAACCATTTGCAAGAGCAATATGTGAATATGATTTTAACCAATTTTGTCTAGTTGACTACAATTATATATGTAAATAAATCAGTCAAGTGCTAGTCAGACTCACACACGTAGGGTTAAATACTATATTCAAAAAATAAGGCAATATAAGTGAACAACATGTTACTGAAGAACACCCTTTATAGCGGCGATGGCAACTCATCTACTGTACAAATTTCAAGAGTCTACCTATTACGGTTAAAAAATAAGGCAATATATGTGAAAAACATGTCACTGTCGGAACAACCTTTTATTTTTAGTAATTATCATAGCCGCCGTGGGTTATATACGTGCAAATCACGACACTGTCGGAATACCCTTTAATTTTTACTATTTGTTATAAAGGCCGTATTAATACACCTTCTTTGAAAATTTTAAGTCAACCTATTATGGTTAAAAAATTAGGCCATATTCATGCAAATCACGTCACTGTCAGAACACCCTTTAATTTTTATTATTTGTTATAGCGACCAAAGTAATAACTCCTGTACAAATATCAAGTCATATATCATATACATGCTAATCACGTCACTTTTGGAACACCGTTTAATTTTTAGGTTTAATTTTGCATACTTGTTTATAAAGTAAAAATCACGTCACTATCGGAACACCGTTTAATTTTTAGGTTTAATTTTGCATACTTGTTTATAAAGTGAAAATAGTTTTAACTACTGTCTGCAAATTGTAAGTTGTTGCCTCCTACATCTCAAGAAATAAAGATATAAACGCAAATGACACGTCACTTTTAGAACACCCTATAAGTTTTAGTATTTTCTGCTATAGCGGCCAAAGTTATACACCTTCTGTAAAAATTTCAAGAGTCTACCTATTATGGTTCAAAACTTACACAATATACACTCAAATCACGTCACTATCGGAACACCCTTTCATGTTTAGGTTTATAGTTTTATACTTGTTTATAATGAGAAATTTAAAAATTTTAAGTGTATGCCTCCTACAGTTCAAGAAATAAACACATATATGTGAATAACACGTTTCTATCGAAACACCCTATAAGTTTTAGTATTTGTTGCTATAGCCGCAGCAGTTATATTTCTTCTGTGAAAATTTCCAGAAATATAAAGCCCTGACACACGGACGGAAAACAATAGGGTTACGTTTTTACCCTTTTGATACGGAACCCTAAACCCATATAACTTCGCGAAGAGATTTTTTTAAGTAAATTTCCGTAATATGGAACCGTTGCTCTGGCGATAAACAATTCATAATAACTTGCCAAACCTTATCGAACAGAAATGTCAATACAGTTTGACATTCTCAGCTGTCAAACCATAGTTATCGATAACGATAGTTTTCATATATCTAAAAAAACACCCGATATATGTTGGGAATTAAAAATCTTTTTGCCGAAAAGTTTCATCTTTTATCCCAAATGTCGTGGAATTGTCAAATTACCCTCGCATCTTAGTTGTTTTGGTAGGTATTCAATCATTTTTAAAATGTTGGTTTAAATTTCTTCTCTATTGATTTTCTTTTGGATTTTCTCCTTATTTATAGAAATAATGCGCATTCTTTAATTTTCTCTTAATCTTTTTTTTTTTTTTTGCAGTTGTTATGGTTTATTTGTAGAAACAATTTGACATTTAAGGAGACTTTCTGTCAATCTTTGTAATTAAAGTTATTAACATTTTATGGCAACATTAGGATTGTTTGTTTGTTGCTATTGCCTTAAACAACGCACTTGTTTGATGCGTTTCTATCTATATTTGTCAAAATGGGCATTACCCAAGACATACTACATGTATTAATATTAATAATAATTATCTTCTAAAGTATGGGAAGTTTTAAATTGTTATGATGCAATAATGATGAAAGAAAAATGATAATTATTTGAAATATTTTCTATCTATGTACGTACATATGTATATATTTTCTGAAGAATTAAATATGATGAGTGACAGCAAGTGTCATTGTGAACGGAGTGGCTATATAAGGAATAGATTTCAGAAACACGGTTGAGAAAAGCTTAAATCTCAGATAAAATTGTAGACATTAAACCATCAAAAAAGCAATTAATAATCATGGGTCTAGCGCTACAATCCAAAAATGACTAAGTGCCGAATGTCATTATGCACTTTTTGTCGCTGCAATCTTTCTCTTTTCTTCTTTAATATTGCATTTGCGTTTATATTGTGCAATTTTTATTGCAGCAATTTGCATGATACATTTGTATCAGTTGTTGTATACATTTGTTTACATTTTAAAATTAAACCTAGGAATGATAGGAAAGAAAGGGACCTTGACATGATTTTTATTTTTGTAAAAATGAAAATACACTGGGCGACAAAAACTTAAATCCAATGTTATAAAGAGCATTTTCAGGAAGACAGTTTTGTTCTGCACTAATAATCGGAATGGTAGCTGAGGATAAGATATGATAAAAACTAATTTCGTTGAATCTTAGACTTGTTTGCTGGGTGGGAAATGTAATGACCGTAAGTAATAAATATTTACCCCAATCACGAATAATTATTCCCATGAAAAAACTCCCAAAATTGTCTATCGTGAATGATTTATACCGTAAAATACAAGTAAATTGTTATTGGAATCATTCACGATAGAAAAATAGATAGAGTTTTTTCATGGGAATAATTATTCGTGATTGGGGTGATTATTTTGGCTTTCAACTATAAACTGGTTTCTTATCAAGCAAACCTTTTAATATTAAAAACTAAAACTTAAATGCTAATTAGCAATGTACTTAAGTAAAAAAAAAGTTTTAGAGAATTATTACTATTTAATATTTAATTTATTACTATTTAATTTCATATCGCACACTAAATCACAAACAGTCACATCACTAAATTTATCAAAATCGTTGTTTTTTTCATAAACCAGTTCACAGATCAAATCTGTAATGACCACGAAAATTTAGTTTGCATCACTGTCTTCTTTAACTCAAACTGGACTGGCTCAAAGTTGACTTAGTGTAAAATTTTCCTTTTACTTGTTATAATAATCCAAATTTTAAAAGTTTTCATTCAGCATTTGATTCTTATTTTGAACGACTAAATTTAAATCGTAAGCCCACTGTAATAATTAATTTTTTGCATTTGCATTGTAAATGATGTACATATATAGATTATAGGGCTTCCTATAGGTCTCATTTATTTTGTTGTTTAATAACAACGCAATTAAATGACAAATTTTAAATAAATACAGTAAAGAGCAAATAACGAAAACAGAACTTAACAAACAGACAAGGCGAGGAAGTCGTTGTAGTATTAATATACAAATTTACAAATTTTGTAGGTGATTTTTTTTCTTTTCTTTTTATTCATCACAGGCATAAAGAGTATACACGTATGTATATGAGTTTTTCAGTCCGTTTGCAATTTCTACAACATTCCTTTTCGACACCATAGTGTATATATGTATGTATTTTAGACCCTTATGCTTAGAGAAGTCGATTTATCGATAGCCGTCTGCCTGTCCTTGTTTAGGTTGAAATGTCGTTTCGGATATTCTTAGTGTACCAATCTGTCAGATAAAGTTTCGTTAACTTTGCTATTGAAAATCAATAAAATTGCTTCAATTTCTTTACATTTGTCTCATGTTTTTGCTGTTTTCTTGTTTTTGTTTTGCTGTATTGAAAACCTACAATTCAGAAAAAATATATTTAAACTAACCAGTATTCGGAATCTACCTTAACAATCGAAAATTCACCAAAGTATTAGATTTTCACCAAAAAAGTTGCCAACAATTTTTTCTTTTTTTTTAATCTGAATTTCGTCGCAAAAAAAAAATTTATAAAAAACCAAAAATTCACAACAAACCTGGGAACTATTGTTTATAAAAAATTTCGCTAAAAAATTAAAGATTTCCCAAACATTTTAATTTTCACCCGGAATTTGGCAAATAAATTATAAACAAAACATCTCCATTCAAACAAGAAGTTTGTATCGTGTCCCGCGTTTAAAAAAATCGAGTTCTGTTTCTAATCCTAAGATGTTTCATGTTTCTTTACGATAAATAAAGACGCTGCAAAAAATACTGCTTCGCCGTAAGCAGGCGTGTAAGGGAATGTCGAGTTTTTATTGCTTACAAACCTGCTCAGGCGATTATTTCAATGCAGTGTAGATGTTATAAAATCATGCCGTATTATGTTCGTAATTCGTCATAGCTCCTCTTAAATTTATTTTTTATCTCTGCCTTACAGTTGTGCTTTTTAGTATTCACTACTGTAAGGGGAAATGTAAAAAAATTCGTTGATTTTTAAAAACGTAACATTACCATTCGTTTCCGAAGACCCAAATTAACTTATGGAAAATCTTAGTATACCAATCTGTAAGATGTAGTTTCGATAATTTTGCTATTGAAAATTGGTAGCATCCCTCAGTCAGTTTTTCACAGAGATTGGCGGTTCTCTGTGGGGCTACCAGTTCCCGTCCTACCAGTCGTTAGGACACTGGTCGGGCCTCGAAAGACGTAAATACGCAGACCTATTTCTCAAGTCACAGGTTCTAGGAACCCCGGTGTCTATTTCCCCCATATGCCCCTAAAGCACTGCGTCAAATCAGTAAAAAGGTAGTTTGCAATGACAATTAGTGTCTCCGGTGGGAGATTAAAGACGCGATATGTTTGTACCAAAAAAAAAATTTCCTAATTTGTAAGTTAGTTTCTGCCTTAGCCGGTTATATTTGCTTAATCGCCGCTCTTTGATATGCATTCAGCTTTTAGTCGACTTTTAGCCGCCGAGTATGTTCTTGTTTAGCCGCCGCCGGTCGTCATTTCATATCGGCTTCGCCCTCTGTTCCAGAATATATCTTTACAACTTTATTTACCCTGTAAAGCTGCATAAAATAAAAAAAAAATATTTAAATAGAAAAAAATCATTGAATTAAGACACTTACTTACTATCAGGGATTCAATCTGTCCCGCAAATGACGACGAAAAATTCGATGTTATCTTCTTCCTTTAGCAAAGTTATTGCTCCGATTCTTGACATTTTATTATATAATAATTTTTATCAAAAGAAATTTCCATCGGGTTATTCTTCTTGTTTATATTCAATGTCCATGGATATGTCACTCATTTAGACCAGCTGTTCGTTCAATGAAGGGAACAAAAATTTCAAGTGAACTTAACGATGCCAATGTCAACATGATAGGTGTTTGTGATTATTTATCAAATGACTAACAAAAATTAATGTCAGATGGTAAATAAAAACTGACACTAATTTTTGACCTGTACTGTTTGTTTGCCTGATTATTGCGAAATTTGCCTCAAACACAACTTTATAACACTTATTAAAATGTTTAAAATGAAAAAAAAAAATAAAAAATAAACTATTTTGTTATCAAGAATGGGATTTCCAGATTATATTTGCTCTCAAGAGATTAACTGAAAAGTGTTCTATTAGTACAATTATTCAATTCAAACTGAAAACATTGAAAAATAAACATAAATAATTGTTCAAAATCTATTAATATCAAATCAAAGCAAACATTTAACATGTGGTGTCTTCTTTTGTTAACTTTAATATTGATACTCTTAAGCCTTTATTTACACAAATTAAATGAGAATTATTACATTTTAAGTTTTTGCAAACGTATCAAAACAATAGATGGCAGCAGATTAGAAGACAAAGTGGCCATTATACCGGGTGTAACAATATTTGGTAATAATTTTGATTTGTTATCATTGACATCAGGTGAGACACATTATCAAATGATTTTTTTACAGCTAATTATTTTTTAATTAATTAATATATTTGTTTTTCATTAGAAAAGTTATTTACTTTTAGCCGTAAAAATTCCATTTATGCGAAGGGTAAAAGTTATTTATTTTATTTTTGGCGAGCAGCTGTTTATAACATCACTAATGCTGAAGATGCAGAGGGAATTTTTCAAAGTCCATCCATTATAACGAAAGGTCGCATATATGAACTACTGAAGCCATTTTTAGGTGATGGATTGCTGATAAGCACAGGTTCGTTGAAACATTTAAGACTCAGATTAAAATACAAACTTATAAAAATTTTAGATCAGAAATGGCATTTTAGACGCAAGATTCTGACACCAGCTTTTCATTTCAATGTTTTGCAAAGTTTTAATGAAATATTCAAGTAAGTGTGCATTTTTACGTCTGTAAATGAGATAAGAATAAATTATTTGCTATTCAAAGGGTTGTAGTCATTTTCAGTAGACATTGGCCTTGCTAACGCAAAAGAAAAGCAAAAACAAACGGCAGTTGTTTTGCCTAAAATCTAGATTTTAATAATATTAATAAAATTTGCTAGATTTTTTACTCAAAAATTGACTACACAACCTTTTAAGAAAAAAAAAACTATTATTTTACACAGTGCAACACGAAAAAAAAATAACCATATACGGACACCACTACGTGATAAAAGACCAAAATAAAAAGACCCCTGTCTCCCAGTTTTGCCCAAAGTCCTCCAGGTTTTTTTTATGGGCCCTCAACGATGTGGGGCCTCGATGTCATTTTTGCAAAAAAAAGGATCATTTACTCAAGCTCATATTTTGCAAACCGTTTGAAATTTTGATATACTCTCTGAGGCAAAGTTGTAGCTCTTGTCATAAAGAACAAAAATTGTTAACATATAAAATCAAAAAAACTTATCTTCAAGGTCAAAATCGCAAAAAACTTTAAAAATTCATTTTTTTTTTTACCTTTTTTCCCCTGAATTCTGATGTTTTTTACAATTCTTCAAAAACATTCTATAAACTATTTGAACAAGTAACAATGGAAACAAGTAAAACAGAAACCAACTACAGTTGAATATAACAATGTATTTGAATACCTACGAGTAATCTTTAACTTGAAAATCTTTTGCAACATCCAGATCAACACATGAACTCGTAAACCTGCCCCACTTATGCCGTATGTGCAATTTTACACAAACTTATTCTGTGCATAATTGTGCAAAAGAAGCGGTAATTAAACCGAAAATCTAGTGGGAAATTTGCTGATAAACTCAACTCAGAGCCCCCTACAAATACCTCAGGATACATTATGATCGGCGCCCATATATAATCAAATGAAATTAAAAGCAGTACTGGTAGATTAGCTTAGCCTGTGAACTTGTAATGTACCATTCGTACGTCACACCAAATGGTGTTATGAAATTTCTTCAGCTTCAAAGTTGGAAAGTTGATTACAGCCGTTCTCTGGTATGCAAAAAAATTCGAAGACTCACAAAGATCTAAACGTCCCATCAGTTCGAGCAGAAACAGGCAGTAACGTATTTAAAGAGGCCTGAAGAAACACCAAATCGTAGATAATCATGGTTACATTCGAATAAGAAGGTGGTAGGATATATATTCTAATAGCCGAAGTACTAAGATGCGACATAAGATACGACCCACAAATAATAACATCTTGACAACATGTCTATTTACAAACGACTCGCAGTGGAGTATCTGATTATATTTAACCGCCTATGCTTATCCCATTGAATTCTATTAGAAGAGCGCGAGAGTTAAAGTTATTGGCATAAATTCCTTATGATTGTGTTGGGATCAGCATTTTTCTAATGAGACTATGGGATATTCCCAATAATATTTAAGAGAGAAAGGTGATAGAGAAATTACTTGCAGGATGGTTTAACGGAAATTGTGCTCGTAGAATCTTTAATTTACTCTAGAATATACCGCGAATGTATGTTGTGTGAATTGTAAGTTAAAACCTTAAAAAAAGTACCCTGCAATTGTTCTACATAGGATTTTCCTTGGATGAAATTCCTCGGAGATTGTTAAGGCTTCACAATATAATAATAATTAAACTACAAAAATGTTGTTACGTAATACGAGGGCAATATGATAATTCTGTGACTTTTCGAATAAGGGATGTTGAAGTCTGCTAACATGTATACCGATCTCCCAATGACCCGTTACACCGCCTGCAACTTTGAGATGTCCTTTCTGTTTTTATTTATTTATAACACGACCTTACAATTGTTCAGTTTGCCCCATCTTACCTCAGTAATGTCAGAAAATATTGTTCGTAATGATGCCAATCGTCATAGCGAGAGATACAGTATCGGATACATCCAGGGCGGAGCAAGCCCTGGCCAATTTATCCGCCTGCTTATTTACTAAAAAGCCACTATAGGCTGGTTCCCAAACTAGAGTGAAGAGAGAATTAAAGATGTTATGTATGATCTCAGCTACAAGAGAGCCGTCTGACTGTCAACAAAAATGCTGACTGTCCTCCCAACTTTCCTATCAAGTAATACTATTCTGTATGCCCGTCTAATAGCTAGAAATTTAGCCAGTTGGGTAGACAATAAAAGTTGTAAATCAACTTCTTCTGAAAAGATAACAGAGCCAACACCACAGTTGATCTTCGAACCATCAGTGTTACAGTGAGACACTGTGTTACCTTATCCATTCCCGCCCAGAAAAGAAACAATACCTTGAAACGGCTTTCAATGTTTAATTGTTGTATTTAGTCAAAAGAAACCCTCAAATTTAAATGCCTCGGATCTAACATCCTAGCATAACCGAACGTTCTAGGTCTCCATAATCTGGATACAGACAATCTAGCTGCACTGCACAATCGAGTGATCTTCGGACCGTCAACGTATCCTCAGGTGCTGCAATGCACTATGCGCTATGTTACCCCTTTTCCATTTATACCTAGAAGAAATTTATTTATTACTAGCTGTGCCCACAAACGTTGTGTGCGTTCTGACAATATTTTGTTCGATTTTGCTTTCAAAGTAATTTTAAGACTCTTACGTATTTACTTTATCAAAAGGTACCCATCCCTGGACAAAATATTAAATTTATATAAAATTCTAAAAATTATTGTAAAACTGTGTAAAAGACAGACATTAAATGAGTTACTCATTATTTTAAAACAGCGCCATCTGCTTTGCTGAAAATATTCTACTTTCAAAAATAAAAGATGCCTTAAAATATGCAGTACCTTGAAATCGGTAAAAAATTTCGACGTACTTTCACTGCTTTTTCTCCTCTTTCTGTTGGAAAAAAAGATATTTCTGCGGAAAAAAAAGTATCCTATATGGGAATCGGGATACTAATTTACCTCCTCACAAAATTTTGTTAGAATCCATTTAGTAGTTTATACGTGATGCGAACACAAAAAAAGAAGGACAGACAGGAAATGAGTTACTATTTTATTATATGTATAGATTAATATAGAGGGAATATCGAAGCAGTCCTCTTCCGCCTAGAAGAAAAAATAACCTGAAAAAACTATCGGAGTTTTATTTCGAAATAAAGTAAAAAAGGTAAAAACCCGCAAATCTAAGTCTGAGATCCTAGCATGACCGTACGTTCAAGATCACAATTTGGATGCAGACAATCTAGCCGCACTGCTAGAGGCATTAGACCTACATAACATAACAATATAAAGACCTGTATGAAACCCTGACGTCACATTATGCCTTTGATAACATTTGATAAAAAATATTATTTATTTTGAGAAAAGCACTGCGATAATGCGCTCATTACTATTTTTACAATAATTAGGGAGGAGAGTTTAAAACTTTTGAAGAAATTGCAAAACCGTGAGACTCATGAAATCGATGTGGCTGATATTATAACAGAATTCTCACTTTATAACGTGTGTGGTAAGTTTTAATTAAATTAAAAATAAAATTAACGAAAATATTCACATTATTTTAATCGGATTTGTAGAAACCGCACTGGGAGTAAAATTGGATAATATAAGCGGCAGTTCCCAATATCGTAAAATTATACATGACATTGAAACGACAATGGTTCAAAGACTTAACAATCCATTATTTCTTTATTTTAACATTCTGTTTTATTTATTTGGACCCTATAAAAAACAAAAAGGCAGCATAAAAATTGCTCACGATTTCAGTAGTAAAATTATAGAAGCAAAAAGAAAGGAATTAAGGACAAAGGAAAAGGAGTCACAAAATATTAAGGCGTAAGTTTATAATAAGTTTGTGTGTGTAAATTTTATTCAATTTAACATTTAACGTTTATTAGAAATGAATTTGGTGTTAAGAAACGTTATGCAATGCTGGACACTTTATTGGCGGAGGAGGCCAAAGGTTTAATCGATCATCAGGGCATTTGTGATGAAGTAAATACATTTATGTTTGAAGGTTATGACACCACAGCCACCTGTCTAATATTTACCATTCTCAATTTGTCCTTATATCCAGAAGTTCAAAAGAAATGCCGCGAAGAAATACAAAATATAGGTGAATTTTTTAAGGACTACTGGGGGGTTACTGCGTATTTCGATTTGGAGTGCCTCGATAGACCGATTGGTAGCGCGCTAGTCTATCAGTCTGGGGGTTGCGGGTTCGATTCCTGCCAAAGACTCTGGGTGTTTTCTGAAAACAAGTAAAAAGTTTCGCAGGTTGTGTTGTCTGTTAAAAAAAAAAAAGAAAACATTTTCGAAACACTGTGTATAAGTCATACAAATTCGAATGATTTTTCTTTCGTATCGAAATACGCAGTAACCCCCCTGTACTCGTACTTATTTTAATAGAATATATTTCAAAACGTTTTTTCATTCTCAGCAGCTGATTTTAGTTCCATGACCGTTTTTGATTTTAACAAATTAGAATATTTGGAATGTGTTCTTAAAGAAACCCTACGTTTACATCCGTCGGTTCCGTTTATAGCCAGGACATGTACAGGGGAGACACAGGTGAATGGTCTAATTTTGCCTAAAAATAGTGAAGTTAATATACACATTTATGATATAATGCGTGATGAGCGTCACTTTCTCGAAGCGAATACCTTTAAGCCAGAAAGATTTTTAGACGAATCAACGATACAACGAAACCCATTTGCTTTTGTGCCATTCAGTGCAGGTTCAAGGAATTGTATTGGTAAGTTTGTATGACATTCGAATGTAAATGAAGATTCCATGGTTGTGAATTATATTTAGTTCACCGCACGCACCGGTTGGTCGGCGTTCTCTCACAGTTTAAAATTGCTGAACCAATTTGTTATTCATTTTCAGTTCAATTGATTTTATTTGCACATTTTCATTTTCACTTTACATTTCACTGGCTGTGCCCACCACAATATTTTATTCGATTTTGTTTTGGAAGTTTAAGAATTTTTAAGACTCTTAGGCAAGAATTAGACGATGATTTAAAAACATGTAATTTTTCTGCAGGGTAGAGAAAAATTTAAGTTTTGTTTTTTGATTTTGGAAAAAAATTGTATATTTTTCTCTACCCTGAACAAAAAAGACATGTTTTTAAATCATCGTCTAAATCTCGTCTTACTTTTGTACTCCTTCTCCGTTATGGTTTATGTATTTACTTTATATAGATGTATCCATCCCTGGGAAAAGTACTCAGTAACAAAGGCTTTATATTAAATTCTAAAATGTATAAAAAAATCTAAAATTTTTGTAGAGTTCTGTAAATAGTGTTTAAAATATCCCGGTAACAAAAATAAAAAGTGCTGTCAAGTTTGCAGTAACTTTAAATTGGTAAAATAGGGTACTTTTACTACTTTTTCTCTATTTTCTCTTGGAAATGAGATATTTTTATGGGGAAAAAAACTATCCTATATTTGAACCGAGATACTAAGGTACCTCCTCACAAAATTTTATTAAAATTCATCAAGTAGTTTTTACGTGATGCGAACACAAACAGACAGACAAAAATTCCAAAAATTGATGTTTTGAATTCTATTTCGATTGCTAGCTGCAACAGCCACAAAATTTTCCAAGAATATTTCATGAACAGTAATGGTCCGGTTACAGCTTTATTATATGTATAGACTAGCTATCCCCGGTGCGCTTCGCTACACACATCCACAAAAAACACAATAAACACTTGGAAGAAAAGTATGACCAAATTTTAACGCGAAAACGCACGCTATTCTCAAGTCAAAAATGTTGCGATTTATATACGTATTAACACGATAATGGGATTCGCCACTTTACTTTTAATGGGATGTGCCACTTCTATGCACATTAGAATGAGGGTTACTTGTGCAAAGTTTCAAGACTATACCTAATGTAGTTCTCTAGGTACGCGATAATAATTTTTCACTTTGTGTAGGAGGTACCAAGCCCTCCATTCAAATTCAGTCTGTGGGTCTGTACACCATGTATCTTAATATGGGGATTACTGATGCAAAATTCCAAGGCGCTACCTATTGCAGTTCTCTAGATACAGGATAATAATTTTTTACTTTGTTTGGGGGGTACCACGATCACTGTCCCAATTCAGCCTATGTTTTTCTAGGATATCCGCATGGGTATGGGGTTTACTTGTACCCACTTTGAAGACCATACATATTATAGTTCTCTATATACACAATAATAATTTTTCACTTTGTATGGGAGGTACCACTCGTACTGTCCCAATTCATTCTGTATTTTGGCAGACTATGCGCCTTAGCACAAGGCTACTCTTGCAAAGTTTCAAGGCACTATCTATTGCAGTTCGCCAGGAACATTATAATAATTTTTCACTTTGTATGGGCGGTACCACGCCTACTATTCCAGCTATAACTCATGGACCAATACACATAAAGAGACCGTTTGTACATAAAAACCTTGGTATTGACGTCACCTTTCATATAAACTTTGCGGAAACAAAATCGGTTCACGCATTCCAGAGAACATCAATTTCTAACACAATGCAACTTTTTTTATATAATGGGTGATTTTTTTGAGGTTAGGATTTTCATGCATTAGTATTTGACAGATCACGTGAGATTTCAGACATGGTGCCAAAGAGAAAGATGCTCAGTATGCTTTGACATTTCATCATGAATAGACTTACTAACGAGCAACGCTTGCAAATCATTAAATTTTATTACCAAAATCAGTGTTCGGTTCGAAATGTTCAAATGTGACAAATTTTGTTCAGCGATAAGGCTCATTTCTGGTTGAATGGCTACGTAAATAAGCAAAATTGCCGCATTTGGAGTGAAGAGCAACCAGAAGCCGTTCAAGAACTGCCCATGCATCCCGAAAAATGCACTGTTTGGTGTGGTTTGTACGCTGGTGGAATCATTGGACCGTATTTTTTCAAAGATGCTGTTGGACGCAACGTTACGGTGAATGGCGATCGCTATCGTTCGATGCTAACAAACTTTTTGTTGCCAAAAATGGAACAACTGAACTTGGTTGACATGTGGTTTCAACAAGATGGCGCTACATGCCACACAGCTCGCGATTCTATGGCCATTTTGAGGGAAAACTTCGGAGAACAATTCATCTCAAGAAATGGACCGGTAAGTTGGCCACCAAGATCATGCGATTTGACGCCTTTAGACTATTTTTTGTGGGGCTACGTCAAGTCTAAAGTCTACAGAAATAAGCCAGCAACTATTCCAGCTTTGGAAGACAACATTTCCGAAGAAATTCGGGCTATTCCGGCCGAAATGCTCGAAAAAGTTGCCCAAAATTGGATTTTCCGAATGGACCACCTAAGACGCAGCCGCGGTCAACATTTAAATGAAATTATCTTCAAAAAGTAAATGTCATGGACCAATCTAACGTTTCAAATAAAGAACCGATGAGATTTTGCAAATTTTATGCGTTTTTTTTAAAAAAAAAGTTCTCAAGCTCTTAAAAAATCACTCGTTATATAGATAATTTCAGGATATTTTTATACACGATTCAGGTAAGCGATCAAAGTGTTTGTAAAGGGCTAGTCCGATTGATCAAAAATTTGGCAGGAACATAGCAGAGAAGTATCTGATATTAAGTTTTAACGCTGGTCATCATTCAGGAGTGACGCTATGTGGCCTCAAAGTTGGTAACCTGGCATCTTAAAATTTTCAAAGCCTGGTTTATCTTAAAAATTATATATCGTCTTAAAGCTCTGCTTAAAGACCTAGATAACGCTCCTTTCTATAAATTATGTCTCAAAACGAAAACGTTATAGGCATTTCAAAATAAAAATGTTTGAATTTTTCGATTCCCTGGTACAGTTTTTTTTTTCAGAATATTGAGTACAATTTCTAGCAAATTGTTTTAAATTTTGTTCTCGTAGTTAGCGAGCAAAATTAAAAACACTATGGAAAATATCAAAATTATATATTTTCTTAATTAAAAATTAGTCGATTTTCCATTTTAAAAATTCCAAAATTATTGTGTATTTTAGCCTAATATTCAGTATTTAATATTTTTTTTAAATAAATTTTTTTAAGGAGTACATAACAATTTTTTTTTTTGTGAGCTAACTATAACCGTATGTGCGCACCTTTATACCAATTTCGTGTAAATGTGATCATCCTTGTACAATATGGACGTCCTTGAATTTGACCTATTTTACATCAAAATTTAGACTTTAGCCTGTATATTCTAAAATCCCAGAACTGGGATCGGAAAAATAAGACTGCTTTAATAAAGCTATATATACCGAAGTATTGCTGAAAATATTCGATCAGCTCTAGCCTATATGTGGTTTTTATGGGTAAAAGTCTAAGAAATTCTAATTTTATGATATTTGTTATTTATTGTCCAGGCAGACAATTAAAAGACAAACAGATATATGTACGTCATAATCATGAATTCTATATGGACACCCTTTAATTTTTTATTTTATTTGTTTTACCTGTTGTTACGGCGCATTTTGCCAATCTAGCCGGACATTATTAATATAAAATTAATTTTGAGAAATATAAAAAAAATACGCTGCACGACAGACAACCAAATTCTGCATCGTTTAACGAATTTTCAAGGCTGTTGCATGAGATTTACCGTTTTGGGACCGTGTTAAAAACAGGAAAGTTGAGTAAATCGCATACGTTTTTATTACCTCTATACGATTTTGAGAGGTTTGCACTATATTTTTTTTTTGTGACTAAACGAATACGGATTTTGTATTTTTTTCGTGAAAGGCTATATTAACAGCTGCTTATACATATAAATTTTTGGAAAAATTTAAATTTAAAAAATTTATTTATTTATATACAGTGGAAAGCAAAACTGTCCGGATGTTTTGCATTAAGGAAGTAAGGTATTGGAAATAATACAAATATACATAGGTATATTATCAAATATATGTATGTTTTTTATTTAATTGAACATTATTCTAAATTATAAAGCATAAAAACTCATATAATTTGTTTCAAAAAATACAAATTTTAATAAAAAAATTCACTATTCGGACACTTTTTTGCTCTATTAAAATGTAACGGTAGTTAGTTTTTTGTTTGTTGTCATCTCGTTATGAAGTTTTTATTCATCTATTTGTGCATTATTCTTTGACCTGTGAAGTGATTAGCTTGATTTTTAAATAAAAAATTAAAAGATCTTTAAAAATGAAAAAAAAACGCCAACTGATATTGAAAACAATGTGATAAATTTGTTGCAAAATATTTATTCATGCCGTGAAATTGCTGAAAAATTAAATTTAAGTAAATCCACGGTAAATGATATAAAAAACGACGTAATGTAGCTTGCATTAATAACCCAGGGGGTCGACCAAGACTGCTTTCTGATGGTGATGCCCGGCAGATTGAACGTTTGCTACATAATAATGACATCAAGACCCCGAAAAATGCTGCAAAAAGTATTGGTAAGGATGTCAGTTCCTGGACGGTTAGACGCGCATTAAATAGAATTGGTTTAGTAGCCAGTGTGAAAAAGAAAAAGCCAGCACTTTCCGATAGAAATGTGAAAAGACGCCTTCATTTCTGTAAAACCCACAAACATTGGACAGTGGATGACTGGAAACGGGTTATTTGGAGCGACGAAACGAAAGTCAACCGATACCAGTCTGATGGAAAAGAATATTATTGGCATAGGCCGCATGAGCGCATCCAAAAGCACCATGTGAAGGAAACAATGAAACATGGTGGCGGCAGTATAATGGTGTGGGGATGTTTTACTTGGTGGAATATTGGACCTTTGGTGAGAATCCCAGGTATAATGAAAAAGGAGGATTAACTGAATATTCTACACACAAATTTACCAGAATTTGTTGACGAGAGTGCTTATCCAACCGAAGAAGTTGTTTTTCAGCAAGACGGGGATCCGAAGCACACTGCCAAAATAGTTAAAAGCTGGCTACAAAACCAAACTTTTAGGACTATGGAATGGCCTGCACAAAGCCCAGACCTGAATCCTATAGAAAATTTATGGGCTATTGTGAAAAGAAGGCTGGGAGCATATAAAACCCACCAAAAAATGTTGACGAGCTTTGGGAGAGAATACAACATGAATGGCGAACTCTTGACCGTAATATCATCCAAAAGTTGGTGGAGAGTATGCCAAAACGTATTCAAAGTGTAATAAAAAATAAAGGCCTTTGGACAAAATATTAAATTGGAAACGTTAGTTGGTTTCAACAAACCCCGTATACAAAAGTGCAAGCTGTGCAAAAGTGTCCGAACAGTGAATTTTTGGTTTTTGTTAATTTTTTTATTTTTCTGAAGCAATTCATATGAGTTTTTGTGCTTTATAATTTAGAATAATGTTCAATTAAATAAAAAACATACATATATTTGATAATATACCTATATTTGTATTATTTTTATTACCGTAGTTCCTTGATGCAATACATCCGGACAGTTTTGCTTCCTACTGTACATATAAATTTTTGGAACAATTTTATTTTATGATTTTATGATAAAAAATTTTGTTCGAAATTAAAAAAAGAATTTTTTTTTGTTCACTTTTTTGCCAAGTAAGTGCCAAGTTGTTTTGAATTATTAATTGTTATTATTTTAAATAAAATTAATTGTTACTAATGTAAATTATTTATTATCTAGACATACATATCAGAGACTGACAAAAAGTACTTATAAAATAAATTTAGTTAAGTATTTACACATATTTTTGGGTATTAGTTATACCTATACTTATAACGTAGAAAATACCTACACATACTCATTTGCAGTGAAATAAGTATGGGTGTAGTCAATACTTATAACAAACTTTATTTATACACAACGAATTTAACAATGTATACGTAATGCATGTATGAGTACAACTGGTTGTAGGTAGATAATGTGATGGGTATCTCTCATACCCATACTTATAAATACCTTACACTTACAAGTATGGAAAAGTAGTTATAATACTCTAAGTATACTTATAAGTAAAACAACTACTTTGAGGAATTGTGTGTATAAAAAGATGTATGATGTTTGGCAATATTTTGTTTATAACCGAACATTGGTTAAGTATGGAAAACCAAAATAATTTTTATATTAGGATGAAGGTATGCATGAACGTATTTTTCAATTGTGAAATAATTAATACATTTAGTTATAAAATACTCTAAGTATACTTAGGGTATTTACATACTTGTACTTATTTCTACTTTGTACTTACAAGTATGGGTATAGCCAATACTTTATCCAACTTTTACTTGTACTTAGTTGTATTGCGAAAAATTATGAACAAGTATGCGAATACTTATTCTCTGGCTATACTTGTAGTTATTTAAGTTGAAATTGATATGAGTATGAGTGTGTGGTATGTTGTTTGAGCTGTAGCTATACACATTTATATATGTTTCGCCTCAAATACTTAGTAAGTACTAAAACTGATACTTTTGTTATTCTCTGATACATATAATAAAACTGTGATTTTCTGCCGGTCTGTCTGTCTGTTTGTGTTCGCATCAAGTAAAAACTACTAGATTAATTAGAATAAAATTTTATGGAGAATTACCTTAGTAACCTGGTTAAAATATAGGAGATTTTTCCCCTTAAAAATATCTCATTACCAAGAAAGAGAAAGAACAAGTAGTGAAAGTACGCAATTTTATCGATTCAATAGTTCTGCAAACTTGGCAGCAACTTTTGTTTTTGTCAGCGGGTAATTTAAAACACTATTTACAGTTCTCTACAATAATTTTGAAATTTTATAAAAATTTTATATGTTTACATATATCTTATGTTTCTGTGTAATTACCTAGGGATGGGTACCTTTATGTAAAGGTAAAGCACTATAAAATTAAGAGTCTTAAAAGTAGAGTACTTTCAAAGCAAAATAAGGATACTGATGAAGTGGCGGGCACTTTTATTAATATTCTTCTATTCGATATAAAAGCTTAAAAATAAATATTTTTTGAAAAATTAGTAAAAAAAATTAAAAAAAAAATTCACATGGACGTTTCGGGGATTGCGATTGGAGGTATACATCCTCTTGTCCATAAAAACTTAAATATTTTATTTTTATGGTATTAAGACGTATGCAATCCATTTTTTTTATTAATTAATTCAATTATTTTTGCAAATAATATTTTAGGTCACCGCCCACAAAAGGGGGCGTGGCGAAAAATTGCATTTTAGAATCTTCAGGGTCCAAGTTTAGGTTTTTAAACATTCGCTGACTATAAAAGTTGCATTTGCTAGCTAAACAAAAGTATGAAAAAACTAAAACAAAAAATTAATTTTTCAGAGGTAGGATTAATTCTTCTAAGCGGAACTTTTTTCTCCTGGGTACGATTTTAACAGCCTATCACCATAAGAGATTTTTCTGCCAAGTTTCATTAATCTAGGGCCACTTAATAAATTTTTAGAGCCAATATAAGCTAAAAAAAAGTAATGTCCGGCTAGATTGGCAAAATACCACTATGTGCGGTGGACACACATATATACATACATACAAACATACATACTTTGCGCAATTTCAAGTGCCTGCTTATAATGGTTTAAAACCTAAAACCATATTCGGTAAAATTAAGGCCTCCATGGAGTCACCCTTTAATTTTTATATATTTTTTTTATAGCGGACATCGTCAAAATTCCCTTAAATTTACAGCTATATGGATTTTAACTATACTGTTATAGCGAACATTGCATTTATACTCTGTGTAAATTTCAATTGTCTCGATTACGTTTCGAAAAATAATGACACGCCACTATCAGGGGATACCCTTTAATGTTTAGAATTTTTTTGTTATATCGGCCATAATAATATAATTTCTATGAAACTTTCAAGAGTCTAGCTCTTACGGTTCCAGTCATAGAGGGCTGTAACAGGCTGTAATAAGTAACGTTTTTAACCTTTGAACCCTATAAATTACTCAAAGTCGATTTTTTTTTTTTTTGTTTAATTTTCGAAAAAATAAATTTAGATGTGCTTTGCAGTAGCTAGGGATCGAACAGGAGCCAGAAAAAAATGTATTTGTTTGAACAGAGATCTTTTGTTTATAATTTAATTTGTTGCTACTTTTTGGGATGAAATGGGATTTTTGGCATGAAATGCGTTTTTTGGTAAAGCTTGAATATTTGAGCGAACTTTTGGATTATTGAGTGATTTTTTTTTCTTGTAAATTTTAAAAGTTTTTGCAAAATTTTAGTGAAAATGTGATTATTTGGTGAAATTTCGATTTACTTTTTTATAGTCTAGAGTTTTTTCTGAGGTTTTAGTTCTGAATACAGCAAAGCAGAAATTTAATAAATAAATTTTATCATGTTGGGAAAAACGTAAGGAAAATGGAGGCGCTTGCCTTTTTTGGCATTATCTCCAACATTTATCCACCGATTTTGCTGATTATCAATAGCAAAATTTTGGAAAATATAGCTGATTGCAGTCCTTAGAATTTTCACAAGTTATCTCGAATTTTCAGAAAATCCATTTCAACACGAACATGGGCAGACAAACAAAACGAACATCGTTAAATCCATTTCCCCAGAATATACAGTGGCTCACAGCTTATTTTATGCAGTGAATTTTTTCATTTAAAATCTCTATAAAAACGAAACTAGCAATACATTAAAAAAAAAATGCACAATTTGAAAGAGAAAATATTCAGGATAAACAATCAAAAATCATTCACTTCAAAAATCTGCATTTAAATACTTAAAAGGTACTAAAACAAAAAACACCCCATTTTTCCATCTCACAGCTTAAATTATGCAGTCATTTGTGACTGTAATGGTACCCCAATGGAGGGTTATTATTTTTGAATTTTTCTGTATTCTATTTTTGGCAATGTCTGGCGTTGAATATTCAGTCTAAATTTTTTACTTGAAGTGTCAGTTTTAAAAAATTCAAATGGGTCCGCGCACAACGATAAAACTACGGGAATTGGTCTTAAACCTTTTTAAAAACGGTCACTCACAGCGAAAAATAGCTGAAATAGTTACCATAAATACTTCCACAGTGCAAAAAATCATCGAGCGCTTTATTCATGAAAATAGGGTCCATAACAAAGGCAGAAATGCACCAAATAAAATTTTCACTGAACACGACGAGCGAAATATTATAAGAAAAATAAAGGCGAATCCAAAGGTTTCAGCTCCAAAACTGACTGCCGAAGTTCAAGCTGGCCTGGGAAAGCAATGTTGCGTCGAATCTGTCACCGTGTATTGCGCCAACATGATTTTCATGGCCGAGTCGCACGCAAGAAACCTTTTATTAACCCGAAAAACAGACAGATTAAATTTCGCTAAAGAATATGCTACTAAGGATTCAGAATTTTGGAATTCGGTTATCTTTGCCGACGAATCAAAATTTAACATATTCGGATCAGATGGCATGTCTTATGTATGGCGGAAACCAAATACGGAGCTAAAAAAAGAAAACCTAAAAGCTACAGTGAAACATGGTGGTGGCAGTGTTATGGTTTGGGCTGGTATGTCGACAGCTGATAATTGAAATTTAACATTTATTAAAACAACAATGGACAAATGTAGGTACCTTGAGATCCTAAAGGATAATTTATTGGAGAGGGCAGAGAAATTGGGTATAAAGTCAAATTTTAGATATTACCAGGATAACGACCCAAAGCACAAATCAGGTATTGTCCAAACTTGGTTAATATATAACTGTCCGCATTTAATGACCGCGACCTTAACGTTGTAGAAAATTTATGGTCAATATTAGAAATTAACATAAGGAAACACAAAATTTCAAACAAAAATGATTTGAAGGAAGCGCTGAAGACGGAGTGGTAGAATATTTTGCCCAGTGTTACACAAAAAGTGGTTGCGTCTATGCCAAACCGCCTCAAATCTGTCATAGACAATAAAGGGTACCACACGAAATATTAAATAATTTAATTACCGTTCCTAAACTTGATATATGCAAAATCATAAGTGCCTGCATAAAATAAGCTGTGACATGAAAATTTGTAGCACTTTTTTGTTTTTTTAGTTTTAAAATTATTAAACAAAGATTTTTGCAATAAATGATATTTTTTATTTAAACCAGAACATTTTTTATTGAAAGATGCCTAATAATTTTTTAGATTTCTGCTAGTTTTGATTTTATAAAGCATTGAAAAGAAAAAAAAATAAGCTGTGAGCCACTGTACATATCTACTTTATGGGTTTAAAATTTAGTATTCTAGGAAATGTAAACGTAATGACAAACTTATATGATTATATACCTTCCAGCTGTGGTGAAGGGTATAGAAAGCCTGAATCACGAATTTTCCTAAAAATTTTCCTGGCGTCCTTTGCAACTTTAAATTTTTGAGAAACCGTTGTTCATGATATTTAAAAAAATTATTTATACATTAAACTTTTGATAAATTTTATAAATAATTCAAATATTTCTTATTACTTTTTTTCTAGGTCAAAAATTTGCCATGCTCGAAATGAAAGCTGTTTTGGTGGTCATATTAAAGGATTTTGAAATTTTACCCATAACAAAATTAGAAGATTTAATATTTACCAATGGCCTGGTATTGCGAACAAAGCAAAAAATCTACGTTAAATTAAAGAAAATTATAAACTGATGCATTAATGATTTAATTGCAATCACTGTTACACGATCTAACGATCCTACAAATTTTATAGATTTTCTTTTTCTTTTTGCTTTTTCTTCAAAGCAATATCATTTGTGGGAACATAAGTTTTAATACGTGTCGTGTATAATGTTATTGATGTGTATTAAATGTTCCAACAATTTGGTGTTGGTTGGTTTTCTACTTTTTATGTATTTTATTTTTTTTTTTTTTTTTCGTTTTTATTTTGCTTTATTTGTAAATGCAGTTAAAGGAGAAAAACATAAAATAAAAAAAATATTGCAGAAATATCACATACATACATGTCCATTAGTGGTATGTTGCATGCATGTTGTGTGTTACTGCAAATGAATAAAATAAGAAATATTTTGGTGTGATTTATAACAAGAAATCAATTTGCTGGCATCAAATGAACACAAGTTAAAATTTGATTTGATTGAATTGCATTGAATTAAAATAAAAAACCAAACTTTAATTTCTTTCACGTTTAAATTGTTAGTGGCAACAACAGCAACAATAACAACAAACAATATAAAATATACCTTGGAGTATTGTAAAGTTATAGTGAATAAAAAACATTAAACGTGATGTAAATGTTTAATAATTTGTTGTAGAAAAATGAAAAACAAAAAAAAAAAGTTATGACGAGATAAAAAATTTATAACTGTTAACTTTTAACGCCATCGAACTTTTTGGAAAATAGCCATAATTTAAGGACAACTCAAAACCCAGTGAGGTGATGCTTGAGAGAAGAGCCGATTTACACTAGCGAGCGAAAAAAAAATGCAACTTAGATTTAGATGATATTTAAATGCATATGGGGGCATATTGAAATTTCAACAGGGGGCAAATTTATAATAACGTCAACCAACTGATTTCTTCATTCTTTTAATTGAGTTTGAAATTAAATTGTGAGCAAATTAACGACAATATCTTTTAGTTTCTGTTGCAAAAAGCTTACTATTAAATATTTTATGGCAACAGTGAACAATTTTAGCGAGCAAAAAAATTGCAACTTTTATGTTAAATACATTTTTATTAAAATAATTTTTGAAGTGAAAACTTCTTTAGGCACGTTGAGCACTTTTTGGTTGAAGAAAAATTATTGAACTGAAAACCGTAACAGTCGTCACCATTATCACAACCGTAACCGCGTCACTTAACATTGGTTTCCATAAATAGGTCAGCTTATTTTGGTTGAAGAAACTTGCATCATCGTCACCTAACATTATTTCTATACATTGGTCTGTACGTTTTGGTTGAAGAAAAGTTATTGAACGCACATCATCGTCACCATCGTCACCATCGTCACCTAACATTGGTCTGCACGGTTTAGTTGTAGAAAAATTATTGAACTCGCTTCATCGTCACCTAACATTGTTTCTATACATTGTCCTGCACGTTTTGGTTGAAGAAAAATTATTAAACTCGCACCATCGTCATCATCGTCACATAACATTGGTTTCTTTACATAGTTCTGCTCGTGTTGGTTGAAGAAAAATGATTGAACTCGCATCATCATCACCTAACATTGTTTGTATACATTGATCTGTACGTTTTGGTTGAAGAAAAATTACTGAACTCGCATCATTGTCATCATCTTCACCTAACATTGTTTTTAAAAATTGTCCTGCACGTTTTGGTTGAAGAAAAATTATTAAACTCTTACCATCGTCATCATCGTCACCTTAAATTGGGTTCTTTACATAGTTCTGCTCGTGTTGGTTGAAGAAAAATGATTAAACTCGCTTCATCGTCACCTAACATTGTTTCTATACATTGTCCTGCACGTGTTGGTTGAAGAAAAACTATTAAACTCGCACCATCGTTACATCGTCACCTAACATTGGTTTCTTTACACAGTTCTGATCGTGTTGGTTGAAGAAAAATGATTAAACTCGCTTCATCGTCACCTAACATTGTTTCTATACATTTTCCTGCACGTTTTGGTTGAAGAAAAAATATTAAAATCGCACCATCGTCATCATCGTCACCAAACATTGGTTTCTTTACATAGTTCTTCTCGTGTTGGTTGAAGAAAAATGATTGAACTCGCATCATCATCACCTAACATTGTTTCTATATATAGGTCTGCTCATTGTAGTTGAAAAAAAATGATTAAAAACTGTAAAATTGTCAACTGTAATAATAAAAAGATTATTATCAATATTTGTATTTAATTATTTTGTGAAAACTTAAATGATCTTGTTGCTTTGTGTTTCATAAAAAAAAATCGTGGTAAAAAGTAATCACAACTTACTTAGTTTTGACTTCTATTGGTAGTCCCAACGACTGCCCTGCAAGTTTTTTATATAAAATTTTACTTAAATAAATTATTTCGTTGGGTAGTCTTTCATTTGCTATTATTTACGAGTGGCATAGAATCAACTAAAGGCATGAAGGCAGGGTGTTTTTGTGGATATTTTTGTTGTATTCTGATCTCAAAATTAATTCTAATTCATTCACATTAGATGGGTTTTTTTTTCAACTTTCCAATCTACAAGCACCCAGAGGTTTTCTATGGGTTATGATTGAAGAAGAAGATTGTTAACGTCAATCAGAAGCTAAGCTTGGAATCATTATCATGTTTCAATATTCTATACGAGGTACCATTTTTTCTCGAAGATGTGGAAGACTTCGCTTCGTGCGTTCATAGACGCTTCAAGTTTAGATATTGAATCGACACCATCACGGAAGAAAGCATCTACAAATAGCTGACATAAACACATATAATTATAAACATAAACTCGACACCCTAATTGAGCCTCCACTATGTTTAAGTGTTAGTAGCTGATATCCAGGAGCATACCGATGTCCTGCGTACAAAATTTATTTGATCAGACCCAAGTAAATAAATACTTTTTCTGATTTAATTTTTTATTTTTAATTTTAAATGTAACCAAAAACAGCTGATAATTTAATTCTAGTCCGAACTTACCCAAAAGAAAAAGTTCGTACCTGCAACTTTGTACAGGAAATGAAAAATTTTACACACCCACTTTCTTTCAAAATTGCACAAAAATTGTTAACTGGATGCTTTTAGACTAATTTGTGCGAGTTCAGACTGTTTTGTTATGCACCTGGAACAGGCCAATTGAATGTTAAACTTTTTGAAAAAAAAAACTTATTATATGAGTTTGGTTGGTTAAACTCCTAGATGATTTTTACAACATAACACTAATATTTTTTAGTAGCAATTTTTGATCGGCTATGGTCTAGACTTGTGAATTTTAGTTCATTTTAGAGATCGCTCATTTTAGTTCAAAGTAAAAAAGTGAACTAGTTCAATCTTTTATTTCAATCGCTCTTTTTTCTTTTGAACTATGATTTGTGTTCTGAACTACTTACTAATTCAATCTGTTAGTTCATTAGCTCTTTTTCCTTTTGAACTATGATTTGTGCTCTGAACTACTTTATTTAACCTTATTATAATTTTATTATTAATAATTTTCAAAAATAATAAATTCGTAAAATGGTTATTAAATTGTATGGCAATTCTACATTGTTGTCAAAAAGAGTAAACATCAATAACGAACAGACGTATATTTTAATAGTTCAAATACCTTTAATAGTTCAAATACAATGTAATAGTTCAAAAATTGAACTAGGTAGACATAAAAATTTAAACTAGTTCATTTAGTTCAATTGATAGAATAGTTCAATTGAACCAGTTCGTTCGTGAACTACCCAAGTCTACTATGGTCCATAAAGACTGGGTTATTGGTAATGAAAATATAAATAAATACATAAATAAATATTGTTCAGAAAATTATCTTCTCTTTTCAAAGGATTTCTATAATTAAAAGTTGGTTAAAACGTTTCCAAAAAGGAAAAAATTATGAATTTTTGTTACCATATTTTTATTTTACTATCAATTATTTCAAATAAATCTTTGTAAATATTGCTGTCTCAAACGTTTATAAAGTTCGTTTGCCGAGGATGTAGCTTAGCAATATTCTACAGCGATATCAATGTTTTTTTTTTATAGTAATAATTTCCCTTGACATGATCGACGAACAGAAGTTGAGTATGTAGCAAGCAGTGTTGGGATTTGTGGTACAATTATACCAAATTTCGCACAATCGATACATTAGTGGAAAACTGGTACACTTTATTTATTTATGCTTTATTTATTTATTTATTTATTTATTTATTTATTTATTTATTTATTTGCTTTATTTAATCAATATATTCCCAATTAATGGATTGCTTGATAGAACAGATTTTAGAAGATAGCATTATAAAAGTAACATTATAAATGTAATAATAATAAAAAAGAAATACATAAAATAAATTGATTTTATATATAAATATTAAGAATATGAGCCCTAACATCATGATACACTTTTTTCAATAAAAACACAACTAAAATTGAGTAAAACTGGCGATGAATATACATATATTTTTGATTTGTTATTATTAATAAATTTTGATTAAGAACAACAAACATTACAGTTCCCACCCTACGGCTCCAGACAACGAATGCGTAAGACGATCAAGTGATCTACATGTATCCTGTTTATAATACAAAAACAATATATGTACATGCAAACCACTCAGCCGTCCGACACAATCGGCATCCGGAATAACGAGGTAAGAACCAAAATATCTACTATTCAAAATCAAAAACAATTACGTACTAATAGTGTTAAAATATAGAAGCAATTTTTTCTTGAACACATTAAATGATGCAGAGAATGATCTAAGATGTATTGGTAGACTGTTCCGAATACGAGTCACTCGAATTTGAAATGAAAATTCATGGATACAACTATTAAAAAGAGTCAAATAAAATTTGAATATTTCTGTTTGAATGAATGAACTCAATTTTACGTACAATTATATATAATATTACAATATTAGTACAATTTCATGTAAAATTTATCATAATTTTTTTAATATTTTCTTACAATTATAAACATTTCTAATTTCATAGTTCTCCAACCTCCAGAATTTCTATTATTTAATGGGTAATTTAGTTACAAATCCTTTTTGCTGAACTACAGCGTTTGAACGTTTTTGCATTGCTTTAATCAGTTTCCGGAAGTATTTTTCCATTCTTTCTAGTAAGAAAGGTTTTTTTGTTAATTGCATGACCCTTTAACTCTTTCAGCCACACTCTTACATATATTATTTTAATAACAAAACTACTGCATTTTTGGTTTGATTAAGGTTTATTTATTATAAAAAAAAAGAAAAAAATAAACTTGACCTTTAGGCTTTTGTGGAATAGGGTGGTTAGTTTAGTAACCACTGTGACGGTTGGCAAAAAAAAAATTCAAGTAAAGTTTAGTATACGCAGCCACATTTGATAACAATAAATTAATTCTGATGGAAATCGGAGAAACATGTCTTATTTGTGCGTATGCAAAGAGGAACTTTGCAGGTTCTGCATTGCCATATAGTACGCACCGGATTCTTTTTGGTGCTGCATTTTGCACATCTTCGTGATGTAGATCGCTCTGGCTGATGCATACTGCTTTCCAGACGCAATTCTCTTGGTACTGAAGGTTTGTGTTTCTTTATTTGTACTGGTTGTGGGGAAGAGGATTCCGAAATTGAGCGCTTAGTGCCTGATTTGGGTTTTTTCGCCTGAACTGGTGCTAGGATGCCATGGTAAACACTTCTTCGAAACTCTTTGGCATTGAGCTGATCAAGTTCTGGGTGGTATGTTTTCTGGAGCTCTTTATATGTAATATAAGAGTTTATAACGGCGCAGTCCAGAAAATGAAAATGCGGGATTTTTGATCAATAGCATAAGTGCTTTTCAGCTGATCAAATTTATCAACAACGGTTGAGTGGCATAAAAGAAGATATGTATACGTCCTTCATATCAGGGGCAGAAGATCAGTAATCTTTATAACTGGGCGATTTTTTTATACCCATCACTAAATTTAAAGCAAGAAATACTTCAATTTCTTCAGGTGTAGTGGGTGAGTGGGTGTAAAAGGTGCTCCTTTCTGCGTGGCATATAGATTTGTTTGAAAGCAGATTGTTTCAACTAAGTTTGCTGTCCAAAATAAACCAAATAATTTTGTTGGTGTTATATTCTCTACCTCTACTATATCATCTGCAACACCTGCGACTCCTGTAAATTCACACGGCTCTTTCATTTTGAAATTTTTTTCCACTTTGGTTGCACAACTGCGGAGCTCGTAGTAAGTAACTGACTAGCAGAAGTAGTACACAAATTTGATAAAGGTATTACATCATCTGACTCAAAATAATCATTAAGTTCTGGCTGCAGTCCTGACGGTATATCACCAAGTACCATCAGATCGGCTTTTTGGTCATCATCTCTTTCTTCGTCTGATTCGAAACTACACACACTTTCGCCATCAGAAGGTATATCTTCAAACAAAATATCTACGATATCTTGTTCGTTGAGTATGCGCGGCATTCTAATTACATATATGTATATAACACAAAATTATGTGGGAAACAATTATTTACTATAGAATGTACTATAGTCACAGTGGTTAATAATCTAACCACCATATTACTTACGTTTGTTTTTGTATATTATGCTCTGGTTACATATATATGTTATCACAAAACAAAAAACAAGTAATAAATAACAAATTAACACTGATTTCGTTTAATAATAAACACTCTATGCTTCTTTATTTCAATGACAACGGACCTGTTAAAAAAGCAAGGGGATGTCCCGAATTTAAATAAAGATATAAATACAACCAGTGAACCCTAGCGACAAAGTCTCACAACAAATGATCAGCGATGTATTTAAAAATATAATTCTTTAATAATTTGTCAATAGATGACGCGAAAGCATGTTTTAAACAAGCAACAATTAGTGGTTAGATAACTAACCACCTAACCTGAAAGAGTTAAATGTTCTTCCGAATATCTGCACGCAAACTCTGGTGGAGTATCAAGCACTTGATGGTAATTGTAGTGTAACCAACTCCCAACATTGTTAGTAAATTAGCAACACAGATACAGAAATTTAAGGAATCAAGGTCAATCAATTCTGATTACTCTAGTATAAAAGTTTTGATTTGTTCTCTTTTCCAGCTACTGTGTGTATGCTTTGTTTATTCTTTTTTTTTACTTAATGCCAAATTTTGGTGCAATTGCTTGCTGCTGATTTCGTACAATTTTATTATTGAAGCGGTAAAACTTAAACGTTGTCAGATCACAACTCTGGTCTGTGGTAGCAATTCCAGTCACTTATGATGCTAAAAACCGCAGCGCCCGACTTTTCTTCCTTAAAATGGAATTTTGAAAACTGGTAATTTGCTTGTTTATTTAATAAGGCACGTTCGTCATTCGAGGTTCTGGCGTATTCTATAGGCTATATTATAGGTTTAATGCAACGTGTGTGGTAAGACAGTCATTGATAGTTGTTAAGCATTTTATCAGTTTACAAAAAAAAAATCGTGCAAATAAATTTTGTATCTAAAACATATTCTTTTACATAAAAATTCTAGTGCATAAATTTAAAATGAAACCAGAAATAACGGACTTTGAAAAATTTGGTAACACTTTTAAGTATTTTGGCGGCATCTAGTGGTCAGTAGAAATGGCAACAGAACCAAAATAAATTGTTAAATAAAAAACCAATGAATCAATAAGGGAACATAACGATTACGTTTTGTTTTTTTGTTTCTTAAAATATCACAAAAACATTTATCTCATAATATTTCTTTTATAAACAATTTTAGACAAAAACAAAACAATACAATATTCTCCCTAATGCACTTTTTGTTTAATAATCTCACCAACAACAGCAACACCTGTTCATAAATCTTATTGGAGTAAAAGAGAAGACCATATAATTTTAACCAATTAAGAGATTTGCATTAAAAAAAAACAAATCAAAAACAAAAAGAAGCCCTATAAAATAATATGGGTTTCTACCCATATTTACAATTTTTTTCAGTAACTTTTATATTTAAACAAATCTGAAAAGGTTTAGTTATACACCAACCTGTTTTTAATTGTAAAAGGACTGTTAGGATTAACACAAAACACTTTAAACATTTGCGACCGTCGCGGTAACAAAACATTTTTTCGGCCATTTTTCACAAACTAGTGATGGTAGATCTGAGATATTCCCATGTTATTGTGTGGTTTTGTTTTGAAAATGTCACTGCTATTATCGTTATAAGACAGCATGGTTGCATTTTCGATTAATATGAAATTGTATCCCAATTGGAATTAAATTATTCAGTTGTCATAAAAACAAATTTTATATTTTAAAGCAAGTGTTTACCAATAGTCCGTTTTTGGTCTTTTTTTAACCTATTAATTATAAATTCTTAGTTTCCGCAAAACATTTATTTATATATTTTAATTTATTTTGTATGTATATCTCAATACCGTCATTTTCAGATTCATCATAGGTACAAGATTATAGATACTTTAAAAGTTCATTTCAGCACTGTAGTAATTTTCGAAAAACAATCATTTATTTCAAGAAAATGTTATAATACTACTAGTTTATTAATAACTAAAAAGGTAACAGCGAAATATGTAATTATACTAATTAACAAAAGTATAATTTTACAGGAGACAACTTTGCATAATTACAATTATACTGTAACTCCCTGTTTTTTGTTAATAAAGGCGTATTGGATGATCACAGAAGTGTAAAATTTTGTCAACATTTGTAGTTTAATGCCATTTATAATAATTAAAAACTCCTTTTTGAATCTTTTGTTAGTTACGCTATTTAGCATTGCATATATATGTAATCATATTTCCCACTCCTCAATACCAACTCTAAATATTTTTTTTGGCAAACAAAGAAATCTCGACCATCAATCTTTCCACTTTTATATTAAATAATTTATACTTGTAATTAAAATTAGTGTCTCAAATAACAAAGTAAATTAAGTAATTTTTCTTTTTCGATTTCTGGAACCGATGCAAAAAAATTTTTCCTTAGCTCTTTCCGACCCTAATCTATACATAAGAGTAACTCACTTACTGTCCGACTTTTTTTGTATTCGCACCATGTAAAAACTACTGCATGGATTTCAACAATATAAGCTTTTATTCCGCAAAATTATCGTATTTTCAAGAGAAAGTGAAGAAAAGCAATGAAAGTATGCCGTTTTTTTATCAATTTAAAGGTACGGTATACTTTAAGGCGCCTTTTATTTTTAAAAGCTGTATATTTTAAGCAATGTTGCGCAACAGATGGCGCTGTTTTAAAATAATAGTACATCGTTTCATCTTGCAGAGCTTTACAATATTTAGAATTTTATATACATTTTAGAATATTATCCAGGGATGGTATATGATGTGTCTTGATTTGTCTACACGCACAAGTTATTTTTCTTTTTTGTTATCTTTACGTTATCAAAAAACAGACAGTGAATTGCACCCATCACAAATCAACATTTGCTGACAAACTGCTGCATCAGTTCGATTTAATTAATTCATCAAAACTCCAAATAAAAACACTTAATTTCTTACAAAAATATTTTTTTATGAAAAAATTTTCACTTCATTTTTTTTTATCAACGTTTCCTTTTTAATACACAGATTTTGTATATATTTGTTTTTAAATTGTATGCCACTCGTCACTTAAACCTTAGAAAAACTCAACACTTAACTAAGCCGTCATTTATTTTACTTCTTTGATTTGCCGGTGGCCTTTTGAGCGGGCTTCTTGGGTGCCGATTTGCTAGCACCTTTGGCTGCAGCCTTTACGGGTTTCTTTTCAATCTTGGTTGGTTTGACGGGCTTAACTAGCATTTCACGTTGACTTTTTAAAGCTTTGACAATTTTCTGTTCCTCTATGAGAAAAGCACGAACGATACGTTCGCGTAAGCAACCATGACAAAGTACACCACCGTAGGTACGGGCGACAGTCTTCTGACGTTTGGACAAACGGCTACGTTCGCAGGGACGAGTTGGGCGAATACCCTTTAACTTCTCCTTACATTGACCGCATTTTGGTACAGTCTTGTTTTTCTTAACGTACTGGTAAACCAAACGACCACCAGGTGTACGAACACTAAAATTAAACAATACATATTATTCACCATTCTTTTGGCTTGTCTAAAGTACTTTGTTTACTTACATACGTCTTCTGTTGGATTTCGTGTTGTACGAAAGACGCCTTCTCAAAGTCAAACGTTGAACCATTTTTTGGCTATTAAATCACATCATTGTTCCACACAGTCCAAACAAATTGAAGGGGAAACAAGTACATTGTTGTCATCGATTTGAAAACATTAATAAAGTTTGAGAATATAGAAGAAAGATAATTAGTTTCATTTTATCACTTATTTAAATATGTTTGCTATTTTTTTAATTTTGAGTTAACATTAGTCTTGTAAAAATTCATCTGATCTTTTATGATTACTTTCGCATTAAAAAAAAACAGTACGCATACCTTTAAGAAATAAACTAGAAAGGAAGTTGTCGATATTGCAGTTTAACCAACTGAAGTTGGCTGCGTTTCTAGGCAACTGTCATAATTTTCAACCTTTCTATTGGGGTCGGTAGAACAGTTTTTCGTGTTGTATTTTTAGGACAAAGTAGCAAAATGTAATGTTCAGGCTTGGGATAATGTAAATAAAATTATATTAAGTTTATGTGGTTTTCAGTTTTCAAAAAACAATAATAGTGCGTTTCCATTTATGTGATTTTGGCCAAAACACTTGATTTGCTCAAATCAAGTGTTTTGCTACTTGATTTCCCATACATATTTCATATGAGCAAATCACTTTATATGACTTGATTTGCACCAAATCATATCGAAAATTATATATGCAACACTGTGTAGCCTCTGTAATTACAAATGCAACACCGGGTCAATCATGAATGGTGATTAACAAATTCCAAAATGTGGCAGTTTTGTTTGTCATTTAAAAAAATATAATAAAATTATTTCAAAATACAAAATATGTTTGTATATAAATTGAAGAAAATATTTGTTTTTTATAATTTATAATTTTAATTTGTTGTGTTTGAAAAGACCAAAGTGTAATAAAAAAAACAAAATTGAATCAAAAGTTATTTCGGTGTTTATTGTAGTTTTTATTTTAATAGTTCATGAATGCGTTTAATTTTGAAAAAGCGAAACAAAAAACAAAAATATATATAATCCTCCAGTCAGGAGGATTCCATGTTATGTGACTTTTGGGCGTCAAATATATATAAACAAACTGGCTACAAGCTATAGGTAAAACATTTTAGTAACAATACAAATGGAAAATAATTAATGATTTCTTTGATATCAAATTTTAGAAAGGGAAATATACCCTAAAATAAATACAATTTTAAGGGAATTTTAAATGCATTTGATAGTGTTTTATTTATTTTAAGAATTGATTTATAAAATATGTTTTAAATAAATAAGAAATTACTATTATTTTTTGTTTTGTTTAGTTTTCATCATTAATTATATAAACATACATACATATATGTTAAGAAATTCATATACACCTGCAATTGTTATTTTTTCTAGAGATATACATATGTCTTTTAATGCTAATTCTTTAAATTCTTTTTGGGCAAAACTGTAGCGTTTGTAAAGTGAGTACATACTTTTGTTAGCATGTCATTCGTGTACACTATAGCAGGGCTCAGTGTTTAATGCAAATGGTCTTGCAAAAGTTCAAGTGAAGATATAACGCATTTGTACTTTCGCAAGACTATTTGCATTAAACACTCAATACCGCTCATATAATTTAACAAAAATTCAATTTTATATTCCATTTTATAAATAATTTTATTTAAGTTTTAAATAACAAAATTTTTGTTTGTTTTATAATAAAAATATTGTTAACAAAATAAACTTCAAAATAATTTCGAAAATTCGAACATGAAAACACGAGATAATGGAAACACTTCGACATGTTTTGCCCAAAACAACTTGTTTTGCATGTAATGGAAACGCACTATAAAACACAAAACACATGGTATCATGTTTTTTAGTAAAAGAAAGAAAAATAGGGGCGCTTAGTATAAATGTCCACCGTATATAGATAAATTTTGCTGATTTTTTAAACTACATATGTACATTTAAGAGATTGGTATACTAAGAATTTTCTGAAGTTATTTATAGCCCGTTCAGGCTGCCACGAAATTAAGTCATTTTGTGATTTCGGCCGAAATCAAGTTGAAATTACGTAATTTCGCATACATTTTACCATTGCCCAAATTAACTCATTCTACTTAATTTCGTCGAAATTAACTTGAAATTACGATAGACAACGCTGGTTTTGTAGAAAAAGCTACTTTTTTTGCAACCATGACCAGATTTACAACCTTGAAAGTCCGTTTTGTTTGAAAAAAATTTAAAAGCCAAATGAAATAATGGAAATATATACATAATTGTACATTAATTTTGTTGTAGTGTTGTTTTTAATATTCATGTATATTTTAAATCAATACGAAAGTGTTGTGCGAAAGCTTATTGCAAAATAATTAAATTATACAAATGTAACTAAACGTGATCAGCTGTTTGCGAAATTAACTCAAATGTCAAAAGCCCAGTGTGAACACTTTAGATTTCGTTCGTAATTTCAGCTCGAAATTACTTAATTTCGTGTCAGCCTGAATGGGCTATTAGGTTTCTGAGAAAATCCATTTTGACTCGGGCTGACAGACAGAGAACACTAAATCGAATTTTCTCGCTGAAACACTATGTATACTATATGGGGAATAGCATAGAATTTACAAACTGAATGACTCTTTCAAATTGCAGTGGTGGTTATAGAAATTTTATCTTAAATTACAAATGCATATCAAAAGTGTGCTAATTTTTATTAGTTTATTATATTTTAAGATTCACATTCCGCATGAAGCTAGAAAACCTTAAATCTAATGATTTTTAACTATATTAGCAACTATTAAACAATTCAATATTTTGCCATTGTTTTAAAAATTATGAAAAAAGTTTTTAATTTTTAAAGCTTAATATCACACGTGCAATTTGTAAACACTAAAGTAGACTAACAGCTTGCCCAAAATTTAAGGTTTGAAATTTATTTATAGTAATAAAATTTTTTATATATATCGAGGAAGTAAGAAATAGGCTCTCTTATTTTAAAAAAAGAGAGCCCATTCAAGTTAAATTAGTTTAATTAGTTTATAAAGTTAAATTAGTTTGTACAAGTTGGCCAAATTGGGCAACTAATTAAATTTTTTCTAGGACGCACAAGATTTTAAGCGCAAGGGTCGTTGAATTTAAAACGTTTAAAAAAGTATTAAAAATTCAAGGACATCTTTGGCATACCTTTTTAAATGAATCAAGTGAACCTCACTATCTTTACTAAACATACATTTTTTTAGATTAGTAAAAAATAGATTTCGATTTCATCTGGCAACATTGCCTTGAGTTGTAAACAACGTGTTATTTTTTGCTCGTGTGTGATTTTTCTTTAAAATTTAATTTTTCCTTTAAATCGCTTCCAATATGGCTAGCCAGAAGCGAGAATACTTTGGGAATAGTCCCAAATTTAAGACGATAAGGATTGATCCTGGCCCTAGTAACAGGTTTCATTTGCTAGCAAATGAAGAAGAAGAAGAGGCAAGAGCCGTCAAAGAAAGGGTTCCACCAATAGTGGTAGACTCGTGTCACAGTTTCTCAAAAGTTTGGGAAATACTTGGTGAGGAGTACTTCTTCAAGAGAATGACAATTGGAACTAAGGTTACATGCAATACAATGGTCCTGTATAAAGCTGCGTTAAAAAAGCTGAGTGAACTGAAGTACAGTTTTTATACACACGAAGTTAAAGACGTAAAGCACTTTAAGTTAGTGTTATTTGGTTTGCCAAGAACAGACGCAAAACTTTTAAAGGAGGAATTGATTAAAATGCACAACATAAACCCAGTAAGTGTCAAAGAAATCGTAACCAAAAGGACTACAGCTGATGACGCTATATACTTGATTGAGTTTAACAAACAAGAAGTGTCAAAAAATGATATTATGAAAATAAAGTACTTTTGCAATATTGCTGTTTACTGGAGAAGACCTCTTAAAGGGAATAAAGGGCCTACGCAATGTACGAAGTGCTCTATGTACGGACATGGAGCTAAAAACTGCAATAGAGTTATCGTCTGCGCAGTTTGTGCTGGCAATCACGACCAGACTGAGTGTGTATTGTCCAAAAACACTCAAGGGAGTAATGTTGTTTATAAATGCCACAACTGTAGCCAAAAGAACTTAAGAAACTCGAATCACAGGTCCGACGATCCTAAATGCCCTTGCCGTAAAGATTATTTAGAAATGCGCCTACGAATAACTTCTAAGTCTAGACCTAATTTCAACAAGTCGAGAATTAATCATGTGTATGATGAGACTGAGTTCCCACACCTGTCAAGTCAGAGTCAACCAACTGATTCACGAGAGCACACCTTCCAAAGGAAAAGTTTGTACTCTGAGGTTTCGAAAAACAGACCCCGCGACAGCAACAACGATGATGACTTATCTAACGAGAGACTGTTAGAAATCTTCTTTAGTGCTGTGGATGCACTAGAAAAATGTCGAAATAAATTTGACAAATTAAGAGTGCTTGGCATGATGCTCAAGCATGCTATATAAAATCATGGGTAGTCAAAATGTATACGTTATGCACTGGAATGCTCAAGGCATAACAACTGAGTCAGCAGCTGCACAGCTCGAAAAAGTTCTCCATGAGAAAAATATTGATATTTTACTTCTTAACGAAACGTTCCTGAAGCCGTATCATAGGTTAAAATTTGGAGGATACAAAATATACAGAGAAGACCGTCAAACACATGGTGGGGGTGTGCTTATAGCGGTTAAAAATTACATAGATCATAAGTTGTTACCAAAGATTAAAACAATAACCATAGAAAATATCTCTGTGGAAGTTAAAATAAGTGGACGTCCCGTAAGTTTTATCTCTGCTTATAATCCTGTTTACACTTCTAATTTTAAAACTGACTTAGAACTTCTTACCAATTCGTTTAGTGACTATTTTATTTTTGGTGATTTGAATGCACAACATGTGAGTTGGAATTGTATTTCAAACAATTCAGCTGGCAAAGAACTGTACAGGCATCACTTAAATTCAAGTTATTATGTATATCATCCGGATACACATACTAGATTCGGCCAAAATATAATTCCAGTCCAACCATCCACGGTTGATATTTTACTTACTAACTCTAACATTTCATTTTCGCAGTTACAGTCACATCCAAATATTTTACAGTCTGATCACACCCCAATATCTTGTTACATTTTTGGAACACCACAAAATCACTTTGTTACAGTTCCGTTGTATAATCAGGCTGATTGGCCAGCAATTAAATACTGGGTCGAGAATGAAATTAAGAATCATAATATCGGACAAATAGAGCTTAACAATATAAACCTAGATTCGTCATTAAATAAATTAGTTAGTATAGTTAAAGAAGCCTTTTCTAAGATTCCAATTGGCCAGAAAAATCCTTGGCAGAGGGAAATTTCAAATACGTCTAAAATGCTGATTACTCAGAGGAACAAGTATAACCGTAAACTTAAAAGATGTAGAGATCCTAGTTACAGAACTCAACTAATCAGCATTTTAAAACAGTTGAATCAATTAATTGATTTTCATTTGAAAAGGGATAGAAATGAAGCGTGGGCTAAATTCATTTCCAAACTGCCTTCCGGCTCTAAAAAGTTTTGGAAACTATCAAAAGCTTTAAAAGGTAGAAATTCTGCAATCCCCGATCTAAATATAAATGGGGAATTTTTAAGTACCGGTGAAGCAAAAGCAAATGCCATTGCGGAAGTTTTTAGATGCAACAATAATATCACCAACAACAATTCATCACCTTTAGATAATGTGGTTCTAAATTATGTGCAGGAACTTAACAATGTAAATCTCGCTGACAGTGACAATTTTGAATTCACAGATGCAGTAGAGGTAAAGACATTTGTTTTTTGTTTAAAAAATAACAAAGCCCCAGGTTTAGACGGAATTAACAGCATTATTTTAAAAAATATGCCCGATTACTTTTTTGAAACTTTGAGCAAACTATTTAATTACTGCTTGAGAAATGGTCATCTCCCCATGATATTTAAAAAGGCCAGAGTTATACCTATTTTCAAAACTGGAAAAGATCCTAAATTGCCTTCCAGCTATAGGCCAATAAGCATTTTGAGCTTGTTGGATAAAGTCTTTGAAAAAATAATCCACAAAAGAATCGTAGAGTTCTCAGAACAGAATAACATTATACATCAGCAGCAGTTTGGATTCCGAAGAGAGCACTCTACGGTACATCAAATCAAACGAGTGGTTAATATTATTGAGAATAATAAAAGAAATCGTAGAAGTACAGGTATTATATTTCTTGACATTGAAAAGGCTTTCGATACAGTATGGCATAATGGCCTATTGTATAAACTTAACTCTTTTAGTTTTCCTTTATATTTACAAAAAATCATACAAAGCTTTTTAGACCAACGTTCATTTGTAGTTTTCGTGGAGCGCATCTCATCAGATGAAAAACATATACTCGCAGGTCTACCGCAAGGTTCCGTTTTGTCACCTACGCTTTATTCGTTATATACGTCAGATATCACTCTACGCAGGAATCAGGAAGCAGCATTTTATGCAGACGATAGTGCTTTCATTTGCAGCGGTAAGGTATCTAATTCATTAGTTAGGAAAATGCAAGAGAGCTTAAATTCAAGCCAAAAATATTTTAATAAATGGAAAATAAAGGTCAATGATGATAAAACACAGGCCATTATTTTTCCATATAATAAGTCGCCAAAACGCATACCTTCTCAATCTATGTTGTGCCGTGGGAATGTTATACCTATAAAGTCAGAAATCAAGTATTTGGGCATTATAATGGATAAAAAACTAACATTTAAGCAACATGTCAACCAAATTTGTGAAAAAGCTATAAAGTGTGGTCGGGCATTGTTTCCCATACTCAACAGAAGATCTAAATTGAATATGAAAAACAAAATATTGTTATATAAAATGTGCATTCGACCAATTATGAGTTACAGCTGTCAAGTATGGTTTCATAAAACTGCGAAAACTCATACCAAAAAGCTTCAGATTATACAAAACAAGAATTTGAAAATAATTCATAATCTTCCTCGTAGGTATCCGACAAATTTACTTCACAGTAACTTTGGACACAAGATGATAAACGATTTCACTAGAGAACTGACACTGACATTTAATGAAAAATGCAGACTGTCAAACTTTGAATCAATAAGGAATTTACAAGGTAATCACTAAGATTCGTTCGTTAAGAATGAATGTATTAGTGATTATCCAAACAAATTTCTTTATAACTTCCATAGAGATCAAAAAGGTTTTTTGAGCTATTTTCCTTAAGGATGTATATTTATTGTTATTAGTTTTGTAAATTTAATTATAAGACTCTTATTGTTGTAGTACTTATAGTAAAATCTCATACCTCTGTACCTTTTATATTTTAAACTTGTAAATAAAGACTTTTATTAAAAAAAAAAAAAAAAAAAAAAAAAAAAAAAAAAAAAAAAAAAGATTTCGATTTATTTGTTTCCCTTCATTTTTGGGAACAAGTCTAGTTCAGTGAAGCTTGACCAATCAGAAAAAAATTATACAGGGTGATAGAGAATTATAAGTTATGGTCCTCTGAATTTTTCATATGAAACTGTGCATTACATTTTTGAACATATTATGTCAATATGGGTATCATTTTAAAGCTTCTGAAAATATCCATCGAATGGTGCCAAATTTAAAACAAATTAACCCATTAAGAACTGAATTATTTTTTGTCTATTTTTTATATTAATACACTATTAAATACATCACCGACTTCGCTTACCAAAGCTTTCCTGCATAGCCAGCCTTCGGTCGGGCGCAAGGTTTTTCTCCTCTATAGTATAACAAACTTCGGCTTCGTTTTTAATATACTATACACATATTTTCGTCAAAAAAAGTCATTGGTTTCTAATAAGTAAATTTACTTATAAAATTTGAGCACCACGTGATGATAAAATGATACCTATATTGACCTAATTTGTTCAAAAATGTAGTGTACAATCACAGTTTTATATGAAAAGTTCAGAGGCCCATTGCTCGGAAAATAAGAGCGACCGCCAATTTTTTTATTATGTATTTTATTATTATTTTTTAATTCACTATCACTTCGCGTAATTGTTTTTTTGATTGGTCAAGCTTCACTGACTTGAGCCATTTTTGTCATAAAATCATTCTCATTAATTAAAACACATTAAAACGTTTTATTTTTAATTTCCACATTTCTAAAATCAATAGTTGACATCACTTTATAAATACAACTGTGTATTTTTTTATTGAATATAGAATAGAATTGTAGTACTATTTGCATATTTATTGAAAAGTTAATTAATAACAATTTTGTTAGAAATTCCAATTGGTTTGCGTTGTGATATTTATTATCTTAACCAAACAGCGCCAAAGACATGAAGTAAAGTGTTTTAATTGAATGTAAATAGCTCAAATATTTTTTTGGTAAGTTTGCTCGCCCTGTACCAAAAGAAAGCAGGTGAAAGATACGAAAAAATAAGGACCTTTTTCATTTAGGGAGCATGGAAAAAAGCATTCTAGTTCAGCTATTGCTACTGTTGCTGCAAATATTTTCTAATACAAAGTTAGGAAATAAATAAAAAAGAAATTTCTGAAATTGGTCTATAAAAATCGAAAAGAAGATAAAGAGGGAATATAAAAAAGATAAGAAAAAAATAATGAAATCCATGAATGTGTTTTTAATTGTATACTGTGTATTTTGTTGTTTTTTTAGTGGAATGAGTGAGCAAGTGTTTGTGGATGGCTGTGTGGCTGTGTGTATAATACATAGGGTGCATGAGTGTTGGTTAAAGTCAGTCAGCCCAAGTGTGAGTGCAAAATAAAGATTGTGTTCGTCAGTTCGCCTGTCTGTCTGCTGTGAATGATGTTGTTTGTTGTTGTAAAGATGATAAATAAGGTGGGCAGGGGGCCACCTTCAAAATCTACTTCTACGGATGGTTTATTTTTTTATTTTTGTTTTTTAAAATTTTATCATTTATTTATTGTCGTTGGTTGATTCGCATTTTTTGTCGTTCATCAGCTATTGTTAAGGGGCGAAAGGGGATATTGGATTGCATGGGTGTATTGATAGAAGAATGCATGATAAGATATATATGGTAGAGGGACTGATTTTTGTCTGTGTATATTAAAAATGAACACATTGTAAAATGTTTTTAAAAGAAAAGTGGACAAAATATTACTTTTGTGGATTATGTTTTATTATACATATTTAAAAGAATTCATTCATTTAAAATATTTTTTGAGGCTTTAGTAAGGTTTTTGTCCAGCGAAGAATTATTGCTAAATTCAATTCGTGGATTAGAAAATTCGCTGAATCTAAATAGTAAGACCTAGGAGATTTTATTCTTTTTTCCTCCGATTAAAAAAATATACCTTTAATGAAATTTTTAACTAACCTTTAAATTTAATTAATCTACTATTTTTCTCTTGATATTTTTTGCATGCATTTTACTCGAAATATTAAAAATAAACAAGGGTCCTAAACTCAAGGCCCATACTAACAACGCACTAACAGCTGCGCCTAGCATATGCTTCTGTTTAAGCTCAGAGATAAATAAAACTTGTAAGTTTAGACGTCATGTTAAAATCTCCTTCCAATGCCCAGGAAATACGCTTATCACGACCGGAACATAGCCGAGCCCAGTCGCCTGCTACAATGGACGCGCTGAAGACATCATTTTTGCCGAATTTGAGCATGGATCCTGCCATTGTCGCCACCTCTCACTTTTGCCCAATGTGTGGACAACAATTTGAAGGACCGCAACAGGCTACTGAGCACATGCACCTCTGCCATGGTGGACTTAGTGTTGTAACCGGTGTAGGTGGTGGTAGTATTTTATTGGCTCCACATCATGTAGCCCCCAGCGTAGCCGATTCGATGAAAATTGATTTCCCCTGCCACAGTTGTGATGAAAAATTTTCTTTAGAGCAGGATCTGGACGATCATTATCGGCTCGTTCATCAGGTACCTGCATTTTTGGCGCGTTGTCCGGCTTGCAGCTTCTATGGCATCTCAGCTGCAACCTTGCATGAATCCAATGAATACAAGTGCCTGCATTGTGGTTCAGTTTGTACAGCGTCTGCCTTGGCAGCTAGTCAACCAGGCTATGAGCCCCAAACTTCTGATAATATGCCATCAATGGCGCCGCAAGATATGAAATTGCCAAGTCACGAACTCGCCCAGCGGCAATATCAACAGCAAGTAGCACTGGCTCATCAACAGCAGCTGCTGCAAGAACAACAACATCAGCAACAACAACAACAGCAACAGCAAAACCACCATCAGGAGGACGAAGACGAAGATGTTGAATTAAAAGTACCGCCTCTAACAGTTAAACTGAACAAAAGTGTAAATGGTACTACAACTGTGATGCACCCGCATGTGATAATCAAAACAGAACCGACCAGTGGGGATGGTATCGAAGGTTCGCCAACCTCGGTACCCGTCTACACCATTCAGCAAACATCGGCAGCTGCAACTAGCGTTGTTGTTAGTGCAGGCCATGCCTCTGCTGCCGTCCTATCAAATAGTGGCGTTATTAACAATACAACCCCAACCACTACAACTACGGTGATGGGTGGATTGAACAAAGTGCGTCACAAGTGTACCGATTGCCCGAAGACCTTTAAAACACCTGGTACATTGGCTATGCACCGTAAGGTGCATACTGGAGAAGCAGAGTAATGTTATTTTTTATTATCACTTTTACTTTTTAATTGTTGTTTAAAAAAATATTGATGTTTTAGCATTTATTAAATGTGTAAATGTCTGAATTGGATTTTAAATCCAGAGATGTTTCTATATGTGTATATCGCTTCGAAAGAAAGCACTTTCAAAGCATATTAGCGGTATTCAGTTTTTGATTCAGTGTTTGATGGTCTTGCGAAAGTGCAAAAGTGGTATATCATTTAAATTTAAGAAAAATAATATGTATTTTGTTTTTGGATTTTACAAAATAGCTATAATATTATGCACTTGTACTTTTGCAAGACCATTTGCATCGAACACTGAACTCTGCTAATATATAAATAATATAGGTGCGAAAGATTTTCTTTCGAAACAAAATACATACATGGTAACAACCCAGGCATTTTTGTATAACAAACCATGTATAAATCATTATATGTATTCTTATTTTTGTTTCCTTTTTTTATTCTATCCAAAACTAGCCTTACGCCGAAAGAACGCCCCTACACATGCTCATACTGCGGCAAGTCTTTTACACAATCAAACACATTAAAGCAGCATACGCGCATACACACAGGTGAGAAACCCTTTAGATGTGGCTATTGTGGCAGGGCGTTCACAGTCAAGGACTACTTGAACAAACATTTAACAACTCACACGGGTGAGAGAATATAATATTTTCAAATGAAAACTCAAATAAATCAGTCAGCCAAATCAAACTCAGTTTCAATTTCAACCAATCAAATCAGTCAGCCAACAAATCAATCGTATTCAAAACAAAAAACAAAAACCAAATTCAAATTCAAATCAAAATTCAAAAACAATTATAATTATAATTATATGCAATAACTTCTTTTTTTTACCAAGCACTGATTAGTTAATTTTATTCAATTATTTTCGCCAATTGTTGCTGTTCAGTTTCTTAATTTTTCACCACGCAAACGAATTGAAGTAAATTCTACATTTCCATCAAACTTCAAATTTACATCCACAATTTCGGGATAAAGAATTTCGATTTATAATTGGAGAAGACTTTTTTTAAAATTTTAACAGATTTAACCAATTCATTCAAATCATCTCTATTACACACTCTACCATTTCCTCATGGCGTAGTTTGTATGTATAATAGTTACTGTATGTATATTTTTTGTATATAATTAATATTCAATTTAAATTTGTTTTTTTTTCGTTTTTGGCAAAAATAACGTTCGTTCGTTCGTTCTTAATTATCATCAATCTTTTTCTGTTTCATCTCAACAAGTAACATGTGATAAATATTCTGCGAAAAATATGTTAAGCAAATAAAAAGTTGTCACAGTTATTGTATTTAAAATCAATTTTAACGTTTCGATTTAGAAATCAAGAGGAATATTTATGTACATCTCTCACCTAATCACCTCCACAACCACCACATCAAGTCTAATTTTATTATTAATATTACAATAACTATTTTATATATAAATTATAAATTTCATTCATTAATTAATATTTCCTTAAAGTGATATTTATATATAAAGGACTTAACTGCAAATGTTTATTCTCCTACTATTTATATTAATATATTTGTATCTTAAAAAATCAAAATTTTAACTTTGTTTTACAAATTTCAACTTTAAAAAAATTAAGATATCGGTCCACAAAGGCCGTATGTTAGGTAAGACTAAGGCTTTGTGTTGTAGAAAAGAAGATTTTTATGATAAATGAATTTATCATCAAATCAAATGCAACAGTCTGATAAGCAAACAAGTTGTTGCACCATATAGAGAGAAAGAGTGAATAAAAGTGAGCGAGAGATAGCCGAGCAATGGCAGAAGAAGGTAATGTTGTCCTTTGGTCCGAAATTGATAACAGTTTTAATTTTTCTAAACACTATATGCCAACTTCAATATCGGTGATATGAAAATAATTGTCTTTGTAACTAAGTTAAATAATTCAATTCTATTTTTAATCAAGCACAAGGTCTTTTTTATATAAAAATCTTTAAACAATTTTTATTTACAATATTTCGCTACACCATTGGGTAGCATCTTCAGGAAATAAAAATAATAAAAGTTTTAAGTTTTTATTATTTTTATTTCCTGAAGATGCTACCCAATGGTGTAGCGAAATATTGTAAATAAAAATTGTTTAAAGATTTTTATATAAAAAAGACCTTGTGCTTGATTAAAAATAGAATTGAAATATAAAAAAGGTCAAAAACTACAATAACTATTTAAGTTAAATAATAATTTTATGAATGTAGAATTTAAAAAAATTCCGGTTTTATAAATTTTGAACAAACAAGCCAAAAGTTAAACTGATTTCGTTGTTTGATAGCATTTCATTATAATTTTATGTTAAATTAATTTGAAGTATTATATATCAGACCTTTTTGTTTATATTATACGTAAGTAAGAACAAAATTTTTTCGAGATCGAGGTACAATTGTAGTGGAAAATCCCATTTTTTTCTTAATTCGATATATTTAATCAGATGCTTTTATTATTAATGTAGGGAAAATATGTTAGCCGGCCACTTCTTTAAGGGGTCCTTTTTTGACCCCCTCCCGTGCGCAATGATTATAGGCAACAGACTTGTATTTTTTTCTTGACTTTAGTGGTTTCAGACAGTCGACTGATAACTATCAGTCTTCTTTCTCATCACGGAGTCTCTAGTAATTGCTATTAGTTAAAGATTTAGTTCCCCCATGGCATCCAAATTTAACAAGTTTCTGGCCGTGGTCCTCAGTCTTACGCTAGCCAGAGCTGGACATTCACACACAATGTGCGCTACCGTCTCAGCGTCTTCCAGCCACAGTCTCAATCGGATGCTTACTCAAGAGACTTAAATTCTCTGAATGTAAAAGTATCTCTCTCTCTCTCTAAATTTTTATTATGAAAAATAAACATTTTTTGTGGTTACACCGTTTTCTCACAGGTTGAGTTTTCTTGCGTAAGTTCGAGTTTTTGTTGGAGAAAAAAAGAGAAGGGAAATGGGTCTGCACTACTTTCTTTTAAAGACTTGCACAAGTTTAACGGGTCTTTCACACAAACAAACTTTAATCGCGTCTATTGGGAATCAGCAAAATCTAACATAAAATTAATTTCAAAATTTGTATAGCTACCAAACCTTAATAACAAGATATAAAATTAAAGTTATAACTGTAATAGCAATAATATATTATAGAGATAAAATCCGATAGCCTTACTTGCTTCTGCTAATTTTCTTTAAGTTACAATTTTGATTATAACTTAAATAAATAAAATAAAATTATTTTGCGGAGAGCCCCTAAAAGAAGAAATTCTTTCTTTCTTACCTCGAGAGGATAGAGATAAATTTAAAGGGGTACACATATGCATGTACTCTTAAAATTCGTTTTGTGCACATGTGTACAGTCCTACTAATTGCTGCAATATAAACCCCAAATCAAATTTTAAAGAAGAAAATGCTAAAATTGCAGCGACAAAAGTTGCATAATCATCATTTTGCACTTTATTTAAAGTAGGTTTTAAAATTGTTTAAATATATTTTGCCGCGAACACACAGAACAAATGTATCTTATATTAACAAGGCAAAGGCTAATGGGTCAGTTGAATTGAGTAAAAACGCTATTGTAATCAATTTATAACACAAGTTTAAACTTAGAGGACCCTGGAATTGTAAAACAAAATTCGTCTATTTAAAGAACAAGTAAACAAACTACAATTTTGTATGTCATTAAATCCTTTTTATATTTATCACTAAATTGTGTATAAAACTTGAAAACAAAACTCAAACTCTTTTCAAGTTTAATGCAACCTGAAAAAAAAAAAAATATTTTTGTAATAAATATTTTCTGAAATTTTCTATTTTACAGGTGAAAAACCTTTTCAGTGCTCGTATTGTGAAAAGGCGTTTAGTGTTAAAGATTATTTAACTAAACATATACGCACACACACCGGTGAAAAACCCTACACATGCCCCTACTGTGAAAAACGATTTACTCAACGTAGCGCTTTAACTGTGCACACGACCAAATTGCATCCCCTCTAGGAAAGGCCTAATGGCACGGATCGTAGAACTGTCGGTGGTGGAGGAGGGTTAGAAGCCGGTGGACACGTTGTGTCAGTGGTAAGCGTTGTTAGTAATATTATGGGAGTGGATGGGCTTGCGGCAGAAGACGACGATAATGATGACGATAGACAAGAACGAGTTTTAATAATGGCCAACCAGACAATGGATAGTGAAACGCAAACAATTTTATAAAACTAACGAAAAAGAAGGGAACAATATCTAATAGAAGGAAAAACAAAATAATGAAGTATATTAGGGTCATTGTTGAGGAGATATAGTGTTATATTTTTCTAAAGAATGTGTGAGGGAAGATCAGAAGATGGAAGAACATCAGACAACAAAAAAAGAAAAAACTTGAAAATGTAAACAAAAGAAGTAGTTTTTAATATCTTTAAGCGCTTTTTTGTTAATTATATAAAGTTAATTAAGATCGAAATCCCTTCTTTTAAACTAAATCAATGAAAAACAAAAACCACAACAATCATAAGGGTTTTCCTTAATTTTAATTTTTTTACTTATATTTGAAATAAGGAAATCCTTTAAAAAATTAGACTTCACTCGTATATTATAAGATCTATTTCACGAAAACAAAAACAAATCTTTATTATATTTTCTCTTGAACTAGCTAAAAAATAAATAGAAAACACAAAAACAAACGAAAACCAAAACAATTTATGATATTTTTCTAACTCAAAGTTACAATTAAAAATTAATCTACTTTTTACATATAGTTTAACTTTATTGTAAATTATGAGCCTCATTTAATGCAACATTGTGATGCAAATATTAGACAAATAATAGAAAGTGTTATAATTAGAGTTTAAGTTGATAGAAATGTTTATTTAGCTTTTAGTTTCTAACTAAGAGGAAAGTGGAAGTATACGTTTATTGTGTTTGTATTTGAAAGCAAAAAAATTAAGTTTAATTTAATTTTGTTTTAGTTTAGTTTATCAAAATTTTAATTGGTATTTTAACATGTTTTCATCACAATGTTCAGAAATAATCAAAAACATTTTAAGGCTCACGAATAATCTTGAGTTTTTAGCTGTTTTCTTTTATATATGTATATGTATATTTTATTTTTTATTCATATGTAAAACTTTGCTATTTGTTAATGATATAAAATCTAATTTAAATTTTTGTAAATTGATATTAAAAGAAATGTTCTTAATCTTTATTCGTTTTATTTTAGTTTTTTTTAATGTTAATTTTTTATTTGTTCTTTATTTAATACTTAATTTAATATTAATAATGAAACGAAAAGATGATTTTGAAGAAAAATAAGAAGAAAACAAAAACTATAAAAATTTTTTGAATGTTTTCGAAAAAAAAAACAGAAATTGCTTTATTTTTTATTATTCTATTATTGAAAATGTTAAGTCTCAACAGAGCAGGATCTCGGTTGGTTTTTTACAACAACAACTAATTTAATTATTATTACATCTATATATTAAAAAAACGAAATGATAATTCGTTGTTTTAAAAATGCTTTTTTTAATTACAATAAAAATATTCTTGTAATTATTTATTTATTATTAATTTTTTATTTTTTGTTAATTATCTTATTACTAATAAAAAAAATATATATATTCATTTCCTTTTTTTTCAACAAAATCTATTACTAAAGCATGATGTTTTCAAATAATTTTATTTTCTTTTAAATTGTTAATAAATTCGTAAAAGTCTCAAAACAGAAACAAAACAAATTCTTTATTATGCTAATTGATATTTTATAATTGCATTTTTTTTATAAATCTTTTATATTTTAAGTAATATTTTTCATAATTTACAATTTATTTTTTTAATTTTATTTTAAACTCAAGTAAAAAACAACTTAACAGCTTTAAACGCAAATTAAAAAGAAAGAAAAGAAAATAAAACAAAACAAAAACCAACAATCAATAAACACTATTTTTTGCTTCTATTAACCATAAAGTTTATATTAATGATAAAAACGAAAATGTTACTGAAAGAATAAGGGTGCGAAGCGTTTTTATGAAAAATAATGAAAATAATATCTGTATGAAATCCTTTTACTAAATTTGATTTACTTTTTATTTCAGTAGTTAATGTTTCAAATTGTCATTTTAAGCGTTTTTCCATTTTAGTTTTTTTTAATTATTTAGTTTTATTTTTTTTTTTTTTAACAATTTTTACGCTTTTCCGTTAACTATTATAAGTCGTTTAAGTCTCTGTCAAAAATTATATGATGAAGATAGCGGCGATTTTAAGCCGATTTTCATAACGGCGCCTTTTATAATACCACTATTGCACCGCCGACCTCACTTCTTCTCGTCGGCGATATAGGTGTGAATAATTAATTAAAATTTTACAGCTGGACTAGGAAAGATAGACATACTGCGTACATATACATATATCAATGTTTAGAAAATTATTCAGTGTTTGAAAAGCTACTACTATTTTAGCAAAAGCATAATAAATTTTGGATTAATAAAAATCAATACAATAGCACACTAAGGCCAAACAATGCAATTTGACAATTTGTCAAAATTTATTAGGTTGGTGCAAAAACAAAAGCTAATAGCAACACGAATAGTTTATAATAGCCATCAGAGAACGATAACAGGTGATTGTAAAAAACTTTATTACGTAATCAATAGCCTAATAAATGTCTTTGCATTCAAACGATCTAATTTTTTTATACACTCATATTCGCTGTTGATTTTAATCCATGGTGATTTTAATCATATTAATAAATTCGATCAACATCGCTTATTTTGAAAAAAGAATGATACACAAAATGCATTAAAATCAACATCATTGTTGTATATGGTAGCGTAAGAGAGAGGGGCAAAGTGTGATATTTTCGTAAGAAAATAATTTTATTAAAATAATTCTTGCACTTTAATTTCATTCATCGCCAGCGATAAATATTCAAACATATGAAAAAAAAACATGTCCGATTGCCATATTCGCAACAGAACAAAATCAATGTTCACACCAACGCACAGTGTGGCCGTGTAGTGTATTTAATGGTCTTAAATCAAGGAGGTTGCGGAGCTTCATGAAATTTTGCACACATTTATTTTAAATTTTTTAAGAATTTTAGTTTTTTTTTTACAAAAATACGCCCACTTTTACGCCCACCTCCCATACAACTTAAATAGAAAATGTGGCATAACTTCCATGATTTTAAATATATTAACTAAATTTTCATAAAACGTTAATATTATAATAGTAGAATGACCTCCTGAAAATATGAATTTAATCCGCCCACTTTTACCCCCACCTCCCATACAAACAATATTTCAAAAATGCAATATGTTTATTTTTGGCAAAAATGCATATACAATGTATTAAATGCTGTTTTGAAAATATGAAGAAAATCCGCCCACTGTAACACCCACCCCTCATACAATCCCAATATAAAAATTTTGTAAGTTTCACTCCATTTCATTTATTAACAACTTTTCCACATCTTCGTGATAATCTAATTGTTTAATCTTCAATTTCGTTCTAAATGAATTGATGTATGGGTCGGAGGATATCAACAAATGATGCATTACGTCTTCGTTAGGAGAATAGCGCCCAGTCTTGCGGGAGTGCTATAGCCTATAACGTCTATAATCTTTGTTCCTGGTTTCATCTAATAAATTTAAAATGTATGAAACAATTTGTATATAGGTAGAATGGCCTCAGATACAATTTTGCTACCATGTATCAAAACTTTATGCACTGTGATGGGCATGTAGTACCATCCATACAAATTAATGTACAATTTTTCCTTGTCTATACAATATATTTGGAATTTCTCAGCGTCTATTGCCTGACTGCAACTAATTATTTACTCCGGCTATGTCAGCTGTAATTTCAGGGTTTTCAAAAAATCGTCGAGATATATTCCCATTGTTTCTGGAAGCCATTCTTTGTTTAACCAAATCAACATTTATTATATTTATTATATAAAGTTTACATTTAGATTTTTTTGTTGTTTAGTCTACGTAAACAATGTACCGATATTACTTTGATAAATACTTTTGTGTACATTTGTTTTTCTAATCGGGACTCAAATTTAAGTTTTTTTTTTTATATAGTACACATGCAATGAAATTTTCGTATTTCTCGATCCCAAATTGGCACCGGCTTCGTGTACGAGTAGCAATGAAAGAAAGAATGCACAGTTGTTTTTGCACGCGTAAAATACCACATAACGCATATTTTTTACTGTAATTTTTTGGTTTTTCATTGTTTTTTCGGCGGCGGGCAAATTGGGGCAGGTTTTTTTTTTTTAGTCTGTTAGCTGAGACTCTCAGCTATAATTTGGTATAGTACTCCATGTGTCGCACTGCTTCGCACACAACTAAAAGTCTAACGGAAAATCATAAATGTTTTTATTTTTGGTTTAATATACATTGTCAAAAGAAATTTTTTTTTCAATTTTTAAAATTTTTTTTTTAATTTACATATAATGCTTAATGTCCATTTTAATTGAAAAAATACTTATAAGGTACATTCGGTGTATAGTTTATAAGTAACAGGCTTTTGAATATGACATAGAAAACTATCACATTTGAGACTTGTTCACATACTTCAACTTTCCGCTGCTCGGGACAGAAAACCAATGGAGATATTTGCATGAAATTTTTCACACATGACCTCTAGATTGTTGTTAACCATCTGTGCAAAAATCATCAAAATCGGAGAGCAGGTCCAAATTGATTTATTGCCGCAGTGGCCACAGTGTGCAACGCAATGTTGATTTTATGCTATACTGGGTTTTGTTGATTAAATGTGATGAAAACATATTCAATGTTCGCCATTGTTTTACAGTTTTTATTTATGTATGTTTTTATCTTTATGATTTGCCTGTTGGATTGTTTTAAGTTAGTAGCCCTTGTTTGTGCGGCTATTAGCATTGTTTGTGAGGCTAATATCAGTTGCTTGTTCGGCTGTAAGTACTTGCTCGTGGGGCTACTAGCCCTCGTTGGTTTTGCTAACAGATTTAATAGTGTTTTTTTTTAGATCTACTACTTTTTTCGTTTAAATTAAAAATCGTAAAGCTGACTGCTGCTTTTTGCGCTAGCTATGAAAAAAGTAAATTCCACTTTTACGTTAAAAAAAAAAAAACATAATTCCGAAACTTTGCTTTTTTAGTATCTTTTTTTTTTTTGTTGCGAAAAGTTCAGCGAATTCGAATGAGTTTTAGATTTTTGAATCCCTGGCCTCGTTTCTGTAACTAAAGTAAGACATTTATCACATGAAACTAAACACACAGCGTAAAGTATAGCTAAGCATGAACTTTAAATATAAAATAAAGTAATGAAAAATTCGATGTTAAAGTAAAAAAAACAATTGAACCACCTGTCATTTCGAAAGGCTCACAAGCCTTTTAAACAAACCTTTTCAAGAATAACTAAAATTTTGTTTTGTATAAAAAAAAGCTAAGAAAACTAAACGTAGAAGTTGTTAAAAAAGCATAAAATACATACATACATACATGTGTACATACATATATTCATAATACGAGAACATATTATTATTATTTAACTTAACCATATAATGTTTGCATTTGATCATTATATAAAAATTGTTTATCAATTTATAATTATATTTAAATATGTATGTATATTATGTTTATACTTAAAATAGTTATGGTTATCCTTTACAATAATTTTGTATTAAACAGAAATATGGTTCTAACAATAGCAATATTATTATGTATAAGAATAATATTATTTGAATACACATAACTAAATTTTTCAACAATAATATGTTTGCTCTTAGATTTGGCGTAAATTTCTTGGAATGCACCGGCCACAATTTTTTGTATATAATATCTTCAGCTTCGCATTATACATTAGATACTATAACATTTACCATGTAGTCCACTGATTTTTACATGATAGTATTTTTATAAATTTCTTAACTCGGAATAGATATTGTACATTTTTTTGAGCGATTTAAAATTAAAAAGATTTGGTCTAAATTGGCAACCGTTTTGAAAATGTACACATCCGAGATACCCTATGTGAAGAAAGAAGTACAACGCAGCCAGTGAAAACTTTGGAAAGTTCCACCATAAAACTAAAACTCAAATACTCTTCTAATAGTGCAATTCTATAATTATGTTGCGATCGATTCAATAGTATAGAAGTGGCCACTCTATTTCATAAAACTTCTGATATTGCCCTACTGTGTGATAACTGTGAGACACACAGTTAGACTTCAAAAAACGTTAACAATTCGTCTGCAATTTTTTATGCTTGTGCGAGGATATTGAATTTTCTTTTATTTAAAATTTTAAAAAATTTTTATAAAAAATTTTCTTTTATATTAAATGATTAAGGGTAGGCATTTGAAGTTTTTACATAGGTGACGTCATCTATTCATGTAATAAAACTATAACTTTCTGTATGACTGTTTTTCTGAGTTCGCATCACGTATAAACTACTAGATGATTTTTAATAAAATTTTGTAAGGATGTACCTTGGTATCTAGATCCAGTAAAAATATTTCATTTCCAAGCAAAAAAAGTAGAGAAAGTACTACAATTTTACCGATTCAATAGTACTTCAACTTGGCTACAACTTTTATTTTTTTTCAGCGAGGAATTTTAAACACTATTTACAGAACTCTACAATAATTTCAGAATTTTATATAAATTTTAAAATTGTATATAAAACCATTGTTCCTGAGTATTTAGCCAAGGATGGATACCTTTACATATATGTATAAAGTAAATACAAAAACCAGCATTATAAAAGTAAGAGTCTTAAAACTTGGCGTAAGAAATAAAAATATATCCCTGTGTGCTGTACTACACAATGGGGTGAAAGTCTACGCTTTTATTTCACTTGGTCGGATAAGGGCAAACACGGCTAGGTACCAACATTAATATTGATCACATCTGTCCCTATCTTTTAAACCTTTATGGGCAGACTACTGAATATTACCCAACGATGTATTATTATGTTAACTATAATAACAAATATTTAATTGAAGTTTAGAAGTTAAAGGTAACCCCATTGATAACTAATTTACCTAATCGTTAGTACCGTTATAGACAGAAACTTCAAAATTACATAGAATATCTATTAGCAACAAGTATAAAATTTTTAATTTAAAATTAGAGTGATGTAATTTGATGTACATACATATATGATTTTTGACAGACACAGAGTGAGTATTATTACTATGTCCTCTATAACAATTATATAATTATGGTGGTGTAATTTGACGTACATATGTATATCTTTTGAATAGACAGACAGTAGAAATTAACACAAAATAAGAAGAAGTATAACAAATAAAAAGTTAAAGTATGATCCCTTGTTTGACTTTACGTCAAGTACTCGTATATAACTTTGTTTTTTCGGATCGTTTTAGATAGGCACTTGAAATTTAGACAGAATATATATTATATAAAAAAGTGTAAAAACAAATTTAAAGAATGTTCACATAGGTAATTCGATGTATATGGCCTTATTCTTTGAAATTTTATAAACAGACAGTAGAAATTTTCACAAAGTGTGTGAAAAATAAATAAAAAATAAATAAATAAAATAATCAGAAGTATAAACTAAAAGCTGAAGGGTGTTCCCATGTGGTACTTCTTTTTTTAAATTTACATAGAGTGTAAACTTCTATTTCCGCTGCAATAATAAAAAGAAGTGTCCCTCTTAATAAACAGGGTGACACATATAAGGTCATTTTTGCGTATATTGGCCTATCTTCTACACCGTAACTAGTAGTCTCTTGAATCTTAAAATTATAAAAAAAGAAATTGAAAAGTAAAGGTTCCCATACACGACGTGATTTTGATTTACATTGTTTATATTTTATTTAATGCTTAGAGACGTCTGTCTACCTTCAAAATTTTAGGTTTAGATTTCATGCCCGTCTGTCTGTTTTGAAGGCGGTTTTTTTGTACATAAAATATTTTTTGGAAATTTTCTGGCTGGTACGGATAGTATATACATATGTATGTATAAGTATAGATATAGAATACAAAACACCGGAAGAATTTTAACAACATTTTGTGGGGATGTATCTTAGTACCTCAGTTCAAATATAAGATACTTTTTTCTAGTAAAAATATCTCATTTCAAAGAGAAAATAGAGATAATATGTTGAAAGTACGCAAATTGACCGATGTAATAATACGGAAAACTTGGCAGCACCTTTTTCTAAACGGGAAATTTTACACACTATTTACGGAATTCTACGATAATAGAATTTTATATAAATTCCATGTTGCAACCTCCTGAGTAACTACCCAGAGACGGGTACAAGTAAATATATAAACCATATCTGCAGCACTGTAAAAGTAAGTCATAGAATGTTGTGTGAAAAACAAGACGAAAATTCGAACAAAATATTGTCAGGACGCTGATGACTTTTCGGGCACAGCTACTTCTAAATAAACAAGAACTTTGTTAATCTAATTAACAAAAAAATCTGAATATTTTATATGACTTATAATTCTTTTAGAAACTGGTATGAAAAAAAACCCCGCAACTTATTCTTTCAGTTTCATTTTTTCAAACTTTTACTAAAAATAATCAAGAAAAATGCAAACAACTCAAAACAAAAGGCACAAGACAATTTTTTATACCTAATTAACTAATTAATATAAATGCTATTAAAGAAAAAAAAAAATTACTTTTTTAAAATATTTTTAAAACATTTTAATAAAAAGGAAAACTTAAAGAAACCAAAAATACTAAAAAATTGTTAAATAAAAATAATTAAGACCGAAAAATTTAATTTTTACTATTTCTCTTAAAAACAAAAGAAAAACATATTAAATTTAAACAAACATGTGCAAATATTTTTAAAACAAATATAAAAAATACTCTAGTGTAACTATAGAAGATTTAGAAAGTATTTAAAATAAAAAAACTGTAATGATAAAATGGTAAATTATAAAAAAATTGTAGTTAAAGATTAACTTTAGCTTTTTTCTTTGTTTTTATTTAACTTTATTATTAAAAACTTAAACACAACACCAATTATTATAGGTAATAAATGCAATTTTTTTTTTTTTTTTTTGAAAATAAGAAACTTATCTTTTTGCATATATTTATTAAAAGTAAAGTAAAATATAACACTTAAAAGATATAAAAAAAAACTTAAATATTTTTTCCATCTAAAGTAGAAGCTAAATTTAATTGAAAATAAATCAACAAACGCCTAAAAAAGTAAATAACTTAAAAAAAACTTTGCAATGTAATTAATAATTAAATAATTCATTAAGTCTATACAACACAAGAATAAGAATTAAATTAAAACTTAATTAGCAAATGATAAAACAAAACAACTACCGAGCAAAAATAATTAAAATGCAAATAAAATTATAAAAATGATAAATACAAAAATGTCAGTAGAAATGAAATGAGAAAAAAAACGAAACAAATAAACAATATTAAAAAAATAATTAACGGATTTTAACTTAAAGACTCTTCGCAATAAGCTTAATGACTTTTGAGATTGAAGCCTTAGTATTATTTTTTTGTTTGTAAAATAGGTATTTCTGCAAAACGAAAAGTCGGAATTCCTCACATTATGATCAGCCCCTTGTTAGGGTTTCCACAGGTCCCTTTTTAATAACGCTTCAATGTCTGACCGTAATTTAAATACACGTTCTGTGAGGAATGTGTTTCGTGCACTTCGCTCAACTTATGGTCAACGTAATCGGCCTACTGAGCATACTATTTGCAACACCATCACCCATTTTGAGACCCAGCATTCATTATTGGATAATATTCGACCGAATAGACCACGTCCAGCACGCTGTGAGGAAAATATAGCGGCCGTAGCTGAGAGTGTACACGAAGACCGCGGGGAGTCGATTCGGCTTTGCCGTATGATACGACTTGGCGCATTTTACGTCGAGATCTTAAATTGAAAGCATACAAAATACAGCTTGTGCAACAACTGAAGCCGCTCGACCTTCCCAAGCGACATCGCTTAGCTGTATGGGCTCTTGAAAAGTTCCAATAAGATCCGACGTTTTCGAGGCAAATTTTGTTTAACGATGAGTCCCATTTCTGGCTCAATGGGTATGTAAACAAAATTGGCGCTTTTGGGACGAAGAGCAACCTGAAGAGATTCAAGAGCTGCCACTTCATTCAGAAAAAACAACGGTTTGGTGTGGTTTTTGGGCCGTTGGAATCATCGGTCCATATTTCTTTAAAAATGATGCCGGTGCGAACGTAACCATCAATGGCTAACGTAAATAAATTGTCCCATGATAACCGACTATTTGATGCCTGAAATTAAAGCTCGTGATCTCGGCGACATTTGGTTTCAGCAAGACGGCGCCACTTCCCACACATCGCATCAATCAATGGATTTATTGAGAGAGCACATAATTTCACATTTTTGGCCGGTCGATTGGCCACCAAGATCGTGTGATATCACCTTTAGACTTTTTCCTGTGATGATATGTAAAATCTAAAGTTTATGTGGAAAAACCTGCTTCGTTTTAGAGGCCTTGGAGGAAAACATCACGCGTGTCATTCGCCAGTTACCAGTCGAAATGCTTCAAAGAGACATCGAAAATTTAACTCAACAGATGGACCATCTGCGATGTAGCAACGGCTAACATTTGATAGACATAATCTTCAAAAAATAAATGCCAAAGAATGTTCTTTCAAATGATGATAAACATCTTCATTATAATAATAAAAATCTTCATTAAATTTGTATTTTCTGTGTTTTTTTTTTTTCTATAAAAAAGTAGGGAGCCACGAAATGGATCACGCGTTATAATAAAATAGTAACTCATTTCCGTCTGTCTGTCTGCTTTTCTTTTGCGTTTTAATCACGTAAAAACTACTGGATGGATTTTTAAAAGGAAGTACCTAGTATCCGGATCCCAATATATGATACTTTTTTCCGCAAAAATATCTTATTTCCAACAGAAAGTGGAGAAAAAACAGTGAAAGTACGATTTCCGGTATAAAAGTACTGCTTAGTACGGCACCTTTAATTTTTGAAAGTCGAATATTTGAAATACAGATGACGCTGTTTAAACTGATTAGTACGGTACCTTTAACGTGAACGGTGATTTGTAGATAAGTTAGAAAGTGTTAAACAGTGTCAATAATAGTTATTTACACAAAGCTGAATAAAGTGTTTAAATAAATATAATATTTGCCTGTTTAATTTTGAAAGATCCCATTGTTACAGAAATAAAACGTAACAATATTTTTAAGTCGCGTAAGTGTTGTATAATTTGGTTATTTTGTGAAATACATACTTAGAAAAAAAATTTGTTAAGAATACATACTACGACTTGAGTGTGGCTATAAAATTCTGTTATTGTTAGTTTCTTCCTAGTTTAGTTAAATTTTTCTTTTATAGGTGCTACTCTAAAAAAGTAAGAGTCTTACAATTGGTGTGGAATACTTTCAAAGCAAAATCGAGCAAAATATTGTCAGAACGCCCACGACGTGGCGGGCACAGCTAATCGACTTATAAATCTTTTTTCTTCGTCAGCGTATAATACATACAATGTTTTTATTTAAATTTTAAAAAATGGTACGAAACCTTTGTGTGCGATTACGAAATTATTAGGCAACTTACTTGTTTATACCGGGCTGAGGGGTCTTTTAGAAAATAAAAAAAGACGACGTAAACCTTCGCATGAAAAGTAGGAACTCTAAAAGCAATTCTTTATTTTTATGGTCTCCAATAGTATCAAACTGTATTTTGTATGGTACTCGAACTCAACCCCAAACCTGTAAGGTTGTAAAAGGATTGTATGTCAAAACCTCAGAATGTCAAGAAATAAGGTTGGAGATAATGACAATGACGCGCAAGTTGTTTATCAACCAAAAGTTGCTTTTCGAATGTTGTCGTTAGGCTGCAACAATGCACAACTGATGCTTCACTAAGTAAGATCATATACAGTTGTCGTCAAAAATTTTGAAATCAATTTTTACCGACCGTAAATTATTTTGTAGAATAAAGAAGTTTTTACATATTTTTTTTTCTTATATTATTTATCACAGGTGGAAAGGTATACAGACATATCTGTGGCATTAAGGAATAAGTGCTTAAGTCGACTTAAGCAAAATTTAAGTTAGTGGCACCTTTGGAATCTCCGTACTCCAAAGTACCCATGTGCAAAGTTTCAATTATTTTGTACCATTTTTGAAGAAGTTATAGCGAAATTTCATTCTGCTTATCTTTTTTCAATGTCTAAACGCATTGGGAAAAAAGCTTAAGAAACTACAAGCTATTTTCCAAATCAAAAAATTTTTTTTTCACAACTTATTAATTGCAAGGCCTGCATACTTTTGGTAGATCTAAAATAATTTCCAAAACATACGTTTGACTTCCATGTGCGAAGTTTAAAGATCAGATATTTTTTTAAAAAATTAATTTTTAAGTTTAAAATTGTTCTTCTACAAAAGTTAAAAATCAGACTTAAGCACTTTTTCCTTTTTGCCACAGATATATGTATATGTGTATATTTGCCATTCTCTTTAACATTTTTTTTAAACATTTTGCGAACCTATTAAGTCATACACACATATGTATTGTTAAGATCGATTTAACCATGATTATATGACCTTGTTCTGATTGAAATCGATTTTCCGATAACTTTAGGGCCTAAAAAGTAAATCGATCAGGTTTGATAACACAGTACAAAAACAGTGCAAAAATACACGAACTTGACATTATAGGCTCGATTCTACTACCAAAGGGTAGTAAAACCCTATACTCAGTTTAGCAAATTTGTTGACCAATTTTTATTTATGATTCTCGAATGATTCTAAAAAGCAGTGGGGCCTTCAGAAAAGGTGTAATCAGTTTTTGTCTAATATTTCATTCATACTAAGTGATAGCGCTTAACCTTGTTCAGCAATAATCTAGCTGAGGATTCGTTGAAAAATTTCTATTCACATTTTATGCAAAAAAATATATTCCTGCATTTTAAATAAGAAAATTTATTTTTTTCTTAATTTTTTTACAGCATAACTTATAGCGGCTACTAAATATTTACTATCAATATATTGGAAAATTGTAGCCACGATAAAACTGAACGTCTT